>JASDDO010000028.1:206078894-207278894 GCA_030015575.1 Agapanthus africanus | reverse complement strand
ACATTTAAGGATATGCTTATAGACCACCCATATCCCACGTATATGATTGCCATCATAATGCTGGTAGTCAAGAAATAATCCTATGGGCTCTATCAACATGTAATAGTGATATGTAATACCATATAATGCATGTACATGATGATAAAGATAAACCAGATAGCATACTATAATTTTGAGTAATATTGTTCTATTCGTATAGGTCCTCCCACAATCATCGCAATCGTGTGCCTGCAATTCAATAATTGACTTGAGGGCACTATAGCCAACAATCTCCCACTTGCACTTAAGCCTAATTATTACGGTGTCGCATACTTACAGCTCGTGTGATACCGAACACCTAACTTCTCTATTAATCAGTTTCGCAAAGCTCGTTTGTGAAATTATTGTGTTCGAGAAATAGCCTCAGTGAGTGAATCCGCTCTAATATTTATTTCTATATCTCTCTATATCTCAACTTCACGGAGAAAGATTATCTCCCGAAATGAGCAATACCTGTCTTAGAATTTGTCTGGATATCTTATGGTAAATGAACTCTAAATCCAACAAACTTCTTAGACTGTATCATCCACTGAATTTAATCAGTATCCTGCGCCATGCCTTCCACAGTATCCGCTTGGACCACCTGTCCAATATACTGTCCCTCAAAAGAGGGAAAACTATAACTCAAATAGCCACTCTGTCATTCAGGTCATCTTGAAATCCTGAAATGATAACAGTCTCCCAAAGGAGACTGCCGTTACCATATCCCAAGAACATCCACTTATGTTCATAACTGCTTCCCAATGTTTCTCCAAGATTGGATTAATATATACTTATTGCAGCCAGTATAAAAGCAATATCTGGTGTTGTACTTGATATCTCATGATTGACTCAATTGCCTAAGCAAGTGATATGCGAATCATGTAAATCCTTCTCCTCATCAGTCTAAAAGACATCTCTTTAGAGAGGGTGACTTCATCACCTGCGGGTACACCACCACACCAGGAGTCGTCCATTCTAAAACACTTTAGAATAATGTCAAAGTACCCGAATTGGGACACTTCCCAAATCTAGATCTAATAACATAGATCTAGTCACCAGAATCCTTGATAGTATATCCATATCCTATGTGGAGAAACCACTTATGATAATCACAGTATAACTGATCGTAGTATAGGAATATCACTTCTTATCAAGAGCATGTCATCTAAATACCAGCACATCACTCTTTACTTTCTTACCAGATCCATCTCTTATTCTGATGAAGTCAAACTCTATGACTGTTACATCAAAAATAGATTATCTATTTCCGCTGTATCTGGTTTAGTTTATAAATAGATATAAGCAACTTGCCCATAATACTTCTGCTGCTCCCACTGACTATAACCCTCCGGCAGAGTCATATACACATGCACTTCTAAAGATAGTTTAGAACAACGTTATACTCATCCTCCTGCCAGAACTCATAGTCTAGAACAACAGCAGTGGCAAGTTTGGGTAATCATAAACCTCCCTGTCACTGTCTTTAAGAATACCGAAGTACCTCCCGGGTGTCTGAGGTTACCCACCAAATCTGCGGAGTGGCTAATGGATCGTCGAAACCATTTGAATCCTTAGGTTTTATTAAATTTTCTGTAATCGTTTGCGGTTCTGAAATTAGATCCAGTTCTACTATACTCTCACTAATGTTTTTTGAAAAGAATCCATTTTATTAAAACTGGTGGCAAGTCAAGAACAATATAACTATTGATTTTCCAGATGGTAGAAAGTTAACCCTCGTCAAAGCCCGGGATAACCCACAAACTGTCATTACTGAAACGTGCCTAGAGTTTATCCGGATTCTAGTTTTAAGTATCAGCCGGATAACTATATATACCTTAACATCATTAAGATATGAATCCATTCTATATTTCCAATATAGAAACAAAGGCACTAATTTAATTGGAACCAGATTCAAAAATCATGCAGCTGTTTTCAGTACATATCAACCAAATGGAAGCATGCCATACAGCATTACTCATTCAGGAATACATCCTCGTATGAGTAATCTGAAAGAGAAGCAAGTTCTCAAAATTATTACTTACAATGGAACACCAAACACAATTATCTGCATCTTCGATCACCTTGAAGAATCCTGATACTTGCAACAAATGGTTCTCTACTTTATTCTTATATCTATAACTTCTCAAAATTTGGACCCTGTATTTCAACGAAATACTTATCTAAAACTAGAGAAGTCAAAAATAAAGAGAATACAGTACGAGTACCAACCCTTTGTCTTGCAACATATGGTTCTCTACTTTATTCTTATAACTATATCTTCTCAATATCTGGACCTTGTATTTCAACGAAATACTTGTCTAGAACTGGAGAAGTCATGAGTAAACAGAATATAGTCCGAGTACCAACCCCTTTTCCCTAACGGACATTGGACAACATACAATACTTTGTATAAGTCCACTGAGTCTAACAACTCTAACCATGTACGTCGTAGGTTGAAAAACTGTACTATGGTTAACAAGAATTACACCGTTGTTGAATGCACCTTACCTAACCATCAACTGATATAGGTAAATGTCTTAGACATAATTTCAAAAAGTTATATATCACTTTATAAAATAAACGTACAGATATGTAAGTTTGAAATTGGTGCATAATGACGGATATTCAAAACCAAATATTTGCCGTCCGGCAAAACCCAGATGATTTCCTCAAATATCATCAATTACAAAGAATTCCGATATATAGAGGATCTAATCATCCAATTCCCAATATTTTACTCCTACTTACCATCTGTAATGCTATACAGATGTGAGAATCAAATTTGGTAAATACATACCCTAGAGTTATAATCTAATTGGGAAAATAATTTTCAATTAACACCGCACAGTAAAAATAAAACATGAAAATGTTTCGAAAGGGTAGCCAGGTATTCCTAGAAATGCCTCTTCCACTATCCAGATTCATGACAGTAACCGTATATTTCCTTGCCATCACTCCAATCCCTTTATATGTCTTTACTTCTTACCTTCTGTACACCACACTTAAACTAACTGATTTTCTTCATTCCCTACCCTTCGGCACCAGCCTAAGGTTTGGAAGAAGACTATTCAATAAACGTAATAGGTGTACTCTCCTAATACTGGGAGCTCTCGCAACCTGAGAGAAGGTAAAGGGAAAAGACAGCTGAATAATCCTATTCTATTTCTCCTGAACCAGAATCCATACTCAAACTGAAACAAGTTCCTTCGAGTTCGTATGTAACTATACGATGGTATATCCAAGCAATATGGATCTTCGCAGTGATACAAAATGTTATGGAGAAATGCAAAGGTGGAGAAGGAGTGGCAGGGGTATACGCGGTTTTTTCGTGAATGATAGCAGTTACAATTTCCTTTGCCCTTACTCTAATTCCTTTATATGTCTTTACTTAGTACCTTCTGTACACCACACTTAGGCTAATTGCTTTTTTTCCTTCCCCACCTTTCGGCACCTGCCTATGGTTTGGAAGAAAACTATCCAATAAGCACAATAGGTGTACTCTCCTAATCTTAGGAGCCCTCGCAACTTAAGAGAAGGTAAAGGGAAAAGACAACCGAATAATCCTATTCAACTTCTCCAGAACCAGAATCCATTCTCGAACTGGAACAAGTTCTTTCGAGTTCGTATGTAACTATACGATGGAATATCCAAGCTATATAGATTTTCGTAGTTATACGAAGTGTTCTGGAGTAATACAAAGGTGATGTAGAAGTGGCAATGATATATGCGACTAAATGAAAATCCAAAAGCCAAAGTATTTTAAGAAGGTTTGGTTAACTCGGTTCATGAGTTTTAGTCTAGGGTTGGACCATGGTCGCTGCCAAAGAGAGAGAGAAAAGAAACACTCAGCGTATACTCTAATCTAGATCAGATTGGTTAACCACTTTATCTAATTAGGATGGCTCCCACCGTTTCCTCGAATTCTCCCTCAAACCCTAAAAGGAGAATTAGTCGGGATCATCTAAAATCACCCGAGAAGTAACACCTACTCATCAGTGGGAATCGAGATCCAACTATCATCGCATGATAACTTGATGGAAGCCACTCAAGTCATTACACTCCAGAAGGTATGCGCATGCCTGGTAAGTTTTCTGTATGTTTGAAACTCCCGATGTGATTTTTACCCCAAGCGCTTATGACCTTGACTTTGGCCAACAAATCATAACACGCAAGTCAAGTTCTACCCGTCATTATCCTGATTGATTTAGACCCACCCGCACACACCCTTGACATTGGCCAACAAAGTAGTACGACTGTCCTAAACCAATGCATTTATCTATGCTATGGATAAGAAATACACAGCTACCGTTCACGATGCCCTGGCCTTGGCCAACAAACACCGCACGAATACTATGTGCTACTTGTCCGAAACGACGGAGGGCTACGGTGGTTTTTGGGGAAAAACCTTTAACGTAATGAACTTGATATCGTTAAAGGAATCCAAGTGGTTTTACAAATATTTATAGTGGCACAAACTTTTGCTAAAGTGGTCACTCCCTGTGAAGGGATCTCAGCTCTTTCCTCATCGAATGAGGTGCAGGATATTCCAAACTGAATACCACGGTGCAAAGTAAAAGAATCGACTATAGTGAAATTATTACCCTGATGCAAACTTTTGCCCAAGAGGTCACTCCCGATGAAGGGATCTCGGCCCTTGCCTCGTCGAATGAGGTGCTGGATATTCATAACCAAATATCACTGTGCAAAGAAAAAGAAAACGTCTGTAATGTCAGTTTTTGAAAACTTGGTTCCAACAATATCATATAGGTTTGTTTTCCTTACATTGATCAGAATCAATGCAGTCCCATCAATCAAACATATCACATCAGCTAAAGGAACGAAAAATAAAATTTACGTGTATGCCATCCGCATTCGCCACTGAGCCCATCATCACCCGTTAGGTTACTTAACTAACGGCAGAGTGGGGGCTGGACTAGCGCGGGTGCAAAACATATACAACATATACTAGTATATATAAATATATATAACATTCGTCCCAGGAATGATATAAGCAACATCACAGAATCTCAGCAAGCAACACTGAATGGTGGATAATCCTGGAGCCTCGGGTTTCACTTGAGCCGCAAATGAGACCCGACGTTCCCTGTCATGTGGATAGTGTTCATACCATAATTTTGCATTATTTTATTCTCCATTCTTATTCAGTTTATAAATAAACAGGTGCTTTTGACCCATGTTTGCTACATAGTTACAGGTTACAGGTTCTCGGAACAAAAAACAGTGAAATTGAAGAAAAGACGATACAAAAGTGAGACTATGATCGATAAATGGAGGAATTTTGATCATGCCACATTTTGAAGGACAATGAGGATCAATAAATAAGTTCACAGAGTACAAAGGCTGTGCAAGGTTCAAGACTTCGTCATGAAGCAACGGTAAAAGTCCACTACAATTATCCACTGTGGAGATCTGGAAGAGAACCAAAAGACATTCTGAAGAACAAACTATGGAAAGAAGAAGACAAAGCCAACTAGAACAAACCCTGGAAAAATGAGCCCACAAGCCCAATATACGGCCGCGGAACCGCGGTCAAACATGGGCTTTGGCCGCGGAACCGCGGCCGTGTGGGGCCCGTGTCGGTGCAGAAAGTTTGAGGCGGTAGCGGTGCGTTGACTAGGTCTTTTTCTTAGGGGGTATTTTTGTAAAAGCAGATGTGACGTGATTGTAACCTAAGGTTTCTATGAATCTATAAATAGGAACCCTAAATCTTGTATTAGGTTATGCCTCTTTTCATTTCATAAATTCAGATCTGTAATTCCTGTGTTGATGTTTGGAGAGAGCCATCAATAAAATTAGTAAGTTTTCTATTTCATTGCCTTAGTTTACTTTTAATTATTTGCCCTAATTAGATAGTTAGAATGTTTTTCAATTCCCTAATGAGCGAGTAGTCTCCTCGCTTGTTAGGGTTAGCTTTAGGGGAAGGCTTGAGAGATGAAATCTCCTACCCCTTTCTTGCCCCATCACACATAATAATTAGGACTCCATGCATATATACACACACCGTTCCCTGCGGCACCTTACCCCTCGAGGTAACGGTGATACCTTAGTATAAATGACCGGTTGTGTATGTTTTTCATGGAGGTTAGGGTAATAATTGAGAAAGGACCTAGAGGAAGAAACACCGTTTCTTCCCGATGGTTCTAATCCCCTTTATTAATTATTACCATAACACCTAATAGATCTAAAATAGGACATTGAAAGTGGTGATGAAACATTCAATTTCCCAATTTACCCTAAATCTAACCCTAGCAAGATTCTAGTTTTAATATAAATTTAGGTTTTAGGGATAATCCATTCACAACGTTTGGAATTAACTCGTTTGAGCAAATTAGAAAAGACACAACATTCCTGTGGACCGACCTGTACTCACCGGCTAGCTACCAAGTGATTGGAACGTTTTTCCGTTGTGTATGTAGAAAATAGAATAGAAATCACAACCAAAAATTATTTGACCGCAATTAACTATGGTGTCGGATGTAGATTGTAAGTGAGTGCGGATCGTCCACAGGGATTGCACGATTCATTTGTATTATGATATGTTTGAATTGAAAAGTTAAGCTAAGATAAACGAAAACATGATTCAAGAATTTATCAATTGATTCAGGTGTCACGATGTTTAATCAATAATCAAGACACTGATAAACAATCAAGAATTGGGTTTCGATAATATTTCCAACCAAAATGTCAAGAATCTAAATGAGGCTCGTAGGAATCGATCGGATCGATAGACGTGATGTAATCTAAAGATTTCGTGTTCTTGTCCTTCGAAGGATTGATACTAGATCGATGATGATCGACGAGAGTTAGGGCTTTCTCGTGAAACTAGGGTTTCATCTTATCCCTTGTTCTTTTGTCGATATCATTCACATTTTAGCCTCTAGCAATTTCAAGAAACGATCGTAACTCCCCAATTTCGAGCGATATCATTCAAGAAAGCATCATAACGAAATGGGTTGTCGGTTCTTGAACTTGCTAGGGTTTACAAAACTTGTAGGAATCAAGAATCGTTTTCAGATACATTACATCATCATTCTATTGATCGTCTCGGCTCCTTCACGAGCGGAGTATTACTCAAACATCACAACAAGAATTACAACTAGAAATTGAGATTGAATCATGATGCAAGAATTTAAAGAAAACAAGATAAAAGAAAATCACCTTTTATTTATATCGATAATTTGATTACAATTGCTCAAGAACTACAAGAGGAAGAACGAAATTGTCGATTTGGCGTCGCTCGGCTCCGTGAGTCGCGGATCGTTTGGACCACTTGCTCTGTTGAAGATCGGCTCGGCTCATAAAAGGTTGCAAGGCTTCTTGCTTGATGGGTACTCGGGATCTTGGCTTTTGGAGTTGGAATTAGGGTTAGGGTTTCACACAAGCCCTGTCACTAGACTTGTGGAAGAAGATGAAGAAAGAGAATGGTTCTAGTTTGATACTAGATTGGGTAAAGATGATTCCTCCTTAACTCTAGGTCTAGGCTTCTATTTATACACTTCCCAAACCCTAGGTATAGATTTGAAATTACAATTCCCTCCAAAAGTTTGTTGAGTCTTCTAGAAGGTAGTTTGTTAGGAGCTAGCTTAGGCTTTAAGCTAGGATTAATTAAGCTTGGAAAACCCTAGTTTGCTGATCTGGCAGAAACCATTGGAGTCTTCTAGAACTTGGAGTGTCTTTCTGAACTGTAGGAGCTGAGACAGGAGTTTTGCACTAAAATTAAGGATCTGAAGTGGTAGAATAGCCGCGGAATCGCGGCAATAGGTAGCTTAGGCCGTGGTTCCGCGGCCAATTGGGCTCCTTGAGTCTTGGGCTTTTTGCAGTGGTCTTGGGTTGACACTTGGGCCTTTATTGTATATGTTGAATTTAATATCTCCTTCTGAATTGATACCAGATCTGAAATCATTGAGTTGGCGTAATGTTTGATCGGTACCCTGTACATTTTTGGCCTTTCTGCTGGATTTTCCTGCATAGATCTCAAAACAAGTGTTGCGCAAATGTAGGGATGATGCGATGCCATGAATTGTAGTCAATTTCCTTTATAGTGTCGGTTTTAGAGTCTAATACATGTAATCTGATATTTTGTGACAGTTTTGCTAATATGTAGAATATGAATACCGTATACTTCTAAATGAGTGCAAATGATGAGGAAATTGCCGGCTAAAATATACAATATTTTCGACTAATCAAATACCCCCAAACTTAATTTCGATCGTCTCGAGCGAATGTTTTATTAAAAAGAGAAGGTGAAAATAAAGAAAGAGAAAAACTAACTGGCACACTTTCGTAGGCAACACGATTGCACTGAGCACGTGCAACAAGCCTTTAAACCTCTAGGTGTCCCTAGTAGGAGGAGTGTTGTCTCCTGAGGGTTTTCAGTGGATTGCACCCACAAAATCCAATAATAAAAGGAAGATCATGAATATTACATTTAAAGACAAGAATTGTAAAAGAAAAGCCTTGAAAATTAGGGTTTCCAACTAAGCTAGCTTTTCAGTTGTCATGAGCCCTATCTTAATGGTCATGAAAAGATGTCAGAAATCACGTCCTCCCTCAATAAAACATCGTCTTATTCTTCATTCTTATCTTTCTTCCAAACATCGATCATATCACCCTGCGTGTGTGTAAAAGACATCCCTACACCCGGAGAATTCAATTCAAGCTATTATACTCTTGCCCATCAGCCTCAGTACTTTTTAATTAATGAATATTTATATGAGATTGCTCACACACTTTCATGCGACCGTTAATACTTCTTGAGGTACTAACCGACCGATTACTCCTGTGCTTGCTTACTTGGTGTATTTTCCTCGTCTTGCACCACCTCAGGCATAGCAGTGACTCCCAGACCAGTTGGCCTTAGGGCACTAGGTGAAGAAGCACCCTCGCTATATATTTTTTTATTACCCTCGGTGATAACAAAACCAGTGTTCATTTTTCTCACCACTTTATATATTATTTTTTTTCACTTTTTTTTCCTTCATACATCGGCTTTAAGACAAGAGCATTTCAAGGTATCTTCTACTATCCCAGGCTTTAAGACGTGTGTAAGTGCGAAATAGCAGGGTATCAACGTTTAACATGTTTGGCTTCCAGAATAGAAACTATTTTTCAAAATTATTTTTATTCTCAGATTAGTGACTTCCTTCATCTTACTAACCCTTGGGACAACGGCTCATAACTACTTATTACTAGTTCGTATAAGAAAACTTCTAATTTTCTTGGTTTTCTTAAATTTTTCTAATCTCATGGATGTAATTTTTCACTATCTAAACTTTTATTTATTTATGTACAAAAATATTTTTATTTTTTTGAAATTTTTTAAAATTTTTTTTATAGGTTTTCGAAAAAAATGTTTTGTGCTTATGCAAATGATATGCAAATGATGCGAAAATAAGCACAAACCTCCCCCAAACTTGTTTTCAACAGTGTCCTCACTGTTGCCTTCTGCTAAATCTCGAAAAACCTGTAAGCTTGGAAGGAATTTATTAGTGGGGGCAAAATATTTAAGTGACGATCCTCCCCCAAACTTATTTTTGGCTCAAATTTTTGTGTAAAAATTTTTCTTTTCAAGAGCCAGAAAATATACTACCCCCCCAAACTTAAACAATGTTAATCTTTGAAAATCATATGAGGGGGTCAAAAATCAGTGGTCGATGCCAAGCTTTGCAAAGACTAAATGTTAACACCAACCATTCAAAAATTTTATCCATGCAATGCTCTGGTTGGTGGAAGAAGAAGTGGGGAAAAGGTAAGTGGTGGAATAGAAAGTGTGTGCGTCTCATATTGGAGAGACGATGCAGTGAATGTGATGGATTACTCGCATTCTTTTTACAGTTCAGAGGAAGGGGTGGAGGTTCAATTTCATTGAGTGGGACATGATTCATCTCAACACCCGTGTTATTCAGAAATGCGAGTTCATCAGCGAAGATCTCCTCAAAAGTTTCATCAATACCCCGAAGAATAATGTCATCACAAAGTGCGGGGTGATCTTCAGACTCTAAAAAAAGTTCATAATCAGTGTTAATTGTTGACCCGGACATCTCGGTGGAAGAGTCCGTATATGTATGATACATAGTTGGGTCAAACAATAACATATGAAAAGAGTCAAGATCGGTATCAGGAGGATCATTAAATTCGCTGCTGTCGACATCCATTAAGTCGACAGAACAGACCTGAGCAGTAGGTTCGGAGGGTACACTTCCTAACTTGTAAATGTTCATCTCGATTGTCCTCTTCCCGAAAGATAGGGTCATAGAACCGTTACGACAATTGATGATAGCGTTGGAAGTGGCCAAAAAGGGGCGACCTAAAATCACCGGAATTTGATTCCGTGAGTTCGCTACAGGCTGTGTATCAATTACAATAAAGTCTACAGGGAATATAAATTCCCCGATTTTTATTAACACATCCTCTAGTTCACCCCTAGGTCTGGTGATTGATCGGTCCGCCATCTGGAGAGTGCAAGGAGATGGTTTCAACTCTCCGATCCCTAACTGTTCATAAACTGAGAAAGGAAGCAGGTTAACACTTGCCCCAAGATCTAGTAGAGCACGGTTAATGTGTTTCTCCCCAATAGAGATGGAAATCGTAGGATATCCAGGATCCTTACGTTTCCTTGGTAATTGCTGGGGGAAAGCTGTGTCTACTGTTTTTGCCATGAATATCTTCTTGGGCATTTGTTTCTTCCTCTTTCTAGTGCAAAAGTCTTTAAGAACTTTCGCATATGCAGGGACTTGTTGGATAGCATCTAGAAGAGGGATATTGATGTTAACCTGTTTAAACATCTCAGTGATCTTCTCCATTTGTGGACTTGGTGTGTTAGCCCTTAACCGATTAGGATAAGGTGCTTTAGCAATAAGCGCTGGGTCCATCATAGGAGAAGGAAGTGTGTGTGGAACCGATCCCAGTATAGAAGTGGGTATCGTCCGTGGAGGAGTAAAAGAGGTGGGCTGTAGTGGCGAGCCTTTTGGGAAACGAAGAATAGGCTCGTGAGAAGGTGGTGGGGTAGAAGAACTGGGGTCAGAATTAGAAGTGTGTGTGGGTGGAAAGGTCTCAGCCGGGGTGTTGATAGGATTGTCAATATCATCAACTTCTTCCCCAACATGATTGTCAAGCACTCTTCCAGATCTCAACATGGTGATTGCATTCACATGATGTGAATAGCCAGGATTGGGTAAGGGTTGAGCTGGAAGTTTCCCTTTCTCTCTTGCACTCATTTCGGCTTTTAATCGTGTAATTTCTTCTTCCATCGATTTAATACTCTCGTTTTGGGACGCAGAGTTTTTCTCAATTTTATCGACAGAAGACTTCATTTCAGCCGAAACTTGCATGATATTTGTTAAGACCAAATTCATGTATTGTGCAAAAGAAGAGGATTCATCAGTTCCGGTCAACTGTAAAGGACTAGATAGTGCAGGTGTGTTGACCTGATTTTGAAAATTATGTGCTTGAAAGGGGTGCTGACTTAATTGAAGTTGTGGTTGCTGTTGTGGTGGAGGGACCCTTTGGAAATTGTTTTGGTTTGGAACCGTGTTTTGAGAGTGTGATTGGTTCCAAGCAAAATTAGGGTGATTCCTCCAACCCTGATTATATGTAGAAGAAAAAGGATCATTTCTCGGTCTTTGAAATGTGGCATTGGTATGCTCACGACCTTGAAACGGACATTCTTCCGTCAAGTGAGACGGATCAGAACAGCAGCCACATACAGTTTTGGAAAGTGCCATTTGATTAAGGGAGGCGGCTAAAAATTTGTTTTCCATAGTCTCGAGTTTTTTGTGTATAGCTGAAATGTCAGCTCTAACTCCTATGGAAACATCCGATTGGTTGTTGCCACTCCTAAATGATGGTCTTTCCCACTGTAAAGACTTTTCAGCGAACTCTTCTAAATATCGCCAAGCTTCCCCATCATCCTTAGACATGAAGGTACCTTGACACATGTTTTCAAGGATCTGTTTAGTGTTAGGGTTAGTGCCCTCATATATGATTCGGCACAATTCCCATCTCGGGATGCCGTGATGAGGACATTGAACCAATAGATCCTTAAAACGTTCAAAGCATTTAGAGAATGGTTCAGCAGGGAGCTGGGCAAATTGATTCAGTTCGCTACGGATTCGAGCTGTCTTTTGTATTGGGTAAAATTTCTTAAGGAATGCCGCGACGAATTCTCCCCAATTCGTAATAGAATGTGCGGTAGTGTTGTATAGCCACTTCTCAGCTATATCGCACAAGGTAAATAGGAGAAGTCGTAAACGCATAGCATCCACTGAAAGTTGTGACGTACCCATCATTGCGCATACGTTTTCAAATTTGGTAATGAAAACGTAAGCGTCCTCAGTCTCGAGTCCGTGGAATTTGGGTAAAAGATTGATGTACTGGGGCTTAATCTCAAAGTTATCCCCATTGGCTGGTGGTGTGGATAAGCAGGTCGAAAGAGGACCTCGAATAGGGTAGCACCTCTCCTGGAGAGAGATGCGGGGTGGATTCTGCGCACCAACGGACGGCGGCAGATTAGGGTTAAAGAAGTTTGATGGATTCGGATCCATCGGTGTGGGTGTGGTAGTGGGTAAAGAAAAGGTAAATGGAGAAATATCGACTTCGGAGTCGATAAAGGGTACGCGGACTAAACGGGCACTAGAATCCCGTGTCCAGCCTATCTTGCACTAAAAAGGGTTAGTACAAGTGGCAGCGTTGACTTATAATTAGGGGTAAATGAATGAATACGGTGTTTGCTTTGAAAAAGGGTCGGATTTTTGAAAAAATGATGCGACAAAACAAATGCAGCACACAACCCTAGAATCTAGTAGTCACCTAGGTCCGGCTCTAGACCGCTCCTAACTGCCAAAAGACAAGTCGCAGGATAGAATCCTCCACTGCCTCTTTGTCCCCCTGTGGCCGGATAAGTGCCAGGTGAGTGGGAAGGTACTCCACTACGTAAGTAGTGGGCCTAATTAAAAACTACTAGTCTTAGACACACTCGCCTTAGGCACCACAAGAAAACGCGGATAAGCAATGAATTACCCACGGCTTTCTCTTGTCCTAATTGAGCGCGACAGTCATTAGAGTCTTCTCTATATTTCTTTTAGTTAATGTGGGTCAATGCGGATGCAAGTTTTGCGATTTTCGGGGCCTAGGAAGGGTAATGAAATCCCCACCTAATTTGGATTTGGCCATGCCCCTTAATATCCGTATTTATAATGCAAACAACCAAGAAACAAAAATACGCACAATTTACTTTTGCAATTTGCGAGCTGCGATTATTTGCAAAGAATCCTGCAGCAAATTGTCAGTTGGAGCTAAAAAGAGGAGAGAGGAGAAGTCAAGAAAGTACCTGAAAGAAAATTTTTTCAGAGATCCCCCTAAGAGGCCGCGGTTCCGCAGCAAATCCATCCTTAAGCCGCGCTTCCGCGGCGGGATGATGAGATCACTCCTCCAAAAATTTTCAGGGAGCTACAGTATACTCCCTTAGCTCTCTGGTATTTTCCAAAAATTTTCCTCAATTTCCAGAAAGCTCCAGATCTCTTTGCAATGAACAACAGCAAATCGTTTAGGGTTTGCACGAATTTTGATCTCAAAAACAACAATGGAATAATTCTTTCAATTCAAACTATAATATGAAACGAATTAGCGTGCGATCCCCGGCAACGGCGCCATTTTGATTGGAACGTTTTTCCGTTGTGTATGTAGAAAATAGAATAGAAATCACAACCAAAAATTATTTGACCGCAATCAACTACGGTGTCGGATGTAGATTGTAAGTGAGTGCGGATCGTCCACAGGGATTGCACGATTCGTTTGTATTATGATATGCTTGAATTGAAAAGTTAAGCTAAGATAAACGAAAACATGATTCAAGAATTTATCAATTGATTCAGGTGTCACGATGTTTAATCAAGAATCAAGAAACTGATAAACAATCAAGAATTGGGTTTCGATAATATTTCCAACCAAAATGTCAAGAATCTAAACGAGGCTCGTAGGAATCGATCGGATCGATAGACGTGATGTAATCTAAAGATTTCGTGTTCTTATCCTTCGAAGGATTTATACTAGATCGATGATGATCGACGAGAGTTAGGGCTTTCTCGTGAAACTAGGGTTTCATCTTATCCCTTGTTCTTTTGTCGATATCATTCACATTCTAGCCTCTAGCAATTTCAAGAAACGATCGTAACTCTCCAATTTCGAGCGATATCATTCAAGAAAGCATCGTAACGAAATGGGTTGTCGGTTCTTGAACTTGCTAGGGTTTACAAAACTTGTAGGAATCAAGAATCGTTTTCAGATACATTCATCATCATTCTATTGATCGTCTCGGCTCCTTCACGAGCGGAGTATTACTCAAACATCACAACAAGAATTACAACTAGAAATTGAGATTGAATCATGATGCAAGAATTTAAAGAAAACAAGATAAAAGAAAATCACCTTTTATTTATATCGACAATTTGATTACAATCGCTCAAGAACTACAAGAGGAAGAACGAAATTGTCGATTTGGCGTCGCTCGGCTCCGTGAGTCGCGGATCATTTGGACCACTTGCTCTGTTGAAGATCGGCTCGGCTCATAAAAGGTTGCAAGGCTTCTTGCTTGATGGGTACTCGGGATCTTGGCTTTTGGAGTTGGAATTAGGGTTAGGATTTCACACAAGCCCTGTCACTAGACTTGTGGAAGAAGATGAAGAAAGAGAATGGTTCTAGTTTGATACTAGATTGGGTAAAGATGATTCCTCCTTAACTCTAGGTTTAGGCTTCTATTTATACACTTCCCAAACCCTAGGTCTAGGTTTGAAATTACAATTCCCTCCAAAAGTTTGTTGAGTCTTCTAGAAGGTAGTTTGTTAGGAGCTAGCTTAGGCTTTAAGCTAGGATTAATTAAGCTTGGAAAACTCTAGTTTGCTGATCTGGCAGAAACCTCTGGAGTCTTCTAGAACTTGGAGTGTCTTTCTGAACTGTAGGAGCTGAGACAGGAGTTTTGCACTAAAATTAAGGATCTGAAGTGGTAGAATAGCCGCGGAATCGCGGCAATAGGTAGCTTAGGCCGCGGTTCCGCGGCCAATTGGGCTCCTTGAGTCTTGGGCTTTTTGCAGTGGTCTTGGGTTGACACTTGGGCCTTTATTGTATATGTTGAATTTAATATCTCCTTCTGAATTGATACAAGATCTAAAATCATTGAGTTGGCGTAATGTTTGATCGGTACCCTGTACATTTTTGGCCTTTCTGCTGGATTTTCCTGCACAGATCTCAAAACAAGTGTTGCGCAAATGTAGGGATGATGCGATGCCATGAATTGTAGTCAATTTCCTTTATAGTGTCAGTTTTAGAGTCTAATACATGTAATCTGATATTTTGTGACAGTTTTGCTAATATGTAGAATATGAATACCGTACAATTCTAAATGAGTGCAAATGATGAGGAAATTGCCGGCTAAAATATACAATATTTTCAACTAATCACCAAGCAACACCGTTCTTGATTGCGGTTAACAAATATTTTTGATCATAAATCCCATACGAATCAAATGGTGCCGTTGCCAGGGATAGCGTAGTATTTTCTTTTTGCAATTTCAGGTTAATATAAATTAAAAAATCATAAAAACAAAAAAATCATAAAAATTTTATCATTTATTGTTTGAAGGGTATTTTTGTTTGAATTTTGCAGGATCTACAATCGAGTTCGCATCTGGAAAAATCCAGAGATCAAAACAGAAAAAGGTAGATCTGAACAGCAGAGGATTTTACCAACAGAACAACAGAAAAAATCTCGAGAACCGAACAGTCAACACGACCGCGTTTCCGCCGCCAGAACCTACTTCCCGCCGCTCATCCGCGGTCTGTTGACGTCATCAGCAGACCAGAAAAATTTTCAGGAATCGTGCCGCCGATCCGACCGCTGAACCGCCGCCGAAGCCTACTTGCGACCGCGGAACCGCCGCGGGTTGGTCGCTTCGGCACGTGGATCCTCTCTATAAGTCTTCTGATTTTCTCCTCTGCAAATCTCGATATATCTTTTGTCAAATCTCCTGCAGGATTCTTTGCGCTAAAAAAATCTCTCCCCTTCCAATAATTGATCTTGTGTAGGATTCTTTGCGCCGCGCTAAAAATAAAAAAAATTTGATTGCAAGTGGTTGTTACTGTTTTGCATGTTTTTAATCGGACTTTAAGGGGCTTGAGACCAATCCAGATTGGGTGGGGATTTCATCACCCTTCCCAGGACCCCAGAAATCACATAAGGCATATACATTGACCACCATTAATTAAAAAATACTTGACTCAGCCCTAAGGACGTCGAGCTCAATAGGACAGAGGACTAGTTGTAGGCATCGGCCGTTGATCCTAACCTGACTTTGCGGTGTCTAGGCAAGTGTGTCTAAGGCGAGTGGTTACTTAATTAGGGCCACTACTTCTAGTGGAGAGCCTCCCACTCACCTGGCACTTATCTGGCCGCAATTGGCGGTGAAGAGGCGGTTTGAGGTCTTATTTCTAGCCCTTTGGAATAGTTAGGAGCTGTCTAGCTGACCTAGATGACCTTAGATCTAGGCCTGATTGTGCATTTGTGGTTGATCGAAAGTGTGTCTAAGCCCTTTATCGAAATTTTTTTTTTGAAAAAAGTTCCAAATAAAGAGAAAAAGGAAAAAGGAATTTTTTTTTAATAAAAACTTGCAACTTGTCGCTTAAAATCCGTGCACCCCACCACCACCCACTTTCTTCTCATTGACATTTTCTTACCCCCACATTATATTTTTCACCTTTTTGACTACACTACCTCTTTAGTGTATGTCCGTGTGGACTAGGGACACTAGCGCCCGATTAGTCCGTGTTTCGTTGTACCGACCGACGAAACTTTCGACTCCGAAGTCGAAATTCCTTCCACTTCCTTACCTTCACCTTCAAATTCTTCTTTCGAAGGTATGTCGGGATATAATCCTAATAACACCTTACCCACGGGACTGATTCTACCTCCGTTAGTTGCGAATAACCCGAATCACCCGCCTGTTGAAGCGCCCCAACGAATCATGCTTTAGGATCTCTTCTATCCTGTCCGCACCGCCTTACCTACCTGTCTTTCACTCCCACCGGCAAATGGGGACAATTTTGAGATAAAACCCCACTTCATCAATATGCTGCCAAAATTTCACGGACTGGAATCCGAAAATGCCTACATCTTTATAAACAAATTCCAAAACGTTTGCGCAATGATGAAAACAACCCAAATATCAGATGATGCTATAAGGGTAAGGGTCATTCCTTTCACCTTATGTGACTTAGCCGAGAAGTGGTTATACAGCATAACATCACATTCAATTAGAAATTGGGACGAGTTTGTTAAAGCTTTTCTTAAAAAGTTTTATCCTCATCACAAGACCGCGAGAATTCGCAATGAGATTATACAATTTTCCCAGCTTCTTTCCGAACCATTTTGGAAGTGTTTTGAAAGATTCAAGGACCTACTTGTTCAATGCCCTCACCATGGGATCGAAAATTAGCAACTTTGCCAAACATTACGAGGGATTGAACCCAGCAATGAAGCAGTTGCTAGAAACCATTTGTCAAGGTCACTTTCTAACCAAATCTAGTGAAATCTAGTGAGGAAGCGTGGCAATTTCTCTAGGATCTTGCTGAACAAACACTTCAGTGGGAAAGCACCAAGACCACCTCATCTTCTTCTATTGGTCAATCTAGGGCAGACATACATCAATTAGATATGTCGATTTCTATGAAGGCCGAGATGGCCGCACTTACGAAAAAGCTAGAAGCCATTGAGACCAAAATCTCATCGCCTTCTCCTGCTCCTGCTTTACCCCCACGAACTGTTTGTGCTTGTTGTTCGGATCCATCACACCTTACCGAAGAGTGTCCTTACAATCCACCTGTTCAAGGACAAGATCAAGTCAATACTGTCTTTCAGCAACGACAAAGAAATGATTCTTACTCTTCGACTTATAATCCGGGTTGGAGGAGTCACCCAAATTTTTCTTGGAATCAAAATCAACAATTCCAAGGAAACAACAACTTTCAAAGTCCTCCTCCTCCACAACAACAAACACCCCAACAAACTCAATACCAGCAACCTTTCCAACCACAACCTTATCCAAATCAAACGAACAATTTTGTGCCTAACAACTTCTACCCTCAAAACAATTTTGTTCAACCAAATGATGATAAGGTTATCTCGCTAGAAAAAAGTCTAGATGTGTTTCTCAAGCAATCTACACAATCCGCAGAAAGGTTGGAGACTTCCATCCAGTCTTTGGTGCACAACAATGCTTCACACGATCAAAGCATCAAATCTATTGAGGCACAAATTGCACAACTAACTGCTGCGTTGAGCGAGAGAGAAAAGGGAAAGCTTCCATCTCAACCATTGCCAAATCCCGGTCACACACAATACACATGTCGCATATGAATATCAAAATCATAATGTAAATGCGGTGACCATGTTGAGATTTGGAAAAGTTTTGCAAAATAACGTGGGTATTAGTGATGACACCCCCGCCGGTGGTTCTTCTTCTTCTTCTTCTCCATCCTTTTCACCTTCATCTTCATCTTCTTCCCTAGAGCCTATTCTTCATTCTTCATAAGGCTCTTCTTTTTCTAATCTGAACGGACCCACTTCTCACTTCACGAACACACCCACACTGGGATCCATTCCAACTCCACAGATATTGGACTCAACAGATTTTCAAAATGCTCCATTTCCAAACAGGTTAAGTCCCAATAAACTAACTCTACAAATGGAGAAGATTATGGAGTTATTTAAACAGGTTAGCATAAATATACCTCTCTTGGATGCAATCCAACAAATCCCTTCGTACACGAAAATCTTAAAGGGCTTATGCTCCTCAAAGAGAAAGTCTCAAATACCCAAGAAAGTGCTAGTGGCTAGTGCAGTGAGCAATGCTATTACCCAACGTCAACCCTTACCCCAAAAATGAAAGGACCCTGGCTATCTTACAATTTCAATAACAATTGGGGATAAGAACATCAATCGAGCACTTTTAGATCTTGTGTCTAGTGTTAACCTGCTTCCCTACTCTGTGTACGAGCAATTAGGGGTTGGAGAGTTGAAACCCACTCGTTGTACTCTCCAAATGGCTGATCGATCAATCACCCATCCTAGGGGTGAGTTAGAGGATGTGTTGATCAAAGTAGGGGATTTCATATTCCCCGTTGATTTTATTGTTATGGACACACAACATGTTGCTAACCCACGGAACCAAATTCCAGTGATCCTCGGTCGACCATTGGCCACTTTCAATGCCGTAATAAATTGTCGCAATGGCTCCATGACTCTATCCTTCGGGAAGATGTCTAGTGAGTTCAATATTTACAAGATAGGAAGTCTGCCGCCCGTGCCTAAAACTAGTACACGAGAAGTTTTCTCTATTCATGAAATCACGCAGGAGGACTGCGAGCTTGAAAGATTTCTGTTTGATGACAACAGTTTTGATGCCACTAGTGCGTCCCTCCTTGAATCTACCACAGTTGACACAACCGATATTGATTATGAATGTTTCACCTTTTCAGATGATTTTGACGATTCACCGCCCGAATATGAGTCTTTTGAATTTTTGGATGAGTTTGTTGAACCATCCGAATCGGTTGTTTGCTGTGATTTCGAACCAGTGTTTGAGTCCTTTGAGTTCGAGGTAGATTCCCCAATTTTGCCTTTGATTGTTTCGCCTCCGAAACTCGAACTAAAGCCCTTGCTGTCTCACCTTAAATATGCTTACCTAGGAGAGAATGAGACCTTTCCCGTTATCATATCGGCCTCTCTAGCTCTCGCGCAAGAGAAAGCCCTTTTAATGGTCTTACAAGATAAGCGGCAAGCTTTCGGCTGGACTATGGCGGATATCGAGGAGATTAGTTCTCTCATAATTGAATATCATATGCATATGATGGATGATGCCAAGTCGATAAAGGATCCACAGAAACATCTTGGGGATAGTGTGGATAGTCAACCTCCTCCTTTAAAAGTTGAACCACCCCCTTTTCTTTTAATAAGCTACGAGAATGCCAATATTCCACTGATTGCTGATCATGCACATTCTCGTTTTGATTCATCACCACCTCCTATCTATTCACTTCCACACTTTCCCTACCACCACTTTTATCCTCCCCAATTCTTTTTGGATCGGTACAACATGTTCTTCCACCAACCGATACTCTATACAGATAAATTTTTCAACTGGTTGGTGTTGACGTTTGGTCTTTGCATAGTTTGGCAGTGACGTTTAACATTGTTTCAATGAAGTTTGTGGGGGCCTTTCTGTATATATATATATATATATATATATTTTTTCTTTTAACAATAAAAAAAATAATTTTTTTTTATAAATAAATAAACAGGGGAGTGCCGATATTTTGACCCTCTTGGTGTAGCATGACAGTGAGGACACTGTCAAGTTTAAGTTTGGAGGTATACTCGGTAAGCCTTCTTCCTTCGCATTCATGTGTATATTTTTTGCATTTGCATATTTATTTTAAAACCCATAAAAAAATGAAAATTTTAAAAATTAAAAAATTAAAGTATTCAATTTTGGCCATAATTGACTTGAGTTTGACAAAAAGGTTGACTAGTTAGGTACAACTAGATCTTATACTTAGTAAATTAAAAACCCTAAAAATAACTTTTCTTAAAGTTTAACGGTAGAAAGTATATGTGTTTGTAGTTTATTTAGAAATAAGCAAATTTTGAGTTCAGTTCTTAGGCTAAGTTAAAACAAGGGAAGAGTATTTATATTTTTATTAAAGTATAAGTTTGAAAAATAATTCCTAGCTTAAGTCTAAATTCTGAAAATGTATACCCTATAATTTGCACAAACACGAACCTTGAAACTTGGAATAGTAGAAGGAACTTGTCTAAATTCCGTAGTACGAAGAAAATAAAATAAAAAATACAAGTGTGAATAAAGAGATAATAAAAAAATGAACACTGGTTTTTGTGATTACTTAAGGTTGCAAAAATAGAAAAATATTTAGCGAGGGTGCTTCATCACCTAGTGTCTTAGACCAACTGGTTTGGGAGTCACTGCTAAAGCCTTAGGTGTTACAAGACTAGGAATTATTCTTTAATGTGCAAACACATCTTGTAATCGGTTGTTGGTATCTCAAGAAGTATTAACGATCGTATGAAGGATGTGTGAGCAGTTTCATCTAAAAATTCACCAATTAAGAAGTGCTTTGGACAACGGACAAGAGTATGATAGCTTGATTTGAATTTCCAAGTATAGGGGTGATTTATACACACACGTAGGGGTATGTGATTGGGGTTTAGATAGGAGATAGAAATGAAGAATAGGACTTGTATCTTTAATAGAGATGATAAAAATTCCTAAGTTAAGATGGAACCCTAAAAGGAAAACTTAAAAAATGCCAAAAGCTAAGTAAATTCACAAGAACATATATAATCTTAAGTTAAATAATAAAGAAGCGTGAAGAATATGGGTGGATAATTTACGAATCGAAGATAATAGAATTCCTTGTTGGAAAACTTAATTGGAGAATAAAAGTCAATAGGCCTAATTGATAGGATTTTGTGGGTAGTATCAGCTGAAAACCCTCAGGAGACAACACTCCTCCTACTAGGGACATATAGAGGTTTAACGTCTTGTTGTACGAGCTCAGTGCAATCACGTTTCCCTGCGAAAGTGAGGCTAGGTATTTTGTTGAGAATAAAAACTAGGTTTGCTCGAGGACGAGCAAGAGATAAGTTTGGGGGTATTTGTTCATACCATAATTTTGCATTATTTTATTCCCCATTCTTATTCAGTTTATAAATAAACAGGTGCTTTTGACCCATGTCTGCTACATAGTTACAGGTTACAGGTTCTCGGAACAAAAAGCAGTGAAATTGAAGAAAAGACGATACAAAAGTGAGACTACGATCGATAAATGGAGGATTCTTGATCATGCCACATTTTGAAGGACAATGAAGATCAATAAATAAGTTCACAGAGTACAAAGGCAGCGCAAGGTTCAAGACTTCATCATGAAGCAACGGTAAAAGTCCACTACAATTATTCACTGTGGAGATCTGGAAGAGAACCAAAAGACATTCTGAAGAACAAACTATGGAAAGAAGAAGACAAAGCCAACCAGAACAAACCCTGGAAAAATGAGCCCACAAGCCCAATATACGGCCGCGGAACCGCGGCCGTGTGGGGCCCGTGTCGGTACAGAAAGTTTGAGGCGCTGGCGGTGCGTTGACTAGGTCTTTTTCTTAGGGGGTATTTTTGTAAAAGCAGATGTGACGTGATTGTAACCCAGGGTTTCTATGAATCTATAAATAGGAACCCTAAATCTTGTATTAGGTCATGCCTCTTTTCATTTCATAAATTCAGATCTGTAATTCCTGTGTTGATGTTTGGAGAGAGCCATCAATAAAATTAGTAAGTTTTCTATTTCATTGCCTTTGTTTACTTTTAATTATTTGCCCTAGTTAGATAGTTAGAATGTTTTTCAATTCCCTAATGAGCGAGTAGTCTCCTCGCTTGTTAGGGTTAGCTTTAGGGGAAAGCTTGAGAGATGAAATCTCTCACCCCTTTCTTGCCCCATCACACATAATAATTAGGACTCTATGCATACATACACACACCGTTCCCTGCGGCACCTTACACTTCGAGGTAACGGTGATACCGTAGTATAAAGGACCGGTTGTGTATGTTTTCCATGGAGGTTAGGGTAATAATTGAGAAAGGAAAGACAAGAACCTAGAGGAAGAAACACCGTTTCTTCCCGATGGTACTAATCCCCTTTATTAATTATTACCATAACATATAATAGATCTAAAATAGAGCATTGAAAGCGGTGAGGAAACATTCAATTTCCCAACTTACCCTAAACCTAACCCTAGCAAGATTCTAGTTTTAATATAAATTTAAGTTTTAGAGATAATCCATTCACAACGTTTGGAATTAACTCGTTTGAGTAAACTAGAAAAGACACAACATTCCTGTGGACCGACCCGTACCCACCGGCTAGCTACCAAGCGACGCCGTTCTTGATTTCGGTTAACAAATATTTTTGATCATAAATCCCATACGAATCGATAGCCTGTGCAATGAAAACCTAGCCCCCTACGAGTGCGGCAAGTTACCCGCCAATCCCAGAAGCGAGGCAACCCCAATCAACAACGTGAATGTGCCACTCGGCACTTCACGGAATCCGGTAACTTGAGCACCCCTCCATGGGTCAACCTATACCCCTATGAGTGCGGTGAATAGCCCGCCAATTTTAGAGTAAGGTCCCCTCCATCTCAACGCTATGAGATGCGGACCCGTTGCCCTCTAGAACCCGGCTAATCGTGCACTCCGCCTTGGGGTAATCTTAGTACAGAAAAGAAAAATAATATGTACAAGGGTGACATCGACCTCAACCCGGTCATGCTCTAAACAAATAATATACAAACTGGCAGAGACGGCAGTCCATATGTCGGACGCTCGCCCCGCAATATCAAATGTACAAATGAATCTGAACTGTACAACTATCATTGCACCACTGGCTATCCACCACGATAATCCAATCACAATCTCAGCACAACACAAAATATCAACATGAATGTCATGTTCTCAAACCTGTTTAAAAGAACATATAGCAATTAGACGAGTTGGACCGCTCTAATGACATTCACGGTCGCAGATAGTAATGTATGCACTGAAATGTTTAAACAGTGTTAAAATAACAACTTCGAAATACTTTGTATTGCCCCAAACTATGAGATACCAGAATATCCAACCTGAGAAAAAACAAACAATACCAAAACCCAATATTCCAGAGACTAGAACACACAAAAAAATTTCAAGTCCCAATTCCAATAAAGGACCGGCCAGACCGGTTTTTTCTTCAATCTCGCTAGCCAAATTTTCGCAATTGGGGCTCGTGTTTTGAGGGTGTTCTAGTTACATCATAAATAGCCTTCTGCAATTGTTTAAAATTTTTTTTGAAGACTAGAAAAAATCGACAGAAACTGGAAGATCGTTGGCATTGTTTCGGAGTTGTTTCGGTTTTGATACTTCAAACATCATTTAAACTTCTAGCATAGGGTTTATGGGTTGACTCTGATACCATGTTGGGTTATGCCAGCGTCCTGGCCATCTACCATGGCCGAATGCGGAACAAAATTTTTACAAAACTGGCGCCAGAACAACCCCATAAAATGGATCTAACCATAAACCCTAAAAGCTAGCAAACTATATATAGGAGTTTAGAAAGGTTATACCGAATGATCCATGTCTTTCGGTCTTTAACCATCATCCCAAGCTTCTAGAGGCCTCCAAGATCAAGATTGATCTCCGGTCTCCCTCCATCGAAGATGATCCACTCGAGAGTCTATGAAACGAGCTCCAACTTCATAGCCGAGGTAGCTAGGGTACCAAGTTCGCTAAATTAGATAGCTTAGAGGATGTAGAATTTAATGATGGATTAATTTGTCTCCAAATACCCTAGGTTTCTCAATACATGAGACTTGAAGGGTGGAGCTAGAAAAAGAAGCTTAAGGATGAGAGTGTGAGGAACCTCAAGAAAAATGGCTAAGTCTTGTGAGCAATAATGAAGCATCCAAATAAATATCTCAAGTCTCCAAAATATGTCAAGACTCTAAAATATCTCACAACAAACAAATATCAAGCGTGCCACAATAGTAACCATGAGTCACCCCATGAGTCACCAAGTGAGCTATGCTACAATAAATGCATACAACACCTCATCCTCTCCACCTCATTAACCATTTAATTCTAAATGGTTAAAACTAAATGAGGTGGCATCTTTTAGAAACAATCATGTAATAAATTACAAGAATACCCCTCATTCGTATATACATACCCGTATTTCGACAAAATACGAATACAAAGAGACGAAAATAATCCATCAATCCAATATTAGAATCCGGCTTAAACCAAAACCTACTAGTATAATCCGTTCGAATTATGATACGTGCACAAGTGCACGTATATGATCGAACCCTGCCGTAAAACCATACGGCCTCTACATCGTTTCTCCCGAACCAGGGAACCCTCTTTGTGGGATTCTAAAGACTCATCAATACGCTGGCAGTGTGTTTAACCACAAGCACGTCAGCGACACTAGCTGTACGTAACTGCTACCCAGGTATTGAGTGAAAGGAAGGCCGACGAGCAAACTCATCCTGACCCTACTGAGCCTGTCCATGACAATATCCGTCCACTCCGGTCTGTTCGTCTAAGAGTATCGCATATCGAGTCTACGGGGGTGGATAAAGTTGGACCCCTAATAACGCGACATTTCATGTCGGTATGAAGCCTATCACCAACTGAGAAACTACTGATCCAAATCAATAATTCTCGACTATCTTGGCCAATGATTTCTGGTGATGGCCACCCGTGCACAACGCGACATCAACCCCCAATACCGGGAGAGACGAATCCCGACAATCCGCTCACTGCCTCCATGTGGCTCGGGACTGTACCTAACTAAAACTTGTTTGCACGACTCTTTTGAGCCATGGTAGGATAGTAATCAAAGCACAGTAGGACAAATGGCGATCTCAGGTCGACAGACTAACCTGTGCACATGTCAGCTGGGAACTGCTATATGACAATAGGTATAGTACCAACCAGCAGGTTCCCGGCGAGTCCGTCCAGTGTACTCATAACCCAATGAACACCTGTATACTATTCTAGGTGAACAAACTAACACCAACGGCTTGTGAGACCTGGCCACCTCCCTTCATCGGGGTCTCGATAAGTACACACTAGTCTAGTATGGGGTATCAATACCCAGTCTCGATACTCTCACGACTAGGGACATTTAACGATGTGCTTATAGACCACCCAGCTCCCACGTATATGATCGCCATCATAATGCTGGTAGTCAAGCAAGAATCCCATGGGCTCTATCAACATGTAATAGTGATTTATAATACCACATAAAGCATGTACATGATTATAAAGACAAACCAGATAGCATACTATCATTTTGAGTAAGCTGTTCTATCCGTATAGGTCCTCCCTCAATCATCGCAATCGCGTGCCTGTGATTCAATAATTGACTTGAGGGCACTATAGCCAACAATTAAATCAAAACTTGATTATAATCTGACTTAATCCTAAGCCGCTAGTATTATCAACCGTTCGATTAAACTCCGTATAGCTTGTACAGATATTTAATCGGATACCTGTATGTACCAATATATGCCATCTAAATCATATCGCCTGAACCAGGAAAACCCTCAGTGTGGGACTTTAAACACTCGATAATACGCTGACCGTGATTACTGGATAAATTCATAACCATAAGCACGTCAGCGGCACTAGCTGTACGTAACGGCTACCCAGGTATATGCCGAAAGGGAGGTCGACAATCAAGTCCATCCATACCTTAATGAACCTGAATGTAACAATCTCCGAACAGTCCGGACTTTTTGTCTAAGAGTATTGCCTACTGGGTCTAGGGGGAGGATAACGTCAGACCCCTAATAACCTGATAAGTCGTGTCGGAGTCAAGCTCGTCACTAATCGAGAAACAACTGAACTCATATCAGTAAATCTCATCCACCATGGCCACGGATTTAGGGTGATGGCCAACCGAACACAGCGCGATATCGACTCCTAATACAAGGAGAAATGAATCCCCGACAATCGCTCACTACCTCTATGTGGCTCGGGACTGTACCTAACTAAAACTTGTTTGCACGCCTCTTTTGAGCCGTGGTAAGGTAGTAATCAAATTACAGTGGGAACTCACACGGGACAAATAATGATCTCAGGTCAAAAGACTAACCTATACTCACGTCACTAGAGAACTTCCATCTGACGATAGATATAATACCATCTAGAAGTTCTCAGCGAGTCTGTCCGGTGTACTCACCTGCAGCGAAGACCTGTATACTATCTTAGGTGACACAACACCAGCGGCTTGTAAGACCGGCCACCGCCTCTCGTCGGGGTCTCGAAACGTATACACTAATCTACTCCAGAATATCAATGCCCAGATACTATCTTAGGTGACACAACACTAGTGGCTTGTGAGATCGGCCACCACCCCTCATCGTGGTCTCGAAACGTATACATTAGTTTACTCTAGAATATCTATGCCCAGTCTGTTAGTTATATGTATACCCTAGAGGCCATTATTATACATGTGATGTATATTATAGTGGATGCTTGGACATATATAGGGAGGACTTTCTTGCTCGATATGATAGTATGCTATCTGGTTGCTCTTTATTTTAACATGTACACTCATTGTATCTCTATTACATGTTGATAAAGCCCTTAGGATGAGTACTTGACTAAGGATTATGATGCAGATCATACTAATGGGGCAGAGGTAATCGGTAAGTACATCCTTCAATTGTTCCTAGTCGTGGAAGTATCGAGACGGGGCATTGATATTCCGGAGTAGACTAGCGTATACGCTTCTCGACCTATATGATGGGCGATGGATGATCTCACATCCATTGGTGTTTGACATCAAAGATGGTATACGGGTGCTCAATGGAGACCGGGTACACTGAATGGACTCGCCGAGAACTCCTAGATGGTATTATACCTATCGTTAGATAGCAGTTCTCCGGTGACACTGGTACATGTTAGTCTGTCGACCCGAGATCCTCATAGTGTCTTGTGTGATTCCCACTGTGCTTTGATTTCCACCTTACCACGTTCAAGAGATCGTGCCAAATGGTGGTTTTTGGGTACAGTCTTAAGTCACATGGGGGCAATGAGCGATAGGAGGGGATTTCGTCTCTCCCGGTATTGGGGTTGGTGTTGCGCTATGCTCGATTGGCCATAACAGGAAATCTTTGGCCAGGGATGCTGAGATCACTGGTAAGTGTTATCAGTAGTTTCTCAAACCGTTATGAGCCTCACATCGGCATGACTTATCAGGCTATTGGGGTCCGACGATTACCACCCCCAGGCTATGATATGCGACATATCAGACGAAGAGACCGGACTGTACGGTAGTGTTACTGATTGGATTCACATGAGTATGTGCAGGATTACTTGTTGATCTTCTGATCGCTCAATACCCGGGTGGCTATTACATTTAGCACTTGTGTGTGATTGATATGATCACCACCTACTGCCGGCGTATTGACGAATCTTTAGAGTCCTACACAGAGGTTTGCTGGCTCAAGCGAAACGAAGTAGGAGCACATATGCGATATGTGCGGGACCGAGATTAATACGAGTATGAGATATCGTATTCTATTCTCACGATATGTAATATTGGTCGGTTATATGTGATATAACCGGGCTGTCGAGTCAAGTGTTGATTCGACAAGTTGATACATTTGATATTAGTCGGTTGTATGTGATATAACCAGATTATTAAATCAAGTATTGATTTAATAATTTAATGTATAATTATATATTTGATATATTATCTTACATTAGCTCACTTAAGATTTCTTTACTTAGTATATATGTGATATATATTAATGTAAATCTTTTGTGTCATGCTTGATGCTACATGCTACATGGGTGTATGAGACTCACACTATGCTTATAATAATGTAAGGTTTTGTTTATTTAAAGTAAATCAAATTAGTTTGAAATTGTCACATGGTTGAAACTTGCAGAAACTTGTGGAACCATTGACCAAGTCCACTAATTTTGTTTTACTTGAAGATATTTATTAACCCAACCATTATTTTTTAGCCATGGTTAAGTCTCTACAAGAGTTGGTATGAGATATTATCTCACCCATGGTTGCTATTCTCACCATTTGATTCATTCTTCACATGCTTCATTTCATGGTTGCTTTCTTCATCTCCTTCCTCAAGCTTTCTAGCTTCATAAGAGATGAAGAAAAATAGTGAGAAAATAAATTCTAAAGTGAGCAAAATTCCTACTTCATCAACCTCTTCTCTACTAGCCATTTAGATTGGGTTGTTTCTTCACTAGTTTATCATATTAGTGAAGAGTAGCTTGAGTTGGTGTCTCATCGACGTAGATCATCTTCGGCCTCGAAGACTTCAAGCAAGCTTGTTCCTTTCATCTTGTGGTGCCTTTCTAGAGTCCGGGAGTTCACTACTTGGAGCGAAAGGACTACTACACGGAGCTATTGAAATTAAGGACCGGTCTACAAAGGTTATATTCCTCGTTCACTTAGATGTAAAGATGTTTATATGCTTATTCGTCTAATTCTCTAGTTAAAATTTTAGGTTAGGGTTCTTTAGCACGCTAATTTTTTTAAAATGGCATGGTCGATACCTCCCGAAACCCAGCGGCCACTCTAGGGAACCCAGCAGTGGCATCAGAGCTATGCTAGAGAATTAGACGATGTTTACAGGATTACGAAACCGAAATAACTCCGAAACACTCGAAACTAAAACCTGGTTTCTGTCGAATTTTTCAGAGTGTCTAAATTTTTTTTAAGCAACTGCAGCATGTTATATTAGATGTAACATGAACACTACAGATATTTGAGCCCCCTTGCCGGTGTTTGGCCGGCGACATCATAAGAAAATTCGGCCTGGCCGGTCCATTTCATGAGTTTGGGCTTCAATTTTTGTCGGTTTTCCCGTCCCTTGGTTTTGGTGTTTCAGGTGTTGCTTGTTTTTGCTAAAATTGCATATGATGTTATCTTTGTGCAAAGGCAATTCAGAGTGTTTCATAGTCATAATTCTAACATCATTTCGGGTTATTTTAGACGACGTTAAAAAGTTCGAACGAATATCAATAACCTATTTTTTCCCTCGCTGGAAATTTTCCAAGATTTGGAATTTTATAAGTTTAAAATCTTCAGAAAATCATGCAGGTGATTCTATGGACCCTCTAGAAGAACGAAACCCTAATTCTGTGACCGTCGGAACCGCTACCAAACCTTAGGGTTTATGGTAGTTTCGTGGCGCCATAGGTGAGGCAAGGGTTGACCCTTCTACGGTTGGTTTATAGGTGCTGTGGCATGTTCTGGATAATTTTTAAACTCCGCTCAAGTGTTGAGCTCTTAAGAAAATTTTGGGTGTTTGTTGATTCGATCAAAAAATTTAACATCGTCTAGTTATTTATGATTGTGATATAATACTTGGAATCCAAAATATTTATTTTTGTGAAAACTAATTTGAATTTTATAAATCTAGCAATTCAGTCTTATTTGATCGGTTGCCACAGCATTTTGATGTTCATCAAAAGTCTATCGTAATCACGTAGCGTACGCGGATACTCGCTGGGTAACTTTACTAGATAGCCACGCCCTATAGCCCCGACCAAGTGATTGTAGGAGAACCCCGTTGCCAAAAGCATCCGTTCGGGTGCTCACGGGCACGGTGTTCCGCCTAAGTGCACTTCGTCGATGGCATCGGGGGTGCGGCCGTCTACTAAAGTTTTCGACGAGCATTCGATCAGGTTGTCAGGAATCTTGTTGAATTACCCGACTGGTTATTGAAAAGTGTTTTCAATATCGAGACTAAAATACGGGGTTTATAATTGTTAGGCATGTGATATCTAAGGAATTCATTTGGTTAGGCATGAAATCCAAAGTATGTGATACATTGGGTTTATGATGTCTAAGGTGGTTGCGGATTCCAATTGTTGTAGTTTTTCACTTTCTTTTCTGTGACCGTAAGTGTAATATGTGGTGTATCATCGGTTTCATTGCTATATGTCAACGACAATTAGGATATACATATTTACTTACGTTGATGATATGTGATGTTATTTGTTGCTGTGATATGTTTTATTGGATCGTCGTGTTTTGAATAGTCGGGGTTTTTTATGTGAGATGAAAGTTTTTCATTTTCATTCATGTAAAAGTATGTATGTAATATTATTTTATTGGGGTACTTCCGGGTTGAGGATGATGTCACCATTGATGTATATTATTTACTTTTCCGCATTAGGATAGACCCAAGGAGGAGAGCACAAGTAACCGGGTTGTAGAGTCCAGTGGGAGACCATCTCGAGGAGTCGAGACCGGGTCTCCTAACTCTAGAATTGGTAGGGTTGCTTGCTGCTCTCGTAGGGATCTAGGGATGTGGGTTTGGCTATTCATCGTGACGTGGAATCCGTGTTTTTTACTGGCTTAATTTAAAACATGGAATTCCTAGTATATCTAATATTTCATATGTGTTCTTCTGCTGCTGATATTCTGTGATGTGATCACTTGATATTCTGAGACGAATGCTTATATTATATATATGATATATAATAAATATTGCTGCTTTCGTTTCTTCTGTGATACTTAGGAAGCATAAATGATGTGATTTCATTAATGAGATTAATGAAATAAAAGAAAGCTAAAGATATTGCAGAATCTTGTTTTAAAAACTGGTAGCTCTAGTTCTTGCTTTGCATAGCGGTATTCCTTGTAGAATATCCAGCACCTTATTCGATAAGGAAAGAGCCGAGATCCCTTCATCGAGAGTGACCTCTTTAGCGAAACTAGCCGATGCTACAACCCACTCGGTTTCATTTTTTGATTGGTTTTTTAGTTCATGCTTTGCATAGTGGTATTTATGAAATATCCAGCACCTCATTCGATGAGGAAAGAGCCGAGATCCCTTCACCGAGAGTGACCTCTTTAGCAAAACTAGTAAAAACCTCAAAAACACTCCTTTTCAAAATCACTCGATTCTACAACGATATCAAATTCATTACGCAAAAGGTTTTCTTAAAAACCTGTCGTAGCCCTCCGTCTTTTTAGATAAGTGCTACTTAGTATTCGTGCTACGTTTATTGACCTTGTTAAGGCGTAGTGTGCGGTAGCTGACTAGTGCTTATCTGCTTAAGCATGTGATACGATTGGATTAGGGTAGTCGTACGACTTTGTTGACCTTGTTAAGGGTCGTACGGATGTGTTTAGTTCAATCATGAAATATACGGTTGAACTTAGCTAGCGTTTATGATTTGTTGACCTTTTTAAGGTTATAAGTTGCTAGGGGTAAAATATTATCGGGAATTTCAAGTGTTGAAATTTGCAATGAGATTGCATACCTTCTATGAGATAGTTGGATTCCGATACCCACTTCGAGTAAGAGTTACTCCTGGGAGAGTTTTACACATTACAATTAGTCGATCAAGTAGGTGTTTAGAAAGGTGTTAATGGGGTTACGCCCCTGGGAAAACGAGCTTTATTTTAATTAGGTCCGTGCTAAAGCACGGGAAACCCCTCTCAAAATATCGACACTGGCCTGGCCAAAAGATTGGCGAACTTGTAGGGTGTAATTAATCCTGGCTAGTCTTACCATTTAGGGTTTGAAGGAAGATTTGATAAAAACAGCGGGAGCCATCCCAATTAGATAAAATAATAACCAATCTGATCTTGCAAGAGCATACGCTGAGTGTTTTCTTCTCTCTCTCTCCTGGTAGCGACCATGTCACGCCTTAATCAAGATAATAATATGGATGCATTGACCGAACCTGCTTATTATACTGAGCTGGGGAACGTTGGTTCCGCTCAATCTTATAATCATTATAAATCCGAGCAGGAAATAGGGGAATATCCGGATTCCTATGCGACCCAATCGAGTAATGAGCATGTTGATGCATATTCTTCGGGTGTGTTCGTTACCGAGAACTGTTTCTCAGTACGCTCCACGTCCTAGGTATGAGATACCATAACGGGATCCCATTTATGTAATTTATTATATGGGCTACAGAGAGGTAGAGAACTGAAATTGGGTGATATGTCTCTAATTGTTAAAGAATGGTGCAATTATTGCAGTCAAATTAGTTGGCAAATATCACGTTGTATTAACCAAATGGTAAATACATTGATTTTAAATGAATGTTATTACATACCGAACCTGATATACAACATTACATCAGATTCTTTATTAAGTTAAAGAAGGATATAATTCTGTATTGGAGGATAATATTATGAACATTTTCCTTAATCAAGAGTTGATTGGATCAGGCACGTTATGTAATAGCATATACGTTCTAAATCAAACTACAGTTCAAAATATATAGAACACACACAAAAGGAGTAGTTCAAAAATGAACGAATCCTTCTTATGGCATTGTAGACTAGGTCATATCAATGCGACATGACCAGCTAAGTTATTTAAGGATGAATATTTGAATCCGTTCGAATTTTCATTTTATAATGTTAATTATATGTATGCCCTAGAGGCCATTACTGTACATATGATGTACATTGTAGTGGATGCTTGGACATATATAGGGAGGACTTTCTTGCTCGACATGATAGTATGCTATCTGGTTGCACTTTATCTTAACATGTACTCTGATTGTCTCTATGTTACATGTTGATAAAGCCCTTAGGATATGTACTCGACTACCGGGACTATGATGAGATCATACTAGTGAGGACAGTGTAGTCGCCGAGTACATCCTATAACTGTTCCTAGTCGAGGGTGTATCGAGACAGGGCATCAATACACCAGAGTAGACTGGCGTATGCGCATCTTGACCCATATGATGGGCGATGGATGATCCCATATCCATCGGTGTTTGACATCAAGGATGGTGTACGGGTGCTCAGTAGAGACTGGGTACACTGGACGGACTCGCCGAGAACTCCCAGATGGTATTATACCTCACGTCAGATGGCAGTTCTCCGGTGACACTGGTACAGAGTAGTCTGTTGACCCGAGATCGTCATAGAGTCTTGTGTGATTCCCACTGTGCTTTGATTTCCATCATACTACATCCAAGAGGGCGTGCAAAAAGGTGGCTTTTGGGTACAGTCCCGAATCACATGGAGGCAATGAGCGATAGGAGGGGATTCGTTTCTCCTGGTATAGGGAGTTGATGTTATGCTGTGTTTGATTGTCTATAACTGGAAATCCCTGGCCAGGGTTGCTGAGATTTACTGGTAAGTGTTATCAGTAGTTTCTCGAACTGTTATAAACCTCATATCGACATGACTTATCAAGCTACTGGGGGTCTGACGTTTACCACCCCTAGGCGAGATATGCGACATATCAGACGAAGAGACCGAACTGTACGGGAGTGTTACTGATTGGATTCGCAGGAGAATGTACAGGCTTGCTTGTTGATCTTCTGATCGCTCAATACCTGGGTGGCTGTTACGTTTAGCTGACCGCTTGCAGCTTGTGGGTGTTTGATATGATCATCACCTGCTACCGGCGTATTGACGATTCTTTAGAGTCCTACACAGAGGTTTCTTGGCTCAGGCAAAGCGGAGTAGGGGCACATATGTGATATGTGTAGGACCGAGGATAATGCGATATGAGATACCGTATTATATTCTCGCGTTATTTTGATATAAGCCGGATCATCGGATCAAGTGTTGATTCGATGAATCGGTACATGAGATATTAGTCGGTTATATTCGATATAGCCGGATTGTCGGATCAAGTGTTGATTCGATAATTTAATATATAATAATATATATGATATATTGAATTACATTATCTAATATTGGCTCGCTTTATTGATTCATTTTCTTACCGGGTAATACATTGATATATATGCGATATATGTTAATTGTATTATTTTCTTTTATTACAAATATATATTATATATGTGATATATAATATTGTAACATGATATGATTACTAATGCAACATGTTTAGTGGAGATTAAACAAGATTAGGGTTTGAATTGGGTTAGTTCTTTCATGAACCTTCTAGAAGGTTTTCTTTTATTTTGTGCTAAGATATTATGGTTGATATTTTAGTGACTCATTGTTAACCCAACCCAAACCCTTCACCCTTGGTTAAGTCTCTACATGGGTTAGCCTCTTCATAGTCTACCATGGTTGCATTATTAATCATTATGATAACATTTCATTATTCATCACAAAAGGATTATTCATTTGTTCATCTTCTTCTTCCTTCTTGCAAAGCTTTCTAGCTTTGATTCTTGTGATGAAAATGGGTGAGATTATGAAAATAAAATAGAGCTAAATTCCTACTTCATCATCCTAATCTATCCTAGTCATTTAGATTAGGGTGTTCACTTCATTTGAGAGTGAGAGCTTGTGTTAAAGAAACTTCAAGGTAGATCATCTTTGTTATCGAAGATCGGAAGCAAGCATGCATCTTTCTCTTCGTGGAGCCTCTCGAGAGTATGGAACTTGATGATCGCAGCGAAGGGACCTCAACACGGAGCTTATGAAGTGAAGGACCGGACTACAAAGGTTGTAATCCCAAACTCTTAGTATTAAAGTGTTTAACATGCTTAGTTTCACCTAGTCTCTAGTTTAAAGATCTTGGTTAGGGTTGTTCGGCACGTCTAAATTTTGAATCGGGCATGGTTGATACCTTATAGACCCTTGTGAGAGTGCCTAGCATCCTTACATATAATACTTTCCAGTCTTGTCACAAAGGTAAAATGACCAATACTCCATTTACTAGAAACAGAGAAAGAGTTATTAAACTCTTAGGATGGATACATGATGATCTATACAGTCCTATGTCTATAAATGCCAGGGTTGGTTCTTTACACTTCATTGCATTCATCGACGATCTCTCAAGATTCGGACATATGTTCCTGTTGAAACACGAGTCTGAAACTTTTGAGAAATTCAAGGAATATAAGCTTGAAGTTGAGAACCAGACGGGTAGAAGTATTAAGTCTTTCGATATGATCGAGGAGGAGAATACTTGTGCATGGAGTTCCAGGAGTTTCTAAACGGAGAATGGGATTCTCTCTCAGCTTACTCCTTCGAGTACACCATAACACAACGGTGTATCGGGGCGGAGGTATCGCACCCTATGAGATATGGTGCGCTCTATGATGAGTACTGCTGAGTTACCTGTTTTCTTTTTGTGTAATGCACTTGAGAAGCTGCATACCTATTGAATGAGGTTCTATCCAAATCAGTGCCCATCACTCCATATGAGATATGGAATAGAAAGAGACCATGTCTTAAACGAGTTAAGATATGGGGTTGTCCGGCCTATGTTGAAAGGCAGAATCCGGACAAGTTCGAGGCAAGGTTGGTTCTGTATAAGTTTGTTGGATATCCCGAACATTTACGAGGGAATAATTTCTACCACACTGAGGAGCAAAAGGTGTTTTGTTTCTCAGCATGCCATCTTTTTAGAAAAGGAATTTCTTGTGAAGAAATTAGTGGTCATGAGGTAGAACTGGAAGGAGTTCCAGCTAGACAAACTAACAGCTGTTGATTTGGTGAAACCAAAGAATTCAATAGTCTCCAACGAACCTCAGCCTCTCCACAAATCTAGTAGGGTTCCTCATCCCCCTTAGAGATACTACGGTTTTCTCAATGACAGTGGGAGCGAGGATTGCATCATGGTAGATGATGACCCAACCAGGTTCAGGTAGGCCATCACGAGTGGAGACTCTGTGAAATGACTAGATGCTATGCAATCAAAGATGGAATCCATGTAAACCAACGAAGTATGACTTTGAATGTTGCACCTGAAGGGGTAAAACCTATTGGGAGCAAATGGATCTTGAGAAGATTCTTGGTGTACATGGAAAAGTTGAGACTTGTAGTAAAAGGCTATCGTTAATAACCAGGTGTGGTTTATGATGAAACATTTTCTCCAGTGGCTATGCTTAAGTCCATCAGGATTAATGCACGCATCATGGAGTTAGAACATCTATTTTGATGTGGCAGTCAAAGAGTTTGAATTCATCAAAAAGATAGATGAACCTTGTATATACAAGAAGGTTGTATAGAGTAAGATTGTCTTCGACGTATTGTACGTAGATGATATACTCTTGGTAGGAAATGGTTTCCTATGCTACACGGTCAAGCTCCTCTTATCACAGGGATTCTTCATGGATGATCTGGATGATACCTACTAAATCTTGTGGATTATGATCTATGGTGTTAGATCTTAATGGATGTTGGCAGTGTCCTAAATCCAGGTACATTAACACCATACTAAAGGGGTTTAGTATGGAGGATTCTAAGCGTGATGGTTCGCCCACTTACTCATGAATCACTCTCTCCAAAATGATGTCTTCCAAGACTGATTTGGAGAGAGCTCGCGTGCAAGAGATACCCTATGTTTCGGCAATAGGCTCTATCATGTATGCGATGTTATGTACCAGACCAGATGTAGCTGACTCACTAGGTGTAGTGATTAGGAATCAATCGGATCTTGGGAAAATCACTGGATAGCTGTGTAGGACATTATTAAGTACTTGAGAAGTACTAAAGAAATGTTCTTGGTGTTTGGTAACAGTGAACTCCAGTGGGAGTCCTTTACCAATTCCAGCTCGCAGAGTGATAAGGTCGACTGAAAGTCAGTCACAGGTTTTGTCTTTACTCTCAGTGGAGGGACGGTATGCTGGAAGAGTTCCAAGCTATATACCGTGGCAAACTAGACGATAAAGGCTGAATACATCGCTACCAACGATGCTACCAAAGTGGATGTCTGGATAATTCTTGTTCATGAGATGAACATGGTTCCTACCATTGAGCATCCAATAACTGTTATTGTGACAACAATAGAGTTGTGACTTTGTCCTAGGAACGCCGGTCCCATCAGCGATCCAGAAATATTCTGAGGACAGTATCACCTGATCATGGAGATGGTTGATCTTCAAGGGATCAAGGTAAGGAGAGTTGACGTGAAGGATAACACGGCGGATCCACTCACAGAGGCCTTTCCTTAGAGAGACTTTTATGGGGCGTTGGGTATGAGATACTACAACAAATAGCCTTAGTGCAAGTGGGAGATTGTTAGTTATATGTATACCCTAGAGGCCATTATTATATGTGTGATGTATATTATAGTGGATGCTTGGACATATATAGGGAGGACTTTCTTGCTCGACATGATAGTATGCTATCTGGTTGCTCTTTATCTTAACATGTACACTCATTGTCTCTCTATTACATGTTGATAAAGCCCTTAGGATGAGTACTTGACTACCAGGATAATGATGCAGATCATACTAGTGGGGCAGAGGTAGTCGGTAAGTACATCTTTCAATTGTTCCTAGTCGTAGGAGTATCGAGAAGGGGCATCGATACTCCAGAGTAGACTAGCGTATACGATTATCAACCCATATGATGGGCGATGGATGATCCCACATCCATTGGTGTTTGACATCAGAGATGGTATACGGGTGCTCAGTGGAGACTGGGTATACTGAATGGACTTGCCGAGAACTCCTAGATGGTATTATACCTATCGTCAGATAGCAGTTCTCTGGTGACACTGGTACAAGTTATTCTGTCGACCTAAGATCTTCATAGAGTCTTGTGTGATTCCCACTGTGCTTTGATTTCCACCTTACCACATTCAAGAGATCGTACAAAATGGTGGTTTTTGGGTACAGTCCTGAGTCACATGGATGCAATAAGCGATAGGAGGGGATTTCATCTCTCCCAGTATTAGGGGTTGATGTTGCGCTATGCTCGATTGTCTATAACAGGAAATCCCTGTCCAGTATTGCATGATCTACTTGTAAGTGTTATTAGTAGTTTCTCGAACCGTTATGAGCCTCACATCGGCATGACTTACCAGGCTATTGGGGTCTGACGATTACCACCCCAAGGCTATTATATGCGACATATCAGACGAAGAGACCGGACTGTACGGTAGTGTTACTGATTGGATTCGCAGGAGTATGAGCAGGCTAGCTTGTTGATCTTTTAATCGCTCAATACCCGGGTGGCCGTTATGTTTAACAGACCGCTTGCGGCTTATGGGTGATTGATATGATCACCATCTACTGCCGGCGTATTGACGAGTCTTTAGAGTCCTACACAGAGGTTTCTTGGCTCAAGCAAAACGAAGTAGGAGCAAAAATGTGATATGTGCGGGACCGAGATTAATATGAGTATGAGATACTGTATTCTATTCTCACGATATGTGATATCGGTCGGTTATATGTGACATAACCGGGCTGTCGAATCAAGTGTTGATTCTACAAGTTGATACATTTGATATTAGTCGGTTGTATGTGATATAAACGGATTATTAAATCAAGTGTTAATTTAATAATTTGATGTATAATTATATATTTGATATATTATGTTACATTAACTAATATTAGCTCACTTAAGATTTCTTTTTCTCACTAGTGTACACTTAGTATATATGTGACATATATTAATGTACATATTTTGTGTCATGCTTGATGCAACATGCTACATGGGTGTATGAGACTCACACCATGCTTATAATAATGTAAGGTTTTGTTTATTTAAAGTAAATCAAATTAGTTGGAAATTGTCACATGGTTGAAACTTGTAGAAGCTTGTGGAACCATTGACCAAGTCCACTAATATTTTTTTACTTGAAGATATTTATTTACCCAACCATTATTGTTTAGCCATGGTTAAGTCTCTACAAGAGTTGGTATGATATATTATCTCACGCATGGTTGCTATTCTCACCACTTGATTCATTCTTCACTTGCTTCATTCCATGGTTGCTTTCTTCATCTCCTTCCTCAAGCTTTCTAGCTTCATGAGAGGTGAAGAAAAATAGTGAGAAAATAAATTCTAAAGTGAGCAAAATTCCTACTTTATCAACCTCTTCTCCACTAGCCATTTAGATTGGGTGTTTCTTCACTAGTTTATCATATTAGTGAATAGGTAGCTTGAGTTGGTATCTCCTCGACGAAGATCATCTTCGGCCTTGAAGACTTCAAGCAAGCTAGTTCCTTTCATCTTGTGGTGCCTTTCTAGAGTCCGGGAGTTCACTACTTGGAGCGAAAAGACTACTACACGGAGCTATTGAAGTGAAGAACCGGTCTACAAATGTTGTATTCCTTGTTCACATATATGTAAAGATATTTACATGCTCGTTCGTCTAATTCTCTAGTTAAGATTCTAGGTTAGAGTTTTTTAGCGCGCTAATTTTTTTAAAATGGCATGGTCGATGCCTCCCGAAACCCAGCGGCCGCCCTAGGGAACCCAGCACAGCCTCGATACTCCTACGACTAGGGACATTTAAAGATGTGCTTATGGACTACTCAGTTTTTATGTATATGATCGCCATCATAATACTGGTAGTCAAGCAAGAATCTTACGGGCTTCATCATTATGTATTAGTGACACGTAATAACAAGTAAAACGTGCATACATTAATGATAAAGGCAAACCATATAGCATACTATCATTTTGAGTAAGACCGTTCTACCTGCATAGGTCATTCCTCAATTATCATAATCGCCTACCTGCAATTACAATAATTGCTTTGAGGGCATTATATCCTACAATCTCCCACTTGCACTTAAGGCTAATTATTGCGGTATCACATACCCACATCTCGTATGCTACTGAATACCCAATTTCTCTACTAATCAGTCTCACAAACCGTGTTTGCGAAACATCCGTGTTCGAGAAATAGCCTTAGTGAGTGGATCCGCTATAATGTTTCAATTTCCTTTTTCTATATCTCAACATAACGGAGATCATCAATCTTCCGAACTGAGCGATACCCCGCCTCAAGAATTTGTCTGGATATATGATGGGACCAAGTTCATAAATGAACAACTTTATCCAACAAACTTCTTGGGTTGTATCTTCTTATAACCAGTATCCTGCACTATGCCTATCTTAGTATCCCTATTGGAACCCCATCCAATATACTGCTTCTCAGAAGAGGGTGAACTCAAAACACTGACAGAATCTCTATCATCCAGGTCACCTTGGAAGTCTGAACCGATAACCGCCTCCTGGAGGAGGCTGCTGTTACCATATGCCAAGAACATTCTCTTATGTTCATAATTGCTTCCTTTTGTTTATCTAGGATTGGATTAATATCTGTTTACTACAGCAAGTGCAGAAGCAACATCTAATTTGGTATAAGACATTGCATGATTGGCTCAATTGCCTAAGCAAATGATATGTCATTCATGCCAGTCTCTCTCCTTATCAGTCTAAAATACATCTTTTTAGAGAGGTAGACTCCATCACCTGCGGGTACACTACCACGCTAGGAGTCGTCCATTTTAAAATACTTTTAGAATGTTGTTTAAGTACTCGAATTGGGACACTTACCAAATCTAGATCTAAATCCATAAATCTAGTCACCAAAATTCTATGATATCTTATCCAAATCCTATATGGAGAAAACACCTTATGACAACCAAAGTTTGACCGATTATAGTATAGGAACATCACTTCCTATCAGGAGTATGTCATCCAAAACTCAGGACAGTACTCCCTACACCCTTCTTACTAAGTTAGTCTTTTGTTTTGATGAAGTCAATCATATTGACTGTCAACTTAAAATAGATGATCCGTTTCCGCTATACTTGCTTTAGTCTATGAATAGATATAAGCAACTTGCACACCTTCCACTGCGCCCATTGATTATGATAATCCTTTAGCAGAGTCATATATACATACACTTCCAAATTCCCATTTAGAAAGATATTATAGTCATCCTCTTGCCAGATATCATAGCCTAGAGCAGCAGCAGTGCCAAGCCATATCCGATATGGACTTCAGCGTAGAAACCGAAGTAAAAGTCTTATCACAATCCACAACGGGTATTTGATGAGAGTCTTTACAATAAGTCTAGCCTTATTAGGTTAATACCTTTCTACCTGCACAGATCTCGAAAGATCTACTTACACCTAATGGGTTTTACCCCTTTAGGAGCACCCAGCAAAAGTCCAAAATCCATAATTTGTTGAAGTGTGTAGAGTCCATCTTGGATATAAAATATCTGGTCACCTGGAAGTTACCACTTCCTATGACCTGCTGACAATTAGTAAGGCCATCATCACAATGATGCTGACCTTCCTGTCACCGTCTACGAGAAAATTGAAGTATCTCTTAGGTGGATGAGATCACCTACTAAATCTGCGGAGAGGCTAAGGTTTGTCTAGTCTAATTGAATCTCCAGGTTCTACTAAATTTTCAGTAACTGTTTATGGTTCTGGAATCCCTTCCAGTCTACCATACTCCCGCTAGTTTCTTTTGCAAAAAGATTCTTTTAGAAAAAAGTGGCGAGTCAAGAACAATGTAACTATTGATCTTGAAAATGGTAGAAATAAAACCCAAGCGAATACTTGGGATAATCCACAAACTGCCATTACCGAAACATGCCTTGAGTTTGTCCGGATTCTGCTTTTAAATAGAAGCCAGATAACTCCATATCTTAATAATCTCAAGATATACAACTAGTCCATTTCCATATGGAATCATAAGCACTAATTTAGATGGAACCAGATTCAAATTTCATTCAACTATTTCTAGTGCATATCACAAACAGAAAAAGGCCAAAAAAACATTACTCATCAAGGAGCGCATCTACAGATGAGTAACCTGTGAGAGAATCAAGTTCTTAATATTACTATGATGGAATACCTAGCATAAGTATGTACATCTTTGATCACTTCGAAGAATCCTGATCCTTTAATGTATAGTTCTCTACTTCATTCTTATACCTATAAACTTCTCAAAATCTTTGGACATTGCATTTCAACGAATGAGTGTCTAAAACCAGATAACTCATAGGCAATCTGAATGAAGTAAGAGTACCAACCCCTTGTCCTGAAGGACATTGGACATCATATATTTTCATGTATAAGCCCCAAGAGTTCAATAACTCAAACTCCGTGTGTTTTAGGTTGAAAACTGCAATTTGGTTAAGAATATCTTACACTGTTATTCATTGCACCTTACCTTATTCTCAACTGTAAAGGTAAATGTTTGGAACCAATTTTCAAAATTTATATCTCACTTTATGAAATAAAAATACAGATATATCATTTTAAAAATTGGTGCATAACAACGGTTATTCGAAACCAAAAATTTGTCGCTCGGCAAAAACGGGTGATTTAATCCAATATCACCAATTGCAACGAATTCCGATATTAAGGATCAAATCGCCAATTTCCTAATATTCTACTCCTACTCAACATTTGTAATGCTGTACGGATGTGAGATCCAAATCCGGTAAATATATACCCTAAAGTTAGAATTAATTGGGAAAACAGTTCTCATTTATAAGTACACATAAATTCTGAAACATAAACGTTTCAAGGGGTGACCGGGTATTCCTAGTAATGCCTTTTCCATTATTCAGATTCATGACAGTAGTCGCAATTTCCTTAGCTCTCACTTCTATCCTTTTATATGTCTTTATATCTTACCTTCTATGCACCGCACTTAAGCTAATTGGTTTTCTTCCTTCCCTACATTTCAGCACCAGCCTAAGGTTTGGAAGAAGACTATCCAATAAGCGTAATAGGTATACTCTCCTAATACAAGGAGCTCTCGCAACCTGAGAGAAGGTAAATGGAAGAGACAACCGAATAATACAATCCAAATTCTCCAGAACTAGTGGCCATTCTCGACTAAAATAATTTCTTCTGGTTTGTATGTAACTATACGATGGCCTTTCCAAACAATATGGATTATCATAGTGATACAGAGTGTTTTGGAGAAATGCAAAGGTAAAGTAGGAGCAGTATGGAAATATGAGACTTTATCGTGAATAATGACAATCCAATGCCAAAGTGTGTAAGAAAGTTCGGTTAACTTGGTTTATGAGTTTTAGTTTAAGGTATGCCATGGGTCGATGCAACTAGAAAGAGAGAGAAAACAAACACTAAGCATGCACCCTATCAAGATTAGATTGGTTATCACTTAATTTAATCAGGATGGCTCCTACTATTTTCTTAAATTCTCCTTCAAACCCTAAAAGGAGAACTAGTCGGGATCATTTACACCTTACAAGTTCGCTAACCGTTCAGTCAGGCCAGTGTTAGCACTCTGAGGGAGGTCCCCTGTGTTTTCGCACGGAGCCAATTAAATAACCATGTTTCTGTAAAGGCGTAAACTTATTAACACTTTCTAGACACCTAATAGGTTAGTTAATTGTGAAGTAAAAATCTCCCGAAAATTAATACCTACTCATAGTGGGAATAGGGATCTAACTATCATTGTGTGATAACTTTGACGGAAACCGACCAAAATTAGCAAACTCCAGAAGGTATGCGAAAACTTAGCAAGTTTCCCTTATATTTGAAACTCCCGATATGGTTTTTGCCCTAAGCGTTCATGACCTTGACGAAGGTCAAAATATCATAGGTCGCAAGTCAAGTTCAATCCATCATTATCCCGATTAATCTAGATCCATTCGTACAAGTCCTTGACGAAGGCCAAAATAGCTGTATGCATATTCTAGATTAATATATCTATCTATGCAACAGACAAGTATCCCTTAGCTACCGAACACTATACCTTGGCGAAGATCAAAACACATAGCATGAATACTATTTGATACCCATCTGAAATGACGGAGGGTTACAGCTGGTTTTGGCAAAAAAACCTTTAACGTAATGAACTTGATATCGTTGAAGAAACTCGAGTGGCTTTGAAATGGAGTGGTTTAGGCTCCTCTTTTAAAACTAGAAACATAAACTTTTGCTTAAGAGCGAACTCCCCATGAAGGGATCAAGGCACTTTTCATAGAATGAGGTGTAGGATATTCCTGACCGAATACCTCTATGCAAAGCAAAAGAATATGACTATAGTTTTGAAGAAAATCAAGTAGTTTTAAAATTTGGTTCCGACAACATCAAATAGGTTTGTTCTCCTTGCATTAAATATATAATGCGATCTCATCAATACAAGTTTCTAAGCCACACCAGAAACAACCAAAATAGCATTCTTTTATATGCCATCCACATTCACCACGGAGTCCCGGGTTTTCATCGTAAGGTTACTTAACTTACGGCAAGACGGGGACAGGGCTAGCGCGGATGCAAAACCTATAGAAGTATCTACTATATATATATATATATCTATATATATCATCACATGCAAGTAATAGAATCACAGGCAAATAATAACCATCACAGGCATGCGAACAATAATATGGAATAGCAGATAAATTAGGAGCCCTGCATTTCATTTGAGCTGCAAATGAAACACGACGTTCCCTGATCGTATGGATAGCTCATACAAAGTCGATCCTAGACCCCTACGAGTACGACAAGCCACCTGCCAATTCTAGAACTTGGGTAACTCGCCCTCAATGACATGAGTCGGTCACCCGTCGCTTTCTAGAATCCGGTAACTTGTGCACCCCTCCGCGGGTCGATCTTATAATCCTTACAAGCGCGCCGAGCAACCCGCCAATTCTAGAGCGAGGATGCCCGGTCTTAACTCCATGAGATGGCCACCTGCTGCACTTTAGAACCCGGTTACTCGAGCACTTCTCCTAGATTAATCCTAGTAAAGCATCCTGGTTAAACCCTAATAAAAGAATATACATGATACGGAAATGACGCCCACAAGTTGGAGCTCGTCCTGAACAAATGAATAGAACATTATAAAATAAAACCGAACAACCAAATCGCATTTGGGCTATCCAACACGACAATCCGGCTAAACCAACACGGAAATGTATATATCACAGAAACAAGTAACACAAGCCAGTGTGCAATCCCGTCTAAGTGAACATATAGCAATTTGATGACATTTAACAACATACATATAAACTACGGATCAATAAACAATGCTAAAATTTCGATCGAAAGTTTTTTCGTGATTGCCCAAATTGAAAAATATCACAAAACAAAATCTGGGCAAAATCAAACAAGTTTAAAATTCCTAATTCCACGTATCCAAGCAAATGAAGCAAAATGGGGTCAAACAAAAAATAAAAAATTGCCAATGTAGGGGAAAATCCCAATTCTAGCGGTTTTTCCTTGTTGGTTTGGTCTTGTTTTTGTTCGGGGTAATTTATACATCAAGAAGAGACTTCTGCACTTGTTTAAATTGTTTTTAAAAGACTTTAAAAATCCCAACAGAAAATTGGATACTTGGAATTAGTTACGGAAAAATTTCGGTTTCGAAAATAAAACATTGTCTAAGCTAGTTCTAGTGTTTGGGTTGGCTCTGATACCATTGAAAGTTCCTAGTGCTCTCGCCGCGGCAACCGCGACCAATGAGGAACCAAATTTTTTTATTGAGAGAGCACTAGAACCAAATCCCTAGAAATTGATCCAAAAACCAAAACTAGCAAACCAACATACTGTAAGTCCACGTTGCCCACCCCGGTACTTGCGGGGAGGCGGAAAACGGAATAAAAATCAAGTTTTTATGAGCTTAGGCAACATGGACTTGACTATGAAGGATCTTTGCTAAACAAAAACAAGCTAAAGCTAACTAGAAACTAGCTAAGTGCTAGAAAGGTTATAGCTTGGGCTTTATGTCCTTCTCTCCTTGCTCTTTGGAGTGGTGGAAGGAGGTCACCTTAGTCGTCTTCTCACGTCGAAGAAAGATCCACCCGAAAGCCTCGACCTTTGGCTTCAACTCCAAGCTAGAAGTAACTAGGGTGCAAGAAGTGCTAATCCTTGAACCCTAGATGAGAGTAGAGATTATCAAGAAAGGGTTTTTCTCAAGCTCAAGTGTTTCTCAACCCATGAGAGGGGAGAGCTTGAGGGAGAGGAAGAACAAGAGAGAGAAAGTGAATGATAGAATGAGAGAAAAATAAACCATTCTCACATATATGTGTGAATTATTGTAATTAGATAATTAGCTAGATAATTGTCATGGTTAATCAAGACATGACCATTATCATTTCATTTTTAATGCAAATTGAAAGGATCAAAGAGCATCTTCCAAATGAAATGATGATGGTCAAAGTGTCAACCAAGGTCAACAAGTCAAGGAGGTCAAATGGTCAACAACCATAATCATGCACACTTATTTAAACTAATATCAATTAACAATAATACACACATAAGCATTAGGGTTAATAAAATGACAATAGTCATTAACCCTAATCAAAGCCCTCTCCCTCTGTCTCAAGCAACTGTGCATACGCACCCCTATTCGTGATCCGAGGAACACGAATACAAAGAGATAAAACCAATCCCAAATCATATACTAGGATCCGGCTTAAACCAAAGCCCGCTAGTATAAGCTGTCCGGACAGCAAACGTGCACAAGTGCACGGATGTGAACGAACCCTGTCGCAAAACTATGCGACCTCTACTCATTTTGCCTAAAGGCGAATAGCTCTCTGTGTGGGACTCTAAAGACTCGACACTACGCTGGCAGTGGATTTAACCACAGACCACAAGCGGCACTAGCTGTACGTAACGGTCCCCAGGTAGATGTCGATAAGAAGACTGACGAGGTGAACCCCATCTGAACTCCTACTGAGCCTGTATGTGACAGTCTCCGTACAGTCCGGTCTGTTCGTTTGATACATCGCATGGCGGGCTTAGGGGGGCGGTGAATATCAGTCCCCTAATAGCGGTACAAGTCATGTCAGAGTGTAGCCCAGAAAACCCTGAGATAACACTGGAAACCTACCAGTATATCTCGCTTGCCCTGGCCAGGGACTACTCGTGTAAAGGCTCTCCTAGACACAGCGCGATGTCAACCCCCAATACCGGGAGAGACGAATCCTGTCTAACCGTCACTGCCTCCAAGTGCTTCGGGACTGCACCCAAAAACTACCTGTTTGCACGACTCCTTTGAGCCATGGTAGGGTAGTAATCAAAGTGCAGTGGGAACACACTTGAGGCGAAGTGACAGTGTCAAGTCAACGGACTAAGCTGTACTCATGTCACCTGGGAACTGATAACTGACGATAGGTATAATACCAACCAACAGTTCCCGACGAGTCCTGTCCAGTGTACTCGTAACCTAACGAGCACCCGCATACAATCTCAAGTACGACGTACTGACGGTTGTGGGACAGACCGTCTCCCACGCTGGGATTAGAAGCGCATACGCTAGTCTACTCCGGAGTATCGATGCCCTGTCTCGATAGTCCAACGACTAGGGACCTGTATAAGGATGTGCTTATAGATCACCCAGCTGGTAATCAAGCAAAGATCCTAAGGGCTCTACTAATATGTATATCAGTGATATGCTAAAAGAAACACATGCACATATTAAAGCAGAGACAAACCAAGTAGCATACTACCATTTCGTGCAAGATTGTATATACAACTGTGAATATCCCAAGCTTCCATCAAGTAATATACAAACTAGTATGATACAGTAATGGCCTCTAGGGCATATACACTAACAATCTTCCACTTGCACTAAGGCCATGTACTGGCGTATCGAAGACCTATCATCTCGATCAGCCGCTTGAACTGAGTCTGGGGCAAGGCCTTGGTGAATGGATCAGCTGTGTTATCTTCTGAAGCAACCTTCCGAACCTCGATCTCCTGGCGATCCACGATCTCCCTGATCAGGTGATATCGCCTCAAGATGTGTCTGGGTTTCTGATGGGACCTGGGTTCCTTCGCTAAAGCTATAGCCCCGTTGTTGTCGCAATACAGAGGTATTGGGTCAACAATGGACGGAACCACCTGAAGTTCTCTCAAGAACTTCCTCATCCAGACAGCTTCTTTTGCGGCATCAGATGCAGCGATGTATTCCGCTTCCATAGTCGAGTCAGCAACAGTTTCCTGTTTGGAGCTCTTCCAACACACCGCCCCTCCATTGAGGGTGAAGACAAAACCCGACATGGACTTGGAATCATCCTTGTCACTCTGGAAGCTGGAGTCAGCAAAGGCCTCAATCTGGAGGTCTTTTCCGCCATACACCAAGAACATCTCCTTAGTCCTTCTCAGGTACTTGAGAATGTTCTTTACTGCTATCCAATGTTTCTCCCCAGGGTTTGACTGATACCTGCTTACCACACTCAGTGCATAAGCCACATCCGGTCTGGTACACAATATCACATACATTATAGAGCCTACCGCAGAAGCGTAGGGTATAATAGACATGCGATCCCTCTCCAAATCAGTCTTGGGAGACATCTCTTTCGAGAGGGTGATCCCGTGACAAGCCGGTAGATTACCGCGCTTAGAATCTTCCATACTGAATCTCTTCAGTATGGTGTCGATGTACCTGGACTGTGAAAGTCCTAATATCCTCTTGGATCTGTCACGGTAGATCCGGATACCCAGAATGTATGAGGCATCACCCAGGTCTTTCATGGAGAACCTGTGTGACAAGAACCCCTTGACAGATTGTAGCATAGGAATGTCATTTCCTATTAAGAAAATGTCATCCACGTATAAAACGAGGAATACTACAGTTCTCGCTACAAATCTATAATAGATGCATGGTTCATCTGGATTTTTGATAAAGCCAAATTCCTTGACCGTCTCATCAAAACAGATGTTCCAACTCCGCGATGCCTGCTTTAGTCCATAAATGGACTTAAGCAACTTGCACACCTTTCCGCTGCTCCCACTCTGAATGAAACCCTCTGGCTGGTCTATATAGACACACTCCTCTAAATGTCCATTTAGAAAAGCTGTCTTTACGTCCATTTGCCAAATCTCATAATCGTGGAAGGCAGCAATGGCAAGAAGGATCCGAATGGATTTCAGCATAGCTACTGGAGAAAAGGTTTCGTCATAGTCCAAACCAGGTCTTTGACGAAAACCCTTTGCAACCAGTCTAGCTTTATAGGTCTCAACCTGTCCATCTACACCAATCTTCCTTTTGAAGATCCACTTGCATCCTACGGGTTTTACCCCATCTGGAGCAATGTCCAACGTCCATACTTTGTTGGTGTACATGGACTCCATCTCGGTCCACATTGCATCCAGCCATTTTACTGAGTCGACGCTCTGAATGGCTTGCTGGAAGCTAGTAGGCTCATCACAATCTATGATGCAATCCTCTCTATCCCCGTCAATGAGAAAACCGTAGTATCTCTCGGACGGATGAGACTGCCTACTACTCCTGCGGAGTGGCGTGGGAATGTCTTGATCTTTCGAACCCTCTGGTTCTACTAAGCTTTCAGTAATAGCTTGTGGTTCTGGAATTTCTTCCAGTTCTATTGCGCTCCCACTTATTTCTTTTTCTAAGAACTGATGTTCCAGAAAATGGGCATTACGAGAAACAAGGACTTTTTGTTCCTCTGCGTAATAGAAAAGATACCCCTGGAGTTCTTTGGGTATCCCACAAACTTGCACAGTACTGAGCGTGCCTCGAGCTTTTCCGTATGCTGCTTTTTGACATAAGCTGGACATCCCCAAATCTTTAGGTATTGAAGATAGGGTTTCTTTCCACTCCATAACTCATATGGTGTGGTAGGCACAGTCTTAGTGGGAACTCGGTTCAAAAGGTATGCAGCTGATTCTAGCGCATATCCCCAGAACGATCGCGGCAACTCGGCGTTACTCATCATAGACCGTACCATATCCAATAGGGTTCGGTTCCGTCTCTCCGATACACCATTATGTTGCGGAGTGTATGGAGGAGTAAGCTGAGAGAGAATTCCATTCTCTTTTAAGTAACCCAGGAACTCGGCACTCAAGTATTCACCACCTCGATCAGTTCTTAGTGCCTTGATACTTTTGCCTGTTTGTTTTTCTACTTCATTGTTATATTCCTGGAACTTTTCAAAAGCTTCGGATTTATGCTTCATTAAGAAGACATGTCCGAACCTTGAGAAATCACCCGTAAAAGTAATGAAGTAAGAATAACTGCTTCGCGCATGTTTAGACATTGGACCGCACACGTCGCTGTGTACGAGTCCCAAGAGCTCGCTCGCTCTTACTCCGTGTCTAGTGAACGGAGTCTTTGTCATCTTTCCTTTGAGACAGGATTGACAAGTTGCATACGATTGATATTCGAACGGATCCAAATATCCTTCTGCATGTAACTTAGTCAACCTTCTCTCACTGATGTGACCCAGTCTACAATGCCATAAGAAAGTTTTATTGATTTCTGGAGACTTTCTTTTGTGTGTATTCTGGACGTTGAAAATCTGTGGTTGGTTTAATACGTATATACCGTTGTTCAATGTACCTGACCCAATCAAAACTTGATTAAGGTGAATGTTCACTACATTACTTACAAATGCAAATTCATAACCTTCTTTAGATAATAAAGATACAGAAATGATATTAGAGGTTGCATTTGGTACATAATAACAACTACGCAAAACCAAAAAGTGTCCATCCGACAATCCCAGGTGATAGTCCCCCACGGCCTCAGCATCCATGCTAGCACCGTTAGCAACTCTGAGGGTCATGTCACCTGCCTTCAAAACTCTACGCTTTCTCAACACCTGCAAAGAATTACAGATATGCGATCCTGATCCGGTATCCAATACCCAGGATGTAGAGTTTATTGATAGACAGTTTTCAATAACATACACACCTGAAGCTGAAGCTGCAACTCGCTTCAAATCCTGTGTTCTGGCCTTCCAAGCCTTGCAATCCTGTTTCCAGTGACCACTTTTGTGACAATAGAAGCATTCTTCCTTCCCCACCAGCTTTCCCGCTATCTTTGTTGCTTTTCCTTTTCCCTTCGTATCCACTTTACCGACACCGCCTCTTGGTTTGGCGGGGGCTTTCTTCTTCTTACCCTTGGCTTTCGCCCTGGATCTAGAAGAGGAAGATTCTCCTACAAACAAAGTGGATGTCTCCCTACCCTTCTGTAGGGTGCCCTCAGCACTCCTCAACATGTTCAGAAGTTCGGAAAGTTCAACCTCCTTTCCTTGCATGTTGAAGTTAAGGATAAACTGGGTGTAAGTGGAAGGAAGGGACTGGAGAATCAAATCAGTATAGAGTTCATTCTCCAACGTGGTCCCAAGGTCCGCGAGCTCCTCTATGTAGCCAATCATCTTAAGCACGTGTTCCGCTACCGATGATCCGACGGCCAACCTTGCCGAAAACAACTTCTTCGACACTTCGTATCTTGCAATACGAGACTGCTCTCCATACAGTTCTTTTGTATAAAGAAATATGGACTCTAGGTCCATATTCTCGTGCCTTCTCTGATGTTCGTTGTCCATCGAGGCTAGTACGAGGCATCTGGCCTTCGCGCAATCTATTTCCCACGTCTTGTAGATTTCCCTATCTACGACACTGGTTTTGGGACCTGGGACAGGGGGAGCTTTGGTGGTAAGGACATACCCCAACTTGTCATAAGTGATTGCCATCTTGACATTCCTGAGCCAATCTTTGTAGTTTGGCCCTGTCAATATGTTTTTATCTAGTAATAACTTAAGTCCAGTCATGTTGAATGGTCGCTGCAATTAGGAGAGAGAAAAGAAACACTTTAGCATGATGCTCTTGCAAGTTTAGAGTGGTTTTTAGTTTGTCTAAACTGGATGGCTCCCACTGTCTCTCGAATCCCTTCTCAAACCGTAAAAAAAGGATTAGTCAGGATCACTCTCACCGTACAATACTTGCTTAACCGTTCAGCCAGGCCAATGTCGGTACTTCGAGGGAGGTTTTCCAACGCTTTCGCGAAGTTCCTTAATTAAGTAACCTCTTTTTCCTATGGGCGTAGCCTCGCTAACACCTTTCTAGACACCTACTAAGTTTATAGCATTGATCGTTAAGTGAGAGTTTTCCTGAGGAGTAGCATATACTCACAGTAGAATCGGGATCCAAATATCATCGCGTGATAAAACCGAAGGAATCTTACCAGAATTATCACACTCCAAAAGGTATGCAACGCTAGCAAGTTTCAGTACTTATGAAACTCCCGATGAGGATTTTTGCCCTATGCTCTTATGACCTTGGCGTGAGGTCAAAATGTCATAAGTCACATGTCAAGTTCTTCCCATCATTATCCCGGTTAATTTGAACCCACCCGTACCTACCCTTGACGTAGGCCAAAATGGCAGTACGACTGTCTCAAACCAACGCATTCTATCTATGCAACAGATAAATATCCGGCAGCTACCAATCACTATTCCTTGGCATGAGGTCAAAATACATAGCTTGAATACTACCGAATATTTAACTGAAATGATAGAGGGCTACGAATGGTTTTGGCGAAACCGTGAACGTAGTGAACTTGATATAATCGATGGAACGAGATAGCTTTTAAAAGGAGTGGTTCAAGCTCCGCATTTAAAAGTTTAGTTTTGAAAAGAACCGAGTGGTTTTCAAAGTGTTCCAATCGACTTTTACTTGGTTTATTTTCTTGCATTAGTTCTTTTAATGCGTCCCATCATTTAATCCTACCATTGCAGAAAACAACCAAAATATGACGTACGCTTATACCATTCGCATTCGCCACAGGGCCCCGTCATCACCCGTTAGGTTACTTAACTAACGACAGAGCGAGGGCTGGGCTAGCACGGCTGTAAAACATAAGCAACGCCTGAATAGTTATCACATATAAATATATAGCAATGATAGACATTACAGATCACAGATGAATACATTGGATATACTAGGAATCCGCAATCCGTTCGAGCCTGCAACGAAAAGCGGATTACACGGTCGCGGTGAATAGCCAATACCCCACCCAAGACCCTTACGGGTGCGGCAAACTACCCGCCAAGTACCCGAAGCGAAGCAACCTCCCTCACCATCGTGAGTAGGCCACTCGGCACTTCGAGATACCCGGTAGTTTGTGCACCCCCTCCATGGGTCTATCCTAGGAGCAAAAACAGTAAAAAGAATTATACAATGACGGCTACAACCCCGACCCGGTTGTGCGGCCATACAAATAATATTATTACATCAATTTACATATTACAATGAATGAAAGAAAAAGCAACACTCATCTCACATCCACCCCGGCTATTCATCCGCGACAATCCAACCCATTCATATACACATACCATCATCAATCACTGATCACAGATATGTATAACCCCGACTAATCGACATAGAGCGATTAGCCGACGTTCAATACACATAAACATCACAGACATAACCTTTTAGTCAAAGTGTATTGAAGTTCGGAAAAAAATACGGATTTATAGGCCCCCAAAAACAAATTTCTATGCTGGAAAACCTGGGCACATAGAAACCATCTTAAAAATCCTAAAACCAAGCCAGAAATACACTGCACCAAACTCGACCCAGTGAAGAGCCAAGACGGCCGCAGTTGCGCGGCAATAGCTTGCTATTGCCGCGGAACCGCGGCTCTTTGGTCGAATCACTGGATCGTTTTTGGTGGCTTTCTTCATAAAACCCTGAGATGATTTTTGGAGTATAATTTATTTTGTTTTGAACAGAAAAAAATTAACAGAAACTTAGGGTTTTGAAAACTCGGTTTTTCGATTTTTCCGATTCGAACTTCGATACACTCTACTACCTAGCTAGTTTATGTTTAGTTAGGCTCTGATACCACTGTAAGTCCACGTTGCCCACCCCGGTACTTGCGGGGAGGCGGAAAACGGAATAAAAATCAAGTTTTTATGAGCTTAGGCAACATGGACTTGACTATGAAGGATCTTTGCTAAACAAAAACAAGCTAAAGCTAACTAGAAACTAGCTAAGTGCTAGAAAGGTTATACCTTGGGCTTTATGTCCTTCTCTCCTTGCTCCTTGGAGTGGTGGAAGGAGGTCACCTTAGTCGTCTTTTCACGTCGAAGAAAGATCCACCCGAAAGCCTCGACCTTTGGCTTCAACTCCAAGCTAGAAGTAACTAGGGTGCAAGAAGTGCTAATTCTTGAACCCTAGATGAGAGTAGAGATTATCAAGAAAGGGTTTTTCTCAAGCTCAAGTGTTTCTCAACACATGAGAGGGGAGAGCTTGAGGGAGAGGAAGAACAAGAGAGAGAAAGTGAATGATAGAATGAGAGAAAAATAAACCATTCTCACATATATGTGTGAATTATTGTAATTAGATAATTAGCTAGATAATTGTCATGGTTAATCAAGACATGACCATTATCATTTCATTTTTAATGCAAATTGCAAGGATCAAAGAGCATCTTCCAAATGAAATGATGATGGTCAAAGTGTCAACCAAGGTCAACAAGTCAAGGAGGTCAAATGGTCAACAACCATAACCATGCACAATTATTTAAACTAATATCAATTAAAAATAATACACACATAAGCATTAGGGTTAATAAAATGATAATAGTCATTAACCTTAATCAAAGTCCCCTCCCTCTGTCTCAAGCAACTGTGCATACGCACCCGTATTCGTGATCCGAGGAACACGAATACAAAGAGATAAAACCAATCCCAAATCATATACTAGGATCCGGCTTAAACCAAATCCCGCTATTATAACTGTCCGGACAGCAAACGTGCACAAGTGCACGGATGTGAACGAACCCTGTCGCAAAACTATGCGACCTCTACTCATTTTGCCTAAAGGCGAATAGCTCTCTGTGTGGGACTCTAAAGACTCGACACTACGCTGGCAATGGGTTTAACTACAGACCGCAAGCGGCACTAGCTGTACGTAACGGTCTCCAGGTAGATGTCGATAAGAAGACTGACGAGGTGAACCCCATCTGAACTCCTACTGAGCCTGTATGTGACAGTCTCCGTACAGTCCGGTCTGTTCGTCTGATACATCGCATGGCGGGCCTAGGGGGCGGTGAACGCCAGTCCCCTAATAGCGGTACAAGTCGTGTCGGAGTGTAGCCCAGAACACCCTGAGATAACATTGGAAACCTACCAGTATATCTCGCTTGCCCTGGCCAGGGACTACTCGTGTAAAGGCTCTCCTGGACACAGCGCGATGTCAACCCCCAATACCGGGAGAGACGAATCCTGTCTAACCGTCACTGCTTCCAAGTGCTTCGGGACTGCACCCAAAAACTACCTGTTTGAACGACTCCTTTGAGCCGTGGTAGGGTAGTAATCAAAGTGCAGTGGGAACACACTCGAGGCGAAGTGACAGTGTAAAGTCAACGGACTAAGCTGTATTCATGTCACCTGGGAACTGATAACCGACGATAGGTATAATACCAACCAACAGTTCCCGACGAGTCCTGTCCAGTGTACTCGTAACCTAACGAGCATCCGCATACTATCTCAAGTACGACGTACTGACGGCTGTAGGACAGACCGTCTCCCACGCTGGGATGAGAAGCGCATACGCTAGTCTACTCCGGAGTATCGATGCCCTGTCTCGATAGTCCAACGACTAGGGACCTGTATAAGGATGTGCTTATAGATCACCCAGCTCCCACAAGTGTGAGCGCCATCACAACGCTGGTAATCAAGCAAAGATCCTAAGGGCTCTACTAATATGTATATCAGCGATATGCTAAAAGAAACACATGCACATATTAAAGCAGAGACAAACCAAGTAGCATACTACCATTTCGAGCAAGATTGTATATACAACTGTGAATATCCCAAGCTTCCATCAAGTAATATACAAACTAGTATGATACAGTAATGGCCTCTAGGGCATATACACTAACACATACAAGGTTTAGGAATACAGCCTTTGACGCGTGTCTACCCAATCGTGGAAGACCCCTCTAAGCTCCTTATTGTCCATTGGGAAATGGCGACCGCCCTTGCCGAAGATTATCCACCCGAGAGAACCGTTCCAAGCTCCTGCTTCACCTAGTGAAGAAACCGATGTTCTAAGCTCAGTAGGAATGGAGAGTGGGGATGTAGAAATTTTCCACTATAATTTTCTCTCTAATCTAATGCTTAAGAGAGCATACAAGATGAAGGATGAGGATGTGAAGAAGAGGTAGCCATCTCAAGAATGAGCTAAGTGTTGTGTATGTTGAGAAAAGAATGGCTACAAATTTTACAACTATGGAAAAATAATCATAACCATTTTCAATAAACAAATGAAGCTCATTCTCTCTACATACTTCTAACCATGCTCAATACCACCTTACCTTCCACCTCATTTGCAAATGATTTTCTCAAAAGAAAATCATATAATGAGGTGTCCTTCTTCTAGAACAAATTCTGTACAAATACGAAATACAAACCGGTAAATACATATACGCGTATCCATATAAAAATACGAATAGCTAAGAGAGAGAAAATGAATAGTGAACAATAATACTAGAATACATATATTTTAAATATATATATATATATATATATATATATTATTAAATCAAAACTTGATTTAATAATCCGGCTTAATTCTAAGTCGCTAATATTATCAACCGTCCGATTAAAATCCGTGTAGCCTGTAGACATATTTAATCGGACACCTGTATGTATCAACATATATCATCTACATCATATCGCCTGAACCGCGAAAATTCTCTGTGTAAGACTCTAAAGACTCGATAATACGCTGACAGTGATTACTGGATTAATCCATAACCACAAGCACGTCAGCGGTACTAGTTGTACATAACGGCTACCCAGGTATATGCCGATAGGGAGGTCAACAATCAAGTCCATCCATGCCTTACTGAGCCTGAATGTGACAATCTCCGTACAGTCTGATCTCTTTGTCTAAGAGTATCGCATACTAAGTCTAGGGGGTGGATAATTTCAGACCCCTAATAACCTGATAAGTCATGTTGGAATCAAGCTCATCACCAATCGAGTAACTACTGAACTCACATCAGTAAATCTCATCCACCATGGCCACGGATTTAGGGTGGTGGCCAACCGAACACAGCGCTACATCGACTCCTAACACCAGGAGAGACGAATCCTCGACAATCGCTCACTGCCTCCATGCGGCTCGGGACTGTACCTAGCTAAAATCTGTTTGCTTGACTTCTTTAAGCTATGGTAGGGTAGTAATCAAAGTACAGTGGGAACTCATACGAGACAAATGATGATCACAGGTCAAAAGACTAACCTGTACTCACGTCACTAGAGAACTTCTATATGAAGATAGATATAATACCATCTAGAAGTTCTTGGTGAGTCTGTCCGGTGTACTCACCTCTAGTGAGCTCATGTATACTATCTTAGGTGACACAACACCAGTGGCTTATGAGACCGGCCAGCCCCCTCATCGAGGTCTTGAAACGTATACACTAGTCTACTCTGGAATATCGATGCCCAGTCTCGATACTCCCACGACTAGGGACATTTAAGAATATGCTTATGGACTACTCAGCTCTCACGTATATGATCGCCATCATAATGCTGGTAGTCAAGCAAGAATTATACAGGCTTCGTCATTATGTATTAGCAACACGTAATAATAAGTAAAACGTATACACGTCAATGATAAAGACAAACCAGATAACATACCATCATATTGAGTAAGACTGTTCTACCTGTATAGGTCCTCCCTCAATTATCATAATCACCTACCTGAAATTAAAATAATTGCCTTGAGGGCATTATATCCAACAGAACTTCTCCAAGAAACTCTATATAAAAGACGCCCAGCTGATCAGCTTTGTCAGGAAAATCTCCTCGACAAGCAATCACTCTCTGGCATAATCAACTAGTTGGATGCATACCACATCCACTCTCTTCTCATCAGGAATCTGAACTGCGATTAATAAGTTCTCCGTATCCACTAGCCACTGTTCAGCTTGAAGTGGTTCCTCTAATCTCATAAAAGTTGTTAGGCCAAGCTTTCTGAAATCCGCAACAGTACCCTCACGCTGAACATGCTTGGGATCTGCCGCCCTCTCAACCGTTTGTCAGGCTGTCCTTAAGCCTTCCTGCAACATCTTATCCTGTTATTGTACCAAGTCTGTCTGGCGCTGCTGATTCCCCAGCATGCCTTGCATAACACCAAGGAGCGCGACATTGTTAGCCGGTATAGCGGGTTGATTCTTTCTGGCCATAACTCCGAAGTCAAGGATGAGCGACGAGGATTAATAACGAAAACAAGATTCAATAACAGTAAGAGATTCAATAACAATAAGAGATTCAATAAAATAAGGGATTCCAGAAGCTGAATGACAAGGCAATAATGTGGCAATACATGTTCCTATAGTTCAAGGTTTCCAGGTCAATGTATTGGGTACAATACCCAACTATAAATTGAACCAAGCCTAATCTAGACCTAAACCTATGCACTGATACCAAAAAACCTTGTCATGCTCCACATCCTAAAATACAAAAAAAATTGGGACGTAACTCAGTGTTGGATATAGGTGCCCTCAAGACAATTACTGTAATTACAGGAGGACCTACACGGATAGAACAGTCTTGATCGAGATGACAGTATGGTATCTGGATTGTATTTATCATTCATGTGTATATGTTTTACTTGTCATTATGTATCGCTAATACATAATGATAAATCCCTTAGGATCTTTGCTTGACTAGCATGATTATGATATGGATCATACTAGTGGAGCCTGGGTAGTCCATAAGCACAACCTTAAATGTCCCTAGTCATAAGAGTATCGAGACTGGGAATCGGTACTCCAGTTTAGACTGGTGTATATGTTTCTTGACCTCGACCGGGGTGATGGTTGATCCTATATCGATTGGTGTATGAAACCAAATATTGTATACATTTGCTCATTGGAGAATGAGTTATACTGGACGGACTCACCAAGAACTCCTGGACGGTATTATACCTATTTTCATATAGCAGTTTTCTGGTGACATGAGTACAGGGTAGTCCCTTGACCTGAGATCGCTATAGTGTCTTGTGAGTGTTCCCACTGTACTTTGATTTCTGCCCTACTATAGCTTTAAAGAGTCGTGGAAACAGGCTTTAGTTGAGTAAAGTCCCGAAGTACATGGAAGTGGTGAGCGGTCGAGGAGATTCGTCTCTCTCGGTATATGGAGTCGATGTCGTGCTATGCGAGACATGAATATAACCAGAAGTCTGTGGCCACGGCAGTTGAGATAAACCGATAAGTGTTATCAGTTGTATCTCTGATGGTTATGAATCCAATATCTGCATGACTTATTGGGTTATTGGGGGTCTGATAGATTCCACACCCCAGACCCGGAATGCGGCACTCTTTGACAAAGATATCAGACTGTACGACAACCGTCACTGATAGGCTCTGATTGCGTTCGGAAGATCTTTCTTGTCGACCTTTCTTTTGATTAATAACTGGGTAGCCGTTGCGTATAGCTAGTGCTACTGACGCGCTTGTGGGTTAACCGCTCCATGAGGGGATCAATCTGAAAGTGTTTCGGATCAATCATGATCCTAAGCTACTGCCAGTGTATTGATTGAATCTTTAGAGTCCCACGCAGAGGTTTTTCACACTCAGGTGAAACGATGTAGAGTGCATATAGTGATGCGAGCGGGAGTTCAATTAAATATGTGTATTGGATACACGTATGTTAATCAGACATTTTTAATACTAGTCGTTTTATGTTTAAACCAGATTATTAAATCAAGTGGTGTGTGTGTCTATATATATATATATATATATATATATATATTCTAGTATTATGTTCATTTTCTGTTTATCTCTCATTTGGTATTTGTATGCGATACAAATACGCGTATATGTATGCGATACATATACATGTTGATGTTTTTTGTATGTGATACATAAATACATATAGAAGCGATTCTTCATTTCATTTAAAATAAATAAGAAATGTGTCATTTCTTTTTATTATAAGAAAATAAAGAATGATAGAAAAAGAGAAGAGTAGAGATCAGTGGGATTTTATAGCACTTTATGGATTGATGACATGGCTTGATGACAAGGCTAGAAGACCTATCTCTTTCTCTCTTTGCTATGCTAATTCATTCATCTTCTATTCTCTCTCTTGATTTTCTAGAGAGATAGAGAGAAATACGAAAGATATTTTTAGAGTGTGATTTCTACATCTCTTGATCTTTTTTATTAGCAAAGAAAATGATCAAGTTACTTCACAAGTTATTTAGATTTCGTGTAGTTGAAGCTTAAGTTGAGGTTTTCTCGATATGGATCATTTTCGTCGAGAAGATTGGTTTGCAAGCTCGATCCAAAAGCAATGGAGTTTAGCTCGGGTCTTTCACAATTAGGTGGTCACGCTATAAAGGTTGTAGCACACTAAACTCCTTTCTTTGCTTACTAGATTTCTATTTGTGTTGTAATAATTAGTAAATGATGCATCTTGAGTTTGGTGTTGGTGGTATGTTTTGTAAAATTCTTGTTTTATGCTTTCACCAGGTCTGTAAGTGTTGCAACCCTAGCACCGGGTTCCCTTCATGGTATCAGAGTCGATCATTTACTTGTAATTGCATTTTGTGGCCAAATGAATCCAAAACCCATTTTTACAAAATTTTTTTTTTAAAAACTGCACTAAAACCAGTAACTATTTTTGCTTAAACTCATGCCCCAGGGCTCTCAGTTCGTACCGAGAGCCCCGTGAGGGATCAGGATCGACCCTGGGGTTTAAGGTAGGGAACCCTACCTGAGACCACCTTTTGGTGGCTTCGGGTGGGGAACCAAACCGAGAGCACCCACAAGGGTGATCTCGGTTTGGCTGCTGGATCCATGGCTACAATTTTGTGGCCATGGGTTTGGGGCCCTCACCTAGACCCCTCGGGACCCTATAGGTCGTGCCCAAGGTCCCCGCCAGGGTCTCGGTAGTTTCCAGGTCTTTCAGGGCATGAAGAAGAAAGAAACGAGAATGTTTTTGGTGTCGGGCTGATCTTGATATTCGATATTCGGTGTTTGGAATTTCAATTGATCGGGCTTGCAGGTTATGAAATCTTTTAGCCACGGCTATGAACTAACCTAATTAAAGTGTTTGATCAATTTGTTTCGGACACATATAGGGATTTATGTTGGTTAACGACGACGAATTGATGTGTGATCAATTTGACGGGGTTGCATATTATGAGTTTGCAATGTTGGTGTGTTTGATTTAGTTCGGATTGTCGCAATGAACAGCCCTGCGTATGAATGTGTTGTATGCAAAGTGTTGTATTCATATTCATGTATTATGTAATGCCAAATTGTATATTCTTTTTCGGGACACAGTCGGGTTGAGACCGTCGTTGCCGCATGATGTATATTATATTTGGTTTGTTACCCTGCGGAGAAGCGTTCGAGCTGCCGAATTCTAGAATGCGGTAGGTGTCCATCTTAAAGAGTTTAGACTAGGCTGGCTCGTTCTAAAATTGGTAAGTTGCTCGCCGCGCTTGTAGGGGTATAGGTATAGACCCTCGGAGGAGTGCTCGAGTTTCCGGGTTCTAGAAAGTGTCGGGTGGTCCCCTCATGGTGTTGAGGCCGAGTTGCCTTGTTTCTAAGATTGGCAAGTGGCTCACTACGCTCGTAAGGGTCTTGGCTTGGCTTTGTGTAGGCTATTCACGCAACCGAAGAATATCGTGTTTCGTTTACGACTCAAACGAAACGTGGGATTCCTAGAAAATCCGACTATTCCATTGTTGTGATGTTTACCACATACCTGTAATGTGATTACCTGCTTGTGATGATGTATATATGTATATGGTGATATATATATATATATATATATATATATATATATATATATAAATCCTTCTATATGTTTTGCATCCACGCTAGCCCTGCGACCGTCCTGTCGTAAGTTAAGTAATCTTACGGTGAAGACCGAATACCCCATGGCGAATGCGGATGGAATATAAATCCATTATATTTTCGTTTTCTCTACATGCTTTTCTGTAATGTTAGGATGTTAAATAATAAGTGTTATTATCTAAATTATGAGATTGCATTAATTTTATTATGAAAAAGAAAATAAACCTAAAATTCTATTGTAAGAACAAATTTTTTCAAAAGAAACAATGGCCATTTTCTTTTGCTTTGCATTGGGGTATTCAATTAGGAATATCCAGCACCTCATTCGATGAGGAAAGAGCCTTGATCCCTTTACGGGGAGTTCGCTCATGAGCAAAAATTTGTGTTATTATAAACTTGCAAAACCACTCGGCTCCTTCAATGATATCAAGTTCATTACATTAAATTTTTTTCCAAAACCAACCATAGCTTTCAGTCATTTCAGAAAGTAGAGTACTTAGTATTCATGCTGCGTTTGTTGATCATTCGTCAAGGCATAGTGTAAGATAGCTAAGTGGTGTCTTCCTGCTCATATGTTACGTGATTAGCTAGGATGGCCATATGTCTTTGTTGATCATTCGTCAAGGGCCTATATGGGTGGGTCTAAATTAATCACGAAATGACGAGATGAACTTGACCAGGAACCTTTGATTTGTTGATCATTCTTCAAGGTCCTAGAGTCATAGGGGTAAAAACCATTATCGGAAATTTCAAGCGTTGAAACTTTCAATATGATTGCATACCTTCTATATGATAGTTTGGATCCTGATACCCACTGTGAGTAATAGTTACTCTCGGGAGATTTTCACTTCATAATTAGCTAACCCATTAGGTGTCTAGAAAGGTGCTTATGAGATTATGCCTCTAAGGAAACAAGATTATTTAATTAGGTCCATGCGAAAGCGTGAGAAGCCATCTTCGGAGTACTTGCACTGGCCTGGCTAACCGGTCAGAGAACTTATGGGTGTACATGATCCCGGCTAGTTCTCCTTTTAAGCTTTGAAGTAGGATTTGACGAAATAGTGAGAGCCATCTTGATTAGATAAATTAATAAAGCTATCTAATCATTCAAGAGCGCAAATTGAGTGTTTCTTTTCTCTCTCTACTAGCAGCGACCATGAATGACCTTAAACTAAAACCCGTAAGACCAAATTAACCGAATCTTTTTACAATCATTGGCTTTGGTGTTAGGGTGCCTAGCTCTTCTAGTATGGTTTTATAGCGTAGCGGAAGCAATAATTTTAAAAAATTAGAGAGCTAAAGGCACCCACAACCCTCGAATCAATCCAAAAGATATAACATGTAAACAAATAGAGATGGATAAACTAAAAGTTTGGTGGTTACAATCTTGTAGCATATTAGCCACCTCTTCTTGGACTCCGACTAGTCTCCACTTGATCCGGATCAAGCTTGCATAACGATCATTTTGTCGAAGATGATCTACCATGAGATTTCTCCAAGTCAAGCTCTACTTCTATTTGATCAATATCATGATGAAGAAACTTACTTGATATGCTTGCTAGAAATATCATGTGAGGAATGCAGAGGTAGCTCACTAATTTTCTCTATTTTTCTCTCATGAAAAATCAAGAGAGAGAGAGAGAGAGGAGATAAGAATGAGAATAGAATAAAAGAAAGAAGAAGAGTTTCATTCTTTTCGTATAAAGAAAGAACACCCTACACTTCTCTCTCTACAAATGACTCATTTCTTTATTTCACAAATAAAGAAATAAGTTATCCATCTAATGTCAATTATATATATCATACACACATGATATAATGTATCAAATACATTAATAAGTATTTGTATCAAATACAAATACAAATACAAATGAGAGAATAATAAAATGAGCATAATACTAGAATATATATATATATATATATATATATATATATATATATATATATATATATATATATAATTATTAAATTAACACTTAATTTAATAATCCAGCTTCAACAAGAGTTGGCTAGTATTATTTAAACCTCCGATTAACGTACGTTTATCAAATATACGAGTTTAATCGAACTTCTGTGCGTATAACCATATGCACCATACATTGTTTCGCCTGAGCCGGGAAACCACTGGGTGAGAATTTAAAGACTCGACAATATGCTGGCGATAGGTTATGATCATATCCATAGTTCACAAGCAAGTCAGTGATACTAGCTGTACGTAACGACTACCTCGCTATTGATCGAAAGGTCGACAAGCAAGCTTATCCGAACCCTACAGAGTCTATCAGTGAAATTAACTGTACAGTCCGGTCTCTTCGTCTAAGAGTGTCACATACTGGGTCTAGGAGGTGGAAACCGTCAGACTCTTAATAATCTGATAATTCATACTGATGTCAAGCTCATAACCACCTAAGAAACTATTGATAACACTTATCATTAAATCTCGTCTACCTTGGCCAAGAAATTATAGTTATAGCTAATCATGCACAGCGCGACATTTATTCGCTATACCGGGAGAGACGAATCCCTTCGATTGCTCACTGCCTCCATGTGCTTCGGGACTGTACCCAACTAAAACCTGTTTGCACGACTCTTTAAAGCCGTGGTAGAGTAGTAATCAAAGTATAGTGGGAAAAAACAAAAGAAACTATGACGATCTCATATCTACAGACTACCTTGTACTCATGTCACAGGAGAAGTGCTATTTGACGATAGGTATAATCCCATCTTGGAGTTCTTTGGTAAGTCTGTCCAGTGAAACTCATTCATCTAATGAGCACATATATACAATCTTTGGTGTCAAACCCCAATGGCTATGGGATCAACCATCGCCCCGGTCAGGGTTAAGAAACGTATGCACTAGTCTACTTTGGAATATCGATGCCCAGTCTCGATAATTCCACGGTTAGGGACATTTAAGGATGTGCTTATGGACTACCCAGGCCCTACTGGTATGATCCCTATCATGATCCTGGTAGTCAAGAAAAGATCCTACAGGCTTTATCATTATATATTAGCGACACGTGATATTGAGTGAAGCGTATATACATAAATAATAAAGACAAACCAGATAACATACTATCATCTCAAGTAAGATTGTTCTATCCGTATATGACCTCCTTCAATTACAATAATTACCTTGAGGCCACCTATATCCAACAATCTTCCACTTGCACTTAAGTCCAATTATTTCGGTATCGCATACCCAACTTCTATACTAACAGTTTCACAAATCGTGTTCGAGAAACAAGCTCAGGGATTGGATACGCTACAATGAATCTATCTTTATCTCTCTATTTCTTAACTTCGCAAAGGTCAACTATCTCTCGAACTGAGCCATGCCTACCTTAGAATTTTCCTGGATAGATGATGGGACCAAGTTCACAAATGAACAATTTTATCTAGAAACTTCTTAGGTTGTATCTTTTTACTAATTCATAATCAGCACCCAACATCATGACTATCTCAGTATCCGGTTTGGAACTCTTTCCAATAACCCACTCCCACTAAAGAGAGCAAACTAATAACTTATGACAGACACTTTGTATTTCATGTCACCAAAGAATCCGGAATCGGTAACTACCTCCTAATGGTGGCAACTATTACCATTTACCAAGAACATTCTCATATGTTCTTCACTGGTTCCTTTTGTTTCTTGAGTATCGGACTAATATCTGTTTACTACAATAGGTGTAAAAGCATCATCCGGTCTTATACATAACATCACATGATCGATCCAATTGCCGAAGCAAGTAGAAAATCATTCATGTGAGTTTCTCTCCTCATCAGTGCAAAAGACATCTCTTTATAGAAGGTGCCTCTTCCACATGCCGGTATGCTACCGAGCTATAAGTCGTCCATTCTAAAACCCATTTAAATGGTGTCATCTTACCTAAATTGGGAAAATCCTAAAACTTACTGGATTTATCTCTATAGACCTAGTCACCAGATTGATTGATATATTATCCAAATCCTTTTTTAGAGAAACATCTTTGACAACCATTATTTGACCAAGCTGTAGTATAGGAACATCACTTCCTATCTGGAATTCATCATCCATATACAACATGATATTATTCCTTACATCTTTCTTATAAATATCGGGTTCATCTATCATTTTGATGAAGTCAAACACTTTGATCGTATCAAAAACAGATGATCCATCTCCGCTTTTTCTGTTTTAGTCTATAAATAGACCTAAACTACTTGCACACTTTTCGCTGCTCCCACTAACCACGATAACCCTCTGGCAGAGTCATATACACGTACATTTCTAAATCTCTATTTAGAAAGAAGTTATATTCATCCACCTGCCAGATATCATAGTCATGAAGAACAGCAGTGGCAAGGTATATCCGTATGGATTTTAGCACAGACACTGAAGTAAAAGTTTTATCACAATCCACATCGGGAATTTGATAAAAACCTTTTACTACAAGTCTAGCCGTATTAGGTGATTACCTTTCCATCTTCATTGATCTCGAAAGATCTACTTGCTCCTAATGAGTTTACCCCTTCAGGAGCACCCAACAAAGTTCATACTTTGTTGCAGTGCATGAAGTCCAACTTGGATAACTCGACATTCAGCCATCAGTCGGAAGTCACCATTTTCTATAGCCTGCTGATATAGTAGGGTCATCATCGCATGATGAAAGTCTCCATATCACCATCTACGAGGGAACCAAAGTATCTCTTAGGTGGCTGAGGTCACCTATTAAATCTGTGGAGTGGCTAAGATTTGTCAGGGTCAATTGAATATCCAAGGTCAGTAATTGTTTGTTCTTCTGAAATCACTTCCAGTTCTACCATACTCCCACTAATTTCTTTTGCAAGAAATTCCTTTTCTAAAAAGGTGGTGAGTCAAAAAAAACTACTTTTGATTTTGAAAATAGTATAAGTTAAATCCTTTTCAAAGCTTGGGATAACCCACAAACTGCATATTACCGAAACGTGCTTTGAGTTTGTCCGGATTGTGTTTTAAAGTATAAACCGGATAACTCTATATCTTAACAACCTTAAGATATGTTCTCATTCTATATCACATATAGAATCACATGCACTTATTTAAATGGAAGCATGTTCAATTGGTATGCAACTGTTACCAGTGCATATCCCTTAATGAAAAAGGCCACTCTGCATTACTCATCATGGAGCGTACCTTCAGAGGAGTAATCTGAGAAAGAATCAAATTCTCAATACGAAATACCGAGTACCAACCCTTTGTCCAAATGGACATCGGAAAATATACATGTGTAAGTCCCAAGAGTTTACTCACTCAAATTCCGTGTGTTGTAAGTTGAAAATTGTATTTTGGTTAAGAATGTCTATGCCATTTTCAATGCACCTTACCTAATCATAAAGGTAAATGTTTAGAACATATTTTTCAAAAATAATATCCTATTTATCGAATAAAGAGACAGATATATCATTTTTAAAATTTGGTGCATAACAACGGCTATTCAAAACCAAAAGTTTGCCGGTTGGCAAAAACCCGGTGATTTTCCTCAATAGCAACAATTGCTCCGGATTCCGAGTTTGAGGATCAAATCACCATTTCTCAATACTCTGCTCCTTTTCAGCATCTGTAACAACTTACAGATGTGGGATTTTAACTCGGTATCTATATATCCAGGAGTCAGAGTTAATTGATATGCAGTTCTCAATTACAACCACACAGGGAAACCGAAACATCAAAATGTTTCAAGGGGGTGGCTAGGTATTCCCAGTAATGCCTCTTCTAATGCCCATGCTCATGATAGTAGTTGCAATTTCTTTTCCCTCACTTCAACCCTTTTTGATGTCTCTCCATCTTACCTTCTATATACCGAGCTTATGTTAGTTGGTTTTCTTTCTACCCCTTTTTCATCTCCAGCTTCGAGATTGGAAGAAGACAATCTAACAAGTGTAACTGATATATTTTCCTTATTAAAAGATCTCTCAAACTTGAGATAAGGTAGATGGTAGAGACAAATGAAAAATTCACTTTATCCACAACCAGTCGGCCATCCTCGAACTGAAACAATTTCTGCGAGTTTGTATCTAACTATACGAGATTGCCTTCCAAGCAATATGGATCTCTGTACCGGATACAGAAGATTCTGGAGCAAGCAAAAAGGGAAGTAGGATAGATAAGGACATAAGCGACTATGTCGTGAAATAGGGCAATCATGACATTCCAAAACCAATGATTGTAAAAAGGGTTTGGTTAACTTGATTTGCGAGTTTAAGTTTAAGATCGTTCATGGTCGCTGCCAGAGAGAGAGAGAGAGAGAGAAAAGAAACAGTCAGCTTGCAATCTATCAAAATTAGATTGGTTTATTAATTTATCTAATCAGGATGGCTCCCACTGTTCTGTCAAATCTTCCTACAAACCCTAAAAAGAGAACTAGCCAGGATTATATACACCCACAAGTTTGCTAATCGTTCAGCCATGCCAGTGTTGGTACTCCGAGAGAAGTCCACCGTGTTTTCGCACTGACCCAATTAAATAAACTCGTTTCCACAGATGCATAACCTCATAAACACCTTTCTAGAAACCTAATGGGTTATCTTATTATGACGTGAAAATCGCTCGAGAGTAACGCTTACTCACAGTGGGAATCAGGACCCAAACTATCAAATAGAATAGTATGCTATCATATTGCAAGTTTCAACACTTGAAACTCCCGATATTGGTTTTTATACCATGCGGCTTATAATCTTAACATAGTCAACAAATCATAAGTCACAAGTCAAGTTCGACTTGTCATTTCGTGATTGATTTAGATCCACCCGTACAAACCCTTAAAATAGTCAATAAAGTCGTACGACTATCCTAACCAATCGCATTACATGCAAGCAGGAAGCATCACTTAGCTACCATATACTACGCCTTAACATAGTCAACAAACGCAACACGAATACTAAGTACTTTATTTCCTGAAATGACAGAGGGCTACGTCTGGTTTTAAAGAAAAACCATTAACATAATGAACTTGATCTCATTGAAGGAACCAAGTGGTTTTGCAAATTTAAAGTTACATATACTTTTTCTTAAGTGCGGATTCCCCGTGAGGGGATCATGGCTCTTACCTCATCGAATGAGGTGGAGGATATTCCTCCTAACCGAGTATCTCTATGCAAAGCAAAAGTAAACGGCTATAATTTCTTTTGAAAAAATAGATTGGTTCCAACAACTTATTTTAGGTTTGTTTTCTTTGCATTAATCCTATTAACACAATCCCATCATTTAGATCATCACATATTATCTAGTATCTTCTCACACCATTACAGAAAAGCATGATATGAAAAGGAAATACAATACTATATATGCCATCCGCATTTGCCACGGGGCCTTAGGTCTTCACCCTTAAGTTACTTAACTTACGGCAAAGCGGAGGCAGGGCTAGCCTGGATGCAAAACATATATCAGCATTTATTTTTATATCATATGTATCACCATATATATCATAGTAAGCAGATAATCACATTGCAGGCAAGCGATAAACATCACAGAATATGAAAAAGCGGATATACTAGGAATAACGTGTTTCATTTGAGCTGATCACGAAACACGAAATTCCACGGTTGTGTGAATAGCCTGAACAACATCGATCCATGACCTTTACGAACGCGGCAAGCCACCCGCCAATCCAGTACAGAGGCAACCAACACTCAATATCATGAGTGGGCCACCCAGCGCTATCTAGAACCCGGTAACTTGGACACTCCTCAGTAGATCATACCTAACCCTTACAAGCACGGCGAACCTCCCGCCAATCCTAGAATAAGGTAACCCGGGTCTCAACTCCTTGAAATGGCCACCCGCTGTATCCTAGAATCCTGTGACTCGAGCGATTCACCGTGGAGTATCTTAGTACATGAATCGAAAAATATACAATGGTAATATCGACCACAACCAAGCCGTGTCTTAATAAAATAATATACAATAAGCAGCAATGACGACCACAATTCAGCAGCTCATCCCGAAGAAAAGAAATACATATATAACAATTATGTTAGTTATGTATATGCCCTAGAGGCCATTGTTGTACATATGATGTATATTATGATGGATGCTTGGATATCTACAGAGAGGACTTTCTTGCTCGTCATGATAGTATGCTATTTGGTTTCACTTTATCTTAACATGTTGAATTGTATTGGTTTACTGTCTTTCTCTCACATGTTGATAAAGCCCTTAGGATCTGTACTCAACTACTGGGATTATGATGAGATCATACTAGTGGGGCCACGGTAGTCGATGAGTACATCCTATAAATGTTCCTAGTCGAGGGTATATCGAGACGGGGCATCGATACACCAGAGTAGACTAGCGTATATGCATCTTGACCCATATGATGGGCGATGGATGATCCCATATCCATCGGTGTTTGACATCAAGGATGGTGTACGGGTGCTCAGTGGAGACTGGGTACACTGGACGGACTTATCGAGAACTCCCAGATGGTGATATACCACACGTCAGATCGCAGTTCTCCGGTGACACTGGTACAGGGTAGTCTGTAGACCCGAGATCAATATAGAGTCATGTGTGATTCCCACTGTGCTTTGATTTCCACCTTACCACGTCCAAGAGGGCGTGCAAAACGGTGGCTTTTGGGTACAGTCCCGAATCACATGGAGGCAATGAGCGATAAGAGGGGATTCGTCTCTCCCGGTATAGGGAGTTGATGTTGTGCTGTGTTCGATTGGCTATAACTGGAAGTCCCTGGTCAGGGCTGATATAGAGATATACTGGTAAGTGTTACCAGTAGTTTCTCGACCTGTTATGAGCCTCACATCGACACGGCTTATCGGCTACTGGGGTCTGACGTATACCACCCCTAGACTTGATATGCGACATATCAGACGAACAGACCGGACTGTACGGGAGTGTTACTGATTGGATTCACAGGAGAACGGACAGGCTAGCTTGTTGATCTTCTGATCGCTTAATACCTGGATGGCTGTTACGTTTAGCTGACCGCTTGCAGCTTGTGGGTGTTTGATATGATCATCACTTGCTATCGGCGTATTGACGATTCTTTAGAGTCCTACACAGAGGTTTCTTGGCTCAGGCAAAACGGAGTAGAGGCACATATGTGATATGTGCAGGACCGAATATAATGCAATATGAGATACCGTATTATATTCTCGCGATATTTAGATATGAACCGGACATCGGATCAAGTGTTGATTCGATGAATCGGTACATGATATATTAGTCGGTTATATTCGATATAGCCGGATCGTCGGATCAAGTGTTGATTCGATGATTTAATGTATAATGATATATATGATATATTGTATTACATTATCTAATATTGGCTCGCTTTATTATTTCATTTTCTCACCGGATTAATACATTGATATATATGCGATATATGTTAATTGTATTATTTCTTTTGTTCCAAATATATAATATATATGTGATATATATTATTGTGACATGATATGATTTATTATGAAACATGATTAGGGATGATAAAAAGGGATTAGGGTTTGATTAGGGTTAGCTCTTTCTTGCACTTTCTAGAAAGATTCTCTTTTGTCAAGTATAAGATATTCTGGTTGATATTATCTTATGACTCATTATCTAACCTAACCAAACCCTAGCTCTAGTTTATTCTCTACAAAGGTTAAGCCTCTCATCCTTGACCATGGTTTAATAATCAATCATATATTCTTTACTACTATTCATCACAAAAGGATTATCTTTTTCAGTCATCATCTTCTTCTCTCTTAGCTTTGTGAAAGCTTGCTAGTTATTTCTTTTGTGATGATTTCTTGTGAGAAACTGATATAAAAAGAAAGCACAAATACTACTCTATCATCCTCATCTAATCTAGCCCATTAGATTAGGGTGTTCACTTCATTAGAGTGAGAGAGCTTGAGCTATTGCAACTTCGACGTAGATCATCGGAGAAAAGGAATACGAAAAGCTATCATGGATCGTTCGAGTCGTGGAGCCTCTCTTGAGTCCGAGAGATCATGGATCGCGGCGAAGGGACTTCTACTCGGAGCTTGTGAAGCAAAGGAGCGGACTACAAAGGTTGTAATCCCTCACACTTAGGTTTAAAGATGTTATCTTGCATGTTAAACCCTAATAATCTAGCAAAGATCCCGGCTTTGGGTTGTTCGGCACATCTAAAATTTTATTTGGGCATGTTTGATACTTTATGAACCTTCACAAGAGTGCCAAGGAACCCTACAGTGGTATCAGAGCCTAGCTAGAGCATTAGGCGATGTGTTTACGAAGTTAAAACTCCGATCGAACCCGAATCGACAAAAATGAACCCCTCTCTGGATATTTTTTCAAATCTGTGATTTTTCCGAATTAAAAATACCTGAAAAATTCAGCAGGGAAATATAAGAATTTTGGTGAAAAACGAACACCCAATACTTCTAAACCGCCGCGGAACCGCGGCCGTACCATGCTTGGGCCGTGGATCCGCGGCCGTATAGGGGCGATTGGTATTTGTTTTTACAAAGTAATTCATATTTCTGTGATTTATATTTTATGGGTATTTTTATTCTGACTCAAGTGTTGAGTATTTTGGGGTTTATTTTGTAATCGTAGATTCGATCGGAAAATTTTAATTCGTTATTTTTTCCGGATATTTAGAATCTGTTAAAATGTTCGAACGGATATCATTAACTCAATTTTTCCCGGCACGAAAAACTTTCAAGTGTTGAATTTTTATCGGGTTTAAATCTTTCGGAGATGCGTGCAAGTTCTGTGGTGGACCCTCTACAAGACAACAAACCTTAACTCGATTATGTGACCGTCTTGAACTGCCTTTTGAACCTTCGGGTTTGGGGCAGTACGGCGTGCCACATGTGAGGCGTTGGCTTGACCCTTCTACGGCTGGACCGCTACTACTGTGACACATTCCGGATTATTTGAACTCCGCTCAAGTGTTGAGCAATTTGGGAAATTTTGGGTATTTGATCATTCGATCGGAAAGTTTAATACTTTCTATTTATCTGGAATGTGATACAATATGTGGAATTTATAGAGTTAGGCATGAAATGCGAAGTATGTGATATTTCGGATTTACGATGTCTAAAGTGATTGTGGATTCCAAATATTGTAGTTTTACAATTTCTTTTCTGTGACCGTAAGTGTAGTATGTAGATGTATTGCCTGTTTTCGTTGCTATACGACAACGACGATCGGTGTATGCATACTTACTTACGTTGATGATATGTGATATTATGTGTTGCTGTGTTATGTTATATTGGATCGTCGTGTTCTGAATAGCCGGAGGTTTTATGTGAGATGAGGGTTTTTATTTTCATTCATGTAAAATTCATTTGTATGTAATATTCTTTTATTGGGGCACTTCCGGGATGAGGTTGATGTCACCCTTGTATATTATTTACTTTTCCGCATTAGGTAGACCCAAGGAGGGGAGCACAAGTAACCGGGTTCTAGGGTCCAGTGGGAGGCTATCTCGAGGAGTCGAGACCGGGTCTCCTAACCCTAAAATTGGCAGTGTTACTTGCCGCTCTCGTAGGGGTCTAGGGATGTGGGTTTGGCTATTCATCGCGACCGTGGAATTCGTGTTTTATACCGGCTCGTATTGAAAACACGGACATCCTAGTATATCCAATATTTCATATATGTTCTTCTGCTGCAATGTTCTGTGATGGGATCATATTACTGCCTGAGACGAATGCTTATACTATATATATATATGCTGATATATAAATATTACTGCTTTCGTTTCTTCTGTGATGCTTATGAAGCATAAGCTGATGGGATTTTTTATTAATGAGATTAATAAAAAGAAAAGAAACCTAAAAGATGTTGTAGAATCAAAACTTTATAAAAAGGGTAGCTACAGTTTTGCTTTGCTTAGTGGTATATATGATATACCCTGTAATTTATTCGATGAGGAAAGAGCCGAGATCCCTTCACCGGGAGTGACCTCTTTAGCGAAACTGGCAGATGCTACAAAACTCGGTTTGTCTTTTGATTGCTTTTAGAGTTTTGCTTTGCACAGTGATATATATGATATGTCCTGCACCTTATTCGATGAGGAAAGAGCCGAGATCCCTTCACCGGGAGTGACCTCTTTAGAAAAACTAATGAAAGCCTCAAAAACACTCCATTTCAAAATTTCACATGATTCTACGACGATATCAAGTTCATTACGCTCATGGTTTTCTGAAAAACTTGCGTAGCACTCTGTCATTTCAGATAAAGACTAGTTAGTATTCGTGCTACGTTTGTTGACTATGTTAAGGCGTAGTGTGCGGTAGCTAATTAGTACTTATCTGTTTAAACATGAGATGTGATTGGATTAGGGTAGTTGTACGACTTTGTTGACTATGTTAAGGGTCGTACAGGTGGGTTTAATTCAATCGGGAAATGACGGGTTGAACTTGACTAGCAATTATGATTTGTTGACTATGTTAAGGTCATAAATTGCTAGGGGAAAAATATTATCGGGAATTTCAAGTGTTGAAATTTGCAATGAGATTGCATACCTCCTATGAGATAGTTGGATCCCGATACCCACTGCGAGTAAGAGTTACTCCTGGGAGAGTTTTACACAGGACAATTAGTCGATCAAGTAGGTGTCTAGAAAAGTGTTAATGGGGTTACGCCTCTGGGAAAACGAGTTTTACTTTAATTAGGTCCGTGCGAAAGCACGGGGAACCTCCCTCAAGTACCGACACTGATCTGGCTGAAAGATTGACGAAATTGTAGGGTGTAATTAATCCCGGCTAATCTTACCTTTTAGGGTTTGAAGGTAGATTTGATAAAAATAGTGGGAGACATCCTGATTAGATAAGATAATAACCAATCTAATCTTACAAGAGCATACGCTAAAGTGTTTTCTTCTCTCTCTCTCCAGGTAGCGACCATGTCAGGCTATAATCAAGATAATAATATGGATGTATTGACTGAACCCGCTTATTATACTGAGCAGGGGAACGTTGGACCCGTTCTTTCTTATAAGAGTTATAAGACTGAACAGGAAATAGAAGAATATCTGGATTCTCAAGCCGCCCAAAAGAACATGCATGTTGATGCATCTTCTTCAGGTGTGTTAGTTATTGAGAACTGTTTCTCAGTTCACCCTACGTCCTGGGTATTAGATACCGGATCAGGATCCCACATTTGTAAATTGTTACATGGGCTACGTAAAGGTAGAGAACTGGGAAAAGGTGATCATTCCGTTCAAGTAGAGAACGGTGCAAGTATTGCAGCCAAAACAGTTGGCGAATATCACCTAGTATTGCCAAGTCGTAATACACTGATTCTAAATGAGTGCTATTATATACCGAACATGATGTGCAACATTATATCAGTCTCATTATTAAGTAAAGAAGGATATAATTTTGTAGTAAAGGATAATGTTATGAACATATTCCTAGATCAAAAGTTGATTGCATCAGGCTCGTTACATAATGGCATATTCATTCTAAATCAGATAACAGTCCTCAATATACAAAACACACACAAGAGGAAAAGTTCAGAAATGAACGAATGCTTCTTGTGGCATTGTAGACTTGGTCATATCAATGCGACACGACTGGCTAAGTTACATAAGGATGGTTATTTGAATCCGTTCGAATTCTCATCTTATGATACTTGCCATTCATGTCTCAAAGGAAAAATGACCAAAGCTTCGTTTAGTGGACACGGAGAAAGAGTTACTGAACTCTTAGGACTGGTACATAGTGATGTATGCGGTCCCATGTCTACGCATGCCAGAAACGGTTCTTCCTACTTCATTACATTCACTGACGATCTCTCTAAATTCGGACATGTGTTCCTGATGAAACACAAGTCTGAAGCTTTTGAGAAATTCAGAGAATATAAGCACGAAGTAGAAAAACAAACAGGCAAAAGTATTAAGATCTTTCGATCTGATCGAGGAGGAGAAAACTTAAGCAATGAGTTCCTAGATTATCTAAAAGCGAATGGGATTCTCTTTCAGCTTACTCCTCCTTATACACCACAGCACAACGGTGTATCGGAACGGAGGAATCGCACCCTATTAGATATGGTGCGCTCTATGATGAGCGAGGCTGAGTTGCCTATTTCCTTCTGGGGTTATGCGCTTGAGACAGCAGCATACCTATTGAATCAAGTTCCGTCTAAATCTGTGCCTCCCACACCATATGAGATATGGAGTGGGAAGAGACCATATTTTAAACGAGTTAAGATATGGGGTTGTCCGGCCTATGTCAAAAGGCAAAATCCAGACAAACTCGAGGCACGGTCAGTTCTTTGCAAGTTTGTGGGATATCCTAAGAATTCCCAAGGATATTTTTCTACCACGCTGAAGAACAAAAAGTGTTTGTTTCTCAAAATGCCACCTTTTTGGAAAAGGAATTTCTTGCAAAAGAAATTAGTGGCAAAGAGATAGAGCTGGAAGAGGTTCCAGAAACACAAATTGCAACTGAAGATTTAGTAGAACCAGAGGATTCGGTAGTACCCGACGAACCCTAGCCTTTCCGCCGATCTAGTAGGGTTTCTCGTCCACCTGAGAGATACTACGGTTTTCTCATTGATGGTGGAAGCGAGGATTGCATCATGGAAGATGATGACCCGACTAGTTTCGAACAGGCCATCACGAGTGGCGACTCTGTGAAATGGCTGGATGCAATGCGATCTGAGATGGAATCCATGTACACCAATAAAGTATGGATTTTGGAAAATGGTCCTGAAGGGGTAAAACCCATTGGGAGCAAGTGGATTTTTAAAAAGAAATTTGGTGTAGATGGAAAAGTTGAGACTTTCAAAGCTAGACTTGTAGAAAAAGATTTTCGTCAACGACCAGGTATGGATTATGACAAAACCTTTTCTCCAGTGGCTATGCTTAAGTCCATCCGGATCTTACTTTCCATTGCTGCATACCATGACTAAGAAATCTGGCAAATGGATGTTAAGACCGCCTTTCTAAACGGTGATTTAGAAGAGTGCGTGTACATGACTCAGCCAGAAGGCTTCGTAGATAGTGGGAGCAGCGGAAAGGTGTGCAAGCTGCTTAAATCCATTTATAGGTTAAAGCAAGTATCGCGGAGTTGGAACATCTGTTTTGATGTTGTAGTCAAAGAGTTTGACTTCATCAAAAACATAGATGAACCTTGTATCTATAAAAAGGTAGCAGAGAGTAAGGTTGTCTTCCTCGTATTGTACGTGGATGACATACTCTTGATAGGAAATGATATTCCTATGCTGCAATCAGTCAAGCTCTTCTTATCACAAAGATTCTCAATGAAAGATCTAGGTGATGCTCCTGTATATTGGGGATTAGGATCTATAGAGATAGATCCAAAAGGATACTGGGATTGTCCCAATCCAGGTACATTGACACCATACTAAAGAGGTTTAGTATGGAAGAATCCAAGCGTGGGAACCAACCCACGATCTCTGGACTCACTCTCTCCAAAGAGATGTCTCCCAAGACTGATTTGGAGAGAGCTCGCATGCAAGGGATACCCTATGCTTCGGCAGTAGGCTCTATCATGTATGCGATGCTATGTACCAGACCCGATGTAGCATACTCACTAAGTGTAGTGAGTCGGTATCAAGAAGATCCTGAAGAGAGTCACTAGGCAGCTGTGAAGAACATTCTCAAGTACTTGCGAAGGACTAGAGAAATGTTCTTGGTGTATGGTAACGGAGAACTCCGGGTGGAGTCCTTTACCGATTCCAGCTTCCAAAGTGATAAGGACGACTCTAAGTCGCACTCGGGATTTGTCTTTACCTTCAATGGAAAGGCGGTATGTTGAAAGAGTTCCAAACAGGATACCGTTGCAGACTCGACGATGGAGGCTTAATACATCACTGCCAACGATGCTGCCAAAGAGGCTATCTGGGTTAAGAAGTTCATTAGTGAACTTGGTGTGGTTCCATCCATTGAGCATCCAATACCTTTATTTTACGATAACAATGGAGCTGTGGCTTTGGCCAAGGAACCCAGATCCCATCAGAAGTCCAGACATATTCTGAGGCGGTATCACCTGATCAGGGAGATAGTTGATCGCCGCGAGATCGAGGTCAGGAGAGTAGATACAAAGGATAATACTGCGGATCCACTCACGAAGGCCGTTCCCCAGATACAGTTTGAGAGATTATTCGGGATGCTTGGTATGAGATACTACAGCAGCTGGCCTTAGTGCAAGTGGGAGATTGTTAGTTATGTATATGCCCTAGAGGCCATTGTTGTACATATGATGTATATTATGATGGATGCTTGGATATATACAGAGAGGACTTTCTTGCTCGTCATGATAGTATACTATTTGGTTTCACTTTATCTTAACATGTTGAATTGTATTGGTTTATTGTCTTTCTCTCACATGTTGATAAAGCCCTTAGGATCTGTACTCGACTACTGGGATTATGATGAGATCATACTAGTGGGGCCACGGTAGTCGATGAGTACATCCTATAAATGTTCCTAGTCGAGGGTATATCGAGACGGGGCATCGATACACCAGAGTAGACTAGCGTATACGCATCTTGACCCATATGATGGGCGATGGATGATCCCATATCCATCGGTGTTTGACATCAAGGATGGTGTACAGGTGCTCAGTGGAGACTGGGTACACTGGACGGACTCGCCGAGAACTCCCAGATGGTGATATACCACACGTTAGATCGCAGTTCTCCGGTGACACTGGTACAGGGTAGTCTGTAGACCCGAGATCGTCATAGAGTCTTGTGTGATTCCCATTGTGCTTTGATTTCCACTTTACCACGTCCAAGAGGGCGTGCAAAACGGTGGCTTTTGGGTACAGTCCCGAATCACATGGAGGCAATGAGCAATAGGAGGGGATTCGTCTCTCCCGGTATAGGGAGTTGATGTTGTGCTGTGTTCAATTGGCTATAACTGGAAGTCCCTGGCCAGGGCTGATATAGAGATATACTGGTAAGTGTTACTAGTAGTTTCTCGACCTGTTATGAGCCTCACATCGACACGGCTTATCGGTTACTGGGGTCTGACGTATACCACCCCTAGACTTGATATGCGACTTATCAGACGAACAGACCGGACTGCACGGGAGTGTTACTGATTGGATTCACAGGAGAACGGATAGGCTAGCTTATTGATCTTCTGATCGCTCAATACCTGGGTGGCTGTTAAGTTTAGCTGACCGCTTGCTGCTTGTGGGTGTTTAATATGATCATCACCTGCTACCGGCGTATTGACGATTCTTTAGAGTCCTCCACAGAGGTTTCTTAGCTCAGGCAAAACGGAGTAGAGGCACATATGTGATATGTGCAGGACCGAGGATAATGCGATATGAGATACCGTATTATATTCTCGCGATATTTAGATATGAACCGAGACATCGGATCAAGTGTTGATTCGATGAATCGGTACATGATATATTAGTCGGTTATATTCGATATAGCCGGATCGTCGGATCAAGTGTTGATTCGATGATTTAATGTATAATGATATATATGATATATTGTATTACATTATCTAATATTGGCTCGCTTTATTATTTCATTTTCTCACCGGATTAATACATTGATATATATGCGATATATGTTAATTGTATTATTTTCTTTTGTTGCGAATATATAATATATATGTGATATATATTATTGTGACATGATATGATTTATTATGAAACATGATTAGGGATGATAAAAAGGGATTAGGGTTTGATTAGGGTTAGCTCTTTCTTGCACTTTCTAGAAAGATTCTCTTTTGTCAAGTATAAGATATTATGGTTGATATTATCTTATGACTCATTATCTAACCTAACCAAACCCTAGCTCTAGTTTATTCTCTACAAAGGTTAAGCCTCTCATCCTTGACCATGGTTTAATAATCAATCATATATTCTTTACTACTATTCATCACAAAAGGATTATCTTTTTCAGTCATCATCTTCTTCTCTCTTAGCTTTGTGAAAGCTTGCTAGTTATTTCTTTTGTGATGATTTCTTGTGAGAAAATGATATAAAAAGAAAGCATAAATACTACTCTATCATCCTCATCTAATCTAGCCCATTAGATTAGGGTGTTCACTTCATTAGAGTGAGAGAGCTTGAGCTATTGCAACTTCGACGTAGATCATCGGAGAAAAGGAATACGACAAGCTATCATGGATCGTTCGAGTCGTGGAGCCTCTCTTGAGTCCGGGAGATCATGGATCGCGGCGAAGGGACTTCTACTCGGAGCTTGTGAAGCAAAGGAGCGGACTACAAAGGTTGTAATCCCTCACACTTAGGTTTAAAGATGTTATCTTGCATGTTAAACCTTAATAATCTAGCAAAGATCCCAGCTTTGGGTTGTTCGGCACATCTAAAATTTTATTTGGGCATGTTTGATGCTTTATGAACCTTCATAAGAGTGCCTAGGAACCCTACAAATTATACAAGTATCTCACATGAGGGGTTATTCATCACGAAGATCCGATAAACCATAACAATAACAACCACAATATCACAATATCTCAATTATCGCAAATAACTAATGTGCAAGCTCTTCTAGTTGAACATATAGCAATTAGGTTATGTTTACCAACACATATCATTAAATGCGAAAAAACGACGCTACAGTTTCGATCAAAAAACGTTCCGAATATCACAACAAATCACATCAAAATCTGGAGCAGAAAGAAATACCCCAAAATTTCCAATTCCCTATCATTAAGCTCCTGAGAGAACCTGGGGGCCAGACTCTCTGGTCTAGCAGTCCAGGTTGGTCAAATGGCTGGTTTGGGCGACCGGACCAATGTGTTTTGCCTCCGAGTTCTCGACAAATCATTCTCAATGAAAAAAACACTTTTGCACCATACAAAAAAAATTTAGGCGACAATTTTAAATCCGAACAAAGGCTTAGTTTAGGAATTGGAAATCGACAAGTTTTCGTGATCCGAGACCATAATTTCGTCGAAACAAGTTTATATCTTTTGGAGAGGCTTTAATACCACCGTTAGGTGCCTAACTCTTCTTGTATGGTTTTATAGCGTTGCGGAAGCAATAATTTTAAAAAATTAGAGAGCTAAAGGCATCCACAACCCTCGAATCAATCCAAAAGATATAACTTGTAAACTAATAGAGAAGGATAAACTAAAACTTTGGTGGCTACAACCTTTGTAGCGCATTAGCCACCTTTTCATAGACTCCGGCGACTATTCACTTGATCTGGATCGAGCTTGCATAAGATCTTCTTGTCGAAGATGATCCGCCATGAGGTTTCTTCAAGTCAAGCTCTAGCTCCATTTGATCAATATCATGATGAAGCAACTTACTTGATAAGCTTGCTAGAAATATCATGTGAGGGATGCAAAGGTACTCACTAATTTTCTCTCATGTTCTCTTTATTTTTCTCTCATGAAAATTCAAGAGAGAGAGAGGAGATAAGAATGAGAATAGATTAAAAGAAAGAATAAGAGTTTCATCCTTATCATATAAAGAAAGAACACCCTACACTCCTCTCTCTACAAATGACCTATTTGTTTATTTCACAAATAAAGAAATAGGTTATCCATCTAGTATCAATCATACATATCATATACACATGATATGATGTATCATTTACATTAATAAGTATTTGTATCAAATACAAATACAAATGAAAATAAAATAAAATGAGCATAATAGTAGAATATATATCAATATATATATATATTTATAAATAATTATTAAATCAACACTTAATTTAATAATCTGGCTTCAACAAGAGTCGGCTAGTATTATTAAAACGTCTGATTAACGTACATGTATCAAATACACGAGTTTAATCTAACTCCTGTGCGTATCACCATACGCACCCTACATCGTTTTGCTTGAGCCAGGAAACCTTTGTGTGGGACTTTAAAGACTCAAAAATACGCTGGCAGTAGGTTAAGATCATATCCATGGCCCACAAACACGTCAGCGGTACTAGCTACACGTAACGGCTACCCAGGAATTTATCGAAAGAAGTTCGAAAAGAAAGCTCATTCAAACCCTATTGAGTCTATCAGTGACATTCACCGCACAGTTTGGTCTCTTCATCTAAGAGTGTCACGTACTAGGTCAAGGAGGTGAAAACTCTCAGACTTCTAATAACCCGATAAGTCGTGCTGATGTCAAGCTCATAAACACCTGAGAAACTATTGATAAAACTTATCAGTAAATCTTGTTTGCCTTTACAAGGACTTATGGTTATAGCCAATCACACACAGTACGACATTTAATCCCTATACCAGGAGAGACGAATCCCTTCGATCTCTCACTGCCTCCATATGCTTCAGGACTGTACCCAACTAAAACCTGTTTGCATAACTCTTTAAAGCCGTGTAGGGTAGTAATCAAAGTACATTGGGAACACACAAAAGACACTGTGGCGATTTCATGTCTACAGACTACCATATAATCATGTCATAAGAAAACTGCTATCTGACGATAGGTATAATCCCATCTAGGAGTTCTCTGGTGAGTTTGTCCAGTGAAACTCATTTATCTAATGAGCACCTTTATACAATCTTTGGTGTCAAACAGCAAAGGTTATAGGATGAACCATCGTCCTGGTCGGGGTCAAGAAATGTATGCACTAGTCTACTCTGGAATATCGATGCCCAGTCTCGATACTCTCATGACTAGGGACATTTAAGGACGTGCTTATGGACTACCCATACCTCACTAGTATGATCCCTATCATAATCCTGGTAGTCAAGAAAAGATCGTACGGGGTTTATCATTATGTATCAGCGACATGTGATATCGAGTAAAACGTATATACATAAATAATAAAGACAAACCGGATAGCATACTATCATCTTGAGTAAAATTGTTCTCTCAATATAGGTCCTCCTTCAATTACAATAATTGCCTTGAGGGCACCTATATCCAACAATTGGAATGTCATGATTGCCTTAATTAACGACAAAGTCTCATATGTCCTTCCCACTTTTACTTCCCCATTACTTTCTCCAAAACCCTCTGTATCAGATACATAAATCCATATTATTTGGAAAGGCTATCTCATATAATTACATACGAACTCGAAGAAATTGTTTCAGCCCGAGGATGGCCACTGGTTTTGGAGAAATTGAATTATATAATTCTGGTGTGTCTCTCCCCTTCACCTTCTTTCAAGTTTGAGAGCTTCTTGAATAAGGAGAGTACACCAGTTATGCTTGTTGGAAATCTTAGGCTGGTTCTAAAAAGTAGAGAAGGAAGAAAACCAACTAGCCTAAGTATGGTATACAGAAAGTAAGATTTAAAGACATATAAAGGGGTTGAAGTGAAGGAAAAGGAAATTGCAACTACTAATATGAGCCTGGGCAGTGGAAAAGGCATTAATAGGAAAACCCAGCCACCCCCTTGAAACATTTTAGATTTTTAATTTTTCCTATGTATTAATTGAAAACTGTTTTTCAATGAACTCTTACTTCTAGGTATATGGATACCAGATTATAGAGTCCTACATTTGTAAGGTGTTACAAATGGTGAGAAGGAGTAGAGTATTGGGAAAGGGTGATTTGATCCTCAATGTTGGAAATCGGAGCAAATGTTGCTATTGGGGAAAATCACATGGTTTTTCCTAGTGGCAAACTTTTGGTTTGAATAACCTTTGTTATGCATCAACTTTTAAAACTGATATATCTGTCTCTTTATTTGATAAAGTAGGATATAAATTTTTGAAAATTATGTTCTGAACATTTCATCAATTGTTGATTGGGTAAGATGCATAGAATTATGGTATATATATTCTTAACCAAAACATAGTTCCCAATTTACAACACACAGAGTAAGAGTTAGTGAACCCTTAGGACTTATACATAGTGATGTATGTGGTTGGATGTCCTTACGGACAAGGGGTTGGTACTCATACTTCATTCAGTTTACCTATGAGTTCTCTGATTTTAGACATGCATTCTTATTGAAATGCAAAATCCAAAGATTTTGAGAAGTTTATAAAGTATAAGAATAAAGTAAAGAGCCAGATGTCGAAAGTATTAAGATTCTTCGATGTGATCGAGGATGTGAATACTTAAGATCGGTATTCCGTAATTATCTTGAGAATTTGATCCTCTCTCAGATTACTCCTCCATATATACTATAGTATTATGAAGTATCGGAGAGGATGACTAGCTCCTTATGGATATAGTGCGTCCTATGATGAGTATTGCTGAGATGCTTTTTTCATTTTGTATATGCACTGAAAACTGCTGCATACCAATTGAATATGGTTCCATCTAAATTTATGCCTGAGATTCTATATGTGATATAGAATGAGAAAATATCTTAAGGTTGTTAAGATATAGAGTTATCCGGCTTTTGCTGAAGGCAGAATCCGGACAAGCTCAAGGCACATTTCGGTAATAAGCAATTTGTGGGTTATCCCAAGCTTTTGCAAGAGTTTAACTTTTACCATTTTCATGATCAAAAGTTGTTTTGTTTTTGACACGCCACTTTTTCTATAAAAGAAATTTCTTGTAAAAGAAATTAGTGGGAGTACGGTAGAACTGAAAGTGATTTCAGAACCACAAACGATTACTGAAAATTTAATAGAGCCTATGAATTCAATTGATCCTGACAAACCATAGCCACTCCGCAGATTTAGTAGGTGAGCTCAGCCACCCTAGAGATACTTCGGTTTCCTCATAGACGGTGAAAGGAAGGTTAGCATCATGTTTGATGACGACCCTACTGTTAGTTGTATATATGCCCTAGAGGCCATTGTTGTAGATATGATGTATATTATAGTGGATGCTTGGATATATATAGTGAGGACTTTCTTTCTCGATATGATAGTATGCTATCTGAATTTTTCTTAACATGTTGACTTGTATCGGTTTACTGTCTTTCTCTCACATATTGATAAAGCCCTTAGGATATGTATCGACTACTGGGACTATGATGAGATCATACTAGTGGGGCCAGGGTAGTCAATGAGTACGTCCTATAACTGTTCCTAATCGAGGGTGTATCGAGACAGGGCATCGATACACCAGAGTAGACTAGCGTATACACATCATGACCCATATGATGGGCGATGGATGATCCCATATCCATCGGTGTTTGACATCAAAGATGGTGTACGGGTGCTCAGTAGAGACTGGGTACACTGAACGTACTCGCCGAGAGCTCCTAGATGGTATTATACCTATCGTCAGATAGCAGTTCTCCGATGACACTGGTACAAGTTAGTCTGTAGACCCGAATCGTCATAGAGTCTTGTGTGATTCCCACTGTGTTTTAATTTCCACCTTACTACGTCCAAGAGGGCATGCAAAACGGTGGCTTTTGGGTACAGTCCCGAATCACATGGAGGCAATGAGCGATAGGAGGGGTTTCGTCTCTCCCGGTATAGGGAGTTGGTGTTGTGCTGTGTTCGATTGGCTATAACTGGAAGTCCCTGGCCAGGGCTGATATGGAGTGCTACTGGTAAGTGTTATCAGTAGTTTCTCGACTTGTTATGGGCCTCACATCGACACGACTTATCGGTTACTGGGGTTTAACGTTTACCACCCCTAGACTTGATATGCGATATATCAGATGAAGAGGCCGGACTGTATGGTAGTGTTACTGATTGGATTCACAGGAGAATGTACAGGCTTGCTTGTTGATCTTCTGATCACTCAATACCTGGGTGGCTGTTACGTTTAGCTGACCGCTTGCAACTTGTGGGTGTTTGATATGATCATTACCTACTGCCGGCGTATTGACGATTCTTTAAAGTCCTACACAGAGGTTTCCTGGCTCAGGCAAAACAGAGTAGGAGCACATATGTGATATGTGCGGGACCGAGAATAATACGATATGAGATACCGTATTCTATTCTTGCGATATGTGATATCGGCAGGGTATATGTGATATAGCCGGGTCATCGGATCGAGTGTTGATTCGATGAATTGGTACATGTTATATTAGTCGGTTATATGCAATATAGCCGGATTGTCGGATCAAGAGTTGATTCAATAATTTAATGTATACCTATATATGTGATATATTACATTATGTTAACTAATATAAGCTCGCTTTAATGATTCATTTTCTTACTGGATAATACATTGATATATATGCGATATATGTTAATTGTATTATTTTTTTTTGTTACAAAATATATTGTATATGTGATATATAATATTGTAACAAGTTAGGGTTACAAATGCAACAATGATTTAGAGATTTAACCTAGTTAGGGTTTGGATTAGGGTTAGCTTTTGGGTTAGCTTTCATGAAGCTTCATGAAGCTTTCCTTTGTCTTTAGCTTTGATATTTTGTATAGATATTTGTTAACCCAATCCAAACCATTAACTCTAGTTTATTCTTTACATGAGTTAAAACCCTTCATGCTTAACTCATGGTTGAATAAGTAACCACAACAATTAATTCATTATTCATCACAAAAGGATTACTTCTTCTTCTTCTTGTTTCTTAAAGAAAAGCTTCACTAGCTTTTCTTTTGTGATGTTTAATTGTGAGAAATTGAAAACAAAAGAGAGCAAAATTCCAACTTCATCATTCTCATCTATTCTAGCCACTTAGATTAGGGTGTTCACTTCTTTAATAAGTTGTTTAGTGAAGTGTAAGCTTGGATTAGATATTCTTCAAGGTAGATCATCTTAGATCATGAAGACTTCAGCCAAGTTGCATCATTCACCTCTTGGAGCCTCTCTAGAGTCGGAGTTCTTGATGATTGCAGTGAAGAGACCTCAACACGGAGCTTTTGAAGCGAAGGAACGGACTATAAAGGTTGTAATTCTACTCTCTTAACTTCTTTGTATGTGATACAAACTTTGTTACCCTAGAAATTCTAGCATGATTCTTTGTTTACTTGCTTTGCACCTCTCTAAATTTTAAAATGGCATGAGTGATACTTCCAAACCTTAGACTAGGTGCAAGAGAAGCCCAACAATGGTATCAGAGCCAAATTGGAATTCTAGGTACGGTGTTATAATAATTACGAAAAAGAAAATCACTTTGAAATACGGTATTAGGAAACCCCATTCTTTTTCTCTGGAAATTTTACAAAAAGTCTTTTAAAAATTTTTCAAACAGATGCAGAATGGTTTCTGGGCCAAAATATGAACATGGGTGAAATACGGGGGGAGGGGCTCGGATTTTGGCCGAGCCCCTAGCCAAGAATTCCGGCCAGGCCGGCCCCACCACTTCCTATGGACTCTGTATTTCCCTAGTGGTCTTATGTCTCCAGTTTGGATTTCCTAGTATTGTTTATTTAGCCCAATTTTCATGTGAAGATTTGTTTGACCTGGGGCTAATTCGTAGTGCTTCGTAGTTGTATAACTTAACACTGTATTCGTAACCTTGACTATTTTTAGCAGTTCGATCGAACTTCGCACACCTCATTTTATACCCCGTTGAAATTTCCAAGTGTTGTAGTATTCCGAAGTTGATTATATTCGTTAAATCGTGCAAGTACCCCTATAGACCCCCTAGAAGACTATAATAACCTTAACTCGAAACTATGCCCACAGAACCGCGTTCGAACCTTCGGGTTTGCCGTAGTTCCGTGGTGTCATAGGTGAGGCGTTGGTTAACTCCTTCTACGGCCGGTCCATGGACACTGTGGCATGATTTTTGAGTGTTTCGACTTTGCTCAAGTGTTGAGCTCACGGGGGTAATTTGTGAGTGTATTTTAATTCGATCGAAACGTTAAACATCGTCATGATATTCTTTGATTGTGATACAATATGTGGAATTCATATAGTTAGGCATGAAATCCGTAATATGTGATATTTCGGGTTTACGATGTCTAAGGAGATTATGGATTCCAAATGTTGCAGTTTTTCATTTTTCCTTTCTGCGACCGTAAGCGTAGTATGTGGTGTATCGCCGGTTTCGTTGCTATACATCAACGACAATCGGGATAAGCATACTTGCTTACGTTGATGATATGAGATATTATGTGTTGCTGTGATATGTTATATTGGATTGTCGTGTTTTGAATAACCGGGGTTTTTATGTGAGATGGGGGTTTTTATTTTCATTCATGTAAAATTCATTGTATGTAATATTCTTTTATTGGGGCACTTCTGGGTTGAGGATGATGTCACCATTGTATATTATTTACCTTTCCGCATTAGGTAGACTTAAGGAAGGGATCACAAGTAACCGGGTTCTAGGGTCTAGAGGGAGGCCATCTCGAGGAGTCGAGGTCGGGTCTCCTAACCCTAGAATTGGCAGTATTACTTGCCGCTCTCGTAGGGGTCTAGGGATGTGGGTTTGGCTATTCATCGCAACCGTAGAATCCGTGTTTTATACAGGCTCGATATAAAACACGGACCTCCTAGTATATTCAATATTTCATATGCTTCTTCTGCTGTTGATATACTGTGATGTGATCATATTATATGCGTGAGACGAATGCTTTATTATTGTATATATGATATATAATAAACATTGCTTATGTTTTACACCCGCGCTAGTCCCGTCTCGGTATGCCATTAGTTAAGAAACCTAACGGTGCATAACGGAACATTGTGGCGAATGCAAATGGCATAAGCGTATGTTGTATTTTCGTTTCTTCTGTGATGCTTAGGAAGCATAAATGATGGAATTTATTAATGAGATTAATAAAAGAAAAGAAACCTAAAAGATGTTGTAGAATCAAATTTTCAAAAAGGGTAGCTACAGTTTTTGCTTTGCATAGTGGTATATGTGATATACCCTGCACCTTATTCAATGAGGAAAGAGCCGAGATCCCTTCACCGGGAGTGATCTCTTTAGCAACACTGGCAGACGCTACAAACTCATGGTTTAGTTTTTGATTGCTTTATAGTTCTTTCTTTGCACCACGGTATTTGTGAAATATCCTGCACCTTATTCGATAAGGAAAGAGCCGAGATCCCTTCACCGGGAGTGACCTCTTTAGTGAAACTAGAAAAACCTCAAAAACACTCCTTTTCAAAATCACTTGTTTCTACAACGATATTAAGTTCATTACGCAATAGGTTTTCTGAAAAACCTGTCGTAGCCCTCCATCATTTCAGATAAATCCTACATAGTATTCGTGCTGCGTTTGTTGACTTTGTTAAGGCGTAGTGTACGGTAACTAATTAGTGTTTATCTGCTAAAATATGAGATGCGATTGGATTAGGGTATTCGTACGGCCTTGTTGACCTTGTCAAGGGTCATGCGGGTGGGTTTAATTCAATCGGGAAATGACGAGTTGAACCTGACTTGCGATTTATGGTTTGTTGGCTTTGTCAAGGTCATAGATCGCTAGAGGCAGAATATTATCGGGAATTTCAAGTGTTGAAATTTGCAATGAGATTGCATACCTCCTATGAGATAGTTGGATCCCGATACCCACTGCGAGTAAAAGTTACTCCTGGGAGAGTTTTACACAGGACAATTAGCAGATCAAGTAGGTATCTAGAAAGGTGTTAACGGGGTTATGCCTCTGGGAAAACGAGATTTATTTTAATTAGGTCCGTATGAAAGCACGGGGAACCTCCCTCAAAAGTACCAACACTGGCCTGGCTGAAAGATTGGCGAACTTGTAAAGTATAATTAATCCCGGCTAATCTTGCCTTTTAGGGTTGTAAGAAAGATTTGATAAAAGGCAGTGGGAGCCATCCTGATTAGATAAGATAATAACCAATCTAATCTTGCAAGAGAATACGCTAAAGTGTTTTCCTCTCTCTCTCTAGGTAGCGACCATATCAGGCCTTAATCAAGATAATAACATGGATGCATTAACTGAACCCGCTTATTATACTGAGCAGGGGAACGTTGGTCCCGCTCCCGCTTATAATTGTTATAAGTTCGAGCAGGGAATAAGAGAACATCTGGATTCCCACACCATCCAAATGAAGAATAAGCATGTTGATGCATCTTCTTCAGGTGTGTTTGTTATCGAGAACTGTTTCTCAGTTCACTCTACGTCCTGGGTATTAGATACCGGATCAGGATCCCATATATGTAATATTTTACATGTTCTATGAAAAGGTAAGGAACTGAGAGAGGGTGATCATTCCGTAAGAGTAGGGAATGGTGCAAATGTTGCAATCAAAGCAGTTGGCGAATATCACCTTGTGTTACCAAATGGTAATATATTGGTTCTGAACGAATGTTATTACATTCCGACCCTGATATGCAATCTTATATCAGTTTCTTTATTGAGCAAAGAAGGATATAATTTTGTAGTACAGGATAATGTTATGAACATATTCCTAAATCAAAAGTTGATTGGATCAGGATCGTTAAATAATGGCATATACGTTCTCAACCAAACTACTGTACTTAATATACAAAACACACATAAGAGGAAGAGTTCAGAAATGAACGAATCCTTCTTGTGACATTGTAGACTAGGTCATATCAATGCGACACGGCTAGCTAAGTTACATAAGGATGGATATTTGAATCCGTTCGAATTTTCATCTTATGATACTTGCCGGTCATGTCTCAAAGGCAAGATGACCAAAACTCCGTTTAGTGGACACGGAGAAAGAGTTACAGAAGTCTTGGGATTGATACATAGTGATGTATGTGGTCCCATGTCTACACATACCAGGAACGGTTCTTCTTACTTCATTACATTCACTGATGATTTCTCAAGATACGGAGTGTTCCTGATGAAACACAAGTCTGAAGCTTTTGAGAAATTCAAGGAATATAAGTACGAAGTAGAGAATCAAATGTGCAAAAGTATTAAGATCCTTCGATCTGATTGAGGAGGAGAATACTTGAGCAATGAGTTCCTGGATTATCTAAAAGAGAATGGGATTCTCTCTCAGCTTACTCCTCCCTATACACCACAACACAATGGTGTATCGGAGCGGAGGAATTGCACCCTATTAGATATGGTGCGCTCTATGATGAGTACTGCTGAGTTGCCTATTTCCTTCTGGGGTTATGCGCTTGAGACAGCGGCATACCTATTGAATCAAGTTCCGTCTAAATCTGTACCTACCACACCATATGAGATATGGAGTGGGAAGAGACCATATCTTAAACGAGTTAAGATGTGGGGTTGTCCGGCCTATGTCAAAAGGCAAAATCCGGACAAACTCGAGGCACGATCAGTTCCCTGCAAGTTTGTGGGATATCCGAAGAATTCTTATGGATACTTTTTCTACCATAGTGAGGAGCAAAAGGTGTTTGTTTCTCAACATGCCACCTTTTTAGAAAAGGAATTTCTTGCAAAAAAAAATTAGTGGCAATGAGGTAGAGCTGGAAGAAGTTCCAGCACCACAAAGTACAACTGAAGATTTAGTTGAACCAGTGGATTCAGTAGTTTCCAACGAACCCCAGCCTCTCCACCGATCTAGTAGGGTTCCTCATCCACCTGAGAGATACTACGGTTTTCTCATAGACGGTGGGAGTGAGGATTGCATCATGGAAGATGATGACCCAACTAGCTTCGAGCAGGCCATCATGAGTGGGGACTCTGTGAAGTGGCTGGATGCAATACGATCTGAGATGGAATCCATGTACACCAACAAAGTATGGACTTTGGAAGTTGCTCCTGAAGGGGTAAAATCCATTGGGAGCAAATGGATCATTAAGAAGAAACTTGGTGTAGATGAAAAAGTTGAGACTTACAAAGCTAGACTTGTTGCAAACGGTTTTCGTTAACGATCAGGTATGGATTATGACGAAACCTTTTCTCCAGTGGCTATACTTAAGTCCATCCGGATCTTACTTGCCATTGCTGCATACCATGACTACAAAATCTGGCAAATGGATGTTAAGACCGCATTTCTAAATGGTGATTTAGAGGAGTGCGTGTACATGACTCAGCCAGAGGGCTTCGTAGATAGTGGGAGCAGCGGAAAGGTGTGCAAGCTACTTAAATTGATCTACGGGTTAAAGTAGGCATCGCGGAGTTGAAACATCTGGTTTGATGTTGTAGTCAAAGAGTTTGATTTCATCAAGAACGTAGATGAACCTTGTATCTACAAGAAGGTTGCAGAGAGTAAGGTTGTCTTCCTTATATTGTACATGGATGCCATACTCTTGATAGGAAATGATGTTCCTATGCTGCACTCGGTCAAGCTCTTCTTATCACATAGATTCTCAATGAAAGATCTAGGTGATGCCTCCTGCATATTGGGAATTCAGATCTATAGAGATAGATCTAAACGGATACTGGGATTGTCCCAATCCAGGTACATTGACACCATACTAAAGATGTTTAGTATGGAAGAATCAAAGCGTGGGAACCAACCCACGATCTCTGGACTCACTCTCTCCAAAGAGATGTCTCCCAAGACTGATTTGGAGAGAGCTCGCATGCAAGGGATACCCTATGCTTCGGCAGTAGGCTCTATCATATACGCGATGCTATGTACCAGACCCGATGTAGCATTCTCACTAAGTGTAGTAAGTAGGTATCAAGCAGATCCAGGAGAGAGTCACTGGACAGCTATGAAGAACATTCTCAAGTATTTGAGAAGGACTAAAGAGATGTACTTGGTGTATGGTAACGGGAAACTCCAAGTGGAGTCCTTTACCGATTCAAGCTTCCAAAGTGATAAGGACGACTCTAAGTCGCACTCGGGATTTGTCTTTACCCTAAATGGAGAGGCGGTTTGTTGTAAGAGTTCGAAGCAAGGAACCGTGGCAGACTCGATGATGGAGGCTGAATACATCGCTGCCAATGATGCTGCCAAAGAGGCTAGATGGATGAAGAAGTTCATCACTGAACTTGGTGTGGTTCCTTTCATTGAGCATCCAATATCTTTGTATTGTGATAACAATGGAGCTGTGGCTTTGGCCAAGAAATCCAGGTCCCATTAGAAGTCCAGACATATTCTGAGGTGGTATCACCTGATCCGGAAGATAGTTGATCGCCACGAGATTGAGGTCAGGAGAGTTGACACGAAGGACAATACCGCGGATCCACTCACGAAGGCCATTGCCCAGATACAATTTGAGAGACTCTTCGGGATGTTGGGTATGAGATACTACAACAGCTGACCTTATGTAACGTTTTGAAAATCGTTTCGGTGAAATTTCAAAAAAATCGGTAAAATAAGGGGGTTTTCTGTAAAAAGTCAAAATACAAATATCTTATTATAAAAATTAAATATACATATTCTAGCTATGTAATTGCTATTATTTGGTGTTTATTGAGCCGCTGGTGAAATTTCAAATTTTCTGAAAAAAATATTATTTTATTATTATTTAAGCCGTCACTAATACATTTAATTAGGGAAAATTACAAATTGGAATGAGTTGAAACAAATTTTGTGCATCATAAAACATTAAATAAAATTTTATCATATGGTTTTTGGAACGAAATCATTTGCCAAAACGGTTTAGAAATTATTGAAGAAAAAAGGCTTTTTTTAGCGTAAATGGATGTTTGGGGTATTATATTTATCATTTTTCATCACCCCACACCCGTACCCACATCCACACACTCCCATTTACTTCTCCCCTTGAAGAATTCAGCAGCCCCCATTTATTTTCCCCACTTGAATTTCAAAGGAAAGAAATGAAAGAAAAGAAAAGAAAATGGAGAAATGAGGTGGACCTTTGACCTTGAATTGACTTTGACTTCTTCCCCCACTTTCTCTACCTCCTTCTCTCTCCTCTCCCACTCCCATTCCAGCAGCCCCCCTTCCTACAGCAGTAGCAGCCCCCTCCCTAATTCCCTTCTCTTTTCTCTTCAAACTTCATCAAAAATTGCCTCAAATCCATCAAAAAAAATCTGAAAACCCAAATCCGACTCCTACCCATTTTAGCTTAGCCCGTATAGCATGAATCTTTGTGAAAAGAGAGCATTTTGGGAGGCCATGGATGCTTGTGGATCTTCAAATATTTTTGGGTATAATTCTAAAACATTTTTGCTTAATTTGTTACTAATTTCTTAAAGCTAAACTACTTAAGTGTTAATTAGGCTTAAGTTGCAAGTTTTGGAATTCAAGTTATGAATTTGAATGCAAGTTAGGGTTTTATAAAATTGGTGTATGATTGTGTGTTATATTTAGGCTTTTTGTCATGTTAATACAAGATTAGTAGCTTGTGCTAATGGTTAGTTTAAAAATTGTGTTAATTTGCTAATTTGCTTACTAGGTTTTTGAAATTGGTTAAATACTTGGGATTAAAAATGTGTTTAGGTTTTTCATGACTTCATTAACTTTATTAAGTGTGGTTTAATGCTTTAGATCATGCAAATCTAAGCTAGATTATAGTTTGTGCATTTTTGCTTTGAAATTGTTAAATTTTAGGTATTTTGTAAACTAGAATATTAGGGTTTTTGGAATTTAATGAGATTAAATTCCGGGAATTATATATATGACTTATTTAAGATATTTAATAAATATATTGGCCGCTACATTCATTTAAACATCCTGTTTTGTACAAAAACGGCGAATTGTGCTTGCTAGATTTTCGGAAAAATGACTTTTTAAGTAAAATAGGGGTTTTTGTGAGTTTTAACCTAGTTTATATTAAAATTAGTGTTCGTGAATGTGAAAATGAGTGTGATTGGATTTTTCTCGATGGTTTGACATTTGTACATCGACATCGAGGGTTGGTTTGACTATTCTTGCATGCGTAGGCGATAGGTTTGGACCTATGCGTGATACGCGTGCCGATTTGATTTTCGTATGCCGTTTCGATTTTGAATTTAGTTTTAATGCGATATGGTGCGTTATGATATGTAGGTACCCCCATGTGGACTTCGAGACGACAAGCAAGCGCGTGGCGACGTCGGCACCGGCTAGCGAGGACCAGGTGAGTAGATTTATATCTACGGGGAGAAGTCGGGTGGATGGCGTAAAGCACCCCCGCAGTCCGTGGTGGTGTATACAGATGCATATACACACCAACATTTATTATATGTTATTTGGGATTAATAACGATGCTTAGGATGGATATTGGTGTGTTGGATTACTTTAGTGTTGCGAACCCTAGGGTAGTGTTGCACTACACATACACACATACATACTTGCATACATTCCTATTGATATGTGCTCATGGGATTCTTTATAGTTATGGGTTCACATGGGTATGGGACTATATGTTCACATACGGATTTGAGGATGATACTTGGGATTGAGCTGAGTCGATGAGATTTGATTTGAGGCCGTGAGATCGGTGATATAGCAGGGTTCGTATTTGAGATACGCATGACGTTGTAGCGGGTCCTTGACGTAGTGTTTCACACACGTCCATGCATACGTAGGCGGTATCAGTATGGTACTAGACGTAGATCAGTACCCCGATCATGATATTTGATAAAGAGGATACCAGGTGAATAGTATGATGAATGTGATATTGACCCGTACCCAGATTGGGATGCCGTACGACGGATTTACGTACGAGCTATATTGATGATTGATCCGCACTCTTGACTTGGGATGCCTGATTATAGATATGGTATCGGATATGATATTATTGAGGCGGGATCACCGACTATACATATACAGGTATGTATATGTATCGACTCAGATGATAGGCGGTTTCCTTACCTGTTGTTCAGCTTGTTAGTTCAGCCGTATAGTTTAGTGTAGTTGTTAGATTAGATTAGACTCCTACCTATTTCAAAAACTAACAAATCGTGGGTATTTTAAAAGACAGCCCAAGGGATCCTACGGATATTTCAAAAGTCTTATCTTTTCATAAAAACACCGTAGCCCCTATTTTCAAAACCCCATGATTCGTGTTATTTCAAAAGGCACCATTTGTAGGACTTATATTAGATTAATGCAGATTAGTTATAGTTGCGTCTAGTTTTCAGCTCCCGCTCTTCTTTTGTGGTCCGCTTCGCATCGCATGCTTATTTTATGTTTCATACTCCATTATTGATATCATGCTGTTAGGACACCAGCACCATTACCGATGATGCGTATGTACCACGTACACTTATTTGCCGGCTCACACACATCTTCATCGGTAATTGCCATGTCACGTACACCTTAGAAAATATTATTGCTTGACATAGCCTGTCAGCTAATAGTTAGACATGATATTAGTGTACTTGCCTTATATGTTAGTTTAGACATTGTAGTTATTACCTGCTACTTCATGCATACTGTTATTCATTGTTATGCCGCATTCATGGATTTTCATGCATATATTCACCATTTTACGTGTTATTGAGGTTTTGGATTCAGATTTCCATGAGATTTTCTGGATTTGGAGGAAAACCGCAAAAACATAAATAAACCTTTTTCCTCTTTCAAAATAAAAAGTGCGGTTTTCCCATGATGTATGAGTCGTCCACCATGAGTTTGCTGATGGATTTCGAGACCCGATTCGAGGAGACGGATGAACCGTTTCGGGTACATGGTGGACCCGGTAAGGTAGCCCGGGGCAAGAAGCGCGTGATGATGATGATGTGAGCCTGGCAGGGGAGCACTACCTACCGGTGATATTACCCGACGCGTCGGATATCCGGAGGATACCGTCATGGTCTTGAGATGGATGGTAGGGGCCGGTCTGGACTGACGGCGTCCTAGATATTGAGACTTGAGGTACATAGATTGTGACACAGAGATATCGAGGTATTTGGACACTTGTTTTGTGTCGATGCTAGGCACTGTTTTATGCTGATTTCATATATGGTACCTCATTTCTTTTAAAATACAGAAATCTCACTGATTTATGAAACCAGTTTTATTCAGTACATGCATTCTGTTTTATGCATTCATACATCATCCATATGATATATTGCTACCTGAGGCACTGACACGGACACATGAGATTACACTCGGGATAGATATTTACCCTAGCCTTGTTATAGGCTACGTGTTATATACATTTTTGAGGATATATTATGATCATTGACCTAGGATTGCGTTATTTATGCGATTTCTGTGCGTAGATATTTTTCTATTCACGAGTTGGCAACTCACCCCCGTTGTGCCCCAGTTTCTTGCAGGTTGCCGTACAGGTTTCATTACGGCTTTGCGGGCTCAGTTTCATTCGGGTGACTTGCTAGTAGGTGGGTTTTTCTTGTATCGTACCCATCATATTACCTTGTATAATATTATTCCGTTGTATCTAGTAAATTCCATCAACCAAACATGTATTTATTGAGATAGAGACCAGTGTTGGTTATTCTTTCGACCTTAGAGTCGCTCGTTATATTTCTGGTGGTTTTGAGTTTCCTTTTGAGTTTTGATCCTCGCCGTTGGTGTTGTATATTATATTGTTTGTGTGCCCTTTTCTTGATTTCGTATACTATTCATGTTGTATCCCGTCTGGGGGCCAGTATTTACAAAGGAGACTCTGCCGAATTTTTCAGTAAATTTTTGATGTTTTAAAAACCGCATAATTCGGCTTATGCTATTGAAATTACTTGCTTTAAGTTGGTTTTTCCTGCACTCTACTACTTTTCTTGGTTTGGATTTCTGGGTTTTCGGTTTACTTAGATTATGTACGTCTCGAGACGTTCGTAGTTTAAGTGCCGGTCATGTTCCGGTATTTCGGGTCGTGACAAAGTTGGTATCAGAGCGTTAGGTTTTAGCCTTCGGAGCGTAGGATGACCCTTGGTTGATGGAATAGGTGACTAAAGTAGAGTGACGTACCGTTGATATGTTCCGCGGCATATTTACGACAAGCCACTCCACTTAAGAAGCCTTAGGATGTACATTTCCTTGTTCAGTATTATATTCCTTCCTGATCTAGCCTCATCGTTACCAGTTTGGTTTTGCTGCCACGATTACGGGCAGGGAGAGCTACGGCTAGAGTTGCGGTCAGCACGAGCTCGTCACGGACGAGGACTGACCAGGGCGAAATTCCGGCGACACCCGATTGTAGAGAGGTGTCTTTTGATTGTGTTTTCGCACCACGAGCGTTTGGCGGATCGCCTTTATGAGATTTCTCGGATGTGCCGATCAGTATCAGAGGATTGGGCCACTGGCAGAGGCCAGCCAGATTTTGATGACCGTTGGTGTGTTGCTTATTCATGATGGTTGAGGCACCGTTCAGCGTGCAGATGAGCGAGCCAGTTATTGCTGCGAACGACGAGATATTGCCCCAGATGCTGGCGTTAGTGCAGAACGAGTTGTACTAAGAGATGATAGAAGGTCGCTAGTCATCGAGGATGAATGACTAGGACGTGTGGATCGTTCGCCTACCCCGATGCGAGGTCATCAGATAGATTGATTCCAGCTAGAGACGACTTCACGCGGAGACGTTGGGAGTCGACAGAGACGATCGAATGTCAGAAACCTATTATTCCAAGTTTAAAGTAGTCGGAAAGACATACAGGCAATTCTATGGTCCCTCTAGAAGATTGAAACCCTAACTCGACTTAATGACCGTGTGAAAGCCTTTGAACCTTCGGGTTTGCGGCAGTTCTACGGCGCCATTAGTGAGGCTTGGGTTTACCCTTCTACGGCTGGACCACCGATGCTGTGGTATGTACTCGATACTATTAAACTGTGCCCAAGATGTTGAGCTCTTGGGGGATTATGAGGTTTTGACGACTCGATCGGATGGCTCGACTTAATTCGGATGCTAGGTGGTGAGATGCATTTCTTGGGAGACTCCAGATATAAGGATAGCCGTTGGAGCTCAGTCCATGCAGCCACGACGAGACGAGTCCAAAGCAGACGACATTAGAGAAAAGTGGAGTAAGAGGTTCGTACCAGATCTAGATGAGATGACATTCCACTCCGCCGACATCAGAGATGAGATGCGCATGCCGAGGCATGGTACTTGGACTTACCTTCCAGAAGGAGTCGCGATGAGTATGCAGTCATTCCAGAGCAAGATGCAGATATAGGAAAGGACAACGACTTCCGGACAGTTGGCAGAGACGAGACATGGAAGAGACCGTGAGCAGGATTCCTTCCAGGACACTGCTGCAATGATACTTGCACCCAGGATCAGATGTGTCACGTACATTCAGAGAGCTAGAGGCCAACGCCAGTAATATGCTGTCTTACGAGTGGTCGCGATGATTGACCAAGAGATGACCAGAGAAGTGCCAGAACGGAATCGTCCCCGTTAGCACACCTGACAGGGCCGATGAGCCGATGGACCGAAAGATTGGTAATTCACAGTGAAGACCTTGACCCAGGAGGGGTCATGGTTACGCACACCAGCAGGCCAGGGTTCATGATCATCGACGAGACGTCCCATTAGTGACCGCGACAGTTGGCCGAGATTCTTAGAGGATGCGCTTGAGCAGTACTATTCCGCCATTGTTGATTACGATGTTTTGGGTGATTTATTCGTATGATTTGATTTTGATGATTGAGGATTTACGATCTTTGCACAGTGTTGCACTTGATATCGTTTTCGTGCTTCAGTTTCACATGTTTGTGATTTTACGATTTTAAACAGTTGAGTTGATTTTGTGCGTATGCATGCACACGATTTCGTTCCTGCACTCGGTATAGTTTATATATGCTTGCAGTGCAGTGATACGCCTTTTGTGCACTTAGATGCACTGGACTTCGATTTCGATTGTGATACCCGATATTTGTTTTGTGCACCTTGTGCACCTGATTGATTTTGCGCACGTTCGGCGCTTGATATTGGATTTCATGATTTCTTGCACGATAGATGCACCTGATTTTGCTGTCAGGCACACATGTTGCCTACGACAGATGTTTCGTGCACACCCGATGCACTTAGATGTTGTTTCTGTGCGCATGTATGGCACATTCATGGATTTTGATTTCCGTGCGCACCAGACGCACGTAGCATTCATGTGCATATTTTGGGATTGATTTCGTATAGAGCAGTACGTTTTTATGATATTGCTATGTATTTTCGTACTGAGCAGGACTAGTCAGAGGACAGTACCTGAATATATTTTGCATGCATTGATAGTTATTGAAGGGATTTCCAAAAAGCGAGCTATAGCCTCAGTATTTACCTACGTGTCTGATATGACACGAAATGTTTAAAACAAGGAGACCCTTCTAAATTGTTTCCAAAATGGCGGAACGTACATTTCAAACAAAGGTATATATGTATATAGTTATTTTCTTATGATAGACGTCCCACTGTGCAGTGTTATACGCGTTGCACAGCGACTTAAAGAGATTTGGCATGCATTTCCTTCAGATACTTACAGATATAGATTCGATGTTTACATGTATAGTTTCGAGTTATGTCATACTGGTTTGATTTAGATTTGGCATTGATGTCTTCTCCATGACTCCGATGATTGCGGGATGCTTGACGAAGTTTTGATTTGAGTTATATACTCATTTTTCAAGCGCATGCGCTGCGCTACGAATTGTTTTATGTAGTTACAATTTCGGAGCCCCGACGACTTGATTGTTTTTCTTAGATGTTTTAGTATTTGGGGGAGTTTGAATTTAAATTCGGGGACCGAATTTCTTTAAAGGGGGAAGATTGTAACGTTTTGAAAATCGTTTCGGTGAAATTTCAAAAAAATCGGTAAAATAAGGGGGTTTTCTGTAAAAAGTCAAAATACAAATATCTTATTATAAAAATTAAATATACATATTCTAGCTATGTAATTGCTATTATTTGGTGTTTATTGAGCCTCTGGTGAAATTTCAAATTTTCTGAAAAAAATATTATTTTATTATTATTTAAGCCGTCACTAATACATTTAATTAGGGAAAATTACAAATTGGAATGAGTTGAAACAAATTTTGTGCATCATAAAACATTAAATAAAATTTTATCATGTGGTTTTTGGAACGAAATCATTTTCCAAAACGGTTTAGAAATTATTGAAGAAAAAAGGCTTTTTTTTAGCGTAAATGGATGTTTGGGGTATTATATTTATTATTTTTCATCACCCCACACCCGTACCCACATCCACACACTCCAATTTACTTCTCCCCTTGAAGAATTCAGTAGCCCCCATTTATTTTCCCCACTTGAATTTCAAAGGAAAGAAATGAAAGAAAAGAAAAGAAAATGGAGAAATGAGGTGGACCTTTGACCTTGAATTGACTTTGACTTCTTCCCCCACTTTCTCTACCTCCCTCTCTCTCCTCTCCCACTCCCATTCCAGCAGCCCCCCTTCCTACAGCAGCAGCAGTCCCCTCCCTAATTCCCTTCTCTTTTCTCTTCAAACTTCATCAAAAATTGCCTCAAATCCATCAAAAAAAATCCCAAAACCCAAATCCGACTCCTACCCATTTTAGCTTAGCCTGTATAGCATGGATCTTTGTGAAAAGAGAGAATTTTGGGAGGCCATGAATGCTTGTGGATCTTCAAATGTTTTTGGGTATAATTCTAAAACATTTTTGCTTAATTTGTTACTAATTTCTTAAAGCTAAACTACTTAAGTGTTAATTAGGCTTAAGTTGCAAGTTTTGGAATTCAAGTTATGAATTTGAATGCAAGTTAGGGTTTTATAAAATTGGTGTATGGTTGTGTGTTATATTTAGACTTTTTGTCATGTTAATACAAGATTAGTAGCTTGTGCTAATGGTTAGTTTAAAAATTGTGTTAATTTGCTAATTTGTTTACTAGGTTTTTGAAATTGGTTAAATACTTGGGATTAAAAATGTGTTTAGGTTTTTCATGACTTCATTAACTTTATTAAGTGTGGTTTAATGCTTTAGATCATGCAAATCTAAGCTAGATTGTAGTTTGTGCATTTTTGCTTTGAAATTGTTAAATTTTAGGTATTTTGTAAACTAGAATATTAAGGTTTTTGGAATTGATTTTATGATTTTCCGATTGTGTAGAATGAAATGGTAAAGAAATCACAACCAAAAATATTTTTTGACCGCAATCAATAACGGTGTCGGATGTAGCGCGTTAGTAGGTGCGGATCGTCCACAGGGAAAGTGAGTTCTGTTCAATTTTCGAATTAGATGAGTTGAAAATTTAAGGCAAAGAAAAGAAAACAATTCATGATTTGTAATTGTTGATCAAAAGATAAGAAAAATCTAGATCTAGAAAAGACATTAAAAGCAAGAATTGAGATGTGTGATAATTTCCAACCAACAATCAAGATTATAAGGATAGCTCGTAGGAGTAGATTGGATCTTTAGATGTGATGAGATTTAAAGATTACTAATTCTTATCCATTAATGAATTGATACTAGATCGATACAAATTCATCGAGGTTTAAGGATCTTTGCGAGAAAATTAGGGATTCCGCAACTCATCCTTTGTCCTTTCGATGGATCACATTCAAATTCTAGCTTCTAGTTAATCAAATGGTCAATAGTTGTTCCCTAGTTTCGAGTGAACACGATCAAGAAAGCATCATCTCGAAGCTAGGTCATTAATCATTTGATTAACTAGAATTTCCAAACATTATAGGATTTAAGAATTGTAAAAATATCTAAATCATCATCATCTAAAGATCGTCACAACTCCTACACGATCGGAGATTACTCAAACATCATGATCACAAACACAATCACAAATTGAGATCTAATCATTATGCTTGAATTAAAAGATAAGCAAGAGTATAGAAAATTCACCTTTATTTATCGACAAATTTCGTTACAACTCTCTTGAATTTACAAAAGGAAGGAACTAGATCGTCGATTTCGGCTTCGCTCGGCTCCTTGAGTCGCGGATCGGCGTGGATCTCTTGCTCCGTTGGAAATCCGGCGTCGCTTGCTAAATGTTGAAGGCTCTCTTGCTCAAATTGATCTCGGGATCTTGATCTTGATTTTGAATTGGGGATGGGGATTGAATTTGGCACAAGCTTTTGTCACTAAACTTGTGGGTTGAAGATGGTGGTGATTCTTGAACATTTTCCCCTCTAGATCTAGGCTCCTTTTTATAGACTTTTCAAATCTTAGATCTAGAATTGAAATTTGAATTCCCCCCATAAGTTAGTTAGCACCAAATTTAAATTTCCCTCCAAAAAGTTAGTTAAGCTTTAAATTTTGAATTTCCCTCCAAGAGTTTGTTGAGCCGAGCCTTCTAGAGATGCCACGTGGAGCTTCTAGGGTCTTCTGGAAGCTTTGGCCGTTGCAATTGAGCATGTGATGAATTTTGAGCCAATGATCCATTAATAAGGCCGCGGATCCGCCGCTCCAAGAGGGCTTGGGCCGCGGATCCGCGGCCCTTTGGTGGACTTGGAGCTTGAGGTTTCTGGTGTGGGCTGGTGATGATATATGGGCCTTATTCTGATGCTTGGATTTTTATTTGGCCTTTCTTTATTGCTCCAGATCTTTAGCCTTTGAATTGGTGTATCTTTTATTAGATCTTTTCCCAAATTTTGCCCTGCTTCTGGAATTTCCTGCACAATTTCACCGAGACAAGAGTTGCGCAATACAAGGATGATGCGATGCCATGAAAAACACACAATTTCCCTAAAAATGCTGGTTTTAGTACACAGTACAAGTAATCCCGTATTTTTCATGTGTTTTGCAAATATAGGTGATATGAATACCAGATACCTCTACTTGACTGCAAAAGGTAGGGAAATTGCTGTGTTAGAAATGCAGTATTTTCGACTGATCAAATTCCCCCAAACTTATTTTCGATCGTCTCGATCGAACTGTTTTATTAAAAAGAGAAGGAGAAAATAAAGAAAGAGAAAAGCGCACTTTCGTAGGCAACACGATTGCACTGAGCACGTGCAACAAGCCTTTAAACCTCTGGGTGTCCCTAGTAGGAGGAGTGTTGTCTCCTGAGGGTTTTCAGCGGATTGCACCCACAAAATCCAATAATAAAAGGAAGATCATGAATATTACATTTAAAGACAAGAATTGTAAAAGAAAAGCCTTGAAAATTAGGATTTTCAACTAAGCTAGCTTTTCGGTTGTCATGAGCCCTATCTTAATGGTCATGAAAAGATGTTAGAAATCACGCCCTCCCTCAATAAAACATCGTCTTATTCTTCATTCCTATCTTTCTTCCAAACATCGATCATATCACCCTGCGTGTGTGTAAAGAACATCCCTACACCCGGAGAATTCAATTCAAGCTATCATACTCTTGCCCATCAGCCTCAGTACTTTTTAATTAATGAATATCTAGATGTGCTTACACACTTTCATGCGACCGTTAATACTTCTTGAGGTACTAACCGACCGATTACTCATGTGCTTGCTTATTTGGTGTATTTTCCTCGTCTTGCACCACCTCGGGTATAGCAGTGACTCCCAGACCAGTTGGCCTTAGGGCACTAGGTGAAAAAGCACCCTCGCTAAAATTTTTTTATTGCCCTCGGCGATAACAAAACCAGTGTCCATTTTTCTCACCACTTTATATTTTATTCATTTTTTTTATTTCCTTCATACTTTTGGCTTTAAGACAAGAGCATTTCAAGGTATCCTCTACTATCCCAGGCTTTAAGACGTGTGTAAGTGCGAATAGCAGGGTATCAACGTTCAAAATGTTTGGCTTTCCAGAATAGAAACTATTTTTCAGATTTATTTTTATCCTCAGATTAGTGACGTCTTCCATCTTACTAACCCTTGGGACAACGGCTCATAACTACTTATTACTAGTTCGTATAAGAAAACTTCTAATTTTTTTGGTTTTCTTAAATTTTTCTAATCTCATGGATGTAATTGTTCACTATCTAATCTTTTATTATCATAAATATTAAATATTTTTATATTTTGAAAATTTTGAAATTTTTATGAGTTTTGAAATTTTTTGAATTTTTATGGATTTTTAAATTTTTAAATTTTTATAGGTTTTAATGGTTTTGAAAAACTATTTACAAAAATTGATGAACCAAAAGAAAAATATTTACACTAAATTTTTATGGGTTTTGAAAAATTTTAAATTTTTATGGTTTTAAAGAAATGTTTTGTGCTTATGCAAATGATATGCAAATGATGCAAAACTAAGCACAAACCTCCCCCAAACTTGTTTTCAACAGTGTCCCCACTGTTGCCATCTCCTATATCTACAAAAACCTGTAAGCCTGGGAGGAATTTATTAGTTGGGGCAAAATATATAAGTGAAGACCCTCCCCCAAACTTATTTTTAGCTCGCAATTTTTTGTAAAAATTTCCATTTCAAGAGCCAGAAAAATTGTTCCTCCCCCCCAAACTTGAGTTATGCAATGTTAAGCTTTTGAAAATCACATGAGGGGGTCAAAAATCAGTGGTCGATGCCAAGCTTTGCAAAGACCGAAGATCAACACCAACCATTCGAAGATTTTATCAATGCAGTGCTCGGGTTGGTGGAAGAAGAAGTGGGGAAAGGGTAAGGGGTGGAAGAGAGTGTGTGTGCGTCTCATTTTGGAGAGACGAAGCAGTGAATGCGATGGATTACTCGTATTCTTTTTACAGTTCAGAAGAGGGGGTGGAGGTTCAATTTCAATGATCGGGACATGATTCATCTCAACACCCGTGTTATTCAGAAAGGCGAGTTCATCAGCGAAGATCTCCTCAAAAGTTTCATCAATACCCCGAAGAATAATGTCATCACAAAGTGCGGGGTGATCTTCAGACTCTAAAAGCAGTTCATAATCAGTGTCAGTTGTTGACCCGGACATCTCGGTGGAAGAGTCCATATGTGTATGATACATAGTTGGGTCAAACAACAACGTATGAAAAGAGTCAAGATCGGTATCAGGAGGATCATCAAATTCGCTGCTGTCGACATCCATTAAGTCGACAGAACAGACATGAGCAGTAGGTTCGGAGGGTACACTTCCAATCTTGTAAATGTTCAGCTCTATTGACCTATTCCCGAAGGATAGGGTCATAGAACCGTTACGACAGTTGATGATAGCGTTGGAAGTGGCCAAAAAGGGGCGACCTAAAATCACCGGAATTTGATTCCGGGGGTTCGCTACAGGCTGTGTATCAAGTACAATAAAATCCACAGGGAATACGAATTCCCCTATCTTTATTAACACATCCTCCAGTTCACCCCTAGGTTTGGTGATTGATCGGTCAGCCATCTGGAGAGTGCAATGGGCTGGTTTCAACTTTCCGATCCCTAGTTGCTCATAAACTGAGAAAGGAAGCAGGTTAACACTGGCGCCAAGGTCTAAAAGAGCACGATTGATGTGTTTATCCCCAATAGAAATCGATATCGTAGGACATCCTGGGTCCTTACGTTTCTTTGGTAGCGGAGGGATAAAAGCAGTGCTAATGCTATTAGACATGAAGACCTTCTTTGGCACTTGAGTCTTCCTCTTCCTAGTGCACAAGTCCTTAAGAATTTTCGCATAAGCGGGGACTTGTTGAATAGCATCTAGGAGAGGGATGTTGATGTTAACTTGCTTGAACATGTCCATAATCTTCTCCATATGTGGACTCGATGTGTTAGCCCTTAACCGGGTTGGATAAGGTGCTTTGGCAATAAGCGCTGGGTCCATTATAGGAGAAGGAAGTGTGTGTGGCCCCGATCCCAAAATAGAAGTGGGGATCGTCTGTGGAAGAGTAAAAGAGGTGGGCTGAGGTGTCGAGCCTAGAGGGAAATGGAGAATAGGTTCGCGAGAAGGTGGTGGGGTAGGAGAACAAGAATCAGAAGCAGAAGCGTGTGTGTGAGGAAAGATCTCAGCCGGGGTGTTGATAGGATCATCAATATCATCAACTTCTTCCCCAACATGGTTATCCAGCACTCTCCCAGATCTCAACGTGGTGATTGCATTCACATGATGTGAATAGCCAGGATTGGGCACAGGTTGAGCTGGGAGTTTCCCTTTCTCTCTTGCACTCATTTCAGCCTTAAGTCGTGCAATCTCAGCTTCCATCGTTTTGATACTCTCAGCTTGGGACGCCGAGTTTTTCTTTATCTCACCAACGGAAGACTTAACCTCGGCCGACACTTCCATGAAATTTGACATGAGTGATTTCATGGTTTGAGCGAATTGAGAGAACTCGTCAGAACAGGTCGACTGCATAGGATTAGAAGGTGCAGGAGTGTGGACCTGGTTTTGGAAATTTGGGGACTGGTAGGGGTGCTGGGTGAGCTGAAGTGGTTGCTGTTGTGCTGGAGGGACCCGTTGGAATTGATTAGGGTTTGGAACCGTGTTTTGGGATTGGTTCCAAGCAAAATTCGGGTGATTCCTCCAACCCTGATTGTATGTGGAAGAAAAAGGGTCGTTTCCAGGTCATTGAAATGCGGCATTGGTATGCTCGAGACCTCGAAACTGAGAGTTTAATGGACATTCTTCCGTCAAGTGAGAAGGATCAGAACAGCACCCACAAACGGTTTTGGGGAGCGACATTGGGTTTAGGGAGGCTGCTAGGAATTTGTGTTCCATAGCGTCGAGCTTCTTTTGCATTGCTGCCATCTCAGCTCGAACACCTATGGACACGTCTATTTGGTGTATGCCACCCCTACTCGATGGCTGGGTTCCAGTCTCCCACTGTAATGACTTTTCAGCGAACTCTTCTAAAAATTTCCATGCTTCCCCATCATCCTTGGTCATAAAGGTGCCTTGACACATGTTTTCAAGGTTTTGTTTAGTGGTAGGGTTACTGCCCTCATATATGATTCGGCAAAGTTCCCATCTCGAGATGCCGTGATGTGGGCATTGAACCAAAAGATCCTTGAATCGGTCAAAGTATTTTGAAAATGGTTCAGCAGGAAGCTGGGAGAATTGATAGAGTTCGCTACGGACTCGAGTTGTCTTTTGCATCGGGTAAAATTTCTTAAGGAATGCCGCAACGAATTCTTCCCAATTCGTGATGGAATGTGCGGTGGTGTTATACAGCCACTTCTCGGCTATATCGCACAAGGTAAATGGAAGAAGTCGTAGACGCATGGTATCCAAAGAAAGTTGTGATGTACCCATCATTGCGCATACGTTTTCAAATTTGGTAATAAAAACGTACGCGTCTTCAGTCTCGAGACCGTGGAATTTGGGTAGAAGGTTGATGTATTGGGGCTTAATCTCAAAGTTATCCCCGTTGGCTGGTGGAATGGATAAGCAGGTCGAGAGAGGACCTCGCAAAGGGTAACACCTCTCTTGGAGAGAGATGCGGGGTGGAATCTGCGCACCAACGGACGGCGGCAGAGTAGCGGTAAAGAGGTTTGATGGAGGCTGATCCATCGGTGTGGGTGTGGTGGGGGGTAAAAGAAAGGTAAATGGAGAAATACCGACTTCGGAGTCGATCGAGAGGACGCGGACAAGACGGGCACTAGAATCCCGTGTCCAGCCTATCTTGTACTAAAAGGGGTTAGTACAAGTGGCAGCGTGATTTATAATTAGGGGAATGAAGTGAGTGTGGTGTTTGTTTTGAAAAATGATACGGATTTTGAAAATATGATGCAACAAGCAATACCCTAAAATTTATGGTCACCTAGGTCCAATCTCTAGACCGCTCCTAACTGCCAGAAGACAAGACGCAGGATAGAATCATCCACTGCCTCTTTGTCCCTCCTGTGGCCAGGTAAGTGCCAGGTAAGTGGGAGGTTCTCCACTACGTAAGTAGTGGGCCTAATTAAGTAACCACTAGCCTTCGACACACTTGCCTAGGCACCACAAGAGAAACGCGGATAAGCAATGAATTACCCACGGCCTTCTTCTGTCCTAAGTGAGCGTGACGGTCCTTAGAGTCATCTCTAGATATTTTTTAATTAATGAGGATAATGCGGATGCAGGTTTGTGATTTTTGGGGCCTAGGAAGGGTAATGAACTCCCCACCTAATCTGGATTTGGCCGTGCCCCTTAATTTCCGTATTAATTATGCAAACAACCACAAAATCAAAAACAAGCACACTTTATTTTGCTTTTTGCGCGCTGCGAATATTTGCAAAGAAACCTGCACAAAATATTAATTGGAGCAGATTTTAGGAAGGAGATAAGAAAGATAGAAATTACCAGATAAAATTTTTCCAGAGAACCCCTTGAAGCGCCGCGCTTCCGCCGCAACTAGCTCATAATGCCGCGGTTCCGCGCTTCCCCAAGCTCTTCTCTGTACTAAAAAATTTGGTAATGCTCCTGTTCTCTTCCTCAGTCCTCTGGAATTCACCAAATAATTTTCCAATTTTCCAGCAAGCTCCAGATCTCCTTGCAATTAACTACAACAACACGTATTAGTATTTCGTGCAAGTTTTGATCTAAAAAAAAATATTGATGGAATAAACTTTTCAACTCAAATTTCAAAAACCGAACAAATAGCACACGATCTCCGGCAACGGCGCTATTTTGATTTTATGATTTTCCGATTGTGTAGAATGAAATGGTAAAGAAATCACAACCAAAAATATTTTTAACCGCAATCAATAACGGTGTCGGATGTAGCGCGTTAGTAAGTGCGGATCGTCCACAGGGAAAGTGAGTTCCGTTCAATTTTCGAATTAGATGAGTTGAAAATTTAAGGCAAAGAAAAGAAAACAATTCATGATTTGCATTTAAAGATCAAGAAATAAGAAAAATCTAGATCTAGAAAAGATATTAAAAGCAAGAATTGAGATGTGTGATAATTTCCAACCAACAATCAAGATTATAAGGATAGCTCGTAGGAGTAGATCGGATCTTTAGATGTGATGAGATCTAAAGATTACTAATTCTTATCCATTAATGATTGATACTAGATCAATACAAATTCATCGAGGTTTAAGGATCTTTGCGAGAAAATTAGGGATTCTGCAACTCATCCTTTGTCCTTTCGATGGATCGCATTCAAATTCTAGCTTCTAGTTAATCAAATGTTTAATAGTTGTTCCCTAGTTTCGAGTGAACACGATCAAGAAAGCATCATCTCGAAACTAGGTTATTAATCATTTGATTCACTAGAATTTCCAAACATTATAGGATTTAAGAATTGTAAAAATATCTAAATCATCATCATCTAAAGATCGTCACAACTCCTACACGAGCGGAGATTACTCAAACATCATGATCACAAACACAATTACAAATTGAATTCTAATCATTATGCTGGAAGTCCCTGGTCAGGGATGATATGGAGTGCTATTGGTAACTGTTATCAGTAGTTTCTCGACCTGTTATGAGCCTCACATCGACATGACTTATCGGTTACTAGGGTCTGACGTTTACCACCCCTAGACTTGATAAGCGACATATCAGACGAAGAGACCGGACTGTACGGTAGTGTTACTGATTGGATTCACAGGAGAATGTACAGGCTTGCTTGTTGATCTTTTGATCGCTCAATACCTGGGTGGCTGTTACATTTAGCCGACCGCTTGCAGCTTGTGGGTGTTTGATATGATCATCACTTACTGCCGGCATATTGACGATTCTTTAGAGTCCTACACAGAGCTTTCCTGGCTCAGGCAAAATGGAGTAGGAGCACATATGTGATATGTGCGGGACCGAGAATAATACGATATGAGATACCGTATTCTATTCTCTCGATATGTGATATCGGCAGGGTATATGTGATAGAGCTGGGTCATCGGATCAAGTGTTGATTCGATGAATTGGTACATGTTATATTAGTCGGTTATATGCAATATAGCCGGATTGTCGGATCAAGAGTTGATTTGATAATTTAATGTATAATTATATATGTGATATATTACATTACGTTAACTAATATAAGCTCGCTTTAATAATTCATTTTCTTACTGGATAATACATTGATATATATGCGATATATGTTAATTGTATTATTTTCTTTTGTTACAAAATATATTGTATATGTGATATATAATATTGTAACAAGTTAAGGTTGCAAATGCAACAATGATTTAGAGATTAAACCTAGTTAGGGTTTGGATTAGGGTTAGCTTTCATGAAGCTTCATGAAGCTTTCCTTTGTTTTTAGTTTTGATATTTTGTGTAGATATTTGTTAACCCAATCCAAACCATTAACTCTAGTTTATTCTCTATATGAGTTAAAACCCTTCATGCTTAACTCATGGTTGAATAAGTAACCACAACAATTAATTCATTATTCATCACAAAAGGATTACTTCTTCTTTTTCTTCTTGTTTCTTAAAGAAAAGCTTCACTAGCTTTTCATTTGTGATGTTTAATTGTGAGAAATTGAAAACAAAAGAGAGCAAAATTCCTACTTCATCATCTTCATCTATTCTAGCTACTTAGATTTGGGTGTTCACTTCTCTAATAAGTTGTTTAGTGAAGTGTAGATCATCTTAGATCATGAAGACTTCAAGCAAGATGCATCATTCACCTCTTGGAGCCCCTCTAGAGTCGGAGTTCTTGATGATTGCAGCAAAGGGACCTCAACACGGGGCTTATGAAGCGAAGGAACGGACTACAAAGGTTGTAATCCTACTCTCTTTACTTCTTTGTATGTGATACAAAGTTTGTTACCTTAGAAATTCTAGCATGATTCTTTGCTTGCTTACTTTGCACCTCTCTAAATTTTAAAATGGCATGAGTGATGCTTCCAAACATTAGACTAGGAGCAAAGGAAGCCCAACACCTACTTGTTATCAGCAGGTCATAGAAAATAGTGACTTCCGACTGATGGCTGGATGCAAAATATCCAAGTTGGACTCCACTATATCCAACAAATTATGGACTTTGTTGGATGCTCCTGAAGGTGTAAAACCCATCAGGAGCAATTAGATATTTTAAAGATCAGTGCAATTGGAAAGGTAGTAACTTAATAATGATAGACTTGTAGGAAAAAATATCTCATCAAATACCCAGTATGGATTGTGATGAAAATTTTACTTCAGTATCTATGCTAAAGATTATATGGATATAAATTGCCGCTGCTTCTTTTCATGACTATGAGATCTGGCAGGTAGATGAATATAACGTCTTTCTAAATAGAAATTTAGAAGTGTACGTGTATATGACTCTGCTAGAGGGTTATCGTAGTCAGTACGAGTAGTGGAACGTGTGCAAATTGTTGAAGTCTATTTATAGACTAAAGCAGGTATCATGGTGATGGATCATATATTTTGATATTACGGTCAAAGTGTTGAATTCATCAAAATGATAGATGAAACTGGTATTTGTAAAAAGGATGTAGGGAGTACTATCATATTCCTCATATTATATGTGGATAACATACTCCTGATAGGAAATGATGTTTTTATGCTACAATTCTGTTAAATTGTGGTTGTCTCGGATGTTTCTCCTTAAAAGGATTTGGGTAACATATCATTGATTATGTTGACTAGTTCTATAGAGATAGATCTAAAAGGATTTAGGGAGTGTCCAAATCCGGGCACTATGACACCATTCTAAAGTTTTTCAGAATGGATGACTCCTTAGTTATATGTATGCCCTAGAGGCTAATACTATACATGTGATGTATATTGTAGTGGATACTTGAACATATATAGGGAGGACTTTCTTTCTCGACATGATAATATGCTATCTGGTTGCACTTTATCTTAATATGTACACTTATTGTCTCTCTATTACATGTTGATAAAGCCCTTAGGATGAGTACTTGACTACCAGGATTATGATGCAGATCATACTAGTGGGGATGAGGTAGTCGGTAAGTACATCCTTCAAATGTTCTTAGTCGTGGGTATATCGAGATAGGGCATCGATACTCTAGAATAGACTAGCGTATGCGCTTCTTGACCTATATGATGGGCGATGGATGATCCTACATCCATTGGTATTTGACATTAGAGAAGGTATACGGGTGCTCAGTGCAGACTGGGTACACTAAGCGGACTCGCCGAGAACTCCTAGATAGTACTATACCTATCATCACATAGCAGTTCTCTGGTGACACTGGTACAGGTTAGTCTGTCGACCCGAGATCGTCATAGAGTCTTGTGTGATTCCCACTGTGCTTTGATTTCCACCTTACCACATTCAAGAGATCGTGCAAAACGGTGGTTTTTGGGTACAGTCCCGAGTAATATGAAGGCAATGAGTGATAGGAGGCAATTCGTCTCTCCCGGTATTGGGGGTTGATGTTGCGCTATACTCGATTGGCCATAACAGGAAATCCCAGGCCAGGGTTGCTGAGATTTACCGGTAAGTGTTATCAATAGTTTCTAGAACTGTTATGAGTCTCACATCGGCATGACTTATCAGGCTATTAGGGTCTGACGTTATACCACTTCCAGGCTGTGATATGCGACATATCAGACGAAGAAACCGGACTGTACGGTAGTGTTTTTGATTGGATTCGCAGGAGTATGAGCAGGCGTGCTTGTTGATCTTCTGATCGCTCAATACCCGGGTGGCCATTACGTTTAGCAGACTGTTTGCGGCTTATCGATGTTTGATATGATCATCACCTACTGCCGGCGTATTGACGAGTCTTTAGAGTCCTACACAGAGGTTTCCTGGTTCATGCGAAATGAAGTAGGAGCACATATGTGATATGTGCGGGACCGAGATTAATGCGCGTATATGGTACCACATTCTATTCTCGCGATATGTGATATCGGTCGGTTATATGTGATATAGCCGGGTTATCGGATCTAGTATTGATTCGATAAGTTGATACATATGATATTAGCCGGTTGTATGTGATATAGCCGGATTATTAAATCAAGTGTTGATTTAATAATTTAATGTATAATTATATTTGATATATTATCTTACATTAACTAATATTAGCTCACTTAAACATTTCTTTTTCTCACTTGTATGCATATAGTATATATGTGATATATATTAATGTACATTTTTTGTGTCATGCTTGATGCCACATACTTCATGGGTGTATGAGACATTCACTATACATAGGATAATATTAGGGTTTTTATTTATCCAAGTAATTCAAAAAATTAGTGGAATTATGTCATGGCTAGAAGCTTGGAGAAGCTTGATGTGTCCATTGACTTAGTCCACTAATTTGTTTTACTTAAGATATTTATTAACCTAACCGTTATCCTTAGCCATAGTTTAGTCTCAACATGAGTTAGTTTATGACATAAACTCACCCATGGTTGCTATTCTCATCTCATGAGTTTCATTCTTATCTCCACCTCATCTTCTTCATCCTCATGTGAACGCTTTCTAGCTTTTAAAATGGTGAAGAAATATTGTGAGAAAAATAAATCTAAAGTGAGCCCAATTCCTACTTCATCATCTTCTACTATATTAACCATTTAGTTTAGGGTGCTTGCTTCACTAATCTACCATTAGTGAAGAGGTAGCATGAGCTTGAGTCTCCTCGACGTAGATCATCTTCGGCCTCGAAGACTTCGAGCAAGTTTGTTCTTTTCTTCATGTGAACCCTTATTAGAGTTCGGGTGTTCACTATTTGGAGTAAAGGAACTACTACACGGAGCTTTAGAAGTGAAGGACCAGTCTACAAAGGTTATATTCCTCATTCACTTACATGTAAAGTTGTTTACATGTTGTTTTGTCTAAATCTCTAGTTAAGATTTTAGGGTTAGGGTTTTTTAGTACGACATTTTTTAAAAATTGGCATGAACGATGCCTCCCAAAACCTTGCTACCGCCCTAGGGAACCCTACACTCCTAGCACGGTAGTGTATCCATATATCATGGAGTCAACCTCTCTAAAGAGATATCTTCTTGACTGAGAAGGAGAGTGATTTATGTGAATAACATACCACATGTTTCGAAAGTGGGGTCAATCATGCGATGACATGTACCATACCACATGTAGCTTATGCACTTTGTAAGTCCACGGTAGTGCCCCGGCAGTCTAACAGATGCCAAATGCGGAACAAAAACTTTTACAACTGGCGCTATCGCGTACTATAACCCGGATCTGCCATTAAAGCTAAACTAACAAACTACAAAGTGGGTAGAAATTTTATACCGAACGATCCGAATCCTTTGGTCTTCAACCATCATCCCACACTTTGTTGCGGCTGCTCTGATCTCTTGAATCTCCAGTCTTCTCGTTCAGGTGGCACCACGTCGACGGATCTTTAAACGGGCTCCCGCCTCTGAACCGAGGCAACTCGATCGTCAAGTTTGCTAAAAGAGACGACCAAGATGATGTAGAGAATGAGTAGAACACTTTGTCTCGTTACGTCCAAAGCTATGGACGAACGGTTAATGAAGTTGCCTTTTGGATCGGGTGGAAATGTGAAATGAGTATGCTTAATTTCCATGAACCAAATAACTATATCTTTTTTCTAATAACCATCCATCTCTTGCAAGAGGGGGCCGGCCACTAAATAGGATGAGGGAGGTGAGTGTAGGAGAGGGGGGATGACCACAATAATAAATGAGAAAGGATGATTCATAATACACCTTGTATGAACTTATTAAAAGCAAACCAATGAATATAAACCTAGTCATTAACCTAGTCACCCTTGCATTAAATGAATCATTAAATGCACTAATGAGTCACTTAACACCTTACCATCCTAGTCATCATCTAGAAGCTTCCACACTCATCTCAAGAAAAGATAAATCCGTATTAAACCGAATGTTTAATACGGCCGATAGAAAACTGGAAACTGGCAACTTCCAAAAGTGATCCTGAAACGAATTTCAGGATAACCCCGTATCAATATAAACATACCCGCATTTGTATTACGACCGAATACAAATGCAACTGAGACAAAGATATTATATCTACACTGCATAATACTCGGATCCGGCTTAAACCAAAGCCGACCAGTATTATCCGCCCGAAATATGACACGTGTGTAAACGCACGTGCATTTTCCGAACCCTGCCATAAAACTATACGACCTCTACAACGTTTCGCCCGAACTTGGGAAAGTGTCTGTGTGGGACTCTAATGACTCATCAACAGGGCACTGGGTATAACTTCTAGCACATCAGAGGTACTGGCTGTACGTAACGGTTGCCTATGTATTGATTGGAAGGGAAGCTGACGAGCGAACTCATCCATAAACCCTACTGAGCCTAACAGTGATAATATACATACAGTCCGATCCGTTCGTCTATGAGTATCGCATATCTGCCTAGGGGGCTGGTAACGTCAGACCCCCATTAGCGGTATAAGTCGTGTCAGAGAGTTGCCCAGAACACCCTGAGATACTACTGGAGTACCTACCAGTAAATCTCCTGTCTCGGCCGAGGGCTTTGTGTAATGGCTCTCCTAGACACAGCGCGATCTCACCCCCAATACCGGGAAAGACGAATCCCCTGCCGATCCGCTCACTTGCCTCCATGTGGCTCGGGACTGTATCAAAAAAGACCTGTTTGCACGACTCCTTTGAGCCGTGGTTAGGTAGAAATCAAAGCACAGTGGGAACTCACACGAGACAAATGACGACCTCAGGTCGATGAACTAACCAGTACACATGACACCAGGGAACTGCTATCTGACGATATGTATAATACCAACTATCATGTTCCCGGCGAGTCCTGTCCGGTGTACTCATAACCTAATGAGCACCTGTATACATCTTAGGTGATCCAACTGACACCAGTGGCTTGTGAGACCGGCCACCGCCCCTCGTCGGGGTCTCGACTGTATACACTAGTCTACTCTGGAGTATCGATGCCCTGTCTCGAAACTCCCACGACTAGGGACACTTTAAGGATGTGCTTACAGACCCCAGCTCCCACGTAAATGATCGCCATCATACTGCTGGTAGTCAAGTAAGAATCCTATGGGCTCTATCATCATGCAATAGTGAACTAAAGCATGTATATGATGATAAAGACAAACCAGATAGCATACTATCATCTCGAGCAAGACTGTCATATCGGTATAGGTCCTGCCTCAATCATTGCAATCACGTACCTGCGATCCAATAATTGACTTTGAGGGCACTATCTCCAACAATCTTCCACTTGCACTTAAGGCTAATTATTGCAATGTCGCATACTCACAGCCCGTGTGATACCGAACATCCAACTCCTCTACTAATCAGTTTCACAAAGCTAGTTTGTAAAACTCTTGTGTTCGAGAAATAGCCTCAGTGAGTGGATCCGCCCTGATGTTTCTTTCTATATCTCTCTAAATCTCAAGTTCGCGGTGAAATCCATCTCCCGAATCGAGTAATACCTGTCTTAGAATATGTCTGGATATTTGATTGGACCTAGTTCATATATGAACTCCAAATCCAAACTTCTTAGACTTTATTGATAACTGAACCTAATCAGTATTCAGCACCATGCATCCCACAGTATCCTCTTGGACCACCTGTCCATAATACTGTCCCTTGTCAGAGGGAAAACTATAACTTTGACAATCACTCTGTCAACCATGTCACCTTTAAAGCCTGGAATGATAACCGTCTCCCGAAGGAGGCTGCCGTCATCAAGTCCGTAGAACATGCACTTATGTTCTAAAACTGCTTCCTTATGTTTCTTCAGGATTGGATTAATATAAACTTATCGCGTGTAGTGCAAAAACAACATCTGGTGTGGTACTTGACATTTCACGATTGACTCAATTACCTAAGCAAGTGATCTGCCAATTATGCACATCCCTCTCCCCTTTAGTCTGTAAGATACCTTTAGAGTGGGTGACTCCGTCACCTGCAGGTACACCACCATGCCAGGAGTCATCTATTCTAAATACCTTTAGAATACTGTCAAAGTACCCACATTGGGAAACTACCCAAATCTAGATCTAGTAACCAGAATGTCTGATATTATATCCATATCCTTTATGGAGAAACAATTGTGTGACGACCACAGTATAACCGATTGTAGTATATGTATTTTACTTCCTACTCTGTGTATGTCATCCAAATACCAGGACATCACACCCTTCTACCTTCTTAACAGATCCATCCCCTAATCTGATGAAGTCAAAGCCATGACTGCTACATCAAAATTAGATGATGTATCTCCACTATATGTGCACTAGTCTATAAATAGATATAAGCTACTTGCCCACTATGCTTCCGCTGCTCCCACTGACTACGACAACTCTCTGGCAGAATAATATCTACGTACACTTCTAAAGCTAGTTTAGAACGACGTTATACTTATCCTCTTGCCGGGTCTCATAGTCTGGAACAACAGTAGTGTCAAGTCTGGGTAAACTAGAACCTCCCTGTCACTGTCCTTGAGGCTACCGGAGTACCTCTCGGGTGTCTAGGTTTACCCACCATATCTGCGGAGTGGCTAATGGAATGTCAAATTTGATTGAATATATAGATCCTATTAAATTTTTCGTAATCGTTTGCGGTTCAGGAATCACTTCCAGTTCTACCATACCCCCACTGCTGTTTTCTGAAAAAATCCATTTTACCAAAACTGTGGCGAGTTAAGAACAATATCACTATTGATCTTCCAGATGGTCGAAAATCAACCCTCGTCAAAGCCAGGGTCAACCCACAAACTGCCATTACAGAAACGTGCCTTGAGTTATCCACTGTCTGGTTTTAAGCATAAGCCGGAAAACTCCCCGTATCTTAACATCGTTAAGATATGAACCATTCTATATACAATATAGAAATAGAGGAACTAATTTAATTGGATCCAGATTCAAAAACATGCAACTGTCTCCAGTGCATATCAACTTAATGGAGAGAGGCTAATCAGCATTACTCAACTTAGGAATCCATCCAATTATGAGTAACCTGAAAGAGAAACGGGTTTCTCAAAACCATTACTATCAACTGAATACCTATCACAAGAATCTACATCTTCGATCTCTTTGAAAAATCCCGATACTTGTGATACCTGGTTCTCTACTTTATTCTTATACCCACAACTTCTCAAAACTTGGACATTGTATTTCTACGAAACACTTGTATAAAAACTAAAGAAGTCACAAGTAAACAGAACATAGTACGAGGACCTACCCCTTTGTCCTTACGGACACTGGACAACATACAATACTCTGTATAAGTCCGCTGAGTTGAATAACTCAAAACCTATGCATCATAGGTTGAAAACTGTACCCAGGCGATTTCCGCAAATATCACCAATTACAACGAATTCCGATATAATGAGGATGATCACCTTATTCCCAATAACCTACTCCCACTCATCATCTGTAAAACCATACAGATATGAGAATAAAAACTGGTAAATACATACCCTGGAGTAAGTATCTAATCGGGAAATCAGTTTTCCTTTAACAATGCACTGAAACATGAAAATGTTTCATAGGGGTATCTGGTATTCTTAGTAATGCCTCTTCCATAATCCAATTCATGACTTTAACCGTATATATCTTTGCCATCTCTCCAAATCCCTTTATTTGTCTTTAGTCATTACCTTCTGTACACCATCGTTAGGCTAAATGGTTTTCTTCCTTCCCTACCGTTCGGCACCAGCCTATGGTTTGGAAGAAGACTATCCAGTAAGCATAATAGGTGTACTCTCCTAATCCTAGGAATATTCGCAACTTGAGAGAAGGTGATGATAAAAGACAACTGAATAATACCTTATTCTATTTCTCCCGAACTGGGGAAAAAACAAAGGTGAAATAGGAGCGGCGATGAAGTACGCGGTTTGGTCGTGAATGATAACAGTCGCAATTTACTTTGCCCTCTTTTTAATTCCTTTATTTTGTCTTTAGTTATTTCCTTCTGTACACCCTACTTAGGCTAATTGGTTTTCTTCATTCCTTACCTTTCGGCACCTGCCTATGGTTTGGAAGAAGACTATCCAACAAGCGTAATAGGTGTACTCTCCTAGACTAAGGAGCCCTCGCAATCTGAGAGAAGGTGATAATAAAAGACAACTGAATAAACCAATTCTATTTCTCCTGAACTTGGATCCATCCTCGAAGAAGTCCCTTCGAGTTTGTATATAACCATACGATGGATCTATCCAATGGAAGTGGATATCCGTAGTAATACGGGGTGTTCTGAGAAATACAAAGGGTAAAAGAAGGAGTGGCAATGACTTATGCAACTCAGACAATCCAAAAGCCAGTACTTTAAGAAAGTTCGGTCTACTTGGTCACTGAGTGATAGTTTAGGGTCGGTCAATGGTCGCTGCAAAAAAGAGAGAGAAAAGAAACACTCTGCGTGCACTCTAACCTAGATCAGAATGGTTATCACTTTATCTAATCAGTAAATCTCCCACTGTAATCTTAAATTCTCCTCCAAACCTGAAAGAAGAATTAGTCGGGATCACCCGAAAATTAAACCAACTCATCAGTGAGAATCGGGATCCAACTATCATCGCATGATAACTTGATGGAAGCCACTCAAGTTATCACACTCCAGAAGGTATGCGCATTCCTGGCAAGTTTCCTGTATGTTTGAAACCCCCGATGTGATTTTTACCCCATACTCTTATGACCTTGACTAAGGGCCAAAATGTTATAAGTCACATGCCAAGTTCTACCCGTCACTATCCAGGTCAATTTGAACCCACCTGCACATGCCCTTGACTAAGGGCCAAAAGGGCAGAACGACTGTCCCAAACCAACTCATCTATCTATGCAACAAATGAATACCCAGAAGCTACCAAACACTATGCCTTGACCGAGGGCCAAAATACATAGCTTGAATACTACTCAATACCTAAAAGAAATGACGGAGGGCTACGGCTGGTTTTTGGTGAAAAACCTTTAACGTAATGAACTTGATCTCGTTGAAGGAACCTGATAGCTTTTTATAAAGATATAGTGATGAAAACCTTTTGCTAAAAAGGTCACTCCCGATGAAGGGATCTCGGCTCTTTCCTAGTGGAATGAGGTGCAGGATATTCCAACTGAATACCGCGATGCAAAGCAACTTGTAATCGACTATATTGAAGTTATTACCCTGACGTAAACTTCTGCCCAAGGGGTCACTCCCGGTGAAGGGATATCTGCCCTTGCCTCGTCGAATGAGGTGCAGGATATTCTAACTGAATATCGCTATGCATAACAAAAGGAAACATCTTTGTAATAACACCTTTTAAAATTTGTTCCAACAACATCAAATATAGGTTTGTTTTATCCTTGCATTGATAAGAATCAATGCAGTCCCATCAAATAATCATACCAGAAAAGAACGAAAATATAATGTACGTATATGCCATCCGCATTCGCCACTGGGTCCCGTCATCACCCGTTAGGTTACTTAACTAACGACAGAGCGGGGGCTGGACTAGCACGGGTGTAAAACATATACAACATCTAATAGTATATATACCAATATACAATAATCGCTCCAGGCGTGATAATATCCAACATTACAGAAAAGTAATAAGCATCACAGAACAATACAGATAATCTGGAATCCCCGGGTTTCACAGAGGCGCTACTGAAACCCGACGTTCCCCTGGTCGTGTGGATAGCCTGTGCAATGAAACCTAGACTCCTACGGGTGTGGCAAGTTACCCGCCAAAACCTGAAGCGAGGTAGTCCCCCACAGCATAGTGAATGGAACACCCGGCACTTCACAGAATCCGGTAAATTGAGCACCCCTCCTTGGGTCAACCTGTACCCCCTACGAGTGCGGCGAATAGTCTGCCAATTCTAGAGTGAGGTCCCTCTGCCTCTCAAAGCCATGAGATACGGACCCGTTGCCCTCCAGAACCCGGCTATCCGTGCACTCCATCGCGGGGTAAACCTAGTACAGAAATAAAAATATGTACAACGGGTATATCGACCTCTGCCCGGTCGTGCCCCAAAAGAATATTATACATCAGGCAGTGACGGCAGTCCACATGTTGGACGCTTAACAAATGTACAAATAAATCCAAACTGTACTACCATTGCACACTGCTATCCACCATGACATATCCGCAACAATACAGCACAACACAGAACATCAATGCGAATGTCATGTTCGCAAACCCGTCTAAAAGAACTATAACAATCAGACGCGGTTTACCGATCAAATGACATTCCTGGTCGGAGATATAATATAAGTACTGCATACTAACAATTTTAAAATTTCGATCGAAAAAACTTCCCGAAGTGGGCCCCACGTATATCTGCTGTACAGCAACAAAATCTGGGCCCAAAAGAATATTACCAAAAACCACAATTTCCTCAGTGAAGCTCTCTGGAAAAAATTGGAGCACTATCCCACAAAGTCGCCGCGGGTCCGCGGTGGTCATGTGGGATCACGTGCCCAAATTTTCCCATAATTCTTAGAAAACCCTACACGCTTTTCTGTGATATGCAAAATTATTTTTAGGCCCTTTAAAAAATCGACAGAAACTATTTTGCAGAAAATTGCTATTTCGGAAATTCCGTTCGATCGATCTTTTAAACGCGTTAGCACAAGTTAGTAAAGCTTAATGGTAAGACTCTGATACCACTGTAAGTCCACGGTAGCGCCCCGGCCGTCTAACAGACGCCAAATGCGGAACAAAAACTTTTACAACTGGCGCTATCACGCACTATAACCCGAATCTGCCATTAAAGCTAAACTAACAAACTACAAAGTGGGTAGAAATGTTATACCGAACGATCCGAGTCCTTCGGTCTTCAACCATCATCCCACGCTTTGTTGCGGCTGCTCTGATCTCCTGAATCTCCAGTCTTCTCGTCCAGGTGGCACCACGTCGACGGATCTTTAAACGGGCACCCGCCTCTGAACCGAGGCAACTCGATCGTCAAGTTTGATAAAAGAGACGACAAAAATGATGTAGAGAATGAGTAGAACACTTTGTATCGTTACGTCCAAAGCTATGGATGAACGGTTAATGAAGTTGCCTTTTGGATAGGGTGGAAATGTGAAATGAGTATGCTTAATTTCCATGAACCAAATAACCATATCTTTTTTCTAACAACCATCCATCTCTTGCAAGAGGGGGCCGACCACTAAATAGGATGAGGGAGGTGAGTGTAGGAGAGGGGGGTGACCACAACAATAAATGAGAAAGGATGATTCATAATACACCTTGTATGAACTCATTAAAAGCAAACCAATGAACATAAACCTAGTCACCCTTGCATTAAATGAATCATTAAATGCACTAATGAGTCACTTAACACCTCACCATCCTAGTCATCATCTAGAAGCTTCCACACTCATCTCAAGAAAAGATAAATCCGTATTAAACCGAATGTTTAATACGGCCGATAGAAAACTGGAAACTGGCAACTTCCAAAAGTGATCCTGAAACGAATTTCAGGATAACCCCGTATCAGTATAAACATACCCGCATTTGTATTACGACCGAATACAAATGCAACTGAGACAAAGATATTATATCTACACAGCATAATACTTGGATCCAGCTTAAACCAAAGCCGACCAGTATTATCCGCCCGAAATATGACACGTGCGTAAACGCACGTGCATTTTTCGAACCCTACCATTAAACCATACGGCCTCTACAACGTCTCGCCCGAACTTGGGAAAGTGTCTGTGGGGGACTCTAATGACTTATCAACACACTGGCACAGGGTATAACCTCTAGCACGTCAGAGGTACTGGCTGTACGTAACGGTTGCCTATGTATTGATTGGAAGGGAAGCTGACGAGCGAACTCATCCATAAACCCTACTGAGCCTAACAGTGACAATATACATACAGTCCGGTCCATTCTTCTATGAGTATTGCATATCTGCCTAGGGGGCCGGTAACGTCAGACCCCCATTAGCGGTATAAGTCGTGTCAGAGAGTGGCCCAGAACACCCTGAGATACTACTGGAGTACCTACCAGTAAATCTCCTGCCTCGGCCGAGGGCTTTGTGTAATGGCTCTCCTAGACACAGTGCGATCTCACCCCAATACCGGAAAAGACGAATCCCCTGCCGATCCGCTCACTTGCCTCCATGTGGCTCGGGACTATACCCCAAAAAGACCTGTTTGCATGACTCCTTTGAGCCGTGGTAGGGTAGAAATCAAAGCACAGTGGGAACTCACACGAGACAAATAACGACCTCAGGTCGATGAACTAACCTGTACACATGACACCAGGGAACTGCTATCTGACGATATGTATAATACCAACTAGTATGTTCCCGGCGAGTCCTGTCCAGTGTATTCATAACCTAATAAGCACCTGTATACATCTTAGGTGATCCAACTGACACCAGTGGCTTGTGAGACCGGCCACCACCCCTCGTCGAGGTCTCGACTATATACACTAGTTTACTCTGGAGTATCGATGCCCTGTCTCGAAACTCATACGACCAGGGACACTTTAAGGATGTGCTTACAGACCCCAGCTCCCACGTATATGATCGCCATCATACTGCTGGTAGTCAAGCAAGAATCCTATGGGCTCTATCATCATGCAATAGTGAACTAAAGCATGTGTACGATGATAAAGACAAACCAGATAGCATACTATCATCTCGAGCAAGACTGTCATATCGGTATAGGTCTTGCCTTACGTACCTACGATCCAATAATTGACTTTGAGGGCACTATCTCCAACACACTTGTTGTTAAGCAGATATCAGTCCAATCCTGAAGAAACAAAGGATAATAGTGAAGAAAATATGAGGATGTTTTTGGTGTTTGGTGATGGCAACCTCCTTCTGGAGGTGGTTACCGATTCCAGCTTCCAAGGTAATATGGATGACAGAGTGTCTGTCACGAGTTATGAGTTTACCCTCTTATAAGGAGCAGTATATTGGAAAGGGTTCCAAGTGGAATGCTGAGATAAACATGGCGCTGGATGCTGATTATCACTCTGCAGAAAATACATCCTAAGAAGTTGTTTGGATTAATGAGTACATTTATAAACTTGGTCCCATCAGCTATCCAAACAAATTTTAAGGAAGGTATCGCTTAATTCAGGAGATGGTTGATCTCCGCAAAGTCGATATATAGAGAGATGAAGTTAGAAACGTTGTAGCGGATCTACTCACTGAGGCTGTTTCTCAAACACGGTTTGTGAAACTGTTAGTAGAGAAGTTGAGTATGCGATACTGTATGAGATGTGGGCATGTGATACTGCAATAATTGGTCTTAAGTGCAAGTGGGAGATTATTGGATATAGGTGCCTCAAGGCAATTATTGTAATTGCAGGAGGACCTATACGCATAGAGCAATCTTGCTCGAGATGATTGTATACTATCTGATTGTATTTATCATTTATGTGTATACGTTTTACTTGTTATTACGTATCGCAAATAAATAATGATAAAGCCCATAGAATGTTTGCTTGACTAGTAGGATTACGATAGGGATCATATTAGTGGGGCATGGGTAATCCATTGAAAAATCAAATGGTTATAAATTTGAGATGTATAGACCAACCTGAGACCACCCACGAAGCCCGATACCCCCTAGCCATGACTAGGACACCGATTTATTCGTTATGGCTGCTATTTATGCCCTTGATTTGGAGTTAGGTTTTGAGATTTTTCCAGTAGCTCAATAACCTTCCAATTAGACCTTTTTTTACTTTGTTTTTCCCCAGATGCCCAAGGCAAAATCTGGGAGCATTTGAATCGGTTTTGACGATGTTTAACGGTTTTTAAATTTGGTTATTGGATTTCCATATATCGACTTGATCTTTCGACATTCATAAGTCGACGACGGGGGTATTTTGTCGTATTTAGCATGCGTTGGCCATAGCTTCTAATCTATATGCAATTCACTCGTTGTGCCGTTTTGATGTGGATTTTTATGCGCTTATGTTATGGTTTCGATTGTAGGTTCGATCGTGAGGACTTCCGAAACGGCGAGGAAGGACAAGACGGTCGTCGGCTTCGACTTAAGCGAGGCGCACTTCGGTGAGTAGATCTATATCTCTGGGGAAATTCAGGTGGTTAGCGTATAACACCCCTACAACCAATTACAAGAATACTTATACTATTACATAGGCAAATACCAGGTTTATTATTAAGGATATTCGTAGATTCTATTCATAAAACTCGTAGACTTAGACTATAGCTATGTAGTTAGTTGATAATATGTAACTAGTAAACAATATGTGTATGTATTTATATGATAAATGTTATGTGTCGTACGCGACTAGATTTCCGTACTATATATGATATGTATTTGCGTACGTGACTATAAATCCATACTATATTGATTGGATGACATCGTATGAGAGAGATTCCGTACTAGATGTGATGGGGATAGATTTTCGAATGCGACCGATATTTATTTGACACGCAGAGTCTTGCTAAATCTCGATTGGGACATTATTATGATGTTAGGAGCTATACTCTTTTAAAAGCTAATGATTCGTTTCCTACCTTTAAATGATAATTTCAAGGATGCACTGCTGATTTCAAATGAATATCTATTTTAAAAACACTGCAGCTTCCTTGCTTCCAAAAACAACATTTTGTTCTATTTTAAACTATAATCGTATAGCTCGTAAGTATGTAACTATGTTTAACGCTTTTTCACGTTGCGATTATTTTACGCTCACGTTTCGATTATTTATTATATATGCTAGTGGCATTTGCTATGCTTATATGAATACACAGATAGAACACGACACAACTACCAATGATTGCTATGTTGCACAAATCACAGATGCGCATGTTACCCTACACATCATTGGTACTTCCATGACACCGTTGGATTGTTACGCCTGATAATGTTGATATTATATAAATGCGATTGATTGATATATCCGTGTGATTTATCGTCAACTAACAAGATGCATGATGCATTATTGATGATTGTGATATAGCTGTTCAAAAAACTTGATAGAACACTTGCATAAGTACCAATGATTGTCATGCTGCATGATCATAGACTCGTATGTTATACTACATATCATTAGTATTGCCATGACACAGTAGAACTGCTATGCTTTACGTGTTCTAGTTAAGTATACTAGTATGAAAAATACTTGCTGATTTTGATATACGAATACCATTGCTATGGGTATTCATATATAATTATTGCCAATTGTGGCAAAGATGATATGTTCATTATGTTCTTATGAACTTGAGATGAGTTATGGATTTCGTTCTTCGGAACTTGATATTTTCCATGGATTTGAGATACCACAACAAGATTTATTAAAACCTGCTTGTATTTGAAAAAATATCACGGTTTTCTCTTGATATGATGATTTGACGTTCACCATGAGTTTTCTTGGTTTTGATGATATGATATTATCAGAAATTGAGAAAGGGGTTGAGAAACCGATTACGGATACATGGTGGACCCGGTATGACACTGAGGGGAAGGATGGGCCGTAGTGAGGTATGAGGAGCCTAGCAAGGTGGATCGATACCATTGATTGTATTCGAGCATGGAGGATATCCGGGAGATACTGACTAAGGCTATTTTATATCAAGAGAAGACCGGTCTGACGAGACAATGCCTACGATATCTAGATTTTACGTGTCGAAGATCGACCCGAAATTGATGATGATTATGCGTGTCGATGAAGGGCACTCATGAGATTTGGAGTATCGATGCTGGACACTCATATGTTGATATTTGCGTGATCCATCATGACGCGCCAATATAGATTATGCTATTAGTAGCCGCTCAGGACTGATCCATGAGATAGTTCCTAAATATTATTTTCACATATCGATGTACATTAAAGAGATTTCCAAATCGTTAGTTATATGTATGCCTTAGAGGCCATTACTGTACATGTGATGTATATTGTAGTGGATGCTTGGACATATATAGGAAGGACTTTCTTGCTCGACATGATAGTATACTATCTGGTTGCACTTTATCTTAACATGTACACTCATTGTCTCTCTATTACATGTTGATAAAGCCCTTAGGATGAGTACTTGATTACCAGGATTATGATGCAGATCAGACTAGTGGGGACAGGGTAGTCGGTAAGTACATCCTTCAAATGTTCCTAGTCGTGGGAGTACCGAGACAGTGCATCGATACTCCAGAGTAGACTAGCGTATACGCTTCTCGACCCATATGATGGGCGATGGATGATCCCATATCCATTGGTGTTTGACATCAGAGAAGATATACGGGTGCTCAGTGGAGACTGGGTACACTGGACGGACTTGCCAAGAACTCCTAGACGGTATTATACCTATCGTCGGATAGCAGTTCTCTGGTGACACTGGTACAGGTTAGTTTATAGACCCGAGATCGTCATAGAGACTTATGTGATTCCCACTGTGCTTTGATTTTCACCACACCACGGTTAAGAGATCGTGCAAAAAGGTTGTTTTTGGGTACAATCCCGAGTTATATGAAGGCAATGAGCGATAGGAGGGGTTTCTTCTCTCCCGGTATTGAGAGTTGATGTTGCGCTTTGCTCGATTGGCCATAATAGAAAATCCCTGGTCAGGGTTGCTGAGATTTACTGGTAAGTGTTATCAGTAGTTTCTCGAACCGTTATGGACCTTGAATCAGCATGACTTATCAGGCTATTGGGGTCTGACGTTATACCACCCCCATGCTGTGATATGCGACATATCTGACGAAGAGACCGGACTATACGGTAGTGTTACTGATTGAATTCGCAAGAGTACGAGCAGGCTTGCTTGTTCATCTTCTGATTGCTCAATACTCGGGCGGCCGTTACGTTTAGCAGACCGCTTGCGGCTTGTGGGTGTTTGATATGATCTTCATCTACTGCCGGCGTATTGACGAGTCTTTAGAGTTTTACGCAGAGGTTTCCTGGTTTATGCGAAACGGAGTAGGAGCACATATGTGATATGTGTGGGACCGAGATTAATTCGAGTATGCGATACTGTATTCTATTCTCGCGACTTGTGACATTGGTCGGTTATATGAGATACAGCCGGGTTATCGGATCAAGTGTTGATTCGATAAGCAGTTGCATTTGATATTAGTCGGTTATATGTGATATAGCCGGATTATTAAATCAAGTATTGATTTAATAATTTAATGTATAATTATATATTTGATATATTACATTAACTAATATTAGCTCACTTAAGTATTCATTTTTCTCATTTATGATACATTGATATATATGTTAAATGTATTTTTTTCTTTTTACACACAAAATATATATGTGATATATATTGTTGTGTCATGCTAGGTTAGACATGCAACATGTATGTATGAGACTCACACCATGCTAGGTTAAAGTTAGGGTTTTATTTGTTTTAAGTAATTCAAACAACTTGGATAATTAGTCATGGTTGAGCTTCGATGGAAGCTAGTAGAACATTGACTTGGTCCACTTGTTTGTTTTGCTTAAGATATTTTTTAACCTAACCCCTTAACTCATAGCTATGGTTTAGTCTCTACAATGGTTAGTGCATGATATACACTCACCATGGTTGCATTTCTAACCTCATGAATTTCATTCATCATCTTCTTACTTGAGAAAAAGCTTTCTAGTTTTTTCTAAGTGATGGAATCTTGTGAGAAAAATAAATCTAAAGTAAGCCCACTTCCTACTTCATCATTCTCTACTATTAGCCATTTAGTTTAGGGTGTTTTCTTCACTAATCTTACCATTAGTGAAGAGGTAGCATGAGCTTGAGTCTCCTCGACGTAGATCCTCTTCGGCCTAGAAGATATTGAGCAAGCTTGTTCGTTTCTTCATGTGAACCCTTACTCGAGTCCGGGTGTTCATAACTTGTAGCGAAGGGACTTAGACATGGAGCTTTAGAAGTGAAGGACCGGTCTACAAAGGTTGTATTCCATCTTTCACTTAGTTGTAAAGTGTTTACATTTAGATTCGTCGGATTTTCTAGTTTCGATTCTAGGGTTAGGGTTAGCTAGAACGACAAAAATTTAAATATGGCATGGATGATGCCTCTCGAAACCTTGCTGCTATGCTAGACAACCCAACAGTGGTATCAGAGCCATGCTAGAAAATTCGACGATGTTCGCTAGGATTACGAAACCGAAACTACTCCGAAACACCCGATACGATGACCTAGTTTCTGTTGAATTTTTAAAGGGCTCTAAAAATCTTTTAAACAACTGCAGAATGTTGTATGAGATGCAACATGAACACAAGAAAATTTAGCACCTCTCGCCGGAAAATGGCCGGCCACATGCTTAGAATTTCCGGCCATCTCGGTTCTATTGTGCAGGATTAGGTTGAATTTTTTGGTGTGTTCCAGTCACTGGGTTTTAGTGTTTCAGGTGTTGTTTGTTTTTGCTAAATTTGTATGTGATATTAACTTTCTACAAAGGCAACTCAGAGTATTTCGTAATCGTAATTCTAACATGTATTCGGGTTATTTAGACGATATTAAAAAGTTCGAACGGATATCAATAACCCAATTTTTCTCCGCTCGAAATTTTTCAAGAGTCGGATTTTTTCCGAGTTTAAAATCTTCAGAAAATCATGCAAGCGAGTCTGTGGACCATCTAGAAGAACGAAACCCTAACTCGATTCTATAACCGTCAGAACCACCATCAAACCCTAGGGTTTGTGGTAGTTCAGCGGTGCCACAGGTGAGGCATTAGTTGACCCTTCTACGGCTGGTTCATAGGAGCTGTGGCATGTTCTGGGTATTTTTTGAACTCCGCTCAAGTGTTGAGCTTGTTGGGAAATTTTGGGTGCTTGCTTATTCGATCGAAAAGTTTAACTTCGTCTAACTATCTGTGATTATGATACAATATTTGGAATCCACATAATCAGTTATGAGATAACTAGTTTAAATTTTATAAATCTAGCAGTTTAGTCTCATTTGATTGGTTGCCACGGGATTTTGATGTTGTTCAAAAGTCCGTCGCAATTACGTAGTGTACGCGAATACTCGCCGGGTAACCTTACTAGATAGCCACGCCCCATAGCCCCGACCAAGTTACTGTAGGAGAACCCCGTGGGCAAAAGCATCCGTTCGAATGCTCGCGGCCGCAGTGTTCCGCCTTAGTGCACTTCGTCAACGACATCGAGGGGTGTGGCCGTCTGCTAAAGTTTCTGACGAGCATTCGATCAGGTTATCGGGAATCTTGTTGAATTACCCGACAGGTTATTGGAAAGTGTTTTCAATATCGAGACTAAAATGCGGGGTTTATAATTGTTAGACATGTGATGTATAAGGAATTCATTTGGTTAGGCATGAAATCCAAAGTATGTGATACATTGGGTTTATGATGTCTAAGGAGGTTGCGGATTCCAACTGTTGTAGTTTTTCACTTTCTTTTCTGCGACCGTAAGTGTAATATGTGGTGTATCGCCGGTTTCGGTGCTATACGTAACCGACAATTGGGATACGCATATTTACTTACATTGATGACATGTGATGTTATGTGTTGCTGTGATATGTTATATTGGATCGTCGTGTTTTGAATAGCCGAGGGTTTTTATGTGAGATAAGAGTTTTTCATTTTCATTCATGTAAAAGATTGTATGTAATATTCTTTTATTGGGGCACTTCCGGGTTGAGGATGATGTCACCATTGATGTATATTATTTACTTTTCCGTATTAGGATAGACCCATGGCGGGGAGCGCAAGTAACCGGGTTCTAGGGTCCAGTGGGAGACCATCTCGAGGAGTCAAGACCGGGTGTCCTAACTCTAGAATTGGTAGGGTTGCTTGCCGCTCTCGTAGGGGTTTAGAGATATGGGTTTGGCTATTCATCGCGACCATGGAATCCGTATTTTATACTGGCTTAATTTAAAACATGGAATTCCTAGTATATCCAATATTTCATATATGATTCTTCTGCTGCTGATATTCTATGATGTGATCATTTGATATGTTCTGAGACGAATGCTTATATTATATATATGATATGTAATAAATATTTCTGCTTTTGTTTCTTATATGATGCTTAGGAAGCATAAATTGATGGGACTTCATTAATGAGATTAATGAAATAAAAGAAACCTAAAGATATTGTAGAAACTTGTTTAAGAACTGGTAGCTCTAGTTCTTGCTTTGCATAGCGGTATTCCTTGTAGAATATCTAACACCTTATTCGATAAGGAAAGAGCCGAGATCCCTTCACCAGGAGTGACCTCTTTAGCGAAACTAGCAGATGCTACAAACTCGGTTTGTCTTTTGATTGCTTTTATAGTTTTTGCTTTGCATAGTGGTATTTGTGAAATATCCTGCACCTTATTCGATAAGGAAAGAGCCGAGATCCCTTTACCGGGAGTGACCTCTTTAGCGGAACTAGTAAAAGCCTAAAAAACACTCCTTTTAAAATTCACTCGATTCTACAACGATATCAAGTTCATTACGCAAAGGGTTTTCTTAAAAACCTGTCGTAGCCCTTCGTCATTTCAGATAAGTACTACTTAGTTTTTGTGCTGCGGTAGTTTGGCCTTCGTCAAACTACAGCACAACACAACGGTGTATCAGGGCGGAGGTATCGCCCCCTATGAGATATGGTGCGCTCTATGATGAGTACTACTGAGTTACCTGTTTCCTTTAGGAGTTATGCACTTGAGAAGCTGCATACCTATTGAATGGGGTTCCATCCAAATCAGTGCCTACCACTACATATGAGATATGCAATGGGAAGAGACCATGTCTTAAACGAGTTAAGAAATGGGGTTGTCGGGCCTATGTTGAAAGGCAGAATCCGGATAAGCTCGAGGCAAGGTCAGTTCTATAAGTTTGTTAGGATATCCCAAACATTTCTGAGGGAATATCTTCTATCACTCTGATGAGCAAAAGGTGTTTTGTTTCTCAGCATGCCACCTTTTTAGAAAAGGAATTTCTTGTGAAGAAATTAGTGGTCACGAGGTAGAACTGGAAGGAGTTCCAGCTAGACAAACTAACAGCTGATGATTTGGTGAAACCAAAGGATTCAATAGTTTCCAACGAACCTCAGCCTCTCCGCGAATCTGGTAGGGTTCCTTATCCATTTGAGAGATATTACGATCTTCTCGGTGACAGTGGGAGCGAGGATTGCATCATAGTTGATGATGGCCCAACTAGATTCAGGCAGGCTATCACGAGTGGCGACTCAGTGAAATGGCTGGATGCTATGCGATTAAAAATAGAATCCATATACACCAACAAAGTATGACTTTGCATGTTGCACCTAAAGGGGTAAAACCCATTGAGAGGAAATGGATCTTGAGAAGATTCTTGGTGTGGATGGAAAAGTTGAGACTTTCAAAGTTATGCTTATGTCCATCCGGATTAATGCACGTATCGCGGAGTTGGAACATCTGTTTTGATGTGACAGTCAAAGAGTTTGACTTCATCAAAATGGTAGATGAGCCTTGTATATACAAGAAGATAGTAGAGAGTAAGGTTGTCTTCCATGTATTGTACGTAGATGACATACTCTTAATAGGAAATGGTTTCCTATGCTACACTCGATCAAGCCCCTCTTATCACGACGATTCTCCATGGAAGATCTGGATGATACCTACTACATCTTGTGGATTATGATCTATGGTGATAGATCTAAGTGGATGTTAGGAGTGTCCTAAATCTAGGTACATTAACACCATACTAAAGGGTTTAGTATGGAGGATTCTAAGCGTCGTGGTTCGCCCACTTACTCAGGAATCACTCTCTCCAAAAGGATGTTTTCCAAGACTGATTTGGAGAAAGCTCGCGTGCAAGAGATACCCTATGCTTCTGCAGTAGGCTCTATCAAAGTGTGCGATGTTATTGTTGGTTATATATATGCCCCAGAGGCCATTGTCGTACATATGATGTATATTATAGTGGATGCTTGGATATATATAGAGAGGACTTTCTTGCTCGACATGATAGTATGCTATTTGGTTTCACTTTATCTTAACATGTTGACTTGTGTTAGTTTACTGTCTTGCTCTCACATATTGATAAAGCCTTTAGGATATGTACTCGACTACTAGGACTATGATGCAGATCATACGAGTGGGGCCAGGGCAGTCAAAGAGTACATCCTATAACTGTTCCTAGTCGAGAGAGTATCGAGACAGGGCATCGATACTCCAGAGTAGACTAGCGTATATGCATCTTGACCCATATGCTGGGCGATGGATGACCCCATATCCATCGGTGTTTGACATCAAAGATGGTGTATGGGTGCTCAGTGGAGACTGGGTACACTGGAAGGACTCGCCGAGAACTCCTAGATGGTATTATACCAATCGCAAGATAGCAGTTCTCCGGTGACACTGGTACAGGTTAGTCTGTAGACCTGAGATCGTCATAGAATCTTGTGTGAATCCTACTGTGCTTTGATTTCCACCTTACCACGTCAAAGAGGGCGTGCAAAACAGTGGCTTTTGGGTACAGTCCCGAATCATATGAAGGCGATGAGCGATATGAGGGGTTTCGTCTTTCCCGGTATAGGGAGTTGATGTCGTGCTGTGTTCGATTGGCTATAACTGGAAGTCCCTGGCCAGGGCTGATATGGAGTGCTGCTGGTAAGAGTTATCAGTAGTTTCTCGACCTGTTATGAGTTTCACACCGACACGACTTATCGGTTACTGGGGTCTGACGTTTACCATCCCTAGACTGGATATGCGACATATCAGACGAAGAGATCGAACTGTACGGTAGTGTTACTGATTGGATTCACAGGAGAATGTACAGGCTTGCTTGTTGCTCTTCTGAACGCTCAATACCTGGATGGCTGTTACGTTTAGCTGACCACTTGCATCTTGTGGGTATTTGATATGATCATCACCTACCGCCGGCGTATTGACGATTCTTTAAAGTCCTACAAAGAGGTTTCCTGGCTCAGGAAAAATGGTGTAGGAGCACATATATGGTATGTGCGGGACCGAGAATAATACGATATGAGATACCGTATTCTATTCTCGCGATATGTGATATCGGCCGGGTATATGTGATATAGCCGGATCATCGGATCAAGTGTTGATTCGATGAAATGGTACATATTATATTAGTCGGTTATATGCGCTATAGCCGGATTATCAGATTAAGTGTTGATTTGATAATTTAATGTATAATTATATATGTGATATATTACATTACGTTAACTAATATAAGCTCGCTTTATTGATTCATTTTCTCACGGGATAATACATTGATATATATGCGATATATGTTAATTGTATTGTTTTCTTTTGTTACAAAATATACTGTATATGTGATATATAATATTGTAACATGTTAAGCTTACAAATTCAACATTGGTTTAGGGTTTAAACTTGGTTAGGGTTTGGATTAGGGTTAGCTTTTGCATAAAGCTTTGACTTTGTTTTTAGCTTTGATATTTTGTGTTGATATTTATTAATCCAACCCAAACCTTAACCTCTAGTTTATTTTCTACAAGGGTTAACTCTATCAATATTAACCCATGGTTGTATTTGTAACCACACATATAATTCATTATTCATCACAAAAGGATGAGCATCTTTTTCTTCTACATTCTCTTGAAAGAAAACCTTCACTAGCTTTTCATTTATGATGAATAAGTGTGAGAATTTGAAATCAAAAGAGAGCAAAATTCCTACTTCATCATCCTCATCTATTCTAACCATTTAGATTAGGGTGTTCACTTCTCTAATATGTTGTTTAGTGAAGTGTAACCTTGGTTTAGAGATTCTTTAAGGTAGATCATCTTAGATCATGAAGACTACAAGCAACGTGTCTCATTTACCTCATGGAGCCACTCGAGAGTCGGAATTCATGTTGATCACAGCGAAGGGACCTCAACACGGAGCTTATGAAGCGAAGGAATGGACTACAAAGGTTGTAATCCCTATCTCTTTACTTCTTTGTATGTGATACATTATTTGTTACCCTAGAAATTTTAGCAAGATTCATGGTTAGTTAGCTTTGCACCTCTCTAATTTTTTAAATTGGCATGCGTGATGCTACCAAACCCTAGACTAGGTGCAGGGGTAACCCAACAGAGGTATCAGAGCCAAACTAGAATTCTAGATACGGTGTTATAACAATTACAAAACGAAATCCGCTCCGAAATACGATATTATGCTAACCCCATTTTGCTCTCTGTAAATTTTCCGAAAAGTCCTTTAAAAATTTTCCAAACAAGTGCAGAATGCAGTATGGACCAATCTAAGAACTTGGGTGAAATACGGAGGGAGGGGCTCGGATTTTGGCCGAGCCCCTAGCCAGGAATTCCGGCCTGGCCGGTCCCTTATCCTCCTCTGGCCTCCGTATTCCATCTGTGCTCTTTTGGGTTCATTTTGGGTTTCCTAGTATTGTTTGCTTAGCCCAATTTTCATGTGATGATTAATTTGACGTGGGGCTAATTCGTAGTGCTTCATAGTCGTATAACTTAACACTGTACTGGTAACATTGACTATTTTTAGCAGTTCGATCGAACTTCGCATACCACATTTTGTACCCCGCTGAAATTTCAATGTGTTGTAATTTTCCGAAGTTGATTGTACTCGTAAAATGGTGCAAGTACCCCTATGGTCCCCCTAGAAGACTATAATAACCTTAACTCGATTTTATGCCCACGGAACCGCATTCGAACCTTCGGGTTTGCCGTAGTTCTGTGGTGTCATAGGTGAGGCATTGGTTAACTCCTTCTACGGCTGGTCCATGGACACCGTGGCATGGTTTTTTAGTGTTTTGACTTTGCTCAAGTGTTGAGCTACCGGGGTAATTTGTGAGTGTGTTGATTCGATCGAAACGTTAAACATCATCATGAAATTCTGTGATTGTGATATAATATGTGGAATTCATATAGTTAGGCATGAAATCCGTAATATGTGATATTTCGGGTTTATGATGTTTAAGGTGATTGTGGATTCCAAATATTGTATTTTTACACTTTCTTTTCTGTGACAGTAAGCGTAGTATGTGGTGTATTTCCGGCTTCGTTGCTATACATCAACAGCAATCAGGATACGCATGCTTGCTTACGTTGATGATATGAGATATTATGTGTTGCTGTGATATGTTATATTGGATCGTCATGTTTTGAATAGTCGGGAGTTTTATGCGAGATGGGGTTTTTTATTTTCATTCATGTAAAATTTATTGTATGTAATATTCTTTTATTGGGGCTCTTCCGGGTTGAGGATGATGTCACCATTGTATATTATTTACTTTTCCGCATTAGGATAGATCCAAGGAGGGTGGCACAAGTAACCGGGTTCTAGGGTCCAGTGGGAGGCCATCTCGAGGAGTCGAGACGGGTTCTCCTAACCCTAGAATTGACAGCGTTATTTTCCACTCTCGTAGGGGTCTAAGGATGTGGGTTTGGATATTCATCGCGATCGTGGAATCCATGTTTTATATAGGCTCGAAATAAAACACGGACGTCCTAATATATCCAATATTTCATATGTTATCTTCTGTTGCAATGTTCTGTGATGAGATCATATTACTGCTTGAGACGAATGCTTATACTATATATATATGATATATATATATATATGATATATAAATATTACTGCTTTCGTTTCTTCTGTGATGCTTAGGAAGCATAAATGATGGGATTTATTAATGAGATTAATAAAAGAAAAGAAACCTAAAAGATGTTGTAGAATCAAATTTATAAAAAGGGCAGCTACAGTTTTTGCTTTGCATAGTGGTATATGTGATATACCCTGCACTTTATTCGATAAGGAAAGAGCCGAGATCTCTTCATCGGGAGTGTCCTCTTTAGCTAAATTGGCAGATGCTACAAACTCACGGTTTAGTTTTTGATTGCTTCTATAGTTCTTGTTTTGCACCGTGGTATTTATGAAATATCCTGCACCTTATTCAATAAGGAAAGAGCCGAGATCCCTTCACCGGGAGTGGCCTCTTTAGCGAAACAAGAAAAGCCTAAAAAACACTCCTTTTCAAAATCACCCGCTTCTACAACGATATCAAGTTCATTACGCTCATGGTTTTCTGTAAAACCTGCGTAGCCCTCCGCCATTTCAGATAAGTACTAATTAGTATTCGTGCTACATTTGTTGACTATGTTAAGGCGTAGTATGCGGTAGCTAATTAGTGCATATCTGTTAAAACATGAGATGTGATTGGATTAGGGTAGTTGTACGACTTTGTTGACTATGTTAAGGGTCGTGCATGTGGGTTTAATTCAATCGGGAAATGATGGTTGAATTTGGCTAGCAATTATGATTTGTTGACTATGTTAAGGTCATAAGTTGCAAGGGGTAAAAGCATTATCGGGAATTTTAAGTGTTGAAATTTGCAATGAGATTGCATACCTCTTATGAGATAGTTGGATCATGATACCCACTGCGAGTAAAAGTTACTCCTGGGAGAGTTTTACATAGGACAATTAGCCGATCAAGTAGGTGACTAGAAAGGTGTTTACGGGGTTATACCTTTGGGAAAACAAGGTTTATTTTAATTAGGTCCGTGTGAAAGCACGGGGAACCTCCCTCAAAGTACCAACACTGGCCTGGCTGAAAGATTGGAGAACTTGTAAAGTGTAATTAATCCCGGCTAATCTTACCCTTTAGGGTTTGAAGGAAGATTTGATAAAAAGCAGTGGGAGCCATCCTGATTAGATAAGATAATAACCAATCTAATCTTGCAAGAGCATACGCTAAAATGTTTTCTTCTCTCTCTCTCTCCAGGTAGCGACCATGTCAGGCCTTAATCAAGATAATAACATGGATGTATTGACTGAACCCGCTTATTATACTAAGCAGGGGAACGTTGGTCCCGCTCCAACTTATAATTGTTATAAGTCCGAGCAGGAAATAGTTGAATATCTGAATTCTCACGCCACCCAAATGAAGAATAAGCATGTTGATGCATCTTCTTCAGGTGTGTTAGTTATCGAGAACTGTTTCTCATTTCACTCTACGTCCTGGGTATTAGATACCGGATTGGGATCCCACATATGTAATATGTTACATGGGCTACGAAAAGGTAGGGAACTGGGAGAGGGTGATCATTCCGTAAGAGTAGGGAATGGAGCAAATGTTGCAGCTAAAGCAGATGGCGAATATCACCTTGTGTTGCCAAATGGTAATACATTGGTTCTGAACGAATGCTATTACATTCCGATCCTGATATGCAATCTTATATCGGTTTCTTTATTGAGTAAAGAAGGATATAATTTTATAGTACAGAATAATGTTATGAACATATTCCTGAATCAAAAGTTGATTGGATCAGGATCGTTAAATAATGGCATATACGTTCTCAACCAAACTACAGTACTTAATGTACAAAACACACACAAGAGGAAGAGTTCAGAAATGAACAAATCCTTCTTGTGGCATTGTAGACTAGGTCATATCAATGCGACATGGCTAGCTAAGTTACATAAGGATGGATATTTGAATTCGTTCGAATTTTCATCTTATGATACTTGCCAGTCTTGTCTCAAAGGCAAGATGACTAAAACTCCATTTAGTGGACACGGAGAAAGAGTTACAGAACTCTTGGGACTAATAAATAGTGATGTATGTGGTCCCATGTTTACACATGCCAGGAACGGTTCTTCCTACTTCATTACATTCACTGACGATCTCTCAAGATACGGACATGTGTTCCTGTTGAAACACAAGTCTGAAGCTTTTGAGAAATTCAGAGAATATAAGAACGAAGTAGAGAACCAAACGGTAGAAAATATTAAGATCCTACGATCTGATCGAGGAGGAGAATACTTGAGCAACGAGTTCCTAGACTATTTAAAAGAGAATGGGATTCTCTCTCAGCTTACTCCTCCCTATACACCACAGCACAACGGTGTATCGGAGCGGAGGAATCGCACCCTATTAGATATGGTGTGCTCTATGATGAGCACTGCTAAGTTACCTATTTCCTTCCGGGGTTTTGTGCTTGAGACAGCGGCATACCTATTGAATCAAGTTCCGTCTAAATCTGTACCCACCACACCATATGAGATATGGAGTGGGAAGAGACCATATCTTAAACGAGTTAAGATATGGGGTTGTCTGGCCTATGTCAAAAGGCAAAATCCGGACAAAATCGAGGCACGATCAGTTCTTTGCAAGTTTGTGGGATATCCTAAGAATTCCCAAGGATATATCTTCAACCATGCTGAGGGACAAAAAGTGTTTGTTTCTCAATATGCCACCTTTTTAGAAAAGGAATTTCTTGTGAAAGAAATTAGTGGCGAAGCAGTAGAGCTGGAAGAAATTCTGGCACCACAAACCATAACAGAAGATTTAGTGGAACCAGATGATTCAGTAGTTCCCAACGAACCCCAGCCTCTCCGCCGATCTAGTAGGGTTCTTCATCCACCTGAGAGATACTACGGTTTTCTCATAGACGGTGGGAGTGAGGATTGCATCATGGAAGATGATGACCCAACTAGCTTCGAGCAGGCCATCACGAGTGGGGACTCTATGAAGTGGCTGGATGCAATGCGATCTGAGATAGAATCCATGTACACTAACAAAGTATGGACTTTGGAAGTTGCTCCTGAAGGGATAAAACCCATTGGAAGCAAGTGGATCTTTAAGAAGAAACTTGGTTTAGATGGAAAAGTGGAGACTTTCAAAGCTAGACTTGTTGCAAAGGGTTTTCATCAACGTCTCCGGTAGTCAGTCCATTTCCATCAGCCGGCCGGGCTAGTTGAACCAGTTTTCCCGAACAGGTGTGGATTATGACGAAACTGTTCCCCTCCGAAGGACGGCGCACAGGACCGCGATGTCCTGACGCTGAGATTCGGGGCAGATGCTATTTGGTTTTATCCGTCTACCTCTCCGAAGATACCAAGTTGATTTATGGCACCGTGTATTGGAGGTTTAGACGGATGCGGCCGATGTAGCAGACTTCATCAGATTCCCCCTCGCTTGAGGGGTTTTTGATTGTGGGGACACTCTTCCCTGCAGGCGCAAGCCCCTGCAGTTAATTACGCTACCGCATCGCGGTAACAACTTTCTCCTTCTCCGGAATTTCACTTCGTGTCGTGTGTGTTTGTTTTGTTTGTGGTTGCCCGTGGATTGTATACGGAGACTGAATAATGCCGTCGCCCGTAGGACGTGGACTAGTCCAAATCCGTATTTACTTAAATTTGGGTTTGGTGTTTTTAGTTTAAGGATGCATTAGTCGCGTTGCGGCTAAGATCAACTTAAACGTTCGTTAAGGATACAATAGTCCTGTTTGAGACTAAGATCAACTTAACGTGATAATCCATTTAATATCTGGCCATCGGGACTCGTCACCTCTCTAACGTCGTTGAAGGATTACAACGATGGATGTCAAAGGAGTTCGGAGATGTACCCTCGAACCGGATATAAATTGATTTGAGAGAGCATTTGTGCTCAGTTCAATTTAATTTAAGGACTTACGGCCAGAATTGGGCTAAGTCCAGTTGAAAATGTTCAACATTTTATATATTTTTAGTCCATTAGACCTGTGCTAGGGCTTTGCCCACACTTAAATAATGCATTGCATTACTTCTATTTTATTGTTTGGGCTCTGCCCATAAAAGATGCAGAGCATCGATTTATTTTGGGCTCTGCAAGGCATCTGCATAGCATTTTATTATTTTTGTTTGGGCTTTTCCCATTTATAAATGATGCAGAGCATCAATTTAATTAGGCTTGTTTGGTCTTTTAATTGGGCTTGGCCCTGCATTGCATTTGTTAGGCGCTTTGCGCCACTCACTGAGTGCAAGCGCTTATGGTGAAGACACGTGTCATTCTCTGGTGAGCGCAAGCGCAACAGTGCAGTGCGCTGCGCTGTTGCGCTGCTGACACGTGGCGCGCTCTGGTGAGCGCAAGCGCAACAGTGCAGTGCGCTGTGCTAGTGTGCTGCGCTAGTGCGCTGTGCTGTTGCGCTGCTGACACGTGGCGCGCTCTGGTGAGCGCAAGCGCAACAGTGCAGTGCGCTGCGCTGTTGCGCTGCTGACACGTGGCGCGCTCTGGTGAGTTGCGCCAACTCCAGAGAGCAAAGCTATTATTTCAAGAGCGCATAGCGCAAGTGGTTTAGATGCTGACACGTGGCGCTTTCCCAAGAGCGCAACAGCGCAGTTTGCAAGTGCAAAGCACCAAGAATCTTTTAGATTCAAGAACAGAAGTGCAAAGCACTATTTGATTTCTTGATCTAATTTAGATCAAAGAAAAATAAGTTTTTTCTTGTTTTTCTTATCTCAGAGAACCAAAGGTTCATGAAAAGTGCAAAGCACTATTTTATTTTATTTTATTTTTATTAAAGATCATTGATCTTCTTTTTAGATCTATGATCTGTTCATAAGAGAACTTTCTCTTTTTCTAAAGGTTTTTACCTTTTTTATTCTTGAAGAGTTTCTCAGAGTTCTCTCTCTCTCTCTTTTTTTTAGAAAAATGTTGATCCTTTTGAATTGAGGTCTGGGGTCCTTTTTATAGTGCCCATAAATTAGTTAAATTTGTTAAAGAGATTTTTCTCTGAGTGATTTGGGGAATTTTCCCACCGTTGGATCTTTGATCCAAGGGTTTCTGCTTTGCAGAGGAAAATCTTCTTGTTTTAACAAGAACAGAAAAGATTTCTTAGAAATTTAATTCTGTTTGGCATAGATGCCCCAGCGCGTGACACGTGTCACGCAGCACACAGGGCAGCGAAACTGCGCTAGCGTATCTGCGCTAGCGCATCTACACTGACACGTGTCGCGCAGCGCAAAGCGCAGCGCAACTGCGCTAGCGCATCTGCGCTGACAAGTGTCGCGCAGCGCACAGCGCAGCGCAACTGCGCTAGCGCATCTGCACTGACACGTGTCGCGCAGCGCAGTGCTTGCGCAACTGAAGCGTTGCTTCCTTTAATAGAGCTTTGCTCTGATTGTGTGCGCCTTCTCGGGCGCTGCGCTGACGTATCAGCGCCCGACACATGGGGCGTTGCGCCCGGGATTTGAAGCGTTGCTTCAAAAATTTGAATTTTGAATTTCCAGCAGAGCTTTGCTCTGATTGGGGGAAACAAATGCCCCCCCACCGTTGCGCTTATGTGGCCCCAAACGTGAGGGCAACGGTGGCGGAATTTCCTACCGCCGTGGGAACTTTTGGAAGTTGAAAAGGCACTTGATGCCTATAAATAGGACCTTTGGTCCTCCACAGATGCTTATCATCCTTAAGATATTTATTTTCAAAACTCCATAGCTTTGCTCTTGCCTTTAGGAACTCTCAGAGTTAAATTTTCCTCAAAAGAAACTTTATAGGTAAAAAAAAAAAGAAAAAAAATTAACCTTGAATTAAATTAATAGAGCTTTGCTCTCATAGATCTTTGATCTAAAGAAAACCCTTCTGGGGTTTCACCAATAGAGCCTTGCTCTCAAGAATCAGTTTCAGGGTTTCTTGACCCATGAACAGAACCTTGCATCTTTGTCAAGACATAGATCTCTTTGATTTAAAAATGAGATGAACTCTTAATAGTTTGAGTATGGATAATGAAAATTAAAAATGGAGTTTTGTATTTAAAAGATTATATCATCTTTTAATAATAATGATCTCAGAGTTCTTGGGGGACTCCTTCAAATTTCCATTATTGTGGCATTTGATAGGCGTCACCCCTATTCGTAGAGCATTGCTCTCGAGGAGTTTAACTCTTTGTGCTCATTTTTTAACAAGAATTCGCCTAATCAGTCGGTCTGCTAATTTTGCTGATCTTCTTCCACAGGAACAATGGACGCCCATATGTATGCTCTTAACGAGATTATCTCTTACGGGGACATACGCCGACTTGGCCGCTCTCAAAATCGAGAGTTCACAAACGCGGAGTGTGCTGAAATCATGAGTCGCTTCGACGCGTACAACGGTCCTCTGCTTCCCCGGCGTTCCTCCCTTCTTAAGCTTATCGTGGGAGCCATCTGGGAAGCGCTTCCCCTGTTCTGTTCCGGTGTGCCGCTTAGGGCGCTGGATGCCGCTGAGGATAAGGTGCACTCGGTGTACCTGTTGAACTTTATCTCAAAGAGACGGCGAGACAGTCTTATCGATCTCTTCAACGAGGTCTTTCAACAGTCTGCCATACTCGCTGCTTATCGGAGGGTGGAAGACATCAGGGGGGACCCTGACGCTTGTGCTCGCGAAAGAAAGCACACTAGGATGGTCCGCGAGGCTTGGAAAGTCATAGATAGGGTCGCTTTTGAATTCCTCAATCCATGCCCTGGATCTGAGGTTATTCCATTGTAACTTTCGTTTATTGTTTTTTATGACTGTAAGAACTTCGGGCAATATTAATGAAATTTTTTTTATCCTAGCTTGTCTTTATTATATATCTTTTGTCCCGAGTCTTTTTGCCCATGCATGAATGAATGTGTCTTGAACGCTTGATCAAATGTAAATCGGATGCTCTTTCTGTTGCTTTTCCTCTTTCTCAGCATGTCGTCACAATTAGCAGGTAATAGATAAGCTTCTTGATTTCTTCACGAGATAGCGAGGGCTTAGGCCGTAGGTTTAGATCTGCTGCCTACGACTTTTCAACTCTATGAGCCGTGAGGGTCTCATAGAGACTTTTCTCCCTACGGATCGAGAGGATCTCGTAGGTGGGTTTTCTCCTTAGGAATCGTGAGGATCCCCAAGTGTGTTTTCTCTTATAAGTCATAAGGATCTTATAAGAGATTTTTCCCTCTTACGAGTCGAGAGGACTTGTAAGCGGTTGTTCCCCTCCTTATCGAAGTTTGACGTTGGAGAGTGAGACCCGTGGATGGTATGCAAGAGACCGTTTTGGGTCAACTTGCGGGGTCCCAGCGCTTAGGAAACAGGTTTCTTTTATACCCACTGCCTAAGGCTTTATCTCACGAGTCGAGCCGCCTCGACAATTTTTTCACAAGTCGAGACGAATCGAGCGTTTCTCACAAGAACATCTTAACGTCGCATTTAACCTCTGCTCTTTACGACAGAAGCCCGTTAAGGTTGGTGGTACTTAGGGTTTTGGCCATCGTACCGTCGCATAAGCTGATATAGTCCTCGATAGGCAATCGTGCTGTTCGAGTAGCCCTGCGACTGCCGTGTCTCTGATCCCTTCGGGGGCTGGACAAGACGTCTTCAAGCAATCCTCCTTGGCAGTTTGACCGTCGGAAGAGCAAGCGTTAGGAATTTTCCATGTCGCTTTTTACTTGAGGTTAGGCTTATTTTTGTGAGCCCTGATGAGTCATAACCACTCCGCGCTGGTGTGGGGATGATCTCCGATAGTCTTTCGGGCTTTATGTGAGTTGCCGTCAAGACCCTGAAGCTAGGAATTTGGCCTTTGCTTCGTTTGCTGGCATTGCGTCTGCTGTATCGAGACGAATGTTGCGGTGGGAACTAGGGATTTTACCGTGGCTCCGTTTGTTTGATGATGTTGCGTCTGCTATGTCGAGACGAACGTTGGGGTAACATCTCATCTGCTGTATCGAGACGGACGTCGAGGTGGTGACCATTCTGTGCTGGTGCGAGATGATCTCCGATTGTCTTTCCGGTTTTATATGAGTTACCGTCAAGACATCGAAGCTAGGAATGTGGCCTTCGCTTCGTTTGCTTTGGTGTGTCTAAATCCTGTTGGAGGAAGAACGCTGGGGTTGACATTTCGTCTGCTGTATCGAGACGAACGTCAAGGTGGTGACCACTCTGTGCTGGTGCGAGATGATCTCCGATTGTCTTTCCGGTTTTATGTGAGTTTCCGTAAAGACGTTGAAGCTAGGAATGTGGCCTTCGCTTCGTTTGCTTTGTCACGTCTGAATCCCTGCTGGAGGAAGAACGCTGGGGTGACAACTCGTCTGCTGTATCGAAATGAACGTCGAAGAGGTGACCACTCCATGTAAGATGATCTCTGGTGGTATTTCAGGCTTTATATGACTTGCCGTTAAGACCTTGAAGCTAGGAATTTGGCCTTCGCTTCATTTGCTCACACTGCGTCTGGTGTATTGAAATGAATGCTGAGGTGGAGCTGGGATTTTGCCGTCACTCCGCTTGGTTTCAACCATGAGGTCTTTTGTTAACTTTGCATGTACACCCTGCTGGACTACGAAGGAACGCCGTTGTTGACATTGCGTCTGCTGTAACGAGACGAATGCTAAGGTGGAGTTGGGATTTTGCCTTTACTCCACTTTGTTTCGACCGTGAGGTCTTTTGTTGACGTTTCATCTGCCTCCAGCTAGACTGTGGAGGAACGCTGTTGTTGACATTGCGTCTACTGTATCGAGACGAACGTTGGGGTGACATCTTGTCTGCTGTATCGAGACGGACGTCGAGGTTGTCTCTAGGTTGCTGATGAACCGTCGAGTTTTGGAATTAGGGATTTTGCCGTGGCTCCATTTGTTTGATGATTGTTGCGTCTGCTGTGTCGAGACGAACGTCGAAGTGGTGACCATTCCGCACTGGTGTGAGATGATCTCCAGTTGTCTTTCAGGCTTTATATGACTCGCCGTTAAGACCTTGAAGCTAGGAATTTGGCCTTCGCTTCGTTTTCTTTGCCACGCTTGAATCTCCGCTTGTTTGATGATGTTGCGTCTGCTGTGTCGAGACGAACGTCGAGGTGGTGACCATTTCATGCAGACATGAGACGATCTCCAGTTGTCTTTCTGGCTTTATATGACTCGCCGTTAAGACCTTGAAGCTAGGAATTTGGCCTTCGCTTCGTTTGTTTTGTCACGTCCGAATCCTGTAAAAGGAAGAACGCTGGGGTGACAATTCGTCTGCTGTATCGAAACGAACGTCGGGGTGGAGCTGGGATTTTGCCGTGGCTCCATTTGTTTGATTGTTAGGCCGTAGATATTGCCGTTAAGATTTGGGTCCATTTTCTGATGGAGCATTGGGAAGGAAAGGGTGCCTCCTTGTTTGTTTGTGCCCCTGGATCGTATACAGGGATTGCTGTACTATCGCCTGTAGGGCCAAAGTTTCATTCATTCATTTTTTTTATTTCCGCGATGCTCTATCATTTCAGCTTTTATATCGCGAAGGTCGCGATTGCCCGATCATTTCGGCTATTTTTCGCGGTGCCCAATCATTTCGGCTATTTATTTTATTTTTACTCGCTGCTTTTTATTGCGAGTTACCCAATCATTTCGGCTATTTTGCATGCATACATTTTTACTTGCTGCTTTTTATTGCAAGTTGCCCCATCATTTCGGCTATTTCGTATGCATGTGTGGCTCGCTGATTTTTTATCGCGAGTGTGGAACTTGGAATCTGACACCAATCTCAGTATCAGCATCGCTACAACTGGAATATTCCCAGGAGCGAATCATCATTTTCCATGAAGGGAATTGGAATTTGATACCGTTTTAGGCATCAGCATCGCTACAACTGGGATATTGCCAGGAGCGAATCATCATTTGCCTTTGTCGATATCGAACAAAGGGTGGCTTAGTAAACAGGGTTAGGATTCTGTCGACTAAGGCTTTTGACTTCATGAGCCGTAAGGGTCTCACAAAGGTATTTCTCCCTACAAGTCGTGAGGATATCGTAGGTGTGTTTTCTCCTTAGGGATCATGAGGATTCCTAAGTGTATGTTCCTATGTAAGTCGTAAGGATCTTACAAAAGGGTTTTCTCCTTATAAGCCGAGAGGACTTGCAAGGGTCGTTCACCGTATGGAAATATCCCCAGTCACGGATGGGACTTGGTTACGGAATGTTTATTCGCGCCCGTGGATTGTATACAAGGGTCGGTATCGAGCCGCTTGTACGGCCATAACGAAAGTTGTAGGGGTTGCTTAAGCACATGTTTAGGTCTCTGTAACTTAAGACTTTCAAATCTTATGAGCCGTGAGGGTCCCAAAAGAGAGTTCTCCTTATGAGTCGTGAGGATCTCGCAAGTGTATTTTCTCCTTAGGAATCGTGGGGATCCCTAAGTGTGTTGCTCCCTTTGTGAGTCGTAAGGATCTCACGCGGGTGGTTTCTCCTTACAAGGTCGAGGGGACCTTATAAGTGTCTTTTAACGAGGTTGTGCCCTTTTGGGTTTTCACGAACACTCGCCGGTAGCCCTGCTGTTTTTACTCACGGAGCCCTTTCAGGTTTTCATTTGTGCCCTTTTTGCTTATGGACATACCGTCTTTATTTATTATATATTTTTTTATTTTATTATTTTTTTATTCATCTCGTCAGCCTAAGGATGCTGCGGTATTAGTTTAAAGACGTTTCGGTCTGCTATTAGTTTAAGGACATTTCGGTCCGCTATTAGTTTAAGGACGTTTCGGTCCGTTGGCCAGCTACTACTTATAGAGTTTTGGGCTTGGGAAGACAGAGAGCGGACATAGTCGTCGTCATCTATTATTGACCTAGGCTGTGGCTCATTAAGCGTAGTATCTCTTTAGGAAGCGACCGTTTATTGGCCTGAAAGGCCTTTCACCGTGCATATCTATGAGTAGATAGGCCCTGCCCTGGTAGACCTTATCGATGACGTACGGGCCTTCATAATTTGGCTCGAATTTTCCCCACTTGGCGCGATTAGGGATCATAAGCCTTTTGACCACTAGCACAAGCTCGCCTTGGCGGAATGTCCTCGGTCGGGTCAGTTTTCATATGAGCGCGTCATCTTTGCTTTATAGGCCTCCAGATTTTGTTGCGCCATGAGTCGTGTTTCTTCAAGGGCGTCAAGCTCCTCAAGCCGAAGGTGAGCATTTTCTTCGTCCGTCAGCTCGTAATGGACTGCCACTCGTAGAGAGGGTAACTCTATCTCGAGGGGGAGTACTGCTTCTGTCTCGAATACTAACGCATATGGTGTTGCGTTCGTCGCCATTTTAAACGTAGTTCGATATGCCCAGAGAGCCTCTTGTAGTCTTTCGTGCCAGTCTTTCTTATTTCGCAACACTGTTTTCTTCATGATCTTCATCAAGGTCTTGTTGAAGGCCTCAGCTAGACCGTTAGCTCGCGGATTATAAACCGAGGAATATCTCCAATCTATATTGTGTTGTTGCGCGAAGCGACTGATCTTGTGGCTTCTGTAGGCCGGCCCGTTATCGGAGATGATCCGTCTTGGCGTTCCAAACCGGTATATGATTTGCGTCTTGAAGAAGTGGAGGATATTTTCCGTCTTCACTTCTCTTAACGGTACTTCTTCTGCCCATTTGGAGAAGTAGTCAGTCGTCGCCAGGATGAAACGATGTCCTCTAGACGATGCTGGTTCGATGGGGCCGACTATGTCAGTTCCCCACATTTCGAACGGCCAGCTAGTCACCGTTGGATGTAATGGGTTTGGCTGCTGATGGATGAAGTCCCCATGAATTTAGCATGAGTGGCACTGCTTCGCATATTCGAGGCAATCCTGAATCATCGTGGGCCAGTAGTAGCCCATCCGTTTTATCTTCATCTTCATCTTCGGGCCTGCTTGGTGAGAACCGCAGAGTCCGTCGTGAATTTCTTGGACGACCCTTTTCGCTTCGTCAGGTCCTAAGCATCTCAGCCATAGAGAATCAAATGACCTCTTGTACAGAGTGTCGTTGACGAAGGCAAAAGATAGAGCCCGCTTCATGAGCTGATGTCTTGTGGACGCTTCTTCAGGCAATCGGTGGGACTTAAAGTAGTCTATGAAGACTTCCCTCCAATCCTCGGCCTTTTCCCAGTCTTTTATTTGCAGAGCCATCCGCTCAGTCATTTCCTTTTCTTCGGATGATTCCGGAGATATTTCTGCTGGAGCAAGCACTCGACGGCTTTGTACCACGATTCTAACGTCATCGAGGTTCTCGTCAGCCAGTTCTTTAGCAAGTTTGGCCAACGTGTCTGCTTTGCTGTTTTCCGCGCGCGGTATGTTCTCCAAAGTATAGGAGGGAATTCGGGTCAACAGTTGTTGCACTTTTTCGCCGTACTTCACCAATTCTGGCTTGCACGTTTGGTAGTCGCCGTTTACTTGACTAACGACCAGTTGAGAATCCCCGTATATGAGGAGGTCTTCAATTCCCATGTCAATGGCGATCTCGAGGCCTGCTATCAAAGCTTCGTATTCGGCTTCATTGTTTGCCCTCGGCTCTGTTAAGGAGAAGGCGAAGCGCATAATCCCTCCTTGTGGAGTTATGAAGATGAGGCCTACCCCCGATTTGATTATAGGGGTATTTTTTTTGTGCTTTTTCATGGAAGATGCTCCATCGAAATAAAGCTCCCATCGAGTCTCATCACCGTCGACCGCATCAAACGCATGTTCTTCTGGAAGATCGCAGTTTAAAGGGGAGTCGGCCGGTATCGGGTGCTCAGCGAGGAAATCGGCGATGGCCTGGCCTTTCACTGCCTTGAGAGGTCGATACGTTATCGAGAACTCCATCAAGAGCAGAGCCCATTTAGCGAGTCGACCTGTCAGTATGGCCTTTGACATTAAATACTTAAGAGGGTCCACCTTCGAAATGAGATGGACCTCATGCGCCAACGCATAGTGCCTGAGCTTTGTTATCGTGAAGATCAACGCTAGGCAGTGTTTTTCAATGGGGGAGTAATTGCTTTCTGCCCCAAGTAGAACTCGACTTAAGTAGTAGAGTGCTCTTTCTTTCCCTTGATCGTTCTCTTGTGCCCATAATGCGCCTAAAGAACCTTCGAGGGCGACTGTATAAAGAATGAGAGGCTTTCCCTTAACCGGAGCAGCCAACACTGGAGGGTTTTGCAGGTACTGTTTGATCTCGTCTAGTGCGCTTTGGCACTTTTGATCCCAGACGAACGGGGTTCCCTTCTTCATCAGGTGGCTGTAAGGACGGCACTTGCCTGAAAGATTGGCTATAAATCGCCGTATGTATGCGAGTTTCCCTTGGAGAGACCGAAACTGTTTAAGAGTCCTCGGCGGAGGCATTTCCATGATCGCCTTGATCTTGGACGGATCTATTTCAATACCTCGATGTCGAACAATGAATCCCAGGAATTTGCCTGAGGAAACTCCGAATGCACACTTAAGCGGGTTCATCTTCAAGTTGTATTGCCGAAGGCGTTGAAATACGGTCTTCAGATGCTCGAGATGTTCCTCATATGATTTGCTTTTAATAACGAGGTCGTCGATATAGCATTCAACGATTTCGTGTATAAGGTCATCGAAGATCTTCGTCATGGCCCTCTGATAGGTGGCACCGGCGTTCTTTAAACCGAAAGGCATCACCTTGTAGCAGAATATACCCAAAGGAGTCCTGAAGGCGGTGTGCTTCTGATCTTCGGGATGCATCTTTATTTGATTATACCCTGATGAGCCGTCCATAAAGGAGAAAACTTCATGAGTGGATGTGTTGTCTATCATCAGCTCGGTGACTGGCACTGGGAAATCGTCCTTCGGACAAGCTTTATTAAGATCCCGGAAGTCTACGCATATACGCACTGTCCCGTTTTTCTTCATCACCAGGACGATGTTGGCGATCCATTCAGGGTATTGAACCTCCCGGATGAAGCCAGAGTCGATCAGCTTCTTGACCTCGGCATTGATGCTCATCTCAAGCTCGAGTCGCATTCTCCTCGGCGCCTGTTTGACTGGCTTGACGTCCGGGGATATCGCCAATTTATGCACGACAATTTCTGGATCTAGTCCCGGCATTTCGGAATAATTCCATGCGAAGCAATCTCTATGCTGTAGAAGCACGTCTTTTAACGCAGCTACCCTTTCTTCAGATAGTAGCTCGCTGATGAATGTCGGTTGCGGATCGTCTGCTGATCCCAACTCAATTTTCTTAAGGTTATCTGCAGTGGTATGGATTCCATCTTCCAGTTCTTTCGGCGCTGGTGGGAAATCTGAGATTACCTCAGCGTTGTTGTTTTTGAAGCACCAGGGAAGGTCATCCATGTTCTCGGGCTCTTCTTTTGATATCGTTATCACGTGACAAGTACGAATTCGCTTCCAATCCCAATGCGGAACTGGCTCTTCTTTCGTAGCCTTGGGCTCGTGCTTCTGTAGCGGCGTTACCTTCCAGTTGTTAGACAGAGCGAACTTGCCGAGCTGGTACTGATCTTCGACCCAATTCTTAAAGGTGAAGCAGTCTTCGAGCGGGTGCCCTATTACTCGATGGTAAGAGCAATAGTTTGGGCCAGAGACTTCGCTTGCTTGCTCGGGGTGCTTGGTTTCCGGCAATGTAAGGAATTGATGCTTTAGAGCAAGATCAAGTATCTTCTTCGTCTTGTCCCGAGGAAACGAGTATGCTCGACCCATTTTCTTCATGAGGGATAGATCAATAACGCTCAACTCCCGTTTGCGTGGCTTCTTAGCCCTGCTTTGTTGTTGTTGAGCGCCTTTTTGGGCTTTCAACTTATTTCTGCTTTTGCGCCGAACCTTCTTTATAACAGGTTGACAAGGAGCGGCATTTTCATCCTTTACGGCTTGTTGGAGAAGGCGTTGCGTCTTGGCTTTCTCATAAATGGCCGTCTCACGGTTGTGATCATCTCGGACTTTTTGACCAGCTTTCTTTATAAGTCTGTCCATTTATTCCTCGAACGACGGACTGAGCTCCTTTGCATCTGGAACTTTCACTGGTTTAGGATTAGCGTCCTCCCATTGAGCATCTGCTTCTTCATCGAGGTCATACACGACGTAACAGCCGGGCAGTAACTCTCATTTCTTTGACCAGATGTATCCAAGCCCTTTTGTTTCCATTCTCCCGTTAGGCAGTTTGCGTTGAGTCCCGGGAACGTTCCAGACCCTGTCATAGAATTTGGCCTTTCTAACGGTCTGTTTGAAGGGTATCCCCTGGCGTTTCAGCAGCTTCTTCAAACCCTCTGTATAATATCTGGGAAGACGGATAGGCTGAAGCCTGTCGAACGCAGGATCCGCGCCATGCCAGATTTCTTTTTTCACCTTGGTTTCTTCAGAGCGGTAAAATAGAATTGCTTTTTCGCTTTCTCGTTTGGGAGGGATATAGAATGTCCGCAGCTCTTCTACACTGTAGATATTAAGTGCATCCAGTTCTTTATGATGTTCAGGCGGCACCATGGCGATTTGTAGGCTTTGCTCTTCGTCAGCGGACATTTGTATTAAAGGTCGAGCAGAGAATACGGCATGGACTTCATCTTTCGAGTCGCTGCCAAAGATCAATGTAGGAGCCGATGGTCCCGGCTTGTTGTGTTGGGGCGGATCTGAATAAACCATCTCCTCTTCTTCCTCAGTATCACTGCCGAAGACAGGGATGGTAGCGTTAGTTTTATTCTCCGGCTTGTGACACTTCTCCGTGTCTTCAAAATTCGGCAAGAAGTATTTGGCATCTTCATATTTGCGAACTTCATTTACGGAAAACGGATTCAGTTCTCCCGTTACGGTATACTCGAGACCATCCCTAAAATATTTCATACACAGATGCTGTGTAGAAGGGATGATGTTGTACTCGTGTAAACATGGTCGGCCGAGCAGAGCGTTGTAGCATGTCTTGGCATCTATGATGTGGAATTTAATGTCTGTGACGAGCAGCCCGAAGCGTAGTGTCAGTATCACAGATCCAAGAGTTTTTGACGATTGGGAGTCGAACCCGGAGATGGTGATCTTGTCCCGAGCAAGGTACTGGACGCTCATGCAGATTTCCTTCAACACCCGCACGTTGAGTAGGTTAACAGACGACCCGTTATCGATCAGGATTTTGCCTATCTTTATATCATGGCAGTATCCCGAGACATAGAGAGGGCGATTGTGTTCGCACGTCCCAAGTAGAAGGTCTTCATCGCCAAAAGTGACATCGGCCGTGTGCACTTCCTCCAATTCATCCTTCATCTTTTCCTCGGCCAAGCATGCTTGGAATTGTTCCGGGTCTTGGAGCGCCTTAATCAATGAATCTCTCGCCTCTTTTGATAGCAAAAAGGCATCAAGAATGCTGAGCTGTGAGGGCAGCTTCCTCAGATGTGCTAAGACGTTGTAATCCACCTTATTCTTCTTTGGTGGGTCTTTGGCAGCTAGCTCTTCCACCACTTGGTCATCTAAGACGATATCTTCAGAGGCCTTTCCTTTCCCTTTATCTTTCCTGTTCGAGGGTCCGAGGTTCTTTTCAGGCAGCGTGCGATTACGTAGCCGGATATTTTCGCAAACCTTCGGTTCTTCTTCTTTTCTCGAATCGGACTCTTTAAAGAGGGGGGCAAGTTCTAGCTCTTCATCAGAATCACTCCCAAATGTAGGCACTTGTGGTTTACCGGTGTTAATCATGCAACAATCGCCAGCAGTTCTTTTAAGCCCTTCGGTCGTATTTCTTTGCTCCCGACGAGTTTTACGCTTTTCCCGCTTAAAGCGTTGTCGATGAGCAACGTATCCTTGCCACCATCTATCAAAAGCTTTGCACTCCTGAGTGGGGTGCGAAACCTTCTGATGATATAAGCAATAAGACGGGTCCATTTTCGCCTCACCAGTAATTTCTTCTTCGGAGGATGGTAGCTTCATGCCCATTGATATGGCCTTAGCAAACCTTTTCTTTATCTTGAATTGACTTTTGTCGGTAGCGAAAGTGTTTAGCTCCAGCAGGATCGTCTCAGCTCTTTCATCAAGTTGCTGGCGCTTGGCCCTTTCCAATATAGCCGTCTCGCGTTCTCGATCAGCTTTATTTTTCAATCGAGCTTCGTTGAGGAATGCGTCAATTTCCTCATCTGATGGCCCCAGGACTTTTGGTTCAGGATCTGCCCCCGGCTTTTCAGTGCAAGGAGTCTCCTCCTCATTTGTGACCGAATGGGAAATCATATGACAACTCGCCATATATCCCTCGGATTCATCCGATGAACTTCCTTCCTCATCTTCTTCTTGAAAAACGTGATTGAGGAATTCTTGGAGCGTAATGGGAGTCCGTGCCTTTTGATTATATTCCTCCAACGCGTCAATTTGCCTTTGTAAGTCCGTGCGCTTATCGTCAGGCTTCACGGGCTTCTTAGATTTCTTCTTCTTCTTTTTTGAAGATTTTGACGGTTGGCTGCAAGTGTTTGAGCCACCACCATTGGTCTTTGGAGTTGGACGTGGCTTCAACATCCCTTCAATGACCTGCGGTTCCAACGGGTTCGTCCACTTGATCGCTGGACATGTCTGAAGATCGTTTAGCATCCTCTTTGTTTTGGCTGATAATACAACCTCCCAAGGAGCTTCTTCAATGACGGAGCATGTTGCCCCTGGCGCATTCATTCCCTTAGAGGTGTGGGGCTGCGGGGGATTCACCATCCATTTGTCAGATAACGCGAACTTGCCCTGTCGGTACTGGTTTTCAAGCCAATTTTTGAAAACGTAGCAATCTTCGATCGGATGGCCTAGTACTCGATGATAAGGACAGTAGTTGGGCTCGTTGACGTCACTTGGTTGCAACGGACGTTTTGGATCCGGCAAATTTATGAGTCTGTTGCGCAACGCCAGCTCGAATAACCTCCTCGTTTTATCGCGGGGAAAGGAATAAGGACGTCCCATCCTATCCTCAAGGGGCACGTACGGTCGCGTATTGGTTTGAAGAGCAACCGGCTTTGAGTCGCTCGGTTGTTGTTGTGCATTAGCGACGACGATCGCTTTTCCCTTCCCTTTGTCATTTCGGGTGTCTGGCCTTGGAAGAGGGGGTTTATGGCCCATTTGATCCATTTGCGCTAGTTTGTCAATCAAGGCCTGGAAGGTAGTCGGCTTGAAAAACATCATAAACTGCGAGATGGTTGCTTGTGGATCGAGGGTTCCCACAAACATATCCACCGCGGGAGCTTCTTCAATGCGCTGCTCACACTTTGACCATAAGTTCCGCCATCGTATAGCGTACTGAACCCACATCTCGCCTGGCTTTACCTTGGCGTTAATCAGTGCTGTCATCGGGGTACGTTCACTGGCGCTTGCAAAACGCAAAGTAAACAACAGCTCCATCTCCGCGAAGGTTTTAATAGAATCGTTTGGGAGCTCAGAGTACCATTCGAACGCCGTATCTGATAAACTTCCAACAAACTGACGAAGTAAAAGCTTGTCATCTCCACCGGTATTGCCGCAGAGTGCCCTGAACTGGGCGACATGCTGGTGAGGATTGCCCGTCCCATTGTAGACATGGAACTTGGGAATCGTATAACCTGGCGGGTATTTGATTTGATCGTACCAACTCGGATATGGTCTCCCCGTTTTCACGACCTGGCCGACTGTTTCGGTTGCATGATGAACTCGTATTTCCTGGGCGATGTATTCATCCAAATCAGCTTTGGAGATTGTATCCTCTTTGGCCGTGGACAGAACTGGTGGAGGATTCGACGTCTCTCCCCTATCGTCTTCAAGGATGATCGGGGAATTTTCAGCAGGTGGATCTTGTTGAATCATCATATCCACCATATCCTGGAACAGGAGGGCCATTTTCTTTATGTTGGCTGCCTGTTCCGCAGCTTCTTTATCTTTCTTCTCCAGTACGCGACGAAGGAATTCAGCGTCAGTTTCTTGTTCTTGACGCTCGTCCGAGGACATTTCAGGGGTTTCTTTTGGCCCTGTAAATGCGGCCATAGCGTTCATGTAACGTTTTGAAAATCGTTTCGGTGAAATTTCGAAAAATCGGTAAAATAAGGGGGTTTTCTGTAAAAAATCAAAATACAAATATCTTATTATAAAAATTAAATATACATATTCTAGCTATGTAATTGCTATTATTTGGTGTTTATTGAGCCGCTGGTGAAATTTCAAATTTTCTGAAAAAATATTATTTTATTATTATTTTAAGCCGTCACTAATACATTTAATTAGGGAAAATTACAAATTGGAATGAGTTGAAACAAATTTTGTGCATCATAAAACATTAAATAAAATTTTATCATGTGGTTTTTGGAACGAAATCATTTGCCAAAACGGTTTAGAAATTATTGAAGAAAAAAGGCTTTTTTTTAGCTTAAATGGATGCTTGGGGTATTGTATTTATCATTTTTCATCACCCCACACCCGTACCCACACCCACACACCCCCACTAACTCGTCCCCATGGCTGAATTCAGCAGCCACCATATTTTTCCCCACTTGATTTTCAAAGAAAAGAAAAGAATAGAATAGAAAATGATAGAAATTGAGTGGACTTTGACTAGATTTATCTTTCCCCACCTCACTCTCTCTCCTCCCTCACCCAATCCCCACAAATTTCAGGGCAAAACCTGCACCAAAAACAGCCCCTCTTGATTCTTCTCCACTTCATTGCAAAACCCACAAAATTCCACCAAAAATCCAAGTCAAAAACCCCACAAAATCCAATCTCTACCCATTATTTCTTTGCCCAAGCTAGCATGGATCTTGGAGGAAATTTGGCATTTTGGAAGCCATGATCTTCATGTTGATCTCTTGATCATGAGGTATAAAAAATTCTTCCATATTTGTTAATTGTTAGTTGTATGTTTAAAGCAAACTTGTTTAGATGTTTAAAAAATATAAATAAAGGGGTTTTGAATTCAAGTGTAGAAATTCAAGTGGATGGTTTTGGATTATAGTTAGGGTTTTGTTGTATGATTATGGTTGCAAGTGGGATTCTTCTTTTATGGAATGTGAAACATAATCAAATTGTTAGTTGTAAATTGTTAAGTTGAAATTGTAATATTTAAGCTATTTTACTTACTAGATTTTTGGAAAATTATTGAATGTCTTAGATTAAAATATAATTATGGTTTCATGTCATTATTAGTATTATAATAAGTGGTTTAATGCCTTTGGACCATGCAAAACCAAGCTTATTTGTAAAATTATGAATTTTACTTTAAAAATTGTTAAAATTGGTTATTTTTGCAAACTTGAATATTGGGTTAATGATAATTAATGAGATTAAAAGTATGGAAATGGTTTATATGACCTGGTTATGATACTTAGTGAATATTATGGCTATTAGTTGGGTTAAAACATCAAGTTTCGAATTAAAACGGTAATTAAGTGCTTTCTAGGTTTTGTGAAATAAATCGATTTGAGCAAATTTAAGGTTTTTATGAGTTGCACCATATTTTCAATTAAATTCTAGTGCGTTATGAACGCGTGATTGGTATTTTGGGTTTTTCTCGATTGATTGACGTTTGTACATCGACATCGAGGGTTGGTTTGGCTATTTTGGCATGCGTAGGCGATAGGTTTTGACCTATGCGTGATACGCGTGCCGATTTGATTTTCGTGTGCCGTTTCGATTTCGAATTTGGTTTTAATGCGATACGATGCGTTATGATATGTAGGTACCCCATGTGGAATTCGAGACGATAAGCAAGCACGTGGCGACGTCGGCACCGGCTAGCGAGGACCAGGTGAGTAGATTTATATCTACGGGGAGAAGTCGGGTGGATGGCGTATAGCACCCCCGCAGTCCGTGGTGATGTATACGGATGCGTATACACACCAACAATTTATGATATGTTGTTAGGATTTATTATTGATGATTTTAGATGGATATTGGTGTTGGATTGGTGCATGGTTACGAAACCTTAGGTAGTGGGTGCACTACACTTACACATACACACATATACATACTTGCATACATTCCTTATTTCATATGTGCGTGTATGGGAATATATATTTATGTGTTCACATGGGTATGGGACTATGTGTTCATATACTGGATTTGAGGATAGTATTTGGAATTTGAGATGAGTCGATGAGATTGGGCTTGAGGCCAGGAGATCGGTGATGTGATTTGGTTCGTATTGAGATACGATCTGATGTTTTAGCGGGTCTTCTGACGTAGTAATTCTTACACCCGCATGCATACATAGATGGCATCAATATTGTACTAGACGTAGGAAATTATTCCGGATCATGATATTTGATAAAGAAGATACCAAATGAATAGTGTGATTGATGTGACTTTGACCCGTACCCAGATTTGGGGATGCCGTACGACGGATTTACGTACGCGCTATATATTGATGATTGATCCGCACTCTTGACTTGGGATGTATGATTATAGATATGGTATCGGATATGATATTATTGAGGCGGGATCACCGACTAATATATATATACAGGTATGTATATACATCGACTCAGATGTTAGGCGGTTTCCTTACCTGTAGTCCAGCTGGTTAGCTTAGCCCTTTAGTTTAGTTTAGTTGATAGATTAGATTCGATTCTTACCTATTTCAAAAACTAACGAATCGTGGGTATTTTAAAAGACAGCCCAAGGGATCCTACGGATATTTCAAAAGACGTATCTTTTCATAAAAACACCGTAGCCCCTATTTTCAAAACCCCATGATTCGTGTTATTTCAAAAGGCACCATTTGTAGGATTTATATTAGTTTAATACTGATTAGTTATCGTTGTGTCTAGTATTCTGCTTCCGCACATTATTGCTGTTCGCTCTGCCCCGCATACTTATTTTGCTGCATACTCCATTATTGATATCACGCTGTTAGGACACCAGCACCATTACCGATGATGCGTATGTACCACATACACTTACTTGCCGGCTCACACACATCTTCATCGGTAATTGCCATGTCACGTACACTTAGAAAATACTATTGCTTGGCTTAGCTTGTTAGTTAGTAGTTGATACGATATTAGTGTACCTGGGTTATATGCCAGTTTAGACATTGTAGTTATTACTTGTCACTTCATGCATACTGTTATTCCATTGTTCATGCCTAGTTATTAATCATACATTGCAACTTGGTTATTGACACCATATACATTCATTAGCATTGACATATGCACTTGTGATGACTTCTTGAGATTTATGATATTTCTGGATTTCGGGGGAAAGCCGCAAAATTTCTAAACTTATTAACCTTTTAAAATATGTAAATTGCGGTTTTCTAGTGATGTAAGTGTCGTCCACCATGAGTTTGATGTGGTTTTCGAGATCCGTGTCGAGGAGTGGAGGAACCGTCACGGGTACATGGTGGGCCCGGTATGGTACCCCGGGGCAAGATGAATGTGGTGTTGACGTTGAGCCTGGCAGGGAACAGATTACCTACCGGTGATATTACCCGACGCGTCGGATATCCGGAGGATACCGTCGTGGTCTTGAGATGGATGGTAGGGGCCGGTCTGGACTGACGGCGTCCTAGATATTGAGATTGAGACATTGATATTTCGAGACAGTGAGATTTATGTTTTGTGTCGATGCTAGACACTGTTGATACTGATTTCATTATGATACCTCAGTTTAAAAATACGAAGGAAATCCCACTAATTTATGAAAACAGTTTCTTCATTTACATGTATTCTGTTTTCATGCATTCATACCTCATTCATATGATATATTGCTACCTGAGGCACTGACACGGGCACATGAGATTTCACTCGGTTAGATATTACCCTAGCCATTGTTATAGGCTGCTGGTTATGTATATTTTTGAGGATATATTATGATCATTGACCTAGGTTGCGTTATTTATGCGATTTCTGTTCGTAGATGTTTTTCTATTCATGAGTTGGCAACTCACCCCCGTTGTGCCCCAGTTTCTTGCAGGTTTTGCCGTACAGGTTTAATTACGGCTTTGCGGGCTCAGTTTCATTCTGGTGACTTGCTAGTAGGTGGGTTTTTCTTGTATCGTACCCATCATATTACCTTGTATAATATTATTCCATTGTATTTAGTAAATTCCATCAACCAAACATGTATTTATTTTGAGATAGAGACCGGTGATGTTATTCCTTCGACCTTAGAGTCGCGCGTTATATTTATGTGGTTTTCTTGTGGTTTTGAGTTTCCTTTTGAATTTTGATCCTCGCCGTTGGCGTTGTATGTTATATTGCTTGTGTGGTTGTGACCGACGATTGACGAAGAGCTAGCTCCCGCTTGGGGATGCCTTTTTATTGATTTCGTATACTATTCATGTTGTATCCCGTTTGGGAGTCAGTATTTTCAAAGGAGGCTCTGCCGAAATTTTCGGGAAATATTTGATGTTTTTTTTAAACCACATAATTCGGCTTATGCTATTAAAACTACTTGTTTTAAATTGGTTTTCCTTCACTCTACTACTTTTCTTGGTTTGGATTTCTGGGTTTTCGGCTTACTTAGATTACGTACGCCTCGAGACGTTCGTAGTTTAAGTGCCGGTCATATTCCGTACTTTCGGGACGTGACAAAGTTGGTATCAGAGCGTTAGGTTTTAACCTTCGGAGCGTAGGATGACCCTTGGTTGATGGAATAGGTGACTAAAGTAGAGTGACGTACCGTTGGTATGTTCCGCGGCATATTTACGACACGCCACTCCACTTAAGAAACCTTAGGATGTACATTTCCTTGTTCAGTATTATATTCCTTCCTGATCTAGCCTCATCGTTACCAGTTTGGTTTTGCTGCCACGATTTAGGGCAGGGAGAGCTACGGCTAGAGTTGCAGTCAACAGGAGCTCTTCACAAACGAGGACTGACTAGGGCATGATTCCGGCGACACCCAATTGCAGAGATGTGTCTTTTTACTGTGTTTCCGCGCCACGAGCGTTTGGCGGATCGCCTTTATGAGGTTACTCGGAGGTGCTGATCGACACTAGAGAATTGAGCCACTGATAGAGGCCAGTCAGATTTTGATGACCGTTGGTGTATTGCTTACTCAAGATGATTGATGCACTGTTCAGCGTGCAGACGAGTGAGCCAGTTGTTGCTGCGAGCGACGAGATATAGCCCCATATGTTGGAGGTATTGCGGGATGAGTTGTACTAATAGATGATAGAAGGTCGCTAGTCACCCGATGATGAATGATTAGGACATGTGGTTCGTTCGCCTACCCAATGAGAGGTCATCAGATAGATTGATTCCAGCTAGAGACGACTTCACGCGGAGACGTTGGGAGTCGACAGAGACGATCGAATGTCAGAAACCTATTATTCCAAGTTTAAAGTATTCGGAAGGGCATGCAGGCAATTCTATGGACCCTCTAGAAGAATGAAATCCTAACTCGACTTAATGACCGTGTGAAAGCCTTTGAACCTTAGGGTTTGCGGCAGTTCTGCGGTGCCATTAGTGAGGCTTGGGTTTGCCCTTCTACGGCTGGACCACCGATGCTGTGGTATGTACTCGATACTATTAAACTGTGCCCAAGATGTTGAGCCCTTGGGGGATTATGAGGTTTTGACAATCGATTGGATGGTTCGACTTAATTCGGACGCTAGGTGGTGAGATGCATTTCTTGGGAGACTCCCGATACGAGGATAGCCGTTGGAGCTCAGTCTATGCAGCCACGACGAGACGAGTCTAAAGCAGACGACATTAGAGAAAAGTGAAGTAAGAGGTTCGTACCAGATCTAGATGAGATGACGTTCCACTCCGCCGACATCAGAGATGCGATGCGCATGCCGAGGCATGGTACTTGGATTTACCTTCCAGAAGGAGTCGCGATGAGTATGCAGTCGTTCCAGAGCAAGATGCAGATATAGGAAAGGACGATGACTTCCGGACAGTTGGCAGAGACGAGACATGGAAGAGACCGTGAGCAGGATTCCTTCCAGGACACTGCTGTAATGATACTTGCACCCAGGATCAGATGTGTCACGTACATTCAGAGAGCCAGAGGCCGACGCCAGCGATATGCTGTCTTACGAGTGGTTGCGATGATTGACCGAGAGATGACCAGAGAAGTGCCAGAACGGAATCATCCCCGTTAGCACATCTGACAGGGCCGATGAGCCAATGGACCGAGAGATTGGTAATTCACAGTGAAGACCTTGACCCAGGAGTGGTCATTGTTACGCACACCAGCAGGCCAGAGTTCATGATCATCGACGAGACGTCCCACTAGTGACCGCGACAGTTGGCCCGAGATTCTTAGAGGATGCACTTGAGCGGTACTATTCCGTCATTATTGATTTTGATGTTTTAGGTGATTTATTCGCATGATTTGATTTTGATGATTGAAGATTTACGATCTTTGCATAGTGTTGCACTCGATATCGTTTTCGTGCCTTGGTTTCACATGTTTGTGATTTTACGGTTTTAGACATTTGAGTTGATTTTGTGCGTATGCACGCACATGATTTGGTTCCTGCACCCTGTATAGTTTATATATGCTTGCAGTGCAGTGATACGCCTTTTGGGCACTTAGATGCACTGGACTTCGATTTCGATTGCGATACTCGATAATTATTTTGTGCACCTTGTGCACCTGATTTGATTTTGCGCATGTTCGGCGCTTGATACTGGATTTCATGATTTCGTGCATGATGGATGCCCCTGGTTTTGTGTTTTCGTGCATGTTGGGCGCATGTTTTGAGGTGCGATTTTGGTGCACACCAGATGCACTAAATCGAGATTCTTCGTGCATGTCAGATGCACCTGATTTCGCTGTCAGGCACACACGTTGCCTACGACAGATGCTTTGTGCACACCCGATGCACTTAGATCTTGTTTCTGTGCACTTGTATGGCACTTATATGGATTTTGATTGTCGTGCACACCAGACGCACGTAGTATTCATACGCGTATTTTGGGATTGATTTCTTATAGAGCAGTACGTTTTTTTTATATGATATTGGCTATGTGTTTTTGTATGGAGCAGGACTAGTCAGAGGACAGCACCTGAATGTATTTTGCATGCATTGATAGCTATTGAAGGGAATTCCAAAAAGCGAGCTATAGTCTCAGTATTTACCAACGTATCTGATATGACGCGAAATGTTTAAAACAAGGAAAACCCTTCTAAATTGTTTCCTAAAACGGCGGAACGTACATTTCAAACAAAGGTATATATGTATATAGTTATTTTCTTATGATAGACGTCCGCCACTGTGCTGTGTTATGTGCATTGCACAGCAACTTAAAGGATTTGGCATGCATTTCCTCTTGATATTTGCATGTATAGTTCCGATTTTTAGCATATCGGTCTTGCTTGAGATTTGGAATTCGTGTCTTCACCTTGACTCCGATGATTGCGGGATGCTTGACGGAGTTTTGATTTGAGTTATATGCTCATTTTTCAAGCGCATGCGCTGCGCTACGATTTGTTTTATGTAGTTACAATTTCGGAGCCCCGACGACTTGATGGTTTTTCTTAGATGTTTTAGTATTTGGGGGAGTTTGAATTTAAATTCAGGGACCGAATTTCTTTAAGGGGGAAGATTGTTATGTTTTGAAAATCGTTTCGGTGAAATTTCGAAAAATCGGTAAAATAAGGGGGTTTTCTGTAAAAAGTCAAAATACAAATATTTTATTATAAAAATTAAATATACATATTCTAGCTATGTAATTGCTATTATTTGGTGTTTATTGAGCCGCTGGTGAAATTTCAAATTTTCTGAAAAAATATTATTTTATTATTATTTTAAGCCGTCACTAATACATTTAATTTGGGAAAATTACAAATTGGAATGAGTTGAAACAAATTTTGTGCATCATAAAACATTAAATAAAATTTTATCATGTGGTTTTTGGAACGAAATCATTTGCCAAAACGGTTTAGAAATTATTGAAGAAAAAAGGCTTTTTTAGCGTAAATGGATGCTTGGGGTATTGTATTTATCATTTTTCATCACCCCACATCCGTACCCACACCCACACACCCCCACTTACTCCTCCCCATGGCTGAATTCAGCAGCCACCATATTTTTCCCCACTTGATTTTCAAAGAAAAGAAAAGAAAGAAAAGAAAAGAATAGAATAGAAAATGATAGAAATTGAGTGGACTTTGACTAGATTTATCTTTCCCAACCTCACTCTCTCTCCTCCCTCACCCAATCCCCACAAATTTCTGGGCAAAACCTGCACCAAAAACAGCCCCTCTTGATTCTTCTCCACTTCATTGCAAAACCCACAAAATTCCACCAAAAATCCAAGTCAAAAACCCCACAAAAACAAAATCCAATCTCTACCCATTATTTCTTTGCCCAAGCTAGCATGGATCTTGGAGGAAATTTGGCATTTTGGAAGCCATGATCTTCATGTTGATCTCTTGATCATGAGGTATAAAAAATTCTTCCATATTTGTTAATTGTTAGTTGTATGTTTAAAGCAAACTTGTTTAGATGTTTAAAAAATATAAATAAAGGGGTTTTGAATTCAAGTGTAGAAATTCAAGTGGATGGTTTTGGATTATAGTTAGGATTTTGTTGTATGATTATGGTTGCAAGTGGGATTCTTCTTTTGTGGAATATGAAACATAATCAAATTGTTAGTTGTAAATTGTTAAGTTGAAATTGTAATATTTAAGCTATTTTACTTACTAGATTTTTGGAAAATTATTGAATGTCTTAGATTAAAAGATAATTATGGTTTCATGTCATTATTAGTATTATAATAAATGGTTTAATGCCTTTAGACCATGCAAAACCAAGCTTATTTGTAAAATTATGAATTTTACTTTAAAAATTGTTAAAATTGGTTATTTTTGCAAACTTGAATATTGGGTTAATGATAATTAATGAGATTAAAAGTATGGAAATGGTTTATATGACCTGGTTATGATACATAGTGAATATTATAGCTATTAGTTGGGTTAAAATATCAAGTTTCGAATTAAAACGGTAATTAAGTGCTTTCTAGGTTTCGTGAAATAAATCGATTTGAGCAAATTTAAGGTTTTTATGAGTTGCACCATATTTTCAATTAAATTCTAGTGCGTTATGAATGCGTGATTGGTATTTTGGGTTTTTCTCGATTGATTGACGTTTGTACATCGACATTGAGGGTTGGTTTGGCTATTTTGGCATGCGTAGGCGATAGGTTTTGACCTATGCGTGATACGCGTGCCGATTTGATTTTCGTGTGCCGTTTCGATTTCGAATTTGGTTTTAATGCGATACGATGCGTTATGATATGTAGGTACCCCATGTGGACTTCGAGACGATAAGAAAGCACGTGGCGACGTCGGCACCGGCTAGCGAGGACCAGGTGAGTAGATTTATATCTACGGGGAGAAGTCGGGTGGATGGCGTATAGCACCCCCGCAGTCCGTGGTGATGTATACGGATGCGTATACACACCAACAATTTATGATATGTTGTTAGGATTTATTATTGATGATTTTAGATGGATATTGGTGTTGGATTGGTGCATGGTTACGAAACCTTAGGTAGTGGGTGCACTACACTTACACATACACACATATACATACTTGCATACATTCCTTATTTCATATGTGCGTGTATGGGAATATATATTTATGTGTTCACATGGGTATGGGACTATGTGTTCATATACTGGATTTGAGGATAGTATTTGGAATTTGAGATGAGTCGATGAGATTGGGCTTGAGGCCAGGAGATCGGTGATGTGATTTGGTTCGTATTGAGATACGATCTGATGTTTTAGCGGGTCTTCTGACGTAGTAATTCTTACACCCGCATGCATACATAGATGGCATCAATATTGTACTAGACGTAGGACATTATTCCGGATCATGATATTTGATAAAGAAGATACCAAATGAATAGTGTGATTGATGTGACTTTGACCCGTACCCAGATTTGGGGATGCCGTACGACGGATTTACGTACGAGCTATATATTGATGATTGATCCGCACTCTTGACTTGGGATGTCTGATTATAGATATGGTATCGGATATGATATTATTGAGGCGGGATCACCGACTAATATATATATACAGGTATGTATATACATCGACTCAGATGTTATGCGGTTTCCTTATCTGTAGTCCAGCTGGTTAGCTTAGCCCTTTAGTTTAGTTTAGTTGTTAGATTAGATTCGATTCTTACCTATTTCAAAAACTAACGAATCGTGGGTATTTTAAAAGACAGCCCAAGGGATCCTACGGTAATTTCAAAAGACGTATCTTTTCATAAAAACACCGTAGCCCCTATTTTCAAAACCCCATGATTCGTGTTATTTCAAAAGGCACCATTTGTAGGACTTATATTAGTTTAATACTGATTAGTTATCGTTGTGTCTAGTATTCTGCTTCCGCACATTATAGCTGTTCGCTCTGCCCCGCATACTTATTTTGGTGCATACTCCATTATTGATATCATGCTGTTAGGACACCAGCACCATTACCGATGATGCGTATGTACCACATACACTTACTTGCCGGCTCACACACATCTTCATCGGTAATTGCCATGTCACATACACTTAGAAAATACTATTGCTTGGCTTAGCTTGTTAGTTAGTAGTTGATACGATATTAGTGTACCTGGGTTATATGCCAGTTTAGACATTGTAGTTATTACTTGTCACTTCATGCATACTGTTATTCCATTGTTCATGCCTAGTTATTAATCATACATTGCAACTTGGTTATTGACACCATATACATTCATTAGCATTGACATATGCACTTGTGATGACTTCTTGAGATTTATGATATTTCTGGATTTCGGGGGAAAGCCGCAAAATTTCTAAACTTATTAACCTTTTAAAATATGTAAATTGCGGTTTTCTAGTGATGTAAGTGTCGTCCACCATGAGTTTGATGTGGTTTTCGAGATCCGTTTCGAGGAGTGGAGGAACCGTCACGGGTACATGGTGGGCCCGGTATGGTACCCCGGGGCAAGATGAATATGGTGTTGACGTTGAGCCTGGCAGGGTACAGATTACCTACCGGTGATATTACCCGACGCGTCGGATATCCGGAGGATACCGTCGTGGTCTTGAGATGGATGGTAGGGGCCGGTCTGGACTGACGGCGCCCTAGATATTGAGATTGAGACATTGATATTTCGAGACAGTGAGATTTATGTTTTGTGTCGATGCTAGACACTGTTGATACTGATTTCATTATGATACCTCAGTTTAAAAATACGAAGGAAATCCCACTAATTTATGAAAACAGTTTCTTCATTTACATGTATTCTGTTTTCATGCATTCATACCTCATTCATATGATATATTGCTACCTGAGGCACTGACACGGGCACATGAGATTTCACTCGGTTAGATATTACCCTAGCCATTGTTATAGGCTGCTGGTTATGTATATTTTTGAGGATATATTATGATCATTGACCTAGGTTGCGTTATTTATGCGATTTCTGTTCGTAGATGTTTTTCTATTCACGAGTTGGCAACTCACCCCCGTTGTGCCCCAGTTTCTTGCAGGTTTTGTCGTACAGGTTTAATTACGGCTTTGCGGGCTCAGTTTCATTCGGGTGATTTGCTAGTAGGTGGGTTTTTCTTGTATCGTACCCATCATATTACCTTGTATAATATTATTCCATTGTATCTAGTAAATTCCATCAACCAAACATGTATTTATTTTGAGATAGAGACCAGTGATGTTATTCCTTCGACCTTAGAGTCGCGCGTTATATTTATGTGGTTTTCTTATGGTTTTGAGTTTCCTTTTGAATTTTGATCCTCGCCGTTGGCGTTGTATATTATATTGCTTGTGTGGTTGTGACCGTCGATTGACGAAGAGCTAGCTCCCGCTTGGGGATGCCTTTTTATTGATTTCGTATACTATTCATGTTGTATCCCGTTTGGGAGTCAGTATTTTCAAAGGAGGCTCTGCCGAAATTTTCGGGAAATATTTGATGTTTTTTTTAAACCACATAATTCGGCTTATGCTATTAAAACTACTTGTTTTAAATTGGTTTTCCTCCACTCTACTACTTTTCTTGGTTTGGATTTCTGGGTTTTCGGCTTACTTAGATTACGTACGCCTCGAGACGTTCGTAGTTTAAGTGCCGGTCATATTCCGTACTTTCGGGACGTGACAGTCCATCATCTCTTGGAGCTTCTGTTGCTGCTCCTGAGCCTTGGTCACTGACCTCGTGTGCGGTCTGTGATCTGTTGATATGCGGCTATCTTCTTTTCCCGATGCCATGTAAACCGTATGAACTGTTATGCCCCCAGGCTTGGGGCGTTTAGGCTCACTATTTTTAACTTTTGCCGCTGACGCGGGAGTTTTCTCTGGCCTCCTTCTTTTGTGGGCCGTTGAGGTTGAAGGAACCTTTGAAGTAGGCATCATAGCAGCTGCTGTCCCCTGCTGTTCAATGGGACGGCCCTTGTCTTTTTCCACCCTCGCCCTTTTCTGGTGACGAGAGTGACCTGGGTCAATTACGGAGTCTTGAACCCTCCGCCAAACTTTATAAATTCTTGAGGACAGTCGTTGAGGGGGCTGTTTTTGCTTTGTTTCTGGGACTTTCTTCGCAGGCGGAGGAGATCTTTTCAGTGTAGCGGTTGGAGAATTCTTCCGTACCCTCCTCAGCAGTTCAAAACAATTCCCTGTTGGAACAGCAGCATTGACTTCCACCACTGGAGCCGGTGGAGTTAGCCCTGAGGGAGAGTTGCCCCCTGCCTTCCTCACTCGTTGCCAATGGCGACGTCGAGCACGGCGAACCGTTGGGATTGGCTCAGAGATTGAGATAGTTTCTTTTTTCCCCCTGTCTGAATGAGGCATCGCCGGTGTTAACCTCTTAAAGACTGAGGTTGTCTTTCGAGGGGTGATATTCAACCTGCCGAAGACGGATCCTTGAGCAGGGGCAGGAATCGTCAGTCTTGAGAAGACTGATTCTTTGACAGGAGAAGCCGCCTTGATGACTTCTGGAGCAGTAGTTATTGCCTTCCTTGAGACAGCCAATTTAGAGTTTTGATTTAGCCTGGTAAAAACAGAGGCTGTCGGTTTGGTATTGGGCGACCCGTTGACAAGGGTCGTCGTAGCAGTGAGCCGGACAAGACCGACTTCTTGTTCACTTCCGGTGCATGCATAGGCGCAGAGAAGCTTGTAGGTGGGATCATGGTCTCGAAGAACAGACCAGTGGTGGCTTGGGTCACCTGGTCTACTGGCAGAGTGAGGAAGGAAGACGCTTGGGGCCCATATGCTACACCTCCGTGGGAAGTGGAGCGTCCATTGCAGTGGCACTTCAAGCAGTTGGTGCAGTTAGAGGCCATTAAATCTTGAGTTCTGCGCCAGGCAAGAGACCAAATCTTAGTAACTTGAAATCCGAAGGCAACCATTTAACAAACCGCGATTGGTTCGCGAAGACGACACATGAAGTGTGGAGTGGAAAGAGGAATAGGTCCCACCGGGCGTGCCAGAATCTGTTCCCCTCCAAAGGACGGCGCACAGGACCGCGATGTCCTGACGCTGAGATTTAGGGCAGATGCTATTTGGTTTTATCTGTCTACCTCTCCGAAGATGCCAAGTTGATTTATGGCACCGTGTATCGGAGGTTTAGACGGATGCGGCCGATGTAGCAGACTTCATCAGATTCCCCTCGCTTGAGGGGATTTTGATTGTGGGGACGCTCTTCCCTGCGGGCGCAAGCCCCTGCAGTTAATTAGGCTACCGCATCGCGGTAACAACTTTCTCCTTCTCCGGAATTTCACTTCGTGTCGTGTGTGTTTGTTTTGTTTGTGGTTGCCCGTGGATTGTATACGGAGACTGAATAATGCCGTCGCCCGTAGGACGTGGACTAGTCCAAATCCGTATTTACTTAGATTTGGTTTTGGTATTTTTAGTTTAAGGATGCATTAGTCGCGTTGCGGCTAAGATCAACTTAAACGTTCGTTAAGGATACAATAGTCCTGTTTGAGACTAAGATCAACTTAACGTGATAATCCATTTAATATCTGGCCATCGGGACTCGTCACCTCTCTAACGTCGTTGAAGGATTACAACGATGGATGTCAAAGGAGTTCGGAGATGTACCCTCGAACCGGATATAAATTGATTTGAGAGAGCATTTGTGCTCAGTTCAATTTAATTTAAGGACTTACGGCAGAATTGGGCTAAGTCCAGTTGAAAATGTTCAACATTTTATTTATTTTTAGTCCATTAGACCTGTGCTAGGGCTTTGCCCACACTTAAATAATGCATTGCATTACTTCTATTTTCTTGTTTGGGCTCTGCCCATAAAAGATGCAGAGCATCGATTTATTTTGGGCTCTGCAAGGCATCTCTACATAGCATTTTATTAATTTTTTTTGGGCTTTGCCCATTTATAAATGATGCAGAGCATCAATTTAATTAGGCCTGTTTGGTCTTTTAATTGGGCTTGGCCCTGCATTGCATTTGTTAGGCGCTTTGCGCCACTCACTGAGCGCAAGTGCTTGTAGTGAAGACACGTGTCATGCTCTGGTGAGCGCAAGCGCAACAGTGCAGTGCGCTGCGCTAGTGCGCTGCGCTGTTGCGCTGCTGACACGTGGCGCGCTCTGGTGAGTGCAAGCGCAACAGTGCAGTGCGCTGCGCTGTTGCGCTGCTGACACGTGGCGCGCTCTGGTGAGTTGCGCCAACTCCAGAGAGCAAAGCTCTTATTTCAAGAGTGCATAGCGCAAGTGGTTTAGATGCTGACACGTGGCGCTCTTCCAAGAGCGCAACAGCGCAGTTTGCAAGTGCAAAGCACCAAGAATCTTTTAGATTCAAGAACAGAAGTGCAAAGCACTATTTGATTTCTTGATCTAATTTAGATCAAAGAAAAATAAGTTTTTTCTTGATTTTCTTATCTCAGAGAACCAAAGGTTCATGAAAAGTGCAAAGCACTATTTTATTTTATTTTATTTTTATTAAAGATCATTGATCTTGTTTTTAGATCTATGATCTGTTCATAAGAGAACTTTCTCTTTTTCTAAAGGTTTTTACCTTTTTTATTCTTGAGGAGTTTCTCAGAGTTCTCTCTCTCTCTCTCTTTTTTAGAAAAATGTTGATCCCTTTGAATTGAGGTCTGGGGTCCTTTTTATAGTGCCCATAAATTAGTTAAATTTGTTAAAGAGATTTTTCTCTGAGTGATTTGGGGAATTTTCCCACCGTTGGATCTTTGATCCAAGGGTTTCTGCTTTGCAGAGGAAAATCTTCTTGTTTTAACAAGAACAGAAAAGATTTCTTAGAAATTTAATTCTGTTTGGCGCAGATGCCCCAGCGCGTGACACGTGTCGCGCAGCGCACAGCGCAGCGCAACTGCGCTAGCGCATCTGCGCTGACACGTGTCGCGCAGCGCAAAGCACAGCGCATCTGCGCTAGCGCATCTGCGCTAGCGCATCTGCGCTGACACGTGTCGCGCAGCGCACAACGCAGCACAACTGCGCTGACACATGTCGCGCAGCGCAGTGCTTGCGCAACTGAAGCGTTGCTTCCTTTAATAGAGCTTTGCTCTGATTGGGTGCGCCTTCTCGGGCGCTGCGCTGACGTATCAGCGCCTGACACGTGGCGCGTTGCGCCCGGGATTTGAAGCGTTGCTTCAAAATTTTGATTTTTGAATTTCCAGCAGAGCTTTGCTCTAATTGGGGGAAACAGAAACCTTTTCTCCAGTGGCTATGCTTAAGTCCATCCGGATCTTACTTGCCATTTCTGCATGGCAAATGGATATTGAGACCGCCTTTCTAAATGGTGATTTAGAGGAGTACGTGTACATAACTCAGCCAGAGGGCTTCGTAGATAGTGGGAGCAGTGGAAAGGTGTGCAAGCTTCATAAATCCATCTACGGGTTAAAACAGGCATCGCGGAGTTGAAACATCTGCTTTGATGTTGTAGTCAAAGAGTTTGACTTCATCAAAAACGTAGATGAATCTTGTATACACAAGAAGGTTGCAGAGAGTAAGGATGTCTTCCTCATATTGTACGTGGATGACATACTCTTGATAGGAAATGATGTTCCTATGCTGCACTCGGTCAAGTTCTTCTTATCACATAGATTCTCAATGAAAGATCTAGGTGATTCCTCCTGCATTTTGGGAATCAAGATCTATAGAGATAGATTTAACGGATACTGGGATTATCCCAATCCAGATACATTGACACCATACTAAAGAGGTTTAGTACGGAAGAATCCAAGCGTGGGAACCAACCCACGATCTCTGGACTCATTCTCTCCAAAGAGATGTCTCCCAAGACTGATTTGGAAAGAGCTCGCATGCAAGGGATACCCTATGCTTCGGCAGTAGGCTCTATCATGTACGCGATGCTATGTACCAGACCCAATATAGCATACTCACTAAGTGTAGTGAGTAGGTATCAAGCAGATCCTGGAGAGAGTCACTGGACAGCTGTGAAGAGCATTCTCAAGTACTTGAGAAGGACTAAAGAGATGTTCTTGGTGTATGGTAATGGAGAACTCCAGATGGAGTCCTTTACCGATTCAAGCTTCCAAAGTGATAAGGACGACTCTAAGCCGCACTCGGGATTTGTCTTTACCCTAAATGGAGGGGCAGTTTGTTGGAAGAGTTCCAAGCAAGAAACCGTGGCAGACTCGACGATGGAGGGTAAATACATCGCTGCCGACGATGCTGCCAAAAAGGCTGTCTGGATGAAGAAGTTCATCACTGAACTTGGTGTGGTTCCGTCCATTGAGCATCCAATACCTTTGTATTGTGATAACAATGGAGCTGTGGCTTTGGCCAAGGAACCAAGGTCCCATCAGAAGTCTAGACATATTCTGAGGCGGTATCACTTGATCCGGGAGATAGTTGATCACCGTGAGATCGAGGTCAGGAGAGTTGACACGAAGGACAACACTGCGGATCCACTCATGAAGGCCATTCCCTAGATACAATTTGAATGACTCTTCGGGATGTTGGGTATGAGATACTACAACAGCTGGCCTTAGTGCAAGTGGGAGATTGTTAATTATATATATGCCCTAGAGGCCATTGTTGTACATATGATGTATACTATAGTAGATGCTTGGATATATATAGAGAGGACTTTCTTGCTCGATATGATAGTATGCTATTTGGTTTCATTTTATCTTAACATGTTGACTTGTATTAGTTTACTATCTTGCTCTCACATGTTGATAAAGCCCTTAGGATATGTACTCGACTACTAGGACTATGATGCAGATCATACTAGTGGGGCCAGGGTAGTCAAAGAGTACATCCTATAACTGTTCCTAGTCGAGGGTGTATTGAGATAGGGCATCTATACTCCAGAGTAGACTAGCGTATACGCATCTTGACATATATGATGGGCGATGGATGATCCCATATCCATCGGTATTTGACATCAAAGATGGTGTATGGGTGCTCAGTGAAGACTGGGTACACTGAATGGACTCGCCGAGAATTCCTAGATGGTATTATACCAATCGTCAGATAGCAGTTCTCCGGTGACACTGGTACAGGTTATTCTGTAGACCCGATCGTTATAGAGTCTTGTGTGATTCCCACTGTGCTTTGATTTCCACCTTACCACGTCTAACAGGGCATGCAAAACGGTGGCTTTTGGGTACAGTCCCGAATCATATGGAGGCGATGACCGATAGGAGGGGTTTCGTCTTTCGCGGTATAGGGAGTTGATGTTGTGCTGTGTTCGATTGGGTATAACTGGAAGTCCTTGGCCGGGACTGATATGGAGTGCTGCTGGTAAGAGTTATCAGTAGTTTCTCGACCTGTTATGAGCCTCACATCGACATGACTTATCGGTTACAGGGGTCTGACGTTTACCACCCCTAGACTGGATATGCGACATATCAGATGAAGAGACCGGATTGTACGGTAGTGTTACTGATTGGATTCGCAGGAGAATGTACAGGATTGCTTATTGATCTTCTGATCGCTCAATACCTGGGTGGCTGTTACGTTTATCTGACCACTTGCAGCTTATGGGTGTTTGATATGATCATCACCTACTGCTGGCACATTGACGATTCTTTAGAGTCCTACACAGAGGTTTCCTGGCTCAGGCAAAACGGGGTAGGAGCACATATGTGATATGTGCAGGACCGAGAATAATACGATATGAGATACCGTATTCTATTCTCGCGATATGTGATATCGACCGGGTATATGTGATATAGCCGGGTTATCGGATCAAGTGTTGATTCGATGAAATGGTACATGTTATATTAGTCGGTTATATGCGCCATAGCCGGATTATCGGATTAAGTGTTGATTCGATAATTTAATATATAATTATATATGTGATATATTACATTATGTTAACTAATATTAGCTCGCTTTATTGATTCATTTTCTCATGGGATAATACATTGATATATATACGATATATGTTAATTGTATTATTTTCTTTTGCTACAAAATATATTGTATATGTGATATATAATATTGTAACATGTTAGGGTTATAAATTCAACATTGGTTTAGGGTTTAAACTTGGTTAGGGTTTGGATTAGGGTTACCTTTTGCATGAAGCTTCCATGAAGCTTCATGAAGCTTTGACTTTGTCTTTAGCTTTGATATTTTGTGTTGATATTTATTAACCCAACCCAAACCTTAACCTCTAGTTTATTTTCTACAAGGGTTAACTCTATCATTATTAACCCATGGTTGTATTTGTAACCACACATATAATTTATTATTCATCACAAAAGGATGAGCATCTTCTTCTTCTTCATTCTCTTGAAAGAAAACCTTCACTAGCTTTTCATTTGTGAATAAGTGTGAGAATTTGAAATCAAAAGAGAGCAAAATTCCTACTTTATCATCCTCATCTATTCTAGCCATTTAGATTAGGGTGTTCACTTCTCTAATATGTTGTTTAGTGAAGTGTAAGCTTGAGTTAGAGATTCTTCAAGGTAGATCATCTTAGATCATGAAGACTACAAGCAACGTGTCTCATTTACCTCATTGAGCCACTCGAGAGTCGGAGTTCATGTTGACCGCAGTGAAGGGACCTCAACACGGAGCTTATGAAGCAAAGGAATGGACTACAAAGGTTGTAATCCCTATCTCTTTACTTCTTTGTATGTGATACATTATTTGTTACCCTAGAAATTCTAGCAAGATTCATGGTTAGTTAGTTTTGTACCTCTCTAATTTTTTAAATTGGCATGAGTGATGCTACCAAACCCTAGACTAGGTGCAAGGGTAACCCAACAGTTATGTACCAGACCAGATGTAGATGACTCACCAGGTATAGTGATCATGAATCAATCGGATCTTAGGAGAATCACTGGAAAGCTGTGGAGGACATACTTAAGTACTTGAGAAGCACTAAATGAATGTTCTTGGTTCGAGCTTCCAGAGTGATAAGGTCGACTGAGAGTCAGTCACAGGCATTGTCTTTACCCTCATTAGAGAGACGGTATGTTGGAAAAGATCCAAGCTAGATACTGTGACATACTAGAAGATAAAGGCTGAATACATTGCTACCAATGATGCTGCCAAAGTGGCATTTCTTGTTCATGAGATGAACAAGGTTCCTACCATTGAGCATCCAATAACTGTTATTATGACAACAATGGAGTTGTGGCTTTGGCCTAGGAACGCAGGTCCCATCACCGTTCTAGACATATTCTGAGGCAAATATTACCTGATCAGGGAGATGGTTGATCTCCAAGAGATCGAGTTCAGGAGAGTTGATACGAAGGATAACACAGCGGATCCACTCACAAAGGCCTTTCCCTAGAGAGACTTCTATAGGATGGTTGAGTATGGGATACTACAACTACTGCTATATTGTTGGGTATTGGATACTACAACAGATGGCTTTAGTGCAAGTGGGAGATTATTAGTTATATGTATGCCCTAGAGGCCATTACTGTACATGTGATGTATATTGTAGTGGATGCTTGGACATATATAGGGAGGACTTTCTTGCTCGACATGATAGTATGCTATCTGGTTGCACTTTATCTTAACATGTACACTCATTGTCTCTCTATTACATGTTGATAAAGCCCTTAGGATGAGTACTTGACTACCAGGATTATGATGCAGATCATACTAGTCGGGACAGGGTAGTCGGTAAGTACATCCTTGAAATGTTCCTAGTCGTGTGAGTATCGAGACAGGGCATCGATACTCCAAAGTAAACTAGCGTATACGCTTCTCAACCGATATGATGGGCGATGGATGATCCCATATCCATTGGTGTTTGACATCAGAGAAGGTATACGGGCGCTCAGTGGAGACTGGGTACACTGGACGGACTCACCGAGAACTCATAGATGGTATTATATTTATCGTCGGATAGCAGTTCTCTGGTGACACTGGCACATGTTAGTCTGTAGACCCGAGATCATCATAGAGTCTTGTGTGATTCCCACTGTGCTTTAATTTCCACCATACCACGGTCAAGAGATCATGCAAAAAGGTGGTTTTTGGGTACAGTCCCGAGTCACATAGAGGCAATGAGCGATGGGAGGGGTTTCGTCTCTCCTGGTATTGGGAGTTGATGTTGCGCTATGCTCGATTGGCCATAACAGGAGATCCCTGGCCAGGGTTGCTGAGATTTACTGATAAGTGTTATCAGTAGTTTCTCAAACCGTTATGGACCTTTCATCGGCATGACTTATCTTGCTATTGGGGTCTGACGTTATACCACCCCCAGGCTGTGATATGCGACATATCTGACGAAGAGACCGGACTGTACGGTAGTGTTACTGATTGGATTCGCAAGAGGACGATCAGGCTTGCTTGTTGATCTTATGATCGTTCAATACTCGGGTGGCCGTTACGTTTAGCAGACCGCTTGCGGCTTGTGGGTGTTTGATATGATCATCACCTACTGCCGGCGTATTGACGAGTCTTTAGAGTTTTACATAGAGGTTTCCTGCTTTATGCGAAACGGAGTAGGAGCACATATGTGATATGTGCGGGACCGAGATTAATACGAGTATGTGATACTGTATTCTATTTTCGTGACTTGTGACATTGGTCGGTTATATGAGATATAGCCGGGTTATCGGATCAAGTGTTGATTCGATAAGTTGTTGCATTTGATATTAGTCGGTTATATATGATATAGCCGGATTATTAAATCAAGTGTTGATTTAATAATTTAATGTATAATTATATATTTGATATATTACATTAACTAATATTAGCTCACTTAAGTATTCATTTTTCTCATTTATGATACATTGATATATATGTGATATATGTTAAATGTATTGTTTTCTTTTTGCACACAAAATATATATGTGATATATATTGTTGTGTCATGCTAGGTTACACATGCAACATGTATGTATGAGACTCACACCATGCTAGGTTAAAGTTAGGGTTTTATTTTTTTTAAGTAATTCAAGCAACTTGGATAATTAGTCATGGTTGGGCTTCGATATAAGCTAGTAGAACATTGACTTGGTCCACTTGTTTGTTGTGCTTAAAATATTTTTTAACCTAACCCCTTAACTCATAGCTATGGTTTAGTCTCTACAATGATTAGTGCATGACATACACTCACCATGGTTGCATTTCTAACCTCATGAGTTTCATTCATCATCTTCTTCCTCACTTGAGAAAAAGTTTGCTAGTTTTTTCTAAGTGATGAAACCTTGTGAGAAAAATAAATCTAAATTGAGCCCACTTCCTACGTCATCATCCTCTACTATTATCCATTTAGTTTAGAGTGTTTGCTTCACTAATCTAACCATTAGTGAAGAGGTAGCATGAGCTCGAGTCTCCTCGACGTAGATCATCTTCACCCTAGAAGACATTGAGCAAGCTTGTTCGTTTCTTCATGTGAACCCTTACTAGAGTCCAGGTGTTCACAACTTGCAGCGAAGGGAATGCGATATGGAGCTTTAGAAGTGAAGGACCGGTCTACAAAGGTTGTATTCCCTCATTCACCTAGATGTAAAGTGTTTACATTAAGTATCGTCGGATTTTCTAGTTTCGATTCTAAGGTCAGGGTTAGCTAGAACGGAAAAAATTTAAATATGGAATAGATGATGCCTCCCGAAACTTTGCTGCTGTGCTAGACAACCTAACACAAATGAGCTATAGTCTCACTATTTTCAACGTGTCTATGATGACACAAGAATCTTTCAAACGGAAACCCTTTTATATTCATTTCTAAAAAGGATGACATATACTTCAAAAAAATGCATAATATTTTATAACCCAACGTCCGCTACTTGTGTCGTGATATAGATATCATACGGCAATTTTGAAAGGATTTTACATACATCTTTCGGCTATTTTATAGGCTTATACATGGTCGCATGCTGTATATATGATATGATGATATATTCCCATGTTTACACGATCCATTGGGATGCGCTTATATTACTTATGTAGTGTGTGTTTTATCGCATTTTGTGTCATATTATACTATATGTTATGACATAGGTAGATCGTTATACTTTTCGATTTCAACCTTGCATTATATTTTTATTCACTGAGTTGGCAACTCACCCATGTCGTGCCTTAATTTCTTGCAGGATTGATCTCCCGGATCAATAGCGGCTTGCCGACACACTTCTTATTTTCGGGTGATTGCATTTGGTAGGTGGGTTACATAGTCTCATAGTAACCATCTCTTGAATATGTATTTTCTTGTGAATCTAGTTAAAAAATCTATCGACCAAAACTTATATATTCTGGACTTATAAGAGAGACTTAGATGTGTATGTTTTTGGGTGTCGTACTCGTTTGGAGTTGACTTTCTATTGTATTTGGTTATGTTTCGCTTGCTTTTCTTCATCTTGGGCGTCGTATATTAACTGCGTGGTTGCTCCGCCGTTTGGGCATGCAAGCTAGCTCCCATTGAGGATGCTTATATTATATTTATTGCTTGTATGTTGTTTTATCCAAAATTTACAGAGGAGGTGCTGCCCAATTTTAAACTACAACAATGATTTCAAACAAACTTTACTTATACTTTCGAAATAAACTTGATTCAATTTATAAAACTGGTTCAAAAATCCACTTCCATTATTTTCTTATAAAAAGGTTTAGATTCCTGGTTTTGGCTTACTTGGGTTATGGTGGGGTCCTATAGACTTCACGTGATTCAAGTGCTGGTCACGTGTCATTTCCGGGTCGTGACAAAATTGGTATCAGAGCGCTCGGTTTAACCTTTGTTCAAGTCTAGGTTTGACTATGCGGGATCTAGGTTTTAGAGTTTCAAAACTTAGGCCTAACCTTACGGAACTTAGACTTGACTTTAGGGGTTTTATACCCAAACATTCGTAGGTTGATCTTGGTATGATGGAGTAGGAACTATGCAGAGTTACATACCGTACATATGTTCCATGACATATTTACGATACGATACTCCGCCTAAGTAATCTTGGGAAATATTTTGAGTTCCTTTCTTCTATTTCGTTCAGTTGATCTATCCTCATCGATATTTGTTGTGGTTTCAGTCACCATTTCTACATGAGCTGAGAGGGATACGGCGGGAGATAAGGCCGGGGCAGGCTCATTCGAGATGACGACTGACTAGGGTTATATCCCGGTGACACAGGAACATGTTGTTTATCCTTTTGTGATAGGATTCCTCGTTTGGAGGTGTGTGTTCTGGATCCGCACTAAATGGCCGGGTCATTGCTTGAGGCCATCCGGACTTGGAGGCCTGATGTTGTTCAGCCTACTCCGGAGATCGATGTGCTGCCTACCGTACAGAAGGTTGTACCGGCCATTGCTGAGAATACCGAGGTGTCATTACCATAGTTCATAAATCTGAAGCCGCCGGTGTTTACGGGCATGGACATGACAGAGGATCCTTAGTCATTCCTGGATATGATGGCTAGGATATTTTGTGAGTTAAGATGCTGCGATGCAAGATCAATGGAGTTGGCTAGCTTTCATTTGGAGGGTTTTGCTTAGACCTGGTGTGAGTCGATCGAAAGAGGCCGAGCAGTAGGTCTTCCTCCGACGATATGGGACGAGTTCTCGAAGGTCTAGTTAGCCAGATTACTTCCGTAGAGCATCAGAGATACCCGAGATCGTAGTTTCGAGTCATTACGAAAGAATTCGGATATGACCGTAGCCGAGTATGATTTGCAGTTCACGCAGCTATCGCGATATGCTCTCTGCTTGGTCGATATTGAAGAGAAGTGGATTAAGAGATTCGTGCGAGGTATCGATGCGCAGTTGTTCCTCTCCATTGGTGCCCAGCATTTTGATACGTATGTAGAGGCTTTAGATGTGGCAATATTTATGGAGGAACGTCTTGGTGAGATTGCAGTTGTACCGGAATCGAAGTGGGTTCATGTTGATGTCCCGGTTTCTGTGCAGTTCAGCAAAGATGGTATGGATAGAGGACGTGGAGAGTTCTTTCCAGGATGCAGTGGTAATAGAGTTTAGACCCAGGGTTAGATGTTTAGCTTGTATCCGCAAGGCCAGAGCCCGCCGCCTGTGTGTTACGAGTGCGGGAGGTTAGGCAATGTCTCCAGGGCTTGTATCATGAGGCGCCAGGGCGGGGCGGTAGTTATGCACCCAACATTTTTAATGAGAGGACATGGATTTTGTGGTCCTATACTAAGAGGATGAGGACCCAGAGGCAAAGAACGCTAGTCCGTGGGCAGAAGGAAAGTAGGAGTTCTTGCTCTACTTGTATTAGGTGCTCTGGTACCTATCGACATTGAAAGAGGTATACTCCAATGTCGATTGACTTGATTTGTGTTTTGGTGATCCGAGGATCACACTTTCGACATTGAAGATGGAATACTTCGATGTCGGTTGCTTTGACTCTTGTGTTTTGATGATTGAGATTTTCGTGGACAGCAGTTGCTTTTGATTGATATTTTGTGCTCACCAGTTGCACATATTGATATTTTCGTGCACAGTAGTTGCACTTGATTGATTTTTTGTGCACACTGGTTGCACATATTAATGTTTTCGTGCACCCAGTTGCACTTGATATTGATTTTTTTGCACCCTGTTGCACTTGATGTTGATTTCGTGCACACCTGATGCACTTGATGTTGATTTCGTGCACCCCAAACATGATGTTGATTTCGTGCACCCCGATGCACTTGATGTTGATTTCGTGCACCCCGATGCACATGATGTTGATTTCATGCACACCCGTTGCACATGATTTGTTTTTGTACAAATCCATTGAGGCTGATTTCGTTTTTATGCACTGCACTCGATGATATATGTTATGCTATATATGTATTATAGCCTTGGGTATATTTGTGTTCGGTCATGTACTTGATTTAAATAGTTGATTTCGCACTTTGCACTTGGCATTTTAGCTTGTGTGATTCTCATATCATTTGTTAAAATTTCGGTTATTTGAGTTTCACGCTTTTGTTTTCATGCGCGCGTTGCGCTATGGTATTTATAGCTAGTGTGAGATTTCGGAGCCCTGTTGATTTGATTTGATTTGAATAGGCAAAATGTTTTAAGATTTGGATTTAAATTTAAATTCGGGGACCGAATTTCTTTAAGTGGGGGATATTGTAACATGTTGAATATTATAAATATTAATTTATAATTTAAATAAGGATATTACGGGTTTTTACGAAAATAATACCGAGTATGGATTTTTGGATTTTAGTAGATTAATATCCGTATGTATATTTATTATGGAAAAAATAATAAGTATCTTTTTATGAGAATGATATTGGATTTTAGTGATTTGTTAGCTTGTAGTATACCCTCACACTATCCCACCATAAAATATCCTAGCATATTATTATGTCACACACTTTCTCTTCTTATCATAATTCTCCCAACATTCTCTCTCATCCAAATATCTCATCTCCTCCCAAACTCAAATCCCTACACCAAAACCCTAACCTTCTTCATCAAAACCCTCTCTTTGGCCAAGTTCTTCAAACTAGAGCACCTCCATGACTTCAAGTGAAGACACAACCCTTTCAAGCTCTTGGAGTGGCCGATCAAAAGCCTAGATCTCCACTTGCTCCCACTTGATTTGATAAAACCCCCTCTTTACTTCAAGTTCTACATGTTTTAATGTATTTAGCCATGGAAAAAAGTAGTTTCATATTTAAAATTAGGATTTTGATAGGGTTATTTGTTGTGATGTATGTAGTAGTGGTTTACTTGGTGATTCAACTTGTAGGGTATAATTAAGGGTATTTTGAAGCAAGTATTGTTGATGCAAAGTGGTTTAAGTTGTAAAAACTACGTTTTTATTGAGTTTTTTGTGCTCAATCGAATTCTGGGATGATATGGGAACTCTGAAAAATAAAAAGGTTATAAATTTAAGATTTATAGACCAACTTGAGACCACCCATGAAGCCCAAGACCCCCTAGCCATGACTAGGCCGCCGGTTTATTCGTTTTGGCCACTATTTACGCCCTAGATTTGGAGTTAGGTTTTGGGATTTTTTCCAGTAGCTCAATAACCTTCCAATTAGACCTTTTTTATACTTTGTTTTTCCCAAAATGCCCTAAGGCAAAATATAGGAGCATTTTGATTTGGTTTTGACGATATTTTACGGTTTTTAAAACTTGGTTTTTGGATTTCAATATCTCGACTGGATCGTTCGATATTCGTACGTCGACGTTGTGGGTATTTTGTCGTATTTAGCATGCGTTGGCCATAAGTTCTGACCTATGTGCCCTTCGCTCGTTATGTCGTTTTCGATATGGATTTTTATGCGTTTATGTTATGGTTTTGATTGTAGGTTCGATCGAGAGGACTTCCGAGACGGTGAGGAAGGGCAAGATGGTCGTCGGCTTTAACTTGAGCGAGACGCACTTCGGTGAGTAAAACTATATCTACAGGGGAAGTCGGGCGGTTGGCGTATAGCACCCCCACAATCAATTACTAGAATACTTATACTATTACATAGGATAATATTAGGTTGTTATAAAGGATATTTATAGATTGTATTCATATAACTCGTAGACTTAGACTATAGCTATGTAGTTAGTTGATAATGCGTAACTAGTAGGCTATATATATATGAATTTGTATGATAAATGTTATGTGCTGTATGCGACTAGATTTCTGTACTATATATGATATGGATTTATGTACGCGATTATAGATTCGTACTATATTGATTGGATGATATCATACGAGGGAGATTCCGTACCAGATATAATAAGGATAGATTGCCGAATGCGGCCAATATTTATTTAACTCATGGGGTCATGCTAAATCCCGATGGGGACATTATTATGATGTTAGGAGCTATACTCTTTTAAAAGCTAACGATTCGTTTCCTACCTTTAAATGATAATGTCAAGGATGTGCTGCTGATTTCAAACGAATATTTATTTTAAAAACACTGCAGCTTCCTTATTTCCAGAAACAACATTTCGTTTTATTTTAAACTATAACCATATAGCTCGTAAGTATGTAATTATGTTTAATGCCTTTTTACAATACGATTATTTTACGCTCGTGTTTTGATTACTTATTATATATGCTAGTTGTGTTTGCTATGCTTATATGAATACACAGATAGAACACGGCACAACTACCAATAATTGCTATGTTGCACAAATCACAGACGCGTATATTATACTACACATCATTGATACTACCTTGACACTGTAGGATTGTCACGCTTGATAATGTTGATATTATATAAATGCGATTGTTTGATATATCCGTGTGATTTATCGTCAACTAAATAGATGCATGATGCATTTTTTATGATTACGATATCGATGTTCAAACACACTTGATAGAACACTTGCACAACTACTAATGATTGTCATGCTGCATGATTACAGACTCGTATTTTATACTATACATCATTAGTATTGTTATGACACAATAGAACTGCTATGCTTTACGTGTTCTAGTTAGGTATACTAGTATGAAAAATTCTTACTGATTTTTATATACGAATACCATTGCTATGGGTATTTGTATATGATTATTGCCAATTATGGAAAATATGATATATTCATTTTGTTCTTATGAACTTGAGATGAATTATGGATTTTGTTCTTCGGAACTTGATATTTTCCATGGATTTGGGATACCGCAACAAGATTTATTAAAACTTGCTTGTATTTGAAAAAAATCGCGGTTTTCTCTTAATATGATGATTTGACGTCCACCATGAGTTTTCTTGGTTTTGATGATTTGATAATATCCGAAATCAAGGAAGAGGCCGAGAAACCGATTATGGATACATGATGGACCCGGTGTGACACCGATGGGCAGGATAGGCCTTAGGGTGGTACGGGGAGCCTAGCTAGGTAGATCGACACCGGTGATTGTATGGGGAGCGCGGTAGGTATTCGGGAGATACTGACCAAGGCTATTTGATATTGAAAGAGGAACGGTCTGACGAGACGGTGCCTGCGATTTCTGGATTTTACATGTCGACGATAGGCGCGAGATTGGTGATGATTTCGAGTGTCGATGATGGAAACTCATGAGGTTTGGATTGTCTATGCTGGTCACTCATATGATGTTGTTTGCGTGATCCATCATGATGCGCTAATATAGATTATGCTATTAGTAGCTGCTCAGGACTGATCCATGAGATAGTACCTGAATACTATTTTCACATATCGATATAAATTAAAGAGGTTTCCAAATGAGATATAGTCTCACTATTTTCAACGTGTCTATGACGACACATGAATTTTTCAAACGGAAATCCTCTTAAAATCATTTCAAAAAAGTGAGACGTATACTTTAAATAAAATGCATAATGCTTTATAAACCAACATCCGCTACTTGTGCCATGACTATTTGAAATGATTTTACATATATCTTTCGGCTACTTTATAGGCTTATACATGGACGCATGCTATATATATATATATATATATATATATATATATATATATATATATATATATATATATGTGTTATCACATTTTGTGTCCTATTATATGTTATGACCTAGATAGATCGTTATGCATTTCGATTTTGACCTGGTGATATATTTTTATTCACTGAGTTGGCAACTCACCCCCGTTATGCCCCGGTTTCTTGCAGGATTGACCGTCCGGATCAATTGCGGCTTGCCTGCACATTTCTTATTTTTGGGTGATTGCATTTGGCAGGTGGGTTACATAGTCTTATAGTAACCATCTCTTGAATATATATAATCTTTTGAATCTAGTTAAAAACTCTATCGAACAAAACTTGTATATTCTGGACATAGAACCGAGACTTAGATGTGTATGTTTTTAGGTGTCGTATTCGTTTGGAGTCGACTTTATATTGTATTTGGTTATGTTTCGCTTGCTTTTCTTTGCCTTGGGCGTCATATATTAGCTGCGTGGTTGCTCCACAGTTTGGACATGGAAGTTAGCACTCGTTGGGGATACTTATATTATATTTATTGCCTGTATGTGGTTTTATCCAAAATTTACAGCAAGACGGGGACAGGGCTAGCGTGATGCAAAACCTATAGAAGTATCTACTATATATATATATATATATATACACACACACACACACACACACACACACATGTATACGCGATCCATTGGGATGCGCTTATATTACTTATGTAGTGTGTGTGTGTGTGTGTGTATATATATATATATATATGTTATCACATTTTGTGTCCTATTATATGTTATGACCTAGATAGATCGTTATGCATTTCGATTTTTACCTAGTGATATATTTTTATTCACTGAGTTGGCAACTCACCCCCGTTATGCCCTGGTTTCTTGCAGGATTGACCGTCCGGATTAATTGCGGCTTGCCTGCACATTTCTTATTTTTGGGTGATTGCATTTGGTAGGTGGGTTACATAGTCTCATAGTAACCATCTCTTGAATATGTATATTCTTTTGAATCTAGTTAAAAACTCTATCGAACAAAACTTGTATATTCTGGACATAGAACCGAGACTTAGATGTGTATGTTTTTGGGTGTCGTACTCGTTTGGAGTCGGCTTTATATTGTATTTGGTTATGTTTCGCTTGCTTTTCTTTGCCTTGGGCGTCATATATTAGCTGCATGGTTGCTCCACAGTTTGGACATGGAAGCTAGCACTCGTTGGGGATACTTATATTATATTTATTGCCTGTATGTGGTTTTATCCAAAATTTACAAAGGAAGTGCTGCCCGATTTTTAAACGACAATGATGATTTCAAACAAAATTTACTTATACTTTCGAAATAAACTTGATTCCATTTATAAAACCGTTTCAAAACTCCACCTCCACTATTTTCTTACAAAAAGGTTTAGATTCCTAGTTTTTGGCATACTTGGGTTACGGTAGGGTCCTATAAACTTCACGTGATTCAAGTGCCGGTTACATACCATTTCCGGGTCGTGACATTGATCTTATAGCTATTGGTGTTTGACACAAAAGCTTGTATACAAGTGCTCAATGGAGAATGAGTTACACTAGACGGATTCACCGAGAACTCCTAGATGATATTATACATATTGTTAAATAGCAGTTCTTTGGAGACATGAGTACAAGATAGTCCCTTGACCTGAGATTGCCATAGTGTCTTTGTTGGATATAGGTGCCCTCAAGGCAATTATTGTAATTGAAGGAGAACCTATACGAGAGAAAAATATTAATCGAGATGATAGTATGATATCTGGTTTGTCATTATCATTCCTGTGAATATGTTTTACTTGTTATAACGTATCGCTATTACATAATGATAAATCCTGTAGGATGTTTTCTTGACTACTAGGATTATATAGGGATCATACTAATGGGGCATGGATAGTCTATAAGCATATCCTTAAAAGTCCCTAATTGAGAGAGTATCGAAATTGGGTATCGATACTCTAGAGTAGACAAGTGTATACATTTCTTGACCCTAACCGGGGCGATGGTTGATCCCATAGACATTCGTGTTTGAAACCAAAGATTGTATACTGGTGCTCATTAGACGAATGAGTTTCACTGGACGGACTCACCTGAGAAATTCTATATGGTATTGTACCTATCGTCAGATATCAGTTCTCATGTGACATGAATACAGAGTAGTCTGTAGACCTAAGATCATTATAGTGTCTTGTGTGTGTTTGTTCATATCAGATTTTTGCATTTTCATACCGCCCAATTTTTATCACATTGCATATCCGTAGATACTCTTGAGCCGTGTTTGCTAGTCAATTGCAGGATACAGGTTCTCGGTTCCAAAACGATGAAATTCATGGAAAACACGAAAAAATCCGGGTTCTTGCCGACCACAGATAAAACACGGTCTCTGCTCTTCATCCGTATGTTGCCAGATATCAATAGGATGACAAAAGATCAAATCAATGTCATTCTCATGCACAAGGCTCAATGGTGGCACAAGATCCAAGAGATCTACGCGGAGCTCGAGGCAATCATGAAAAAATCTTGACAAAAAGTCCACCTTTCCCTCAACAGAAATTCTGGAAAATTCGTGAAGAAATTATGAGAAAATACATATACCAGAATGCAGTACACACCAAACCAGGCCAGCACCAAAAAGATATGGGCCCAACTCCTCTAAACGGCCGCGGAAGTGCGGCCAAAGTGGGGTTTTGGCCGCCCTTCCGCGGCCATCTTGGCGCCAAGCAGTTAGGGTTTTCAGGGGCTCTTTGGTCTTTTCATTAGGGCCCGTATTGTTGCCCAAGTTTCTCATCTTTCAGCCTATAAATACCCCAGAAGTTTGTGAAGGAAAGGGTCCAATTTTTCTTGTATTTCTTTTGCTAGGTTTTAGTTTACATGTTCTTCTTCCTCTTCTCACCTCTTCTCCATTAAACTTGTAAGTGAGCTTTTGAGTGAAGAGTGATGAATAAAGAAAACCATTTTATATCATGCTTGTCTCTTTCTTTTACTTGTTGTAATGTGTTGTAATTTCAATTGTTAAGTAGTTGTTGTTATTTCCTTGTTATTTCTTTCTTCTCTTTTTTCTTTATCCTTACATACGACAATGATACTTACGCTTGATCCTCGCCAAGGTGAGGTCGCAAACAGTTAGTCGTATTCTTCTAATCTCCTTCTTTCTATCTTCCTCTTTTGTGTTGTTTTATTTTTCCGTATTATGATGTGTGAGTAGTTCATTCTTGTTAGGGTAGGATAAGGGAAGTTTGAGAGAAGGAAATCTCTCTCACTCTTTCCTTGCCCAACAGCTTAAATTGACTCCCGTTAATTGAACCACAATCCGCTCCTTACGGCACCCTATCCTACATGATAGCGGTGATTCCGTAGTGAGACCGGTTGTGGTTGGATTAACCGGAGGTTATGGCTAAGAGCCAAGAACGGACGGACAAGCACCAAAAGGAAGACTTATGCGTTGGAAAGCCTAGCTTATACTCGCAAAGTCCTTCCTAGTCGTGCTAATCCCCGTTGTTGCCGATTACCGTAACACGATATTAAGAGGGGCAACGAAAGATGTGGAGACTCCTAACTCAAACTAACCTAATCCTAACCCTAACATGCTCTCTTTTAATATCAACTCAACACTTAGATAACTACAAACAAAATCTGAACAACCGGACTTAACTCGTCGAAAAACACATAGAAAAAGATTCCCATCTCCCTGCGGACGACCCGTACTCAACCGGCTAGCTACGTGCGAAACCGTCTTGATTGCGGTATTTAGAACTAAACTTGACACGCACATATCCTAACAATCAGTGTTCTTACTGTATTTTGATAACTACCCTACCACGGCTTTAAAGAGTCATGCAAACATGTTTTAGTTGGGTACAGTACCGAAGCATATGGAGTCAGTGAACGATTGAAGAGATTTCGTCTCTCGCAGTATAGGGAGTCGAGGTCGTGCTGTGCTAGATCAAATGTAACCATAAGTTCTTGGCCAAGGCAATTGAGATTTACTGATAAGTGTTGTTAGTAATTTATCGGGTGGTTATGAGTTCAAGATCGACACGACTTATCGGGTTATTGGGAGTTTGACGGTCTCTACCTCCCAGACCCGATATGAGACACTCTTAGACGAAAAGACCGGACTGTATGGTGATTTTCACTGACAGACTTTGTAGAGTTCAGATGAGAATGCTCGTTGACCAACTTTCGATCAATATCTGGGTAGTCGTCACGTGCAGTTTGTACCGCTGACGTGCTTGTGACCCATGGATATAATCCTAATCTATTGCCAGCGTATTGTTGAGTGTTTAGAATTCCACACAGAGGTTTCCCGCATAGGCGAAATGATGTAGGGCATGTATAGGATACGTGCAGGAGTTCGATTATACACGTGTATGTGATACATGTATAATAATCGGTCGTTTATTGGTATTAGCCGGATTATATATCATATAACTGGAATATTAAATCAAGTGTTGATTTATTAATTAAATATATGTATATATTGATATATATATATTAATATCATGGTCTCTTTATTATTTCTTCTTCTCTTTATTATATATTTATATATGATATAAATATATAAATGTGTCATGGTTGATGATACAAAGGAGATGGGTGTATGAGAATCGCATTGGAATGATGATAAGAACTAAGAGATTTATCTTTTATCTTTTAAAGATAAAAAGAATGAGTCATTCTTTAGATGTGTGTAGATTAAGATGACTCATTCCTTTTTTATTTTAAAAGATAACCATGCTTGAAAAATAAAAATGAGTTTATATTTTATTCTAAGACATTCTTATAAAGAAAGAAAAAGAAAAGAGATGAAAATTAGTGAGCTAAATATCCTACATCCTTACTTAATTATCCTAGCAAGATTATTGAGTGAGTTGCTTCACAAATAATGTGATCATGTGAGGCTAAAGCTTATGATGGAGGGATCTCAAGGTGCATCATCTTCAGCGAGGAGATCACCGAGCAAGCTTGTTCCGGACTTCGTGGAGACTAGCCGAAGTCCAAGGAGAAGTGGTTAACACGCTACAAAGGTTGTAACCCACCAAACTACTAATTTTAGTTTACTAGTTTGTATCGAGTTATTATTTTAGTTTGATTCTAGGGTTATGGTTGCTAATGCTATGTAGATTTTTAAAACCATTACTTCGGCTGTGCTTTTAAACCCTACTAGGTGAGCCTAACATCCCAGCAGTCTAGTATGTGTTCCTACTGTACTTTGATTACTACCCTACCACGGCTGTAAAGAGTCATGCAAACAGGTTTTAGTTGGGTACAGTCCCGAAGCACATAAAGGAGGTGAGCAATCGAGAGGATTCGTCTCTCCTGGTATAGGGATTTGATGTTGCGCTATGCAAGACGTGACTATAATCAGAAACCTGCGGCTGCAGCAATTGAGATAAACTGATAAGTGTTATCAGTTGTATCTCTGATGGTTATGAGTTCAATATCTGCATGAATTATTAGGTTATTGTGGGTCTGAATGATTCCACACCCCAGACCTGGTATGCAACACTATTTGATGAATAGACCGGACTGTACAACAGCTATCACTAATAGGCTCTGATTTCCTTCGGATGAGCTTACTTGTCGACCTTTCTTTTGATTAATACCTGGGTAGCCGTTACGTACATCTAGTGCTATTGATGTGCTTGTGGATTAACCTCTCCATGAAGTGATTGATCTGAAAGCATTTCAGATCAATCGAATATGATCCTAACCTACTGTCAGCCTATTGATTGTGTCTTTAGAGTCCCACGCAGAGGTTTTTCAAGCTCAGGCAAAACGATGTAGAGTGCGTACGGTAATACGTTCGGAAGTTCGACTAAATACGTGTATTTTATACATGTATGTTAATCGAACGTTTTTAATACTAGTCGGTTTATGTTTAAATCAGATTATTAAATCATGTTATGATAATATATATATATATATATATATATATATATATATATATATATATATATATGATATATATATTCTAGTATTATATTCATTTTCTATTTATCTTTCATTTGGTATTTGTATGCGATACAATACACGTATATATATGTGATACATATACATGTTGATGTTTTATGTATGTGATACATAAATACATTTAGAAGGGATTCTTTATTTCATTTATAATAAATAAAAAATGTGTCATTTCTTTTTGTTATAAGGAAATGAAGAATGATAGAAAAAGATAAGAATAGAGATTAGTGGGATTTTCTAGCACTTTGTGGATTGATGAAAAGGCTAGAAGACTTATCTTTTTTCTCTTTAATATGCTCATTCCTTCATCTTTTGTTCTCTCTTTTCATTTTCAAGAGAGAGAGAGAGAGAGAGATATGAGAGATAATTTTAGAGTTTGATTTCTACATCTCTTGATCTTTTTTATTAGCAAAGAAAATGATCAAGTTACTTCATAAGTTGTTTAGATTTCATGGAATTGAAGCTTGAGTTGGGGTTTCCTCGATGTGGTCATCTTCGTCGAAAACATTGGCTGCAAGCTCGATCCGGAGGCGACGAAGTTTATCTCGGGTCTTTCATGACTAGGTGGACATGCTACAAAGGTTGTAGCACTCTAAACTCCCATCTTTGCTCACTAGATTTCTATATGTGTTGCAATAATTAGTGAATGATTCATCGTAAGTTTCGAATTAGTGAGATATTTTGTAAAATTATTGTTTTATGCTTCCGTCGGGTCCAAAAGTGTTGCGACCCTAGCACTAAGTTTCTTTCACTCGGACAGCCATGCTATCTACGATAAGGAACCATCCTTCTATAATCACATTAAGGCTTTCATGCAATAATCAAGCAAAAATATAAAATATCTAACACTAAATATATGTCCAATGCCACAATAAATAATAGAAGAAATCAAGGCAATAGCGGAAGCAACTGGAATATCAAGTCTCAATGATCCAAGAAATTAAAATGAACAATAACCAACACTTGTCCCTTAAGGTTGTAAATCGATGTCACGCACCCCGCGGGTTCACGGGGAGGCGGAATAAGCAAAAAACGATTTTTATAGGCTTCGCAACACCGACTTGAACCCATGATCGACCATAAACCCTAGCTAGCTAAACTATATGAGATTAACTGCTCGGATAGGAAGTTATACCTCATGTTACCATGTCCTTCGGGTCTTCTTGTTGCCGTCCTCCTCCTTGTCATAAGCTCCAAGGATAGTTTGGATCGATGCCACCTCATTGGCCTCCTTGAGTCAAAGACGATCTACCCGAGAGTCTATAGTCCGAGCCCCAACCTCAAATCTAAGGTAACTACGGCATCTAGTTCTCTAAACTAGATGTCCTAGATGATGTAGAGAGTGTAGATAGATTAGTATGTCTTTAATAGCCTTAGGATTCTCAACACATCAGAGATTTATGGTTAGAGGAAGAAGAAGGAGCTTTAGAGGAGAGAGAGTGTTCAAGTGATGAATGAAAGAAGATGGCTAAGTGTTGTGAATAATGAAGCACACAATAATTCACAATGAAAATATCAAGCATGCTTCAATAGTCACTAAAGCATGAGTCACCCTATGACTCACCAAGTAGCCATGCTTCTTCTTTTGTCAAATAACACCTCATCCTCCACCTCATTAATCATTTAACAAAATGATATAATCCAAAAATGAGGTGTCTTCTTTTAGAACCAATCTTGAGCAAATTACAAGAAAACCCCTCATCTGTATATACATACAAATATCCGTATTCCGAAAAATACGAATACAAAGAGACAAAAATAATCCATTAATTTAATACTAGGATCTGGTTTAAACCAAAGCCCACTAGTATTATCTGTCCGAATCATCATCCGTGCACAAGTACACGTACGTGATCGAACCCTGTCGTAAAACCATACGACCTCTACATCTTTTGCCCGATGCAGGGAAACCCTCTGTGTGGGACTTTTTGCCCGATGCAGGGAAACCCTCTGTGTGGGACTTTAAAGACTCGACACTACGCTGGCAGTGGGTTTAACCATAAGCCGTCAGCGGTACTAGCTGCACGTAACGGCTACCTAGGTATCTGTCGATAAGAAGGCCGATGAGAAAACTCATCCGAACTCCTACTGAGCCTATCTGTGATAATCTCCATACAGTCCGGTCTATTCGTTTTAAGAGTATCGTATATTTGGCCTAGAGGGCGGTAGCCGTCAGACCCCTAATAGCACAATAAGTCATGTCAGAGTGTAGACGAAAATACCCTGAGAAACTACTGGAATACCTACCTGTAAATCTCGCTTGCCCTGGCCAGGGAATTTGTGTAATGGCTTTCCGAACATAGCGCGATATCAACCTCCAATACCGAGATTGACGAATCCTATCTAACCGCTATTGCCTCCAAGTGCTTCGGGACTGCACCCAACTACTACCTGTTTGCATGACTCCATTGAGCCATGGTAGGGTAGTAATATAAGAACAGTAGGAACACACTCGAGGCGAAGTAGCAGTGTCAAGTCGACGGACTAAGCTGTACTCATGTTACCTGGGAACTGCTACCCGACGATAGGTATAATACCTACCGGCAGCTCCCTACGAGTCATGTCCAGTGTACTCATAACCCAATGAGCACCTGCATACTATCTCTAGTATGGCGTACTAATGGTTGTAGGACAGACCATCTCTCCTGCTGGGATAAGAAGCGTATACACTAGTCTACTCTGGAGTATCGATACCCCATCTCGATAATCCTACGACTAGGGACCTGTATAAGGATGTGCTTATAGACTACCTATCCCCCACTAGTGTGACTGCCATCACAACGCTGGTAATTAAGCAAACATCCTAAGGGCTCTACCAATATGTATAAGCGATATGCTAAAAGAAACACATGCACATATTGAGGTAGAAACAAACTAGGTAGCATACTACCATTTCGAGCAAGACTGTTACTATATCCGTGTATATCCCAAGCTTCTAATATGTAATATACAAACCAGTATGATATAATAATGGTCTCTAGGGCATATATCACTAACAATCTCCCACTTGCACTATGGCCATATTGGCATATCGCAGACTTATCATCTTGAATAGCCTCTCGAACTTTGTCTCAGGGATGACCTTTGTGAGTGGATCTGCAGTGTTGTTCTCCATATCTACTCTCCGCATCTCGATCTCCCGGCGATCAATGATCTCCTTGATCAAGTGATACCTCCTCAAGATGTGTCTGGACTTCTGATGGGACCTGGGTTCCTTCGCTAACGCTATAGCCCCGTTGTTGTTACAATACAGCGGTATTGATCAACAATGGATGGAACCACCTGGAGTTCTGTTACGAACTTCCTCATCTAGACTACTTCTCTTGCGGCGTCACATGCGGCGATATACTCCGCTTCCATCGTCGAGTCAGCAACGGTGTCCTGCTTGGAGCTCTTCCAATAGACCGCCTCTCCATTACGGGTAAAGACATAACCTGACAAGGACTTGGAGTCATCCTTGTCAATCTGGAAGCTGGAGTCAGCAAAGGCCTCGATCTGGAGGTCTTTTCTGCCGTACACTAAGAACATCCCCTTAGTCCTTCTCAGGTACTTGAGAATGTTTTTTACTGCTATCCAGTGCTTCTCCCCAGGGTTTGACTGATACCGGCTTACCACGCTTAGTGTGTAAGCAACATCTGGTTTGGTACACAATATCACATACATTATAGAGCCCACCGCAGAAGCGTAGGGTATAGTTGACATGCGATCCTTTTCCAAATTAGTCTTGGAAGACATCTCTTTAGAGAGGGTGATACCGTGACAAGCCAGTAGATTACCGCTCTTTGAATCCTCCATACTGAATCTCTTTAGTATGGTGTCGATGTACCTGGACTGCGAAAGTCCCAACATCCTCTTAGATCTATCACGATAGATCTAGATCCCCAGAATATAGGAGGCATCACCCAGGTCTTTCATAGAGAACCTCCGTGACAAGAATCTTTTGACTGATTGTAGCATAGGAATGTCATTTCCTATCAAGAGAATGTCATCCACGTACAAGACGAGGAATACCACAGTTCTCGCTACAATCTTATTATAAATGCATGGTTCATCTGGATTTTTGATAAAGTTGAATTCTTTGACTGTCTCATCAAACAATGTTCCAACTCCGCGATGCCTGCTTTAATCCATAAATAGATTTAATCAACTTGCAAACCTTCCCACTGCTCCCACTTTGAATGAAACCCTCTGCCTGATTCATATAGATGCACTCTTCCAAATGTTCATTCAGAAAAGTGGTATTTGCGTCCATCTGCCAAATTTCATAATCGTGGAAGGCAGCAATGGCAAGAAGGATCTGAATGGATTTGAGCATAGCCACTGGAGAAAATGTTTCATCATTGTCCAAACCAGGTCTTTGACGAAAACCTTTTGCAACAAGTCTAGCCTTATATGTTTCAACCTGTCCATCTACACCAATCTTCTTCTGAAGATCTATTTGCAGCCTATGGGTTTTACTCCTTATGGAGCAATGTCCAAAGTCCATACTTTGTTGGTGTACATGGACTCCATCTCGCTCCGCATTTCATCCAACCATTTTACCGAGTAACCGCTCTGAATGGCTTGCTGGAAGCTAGTTGGCTCATCATTTTTAATGATGCAATCCTCTCTATTCCCATCTATGAGAAAACCATAGTATCTCTCGGGTGGATGAGACTGCCTACTAGTCCAGCGGAGTGGCACGGGGATGTCCTATTCTTTCAAAACCTCTGGTTCTACCATGCTTTCAGTAATAGCTTATGGTTCTGAAATTTCTTCCAGTTCTATTGCACTCCCACTAGTTTCTTTTTCCAAAAATTGATTTTCCAAAAAGTGGGCATGACGGGAAACAAAAACCTTTTGTTCCTCTGCGTAATAGAAAGATACCCCCTGAAGTTCTTTGGGTATCCCTCAAACTTACACAGAACTGAGCGTGCCTCGAGCTTGTCTGCATGCTGCTTTTTTACAAAAGCCGGACATCCCTATATCTTCAGATACTGAAGATAGGGTTTCTTCCAACTCTACATCTGATATGGTGTGGTAGGTACAGTCTTGGTAGGAACCTTGTTCAAAAGATGTGCAGTTGATTCTAGTGCATAACCCCAGAAGGATCGCGGTAACTCAGCGTTACTCATCATGGAACTTACCATATCCAATAGGGTTCTGTTCCGCCTTTCCGATATACCGTTGTGTTGTGGTGTGTATGGAGGAGTAAGCTGAGAGAGAATTCCATTCTCTTTTAAGTAATCCAGGAACTCGGCACTTAAGTATTCACCACCTCGACCAGATCTCAATGTCTTGATACTTTTTCCTGTTTGTTTTTCACTTCATTATTATATTCTCGGAATTTCTCAAAGGTCTCGGATTTAAGTTTCATCAAGAAGACATGTCCATAACTATAAAAATCATCCATAAAAGTAATGAAATAGGAATAACCACTTCATGCATGTGTAGACATTGGACCACACACATCGCTGTGTATGAGTCCTAAGAGCTCGCTCGCTCTTACTCCGTGTCCAGTGAACGGAGTCTTTGTCATCTTTCCTTCAAGACATGATTGACAAGTTGCATAAGACTGATATTCGAACAGATCCAAATATTCCTCTTTATCTAACTTCGTCAACTGTGTTTCATTGATATGACCCAGTCTACAATGCCACAGGAAGCCTTATTTAATTCTGGAGACTTTCTTTTAAGTGTTTTCTGGATGTTGAAAACCTGAGCTTGATTTAATACGTATATACCATTATCTAGTGTACCTGACCCAATCAAAGCTTGATTTAGGTGGATGTGGACCACATTGCTTACAAATGTAAAACCATATCTTTCTTTAGAAAGTAAAGATACAGATATGATATTACAAGCTTGACTAGGTACACATAAACAGTTACGTAAAATCGACATCTGCCCATTTGTCAGTCCTAGGTGATATTCCCCTACGGATACAACATCCACGCTCATTCCGTTAGCAACCCTGAGAGTCATATCACCTGCCCTGATAACTCTACGGTTTCTCAAAGACTGTAATGAATTACAGATATGAGATCCTGATTTGGTATCTAGTACCCAGGAAGTAGAGTTAATTGACAGAAAGTTTTCAATCACAAACACACTCGAAGCCGAAACCACAACGTGATTCGGATCCTGGATTCCGGTTTTCCAAGCCCTGCATTTCTTCTGCCAATGCCCTTTTCCCATAGCAATAGGAACAATCCCCCTTCCCTACTGTTAACCCCGAAACTTTTGCCCTGCCCTTTCCTTCTACCTTACTGACACCGCCTATCGGTTTGGTGGAGGCCTTCTTCTTCTCTACCTTGGCTTTTTCCTTTGATCTAGAAGAGGAAGATTCCCCAATAAGCAAAGTGGGTATCTCCCTGGTTTCGTTTAGGGTGTAAGTAGAAGGTAGGGACTGTAAAATCAAGTTAGTACATAACTTGTTCTCCAATGTAGTCTCTAGGTTCGTGAGCTCTTTAATATAGCTGATCATTGTAGGGATGTGGTCCCCTATAGATGACCCGACAACCAACCTACCTTGAAGCAATTCCTTCGAGGTCTCATATCTAGCGATACGAGATTGCTCTCCATATAAATCTTTGTTATGGAGGAAGATAGAAGCTAAGTCTATCTTCTCGTGCTATCTCTGATGTTCACTATCCATTGAGGCCAATACGAGGCACTTGGAATTCGCACAGTCTTTTTCCTTTGTCTTAAGGATATCAACATCCGCGACGGTGGAAACTGGACCTAGGATGGCAGGGGCTTTAATAGTAAGGACATAGCCCAGCTTGTCATAGGTAATGGACACCTGGACAAAACTTCGCCAATCAATATAGTCTGGCTCAGTCAATTTATTATCTAGTTGTAACCTAAGTCTGGTCATCTGGTCACTGCAATTAAGAGAGAGATAGAGAGAACACTTAGCATGATGCTCTTGCAAGTTTATATTGGTTATTAGTTTATTTAAACAGGATGACTCCCACTGTATATCGAATCCTCCTCAAACCATAAAAGAAGAATTAGTCAGGATTAATCTCTCTTACAATACTTGCTTAACCTTTTGGCCAGACTGGTGTTGGTACTTTGAGAGAAGTTTTCCAACGCTTTCGCGAAGTTCCTTAATTACATGACCACTTTTCCCTAGAAGTGTAGCCCTGCTAACACCATTCTAGACACCTACTTAGTTTATAGGATTGATCGTTTTAGTGAAAAAATCTCCCGATGAGTAGCGGATACTCATAGTAGGATCGGGATCCAAATATCATTGTGTGATAATCCTGAAGGAATTCTACCAAAATTATCACACTCCAAATAGGATACAACACTAGCAAGTTTCAGTTTCTTTAGAAACTCCAGATGTGGATTTTTGCACCAAGCTCTTATGACCTTGACGAAGGCGAACATATCATAAGTCGCAAGTCAAGTTCTACCTGTCATTATCCAGGTTAATTTGAACCCACTCGTACATACCCTTGACGGAGGCCAAAATAGTAGTATGACTATCCCAAACCAACGCATCTATCTATGCAACAGATGAATATTCAGCAGTTACCAATCACTATGCCTTGGCGAAGGTCAAAATACATAGCTTGAATACTACTGAATCTCAAGAAGGGGAGTGTTATTACTGCCACAAAGCGGGACACTGGAAGCACAACTGTGCTGAGTACCTGGATCTCAAGAAGAAGAAGCATGGTGATACTTCCGCTTCAGGTGTGTTTGTGAGAGAAAAATGTTTTTCTGTAAACTCTACTTCCTAGGTATTAGATACCGGTTCAGGTTCTCACATATGAAATTCCATGCAAGGGCTCAGAAATAGCAGAGTTTTGAAGACAGGTGACCAAACTCTCTAGGTTGGAAATGGTTCCAATGTACATGCGGTTTCAGTGGGAGAGTATCACCTGGGGTTACCATCGGGATGTATATTGGTTTTGAACCCATGTTATTATGTACCTAGTATGATTTGTAATATAATATTCGTTTCTTTGTTAAACAATGAAGGATATAATTTTGTATTGTAAAACAATGTTATGAACATTAACCTGAATCAAATATTGGTTGGGTATGATACACTTAATAATGGGATATACGTCCTAAATCAACACACAGTTTTCAACATACAACACTCTAATAAAAGAAAATTTTCAGAAATAAATGAAGCTTTTCTTTGGCACTGTAGACTTGGTCATATTAATGAAACAAGACTAAACAAGCTACATAAAGATGGATATTTGAATCCTTTTGAATATAAATCTTGTAGGGTTGCTAGGCACTGCCACAAGGGTCTACGAGGCATCTACCACGCCCGATTAAAATTAGCCGTGCCAAACAACCCGAAACCGGATCTTTAAACTAGAGTTTTGGCGAAAACTAACATGTTAAACACTTTAACACTAAGTGAGAGGGATTACAACCTTTGTAGATCCGGTCCTTCACTTCTTAAGCTCCGTGTAGATGTCACCATCGCTGCGATCGTGAACTCCGGACTCTAGAGAAGCTTCACAAGAAGAACGAACGTGCTTGCTTCGATGACTTCGAGGCCGAAAATGATCTACGTCGGGGAGACACTAACTCAAGCTATTCCTTCACTAGGTCATGAACTTTGTGAAGAAAACACACTCTACTACATGGAAAGTGGTAGAGGATGAAGAAGTAGGAAGTGGGCTCACTTTAGAATTGATTTTCTCACACTTTTTCTCATGGCACCGTTAGAGCTAGCAAGCTTTTCATGGAGCTTGATGAAGAAGAAGAAGAAGTGAATAATTCATCCAAATGAAAACTTATCCAATGAATTATTGCACCATGGTTGAGTTAAGCCCTCATGCTTAACTCATGTAGAGAATTAACCAAAGTATGAGGTTAAGGGTTGGGTTAACTAATATCCTAAGGAATGACAAAAGAGTTGACTTTGTCAATGTTTCATACAAGCTTCTACAAGCTTGATAACATTGACTAAAGTCTCCTCTATTTTGTTATTCTTAAAGAAATAAGTAAACCCTAATTTAACCTAAACTTGATATAAGTCTCATACACCCATCTTGTATGTATCATCAAACATGATACAAACATGTACACTTGCATATATCACATATAAATAATGTGCACAATCTAGTGAGAAAATAAATCATAAGTGAGCTAATACTAGTTAATGTAATGTAATATATCAAATATATAATTATACATTAAATTATTAAATCAACTCTTGATTTAATAATCCGGCTATAACCGACTAATATCATGTGTAACAACTTATCGAATCAACACTTGATCCGATAACCTGGCTATATCGCATACAACCGATCAATGTCATGAATCGCGAGAATAGAATACAGTATCTCATATCGTATTAATCTCGGTCCCGCACATATCATATATATGCTCCTACTCCGTTTCGATTGAGCCGGGAAACCCCTGTGTAGGACTCTAAAGACTCGTCAATACGCCGGCAGTAGGTGATGATCATATCAAACACCCATAAGCCGCAAGCGGTCTGCTAAACGTAACGGCCACCCGGGTTTTGAGCGATCAGAAGATCAACAAGCAAGCCCGCTAGTACTCGTACGAATCCAATCAGTAACACTACCGCACAGTCCAGTCTGTTCGTCTGATATGTCGCATATCTCGTCTAGGGGTGGTAAACGTCAGACCCCAGTAGCTCGATAAGTCGTGTCGATATAAGGTCTATAACAGATCGAGAAACTACTGGTAACACTTACCAGTAAATCTCAGCAACCCTGGCCAGGGATTTCCAGTTATAGCCAATCAAGCACAGCACAACATCAACTCCCTATACCGGGAGAGACGAATCCCCTCCTATCGCTCATTGCCTCCATGTGATTCGGGACTGTACCCAAAAGCCACCTTTTTGCACGCCCTCTTGGACGTAGTATGATGGAAATCAAAGCACAGTGGGAATCACATAAGACTTTATGACGATCTCGGCTCAACAGACTACTCTGTACCAGTGTCACTGGAGAACTGCTATCTGACGTGAGGTATAATACCATCTGGGATTTCTCGGCGAGTCCGTCCAGTATACCCAGTCTCTACTGAGCACCCATACACCATCCTTGATGTCAAACACCGACGGATATGGGATCATCCATCGCCCATCATATAGGTCAAGATGCATCTACGCTAGTCTACTCTGGTGTATCGATGCCCTGTCTCAATACACCCTCGACTAGGAACGGTTATAGGATGTACTCGTCGACTACCGTGGCCCCAATAGTATGATCTCATCATAGTCCCAGTAGTTGAGTACATATCCTAAGGGCTTTATCAACATGTAACTTAGAGACAATCAGAGTACATGTTAAGATAAAGTACAACCAGATAGCATATTATCATGTCGAGCAAGAAAGTCCTCCCTATATATGTCCAAGCATCCATTACAATATACATCATATGTACAGTAATGGCCTCTAGGGCATACATATAACTAACAATCTCCCACTTGCACTAGGGCCATCTGTTGTGGTATCGCATACCCAACAATTAGATGTGGCTGAAGTATCTCATACTCAACCATCCCATAAATGTCTCTACTGGGAAAAGGGCCTTTGTGAGTGGATCCGTGTTGTCGTCCTCTGTGTCTACTCTCCTAACCTCGATCTCCCTGGAGATCAACCATCTCCATGATCAGGTGATACTGCCTAAGAATTATATCTGGATTTCAGATGGGACGGGGGGTTCCTTGGCAAAAGCCACAACTCCATTGTCACACAATGGTAGGAACGAAGTTCATCTCATGAACTTATATATATCCAGACTGCCTCTTTGGTAGCATCTTTGGTAACGATGTATCTTGCCTTTAATCGTCTAGTAAGTCACGGTATCTAGCTTAGAACTCTTCTAACATACCGTCCCTCCACTGAGGGTAAAGACAATGACTGCGACTGACATTCAGTCGTCCTTATCACCCTGGAACCTTTCCAGTGATTCTCCCCAGGATCGATTGATACCATCTCACTACAACTAGTGAGTATCCTAACATCCAATTAGATCTATCTCATAGATCCAGAATCCAGGATTCAGGAGGTATCACTTTGATCCTATATGGAGAATCCTTATGATAAGCGGAGATTGACCGAGCGGAGCATAGGAAACTCCTTCGCTATCAAGAATATGTCATCCACGTACTCTACGAGGATCACCACCACACTCCCTACTACCTTTTTGTATATACAAGGTTCATCTACCATTTTGATGAAGTCAAACTCTTTGACTACCACATCAAAACAGATGTTCCAACTCCATGATGCCTGCTTTATCACATAAAACATCTTACACTTGTTTCCACTGCTCCCACTGTCTACGAAGCCTTCTGGCTGTGTACTTATAGACGCTATGTTCTAAAACATCATTTAGAAAAGCAGTCGTGACACCCAACCACCAGATATCGTAGTCATGGTATGTAGCCGTGGCAAGTAGGATCTGGATAGACTTAAGCATAGCTTTGAAAGTCTCAACTTTTCCATATACACCAAGTAATCTTCTCAAGATATATTTGCTCTTGATGGGGATTTAACCCTTCAGATAAAGCAACCAAAGTCCATACTTTGTTGGTGTATAAGGATTCCATCTCAGATCGATAAGCATCCAGCCATTCTTACAGAGTCCCACTCCTGATGGCCAGCTCGAAACTAGTTGGGTCATCATCTCATGATGCAATCCTCGCTCCCACTATCACAGAGAAACCGAAGCATCTCTCAGGTGGGTGAGGAACCCTACTAGATCGGCGGAGAGGCTGAGGTTCGTTGGAAACTACTGAATCCTTTGGTTCTACCAAATCATCAGTTGCAGTTTGTATAGTTGGAACTACTTCCAGTTTTACAGAGCTAACCTTGCCTCGAGCTTGTCCGGATTTTGCTTTTAGACATAGGCCGGACAACCCCAAATCTTAACAAGCTTAAGATATGGGCTCTTCCCTTTACATATCACATATGAAGCGGTAGGCAACTGATTTGATTTGAACCCTATTCAATAGGTATGCAGCTTCTCAAGTGCATAACTCGTAAAAGGAAATAGGAAACTCAGTAGTACTCTTCATAGAGCACACCATATCACATAGGGTGTTATTGCTCCGCCCCGATATACCATCGTGCTATGGTGTATACGAAGGAGTAATGCTGAGAGAGAATCACATTCTCCTTTAGAATAGTCCAGGAATTCCGTGCTCAAGTATTCTCCTCCTTGATCACATCAAAGGACATAATACTTTTACCCGTATTTTGGTTCTCTACTTCTAACTTACATTCTTTGAATATCTCAAAAGGTTCGGACTTGTGTTTCAACATGAACATATGTCTGAATCTTGAGAGATCATCAGAGAATGTAATGGAGTACAAAGAACCGGTCTTGGCATGTGTAGATTGGGGACCTTCATACATTAGCATGTATCAATCCCAAGAGTTCACTAACTCTTTCTCTGTTTCCAATAAATGGAGCTGTGGTCATCATATCTCTGTGACATGACCGGCAAGTTTCACAAGATGTAAATTCAAACAGATTTAAATATGCATCTAAATGTAACTTAACTAGTCGGGTCGCATTGATATGACCTAGTCTACAATGCCTCAAGAAGGATTCGTTCATTTCTGAACTATTCCTCTTGTGTGTGTTCTGTATACTAAGAACTGTAGTTTGATTTAGAACGTCTATGCTTTTAGATAACGTGCCTGAACCTATCAACTCTTGATACAGAAAATGTTCAAAACATTATCCAGCAATACAAAATTATATCCTTCTTTACTAATAAAGAGATTGATATGATGTTGTATATCAGGTTCGGTATCTAATAACATTCATTCAGAATCAATGTATTCTGGTAATACAGGGTGATAGTGACCAACAGACTTGGCTGCAACACTTGCATCATTTCTATCTCATGAAACTTATCACCCGTTCTCAGTTCTCTACCTATCTGTAGCCCATGTAACAGATTACATATGCGGGATCCTGATCCGGTATCTCATACCCAGGACGTAAAGGATACTGAGAAACAGTTCTCTGTGATGAACACACCCGAAGATGATGCATCAATATGCACTTTCTTCGTTTGGGCGGCACGGGAAATCTGGTATTCCCCAATTTCCTGCTCTGTCTTATAACAATTATAAGTTTGAGCGGGACCAACGTTCCCCAGCTCAGTATAACAAGTGGGTTCGGTCAATATATCCATTTTATTATCTGGATTAAGGCATGATATGGTCGCTACCTAGAGAGAGAGAGAAGAAAACACTCAGCGTATGCTCTTGCAAGATTAGATTGGTTATCTAATATATCTAATCAGGATGTCTCCCACTGTTTTAATCAAATCTTCCTTCAAACCCAAAAAGGAAAGACTAGCCGGGATTAATTACATTCTACAAGTTTGCCAATCTTTTAGCCAGGCCAGTGTCAGTACTTTGAGGGAGGTCCCCCGTGCTTTCGCACGAACCTAATTAAAGTAAATCTCATTTTTCCAGAGGCGTAACCCCATTAACACCTTTCTAGACACCTACTTGATCATCTAATTGTAATGTGTAAAACTCTCCCAGGAGTAACTCTTACTCGCAGCGGGTATCGGGATCCAACTATCTCATAGAAGGTATGCAATCACATTGCAAATTTCAACACTTGAAATTCCCGATAATATTTTGCCCCTAACGTGCTATGACCTTGACGAAAGCCAACAAACCATAGCCCGCTAGTCAAGTCAACCTGTACATTTCTTGACTGAATTAAACCTACCCGCACGACCCTTGACGAAAGCCAACAAAGCCGTACGACTACCCTAATCCAATCGCATCATATGCAGCAGATAAGCAGCATATAGCTACCGCACACTACACCTTAACGAAAGCCAACAAATGTAGCATGAATACTATATACAACTTATCTGAAATGACGGAACAGGTTTTTCTGAAAACCTATTATGTAATGAACTTGATATCATTGTAGAATCAAATGATTTTTAAAAAAAAGGAGTGTTTTTGAGGCTTTTGCTAGTTTCGCAAAAGAGGTCACTCCCGGCGAAGAGATCTCGGCTCTTTTCTCGTCGAATGAGGTGTAGGATATATCATATATATCACTGTGCAAAGCAAAAACTCCAAAAGCAATCAAAAGACAAACCGAGGGGTGTAGCATCTGCCAGTCATTGCTAAAGGGGTCACTCCCGGTGAAAGGATCTCGGCCCTTTCCTTATCGAATAAGGTGCGGGATGTTCTACAAGGAACACCGCGATGCAAAGCAAGAACCGTAGTTACCTGTTTTTGAAAATTCGATTCCACAACATATTTTAGGTTTCTTTTCTTTCATTAATCATATTAATAAAGTCCCATATTTAAGTCACCTAAACATCACAGATAAATACGACGTACACTTATGCCATCCGCATTTGCCTCGATGTCCCCTCGTGCACCGTTAGGTTAGGTAACTAATGGCAGAGCGGGACAGGGCTAGCGCGGGTGTAAAACATAAGTAACGTCTATATAATATATCATATATACAATATACAGTATTTATCACAGCACATCAAATGATCACATCACAAATATCGCAGCAGAAGAAACATATGAAACATTGGATATACTAGGACGTCCGTGTTTTATTTTGAGCCTCTATAAAACACAGATTCCACGGTCGCGATGAATAGCCAAACCCACATCCCTAGACCCCTACGAGAGCGGCAAGCAACACTTCCAATTCAAGGGTTAGGAGACCCGGTCTCGACTCCTCGAGATGATCTCCCACTGGACCCTGGAACCCGGTTACTTGTGCTCCCCGCCTTGGGTCTACCTAATGCGGAAAAGTAAATAATATACAATGGTGACATCATCCTCAGCCCGGAAATGCCCCAATAAAAGAATATTACATACAATGAATTTTACATGAATGAAAAAGAAAAACTCTCATCTCACATAAAACCCCCGGCTATTCAGAACGCGACGATCCAATATAACATATCACAGCAACATATAATATCTCATATCATCAACGTAAGCAAGTATGTGTATCCCGATTGTCGTTGATGTATAGCAACAAAGCCGGCGATACACCACATACTACGCTTACGGCCACAGAAAAGAAAGTGTAAAACTACAACAGTTGGAATCCGCAACCTCCTTAGACATCGCATGCCTAACGAAATGAATTCCTTAGACATCGCATGCCTAAAAATTATAAACCCCGCATTTTAGTCTCTTTATCGAAAACACTTTTCAATATTTAGTCGGGCAATTCAACAGGATTCCCGACATCCAGATCGAATGCTCGTCGTAAACTTCAGTAGACGGCCGCACCCCCGATGCCGTCGACGAAGTGCACTAAGACGGAACACCGCTGTTGCGAGCACCCGAACGGATGCTTTTGGTGACGGGGTTCTCCTACAGTCACTTGGTCGGGGCTATGGGGCATGGCTGTCTATTAAGTTTACCCGGCGAGTATCTGCGTACGCTACGTGATTGCGACGGACTTTTGATCACATCAAAATTCTGTGGCAACCGATCAATTGAGACTAAACTGCTATGTTTATAACATTTAAATTAGTTATCTCATAACTACTTGTGGATTCTAAATATTGTATCACATTCCAAATAAATAGACAATGTTAAACTTTCCGATCGAATAATCAAACACCCAAGTTTTCCCAAAAAGTTCTCAACACTTGAGGGGAGTTTAAAAACATCTGTCACATGCCACAGTACCAATGGTCCAGCCGTAGAAGGGTCAAGCCAACGCCTCACATGTGGCACGCCGTACTGCCCCAAACCCTAAGGTTCAAAAGGCAGTTCAAGACGGTCACATAATCGAGTTAAGGTTTGTTGTCTTCTAGAGGGTCCATCGCGTTACTTGCACGATTTAGACGTTCTTAAACAATGGAAAAATCCAACACTTGGAAATTTTCCGGGTCGGGAAAAAGTGAGTTATTGATATCCGGTCGAACTTTTTAACACTTTCTAAAATTACCCGGACAAAAAGAACAAAGTTAAATAATCCGATCGAATCATCGAATCCCCAATACAACCCAGAAAACTCAACACTTGAGTGAAAAATAAAAATTCCCAGAAGAATCAGCAAACACCTACGGAGGTAACTGTACAAAACTGAAACCCTAACTCTACAGTTGTGCCACGGAATCGCCGCTAATGGCATGTCTTTCCCACAGTTCCACGGCCGTTTAAGTTAGTTAGTGTCTCGTTTTTCACACATGTCCATAGAATTCCCTGCTGATTTTTTTGAGTATTTTTAATTTGGAAAAAAACACATTTTCAGAAAATGTCCAGAGAAGGGTTCGGATTAGGGTTTCGTGTTTCGATCGGACTTTAAACTTCGCTCAGACTTCGCCTAAAGCTCTAGCTTGGCTCTGATACAACTGTAGGGTTGCTAGGCACTGCCACAAGAGTCTACGAGGCATCTACCATGCCCGATTAAAATTAGCCGTGCCAAACAACCCGAAGCCGGATCTTTAAACTAGAGTTTAGGCGAAAACTAACATGTTAAACACTTTAACACTAAGTGAGAGAGATTACAATCTTTGTAGATCCGGTCCTTCACTTCTTAAGCTCCGTGTAGATGTCCCCATCGCTACGATCGTGAACTCCGGACTCTAAAGAAGCTTCACAAGAAGAACGAACGTGCTTGCTTCGATGACTTCGAGGCCGAAGATGATCTACGTCGGGGAGACACTAACTCAAACTATTCCTTCACTAGGTCATGAACTTTGTGAAGAGAACACACTCTACTACATGGCAAGTGGTAGAGGATGAAGAAATAGGAAGTGGGCTCACTTTAGAATTGATTTTCTCACACTTTTTCTCATGGCACCATTAGAGCTAGCAAGCTTTTCATGGAGCTTAATGAAGAAAAAGAAGAAGTGAATAATTCATCCAAATGAAAACTTATCCAATGAATTATTGCACCATGGTTGAGTTAAGCCCTCATGCTTAACTCATGTAGAGAATTAACCAAAGTATGAGGTTAAGGGTTGGGTTAACTAATATCCTAAGGAATGACAAAAGAGTTGACTTTGTCAATATTACATACAAGCTTCTACAAGCTTGATAACATTAACTAAAGTCTCCTCTCTTTTATTATTCTTAAGAAAATAAGTAAACCCTAATTTAACCTAAACTTGATATAAGTCTCATACACCCATCTTGTATGTATCATCAAACATGATACAAATATGTATGCTTGCATATATCACATATAAACAATGTGCACAATCTAGTGAGAAAATAAATCATAAGTGAGCTAATACTAGTTAATGTAATGTAATATATCAAATATATAATTATACATTAAATTATTAAATCAACTCTTGATTTAATAATCCGGCTATAACCGACTAATATCATGTGTAACAACTTATCGAATCAACACTTGATCCGATAACCCGGCTATATCGCATACAACCGATCAATGTCACGAATCGCGAAAATAGAATACGGTATCTCATATCGTATTAATCTCGGTCCTGCACATATCACATATATGCTCCTACCCCATTTCGCTTGATCCAGGAAACCCCTGTGTAGGACTCTAAAGACTCGTCAATACGCCGACACTAGGTGATGATCATATCAAACACCCACAAGCCGCAAGCGGTCTGCTAAACGTAACGGCCACCCCGGTATTGAGCGATCAGAAGATCAACAAGCAAGCCCGCTAGTACTCGTACGAATCCAATCAGTAACACTACCGCACAGTCCAGTCTGTTCGTCTGATATGTCGCATATCTCGCCTAGGGGTGGTAAACGTCAGACCCCAGTACCTCTATAAGTCGTGTTGATATGAGGTCTAGAACAGTTCGAGAAACTACTGGTAACACTTACCAGTAAATCTCAGCAACCCTGGCCAGGGATTTCCAGTTATAGCCAATCGAGCACAGCACAACATCAACTCCCTATACCGGCAGAGACGAATCCCCTCCTATCGCTCATTGCCTCCATGTGATTCGGGACTGTACCCAAAAGCCACCTTTTTGCACGCCCTCTTGGACATGGTATGATGGAAATCAAAGCACAGTGGGAATCACACAAGATTTTATGATGATCTCAGGTCAACAGACTACTCTGTACCAGTGTCACCGGAGAACTGCCTGTAGGGTTCCTAGGCACCCTAGTTAAGTCTTACAAGTGATCAAACATGCACAAATAAAATTTTACGGGTGCCTACAAACCCGAATACGGATCGTTTACTAGATATTTAGGCGAAACAAGCAAACTAGTTAACATTTTAATTAAGGGAACGGACATACAACCTTTGTAGATCCGGTCCACCACCTCCACGGCTCCGCAACGAGGTCCCCTCCGCTATCCAAAATGAATCCGGAACTCAAGTATCGGCTTCGTCGAAGAAATGGGCGGGCTTGATCGTCGGTTCGATGCCGAAAATGATCTACGTCGAGGCATCGCTAGAACAAGCTCCAACTTCACCAAGTCGGAAAAACTTGTGAAGGAAACACCCTATACTACTTGGCAAGAGGTAGAGGATGAAGAAATAGGAAGTGGGTAAACTTTAGTTTTGGATTTCTCACTAGATTTCATGACTTGCCATTGAAGTAGCAAGCTTTCTTCAATGTTGAAGAAGAAGAAGAAGATATGATAACTTAAATTAAAAAGAAAAGAAAATACAATACTTATCATCTCTTCAACCATGGTTTAGTGTAGAGACTTAACTTAGGTTAGATAAGTGGTTAGGGTTAGAGAAGAGACAAGAATGGTGGACTTAGTCAATGTTCAAGAAGTTTCAACTAAAAACAAAATAAGTCCACCATTTATCTTTCTCTTTATCTTTTCTAAATGAAATAAATAAGAAGATAAATGAATAATCAAATGAAAAGATACCCTAACCACTAACTAACCATGGTTCAATACTTTACACAAAACCAAGAAAGAATGTATCATCAAACATGATACAATAATGTGCACAAAAATATATCACAAATACAATGCGCAATACAAGTGAGTAAATCCATTTAAAGTAAACCAATACTAGTTAATGCAAAGCAATATATCAAATATATAATTATACATTAAATCATTAAATCAACACTTGATTCAATGATCCGGTCATATCGCATATAGCCGGCTAGTATCCAACGTATCGGCTTATCGAATCAATCCTTGATTCGATAACTAGGTTATATCGCATATAACCAATCGATACATAGATCACGAGAATGGAATACGGTATCACATACACGCATTATTTTCGGTCCCGCACATATCTCATATGCGCTCCTATTTCATTTCGCTTGAACTAGGAAACCTCTGTGTAGGACTCTAAAGACTCATCAATACGCCGGCAGCAGATGATGATCATATCAAGCATCCACAAGCCGCAAGCGGTCTGCTAAACATAACGGACACCCGGGTATTGAGCGATCAGAAGATCGACGAGCAAGCCCGCTCACACTCCTGCGAATCCGACCAGTAACACTACCGTATAGTCCGGTCTGTTCGTCTGATATGTCGCATATCTCGCCTAGGGGTGGTAAACGTCAGACCCCAATAGCTCGATAAGTCATGCCGACGTAGGGTCCATAACATTCGTGAAACTACTGATAACTCTTACCAGTATATCACTGCAACCCTGGCCAGGGATTTCCTGTTATGGCCAGTCGAGCATAGCACAACATCAACCCCCAATACCGGGAGAGACGAATCCCCTCCTATCGCTCATTGCCTCCATGTGAATCGGGACTGTACCCAAAAACCACCTGTTTGCACAACTCAGTAGAGCCGTGGTAGGGTGGAAATCAAAGCACAGTGGGAGACACACAAGACTCTATGACGATCTCGGGTCAACAGACTAAGCTGTACCAGTGTCACCAGAGAACTGTCATCTGACGTGAGGTATAATACCATCTGGGAGTTCTCGGCGAGTCCGTTCAGTGTACCCAGTCTCCACTGAGCACCCGCATACCATCTTCGATGTCAAACACCAATGGATATGGATCATCCATCGCCTATCGCATGGGTCGAGAAGATATGCGCTAGTCTACTCTGGAATATCGATGCCCCGTCTCGATATTCCCACGACTAGGAACTATGAAGGATGTACTCATTGACTACCCAGGCCCCACTAGTATGATCGTCATCATAGTCCTGGAGGTCGGGTACACATCCTAAGGGCTTTATCAACATGTAATCAGAGAGACAGAAAGTATACATGTTAAGATAAAATGCAACCAGATAGCGTACTATCATGTCGAGCAAGAAAGTCCTTCCTATATATGTCCCAGCATCCACTACAATATACATCCAATGTACAGTAATGGCCTCTAGGGCATACATATAACTAACAATCTCCCACTTGCACTAGGGCCATCTGTAGCAGTGGTTGCAGTATCACATACTCAACCATCCCCTAAAAGTCTCTCTTTGGGAAAAAGGCCTTCGTGAGTGGATCCGCCGTGTTGTCCTCTGAGTCTACTCTCCTAACCTCGATCAACCTGGAGATCAACTATCTCCATGATCAGGTGATGCTTCCTCAGAATATGTCTGGGTCACTGATGGGACCAGGGTTCCAGGGCCTAAGCCACACTTCCATTGTCATACAATGGCAGGAACCAAGTTCATCTTATGAACCAATATACACCCAAACTGCCTCTTTGGTAGTATCTTCAATAGCGATGTTACCGGCCTTTATCGTCTAGTTTGCCACGGTATCTAGCTTGGAACTCTTCCAACATACCGTCCCTTTACTGAGGGTAAAGACAATGCCTGTGACTGATATTCAGTCGTCTTTATCACCCTGGAACTCTTCCAGTGATTCTCCCTAGGATCGATTGATACCATCTCACTACACCTAGGGAGAATCCTAGCATCCAATTACATCTATCTCATAGATGAAAACTCAGGATTTAGGAGGTATCACTTTGATCCTATTTGGAGAATCCTTGTGATAATAGGAGATTGACCGATCGTACTATAGGAAACTCTTTTCCTATCAAGAGTATGTTGTCTACGTACAATACGAAGATGACCACCTTACTCTCTACTACCCTTTTGTATATACAAGGTTCGTCTACCATTTTGATGAAGTCAAACACTTTGACTATCACATCAAAACAGACGTTCCAACTCCGCGATGCTTGCTTCATTATGTGAAGAAACTTGCACACGTTTCCGCTGCTCCCGCTGTTTACGAAGACCTCTGGCTATGTTCTTATAGACGTTCTCTTCTAAATCAGTATTTAGAAAAACAGTCATGGCACCCAACCACCAGATATCGTAGTCATGGTATGTAGCCGTGGTAAGTAGGATCTGGATAGACTTAAGCATAGCTACTGGAAAAAGGTTTCATCATTATCCATGCCTGGTCGATGACGAAAACCTTTAACAAGTCTAGCTTTGAAAGTCTCAACTTTTCCATCTATACCAAGTAATCTTCTCAAGATATACTTGCTCCTGATGGGGATTTAACCCTTCAGATGTAGCAACCAAATTCCATACTTTGCTGGTGTACATGGATTCCATCTCAGATCACTAAGCATCCAGCCATTCTTACAAAGTCCCAACTCTCGATGGCCTGCTCGAAACTAGTTGGGTCATCATCTCATGATGCAATCCTTGCTCCCACTGTCATCGAGAAACCGAGGTATCTCTCAGGCGGATAAGGAACCCTACTAGATCGGCGGAGAGGCTGAGGTTCGTCGGGAACTATAGAATCTTATGGTTCTGTCAAGTCATCAACTGCAGTTTTGTATAGCTGGAACCTTTCCAGTTCTACAGAGCTGATCCTGCCTCGATCTTGTCCGGATTTTGCTTTTGACATAGGCCGGACAACCCCAAATCTTAACTAACTTAAGATATGAGCTCTTCCCTTTCTATATCACATATGAAGTGGTAGGCAATTATTTGATTCGAACCCTATTCAATAGGTATGCAGCTTCTCAAGCGCATAATACCCAAAAGGAAACAGATAACTCAGTAGTACTCATCATAGAGCACACCTTATCATATAGAGTGTGATTGCCCCGCCCCGATATACCATCGTGCTATGGTGTATACGGAGGAGTAATGCTGAGAGAGAATCTCATTCTCCAGGAATTCTATGCACAAGTATTCTCCTCCCTGATCTCATCATAGGACATAATACTTATACCCGTATTTTGGTTCTCTACTTCTAACTTATATTCTGTGAATACCTCAAAAGGTTCGGACTTATGTTTCAACAGGAACATATGACTGAATCTTGAGAGATTATCAGAGAATATAATGAAGTAAAAAGAACCAGTCCTGGCATGTGTAGACAGGAGACCTTACATACATCATCATGTATCAGTCCCAAGAGTTTACTAACTCTTTCTCTGTTTCCAGTAAACAGAGCTGGTGTCATTATATCTTTGTGACATGACTGGCAAGTTTCACAAGATGTAAATTCAAACTGATTTAAATATACATCTAAATGTAACTTCAGCCAGTCGGGTCGCATTGATATGACCTAGTCTACAATGCCTCAAGAATGATTCGTTCATTTCTGAACTCTTCCTCTTGTGTGTGTTCTGTATACTAGGAACTGCAGTTTGATTTAGAACGTCAATGCTTTTAGATAACGTGCCTGAACCGATCAACTTTTGATATAGGAAATGTTCAAAACATTATCCATCAATACAAAATTATATCATTTCTTTACTAATAAAGAGACTGATATGATTTTGTATATCAGGTTCGATATCTAATAGCATTTGTTCAGAATCAATGTATTTGTAATACAGGGTGACAGTGACCGACAGACTTGGCTGCAACACTTGCCCCGTTTTCTGTCTCATGAAACTTATCACCCGTTCTCAGTTTTTCTACCTTTTTGTAGCCCTATGTAACAGATTACATATCTGGGATCCTGATCCGGTATCATATACCCAGGATGCAGAGGATACTGAGAAACAGTTCTTTGTAATGAACACACCCGAAGGAGATGCATCATATGCACTTTCTTCGTTTGGGCGGCATAGGAATTCTGGTATTCCCCTATTTCCTGCTCTGTCTTATAACAATTATAAGTTGGAGCGGGACCAACGTTCCCCAGCTCAGTATAACAAGTGGGTTCGGTCAATACATCCATATTATTATCTTGATTAAGGCGTGATATGGTCGCTACCAGGAGAGAGAGAGAAGAAAACACTCTGCGTGCGCTCTTGCAAGATCAGATTGGTTATATATTTTATCTAATCAGGATGGCTCCCACTGTTTTTATCAAATCTTCCTTCAAACCTTAAAAGGAAAGACTAGCCGGGATTAATTACACTCTACAAGTTCGCCAATCTTTCAGCCAGGCCAGTGTCGGTACTTTGAGGGAGGTTCCCCGTGCTTTCGCACGGACCTAATTACTGTAAACCTCTTTTTCCCAGAGGCGTAACCCCGTTGACACCTTTCTAGTCACCTACTTGATCGGCTAATTGCAAAGTGCAAAACTCTCCTAGGAGTAACAATTATTCGCAGTGGGTATCGGGATCCAATTATCACATAGAAGGTATGCAATCTCATTGCAAGTTTCAACACTTGAAAATCCCGATAATGGTTTCTACCCCTAGCACTTATGACCTTAACTATGGTCAACAAATCATAAGTACTAGTCAAGTTCTACCCGTCATTTCGTGATTAATTAGACCCACCCACATGACCCTTAACTAAGGTCAACAAAGTCACGCGACTGTCCTAACTAATCGCATCATATGCGGTGTAGGAAGACATCACTTAGCTACCGTACACTGTGCCTTGACTATGGTCAACAAACACAGCACGAATACTAAGTACTCTACTTCCTAAAATGACGGAGGGTTGCGAATGGTTTTTGTGAAAACCTTTAACGCTTTAAACTTGATCTCGTTGCGGAATCAAATGGTTTTTAAATGGAATGTTTTTGAAGCTTTTCTAGTTTTGCTAAAGGGGTCACTCCCGGTGAAGGGATCGTCGGCCCTTTCCTCGTCGAATGAGGAGCGGGATATATCATATATATCACTGTGCAAAGTGGAAACTATAGAAGCGATCAAAGACAAACCGAGGGTTGTAGCATCTGCCAGTTATTGCTAAAGGAGTCACTCCCGGTGAAGGGATCTCGGTCCTTTCCCTATCGAATAAGGTGCAGGATGTTCTACAAGGAACACCACGATGCAAAGCAAGAACTGTAGCTACCTGTTTTATTTTGAAATTCGATTCCACAACATCAATTAGGTTTATTTTCTTTCATTAATCTCATTAATGAATATCCCATCAATTAAATTACCTAAACATCACAGATAGATATGACGTACACTTATGCCATCCGCATTCGCCTCGATGTCCCCTCGTGCACCGTTAGGTTAGGTAACTAACGGCAGAGCGGGGCAGGGCTAGCGCGGGTGTAAAACATAAGTAACGTCTATATGATATAATAGAAAATGCTAAACTTTTCGATCGCACAATCGAACACCCAAGTTTTCCCGATACAATAATTGGAATTCGCAAATTGTTATGAGATAACGGAACGAATATTATAAACATAGCAGTTTAGTCTTACTTGATCGGTTGCCACGGAATTTTGATGTGATCAGAAGTCCGTCGCAATCACGTAGCGTACGCGGATACTCGCCGGGTAAACTTAATAGACAGCCTCACTCCATAGCCCCGACCAAGTGACTGTAGGAGAACCCCGTCGCCGAAAGCATCCGTAACTGTAGGGTTCCTAGGCACCCTAGTTAAGTCTTACAAGTGATCAAACATGCACAAATAAAATTTTACGGGTGCCTACAAACCCGACTACGGATCGTTTACAAGATATTTAGGCGAAACAAGCAAACTAGTTAACATTTTAACTAAGGGAACGGACATACAACCTTTGTAGATCCGGTCCACCACCTCCACGGCTCCGCAACGAGGTCCCCTCCGCTGTCCAAAATGAATCCGGAAATCAAGTATCGGCTTCGTCGAAGAAATGGGCGGGCTTGATCGTCGGTTCGATGCCGAAGATGATCTACGTCGAGGCATCGCTAGAACAAGCTCCAACTTCACCAAGTCGGAAAAACTTGTGAAGGAAACACCCTATACTACTTGGCAAGAGGTAGAGGATGAAGAAATAGGAAGTGGGTAAACTTTAGTTTTGGATTTCTCACTAGATTTCATGACTTGCCATTGAAGTAGCAAGCTTTCTTCAATGTTGAAGAAGATGAAGAAGAAGAAGAAGATATGATAACTTAAGTTAAAAAGAAAAGAAAATACAATACTTATCATCTCTTCAACCATGGTTTAGTGTAGAGACTTAACTTAGGTTAGATAAGTGGTTAGGGTTAGAGAAGAGACAAGAATGGTGGACTTAGTCAAGGTTCAAGAAGTTTCAACTAAAAACAAAATAAGTCCACCATTTATCTTTCTCTTTATCTTTTCTAAATGAAATAAATAAGAAGATAAATGAATAATCAAATGAAAAGATACCCTAACCACTAACTAACCATGGTTCAATACTTTACACAAAACTAAGAAAGAATGTATCATCAAACATGATACAATAATGTGCACAAAAATATATCACATATACAATGCGCAATACAAGTGAGTAAATCCATTTAAAGTAAACCAATACTAGTTAATGCAAAGCAATATATCAAATATATAATTATACATTAAATCATTAAATCAACACTTGATTCAATGATCCGGTCATATCGCATATAGCCGGCTAGTATCCAACGTATCGGCTTATCGAATCAATCCTTGATTCGATAACTAGGTTATATCGCATATAACCAATCGATACATAGATCGCGAGAATGGAATACGGTATCACATACACGCATTATTCTCGGTCCCGCACATATCCCATATGCGCTCCTATTTCGTTTCGCTTGAACTAGGAAACCTCTGTGTAGGACTCTAAAGACTCGTCAATACGCCGGCAGCAGATGATGATCATATCAAGCATCCACAAGCCGCAAGCGGTCTGCTAAACGTAACGGCCACCCGGGTATTGAGCGATCAGAAGATCGACGAGCAAGCCCGCTCACACTCCTGCGAATCCGACCAGTAACACTACCGTATAGTCCGGTCTGTTCGTCTGATATGTCGCATATCTCGCCTAGGGGTGGTAAACGTCAGACCCCAATAGCTCGATAAGTCATGCCGACGTAGGGTCCATAACATTCGTGAAACTACTGATAACTCTTACCAGTATATTACTGCAACCCTGGCCAGGGATTTCCTGTTATGGCCAGTCGAGCATAGCACAACATCAACCCCGAATACCGGGAGAGACGAATCCCCTCCTATCGCTCATTGCCTCCATGTGAATCGGGACTGTACCCAAAAACCACCTGTTTGCACAACTCAGTAGAGCCGTGGTAGGGTGGAAATCAAAGCACAGTGGGAGACACACAAGACTCTATGACGATCTCGGGTCAACAGACTAAGCTGTACCAGTGTCACCAGAGAACTGCCATCTGACGTGAGATATAATACCATCTGGGAGTTCTCGGCGAGTCCGTTCAGTGTACCCAGTCTCCACTGAGCACCCGCATACCATCTTCGATGTCAAACACCAATGGATATGGGATCATCCATCGCCTATCGCATGGCTCGAGAAGATATGTGCTAGTCTACTCTGGAATATCGATGCCCCGTCTCGATATTCCCACGACTAGGAACTATGAAGGATGTACTCATTGACTACCCAGGCCCCACTAGTATGATCTTCATCATAGTCCTGGAGGTCGAGTACACATCCTAAGGGCTTTATCAACATGTAATCAGAGAGACAGAAAGTATACATGTTAAGATAAAGTGCAACCAGATAGCGTACTATCATGTCGAGCAAGAAAGTCCTTCCTATATATGTCCCAGCATCCACTACAATATACATCCAATGTACAGTAATGGCCTCTAGGGCATACATATAACTAACACTGCCATCTGACGTGAGGTGTAATACCATCTGGGAGTTCTCAGCAAGTCCGTCCAGTGTACCCAGTCTCTACTGAGCACCCATACACCATCCTTGATGTCAAACACCGACGAATATGGGATCATCCATCGCCCATTATATGGGTCAAGATGCGTGTACGCTAGTCTACTCTGGTGTATCGATGCCTTGTCTCAATACACCCTCGACTAGAAACTGTTATAGGATGTACTCGTCGACTACCGTGGCCCTAATAGTATGATCTCATCATAGTCCCAGTAGTCGAGTACATATCCTAAGGGCTTTATCAACATGTAACATAGAGACAATCAGAGTACATGTTAAGATAAAGTATAACCAGATAGCATACTATCATGTCGAGCAAGAAATTCCTCCCTATATATGTCCAAGCATCCATTACAATATACATCATATGTACAGTAATGGCCTCTAGGGCATACATATAACTAACAAATCTTATGCGACTTGTCAGTCTTGTATCAAGGGTAAAATGACCAAAACTCCGTTTACAGGACACGGAGAAAGAGCTACTGAGCTCTTAGGCCTCATACATAGTGATGTATGTGGGCCAATGTCTATACAGGCTAGAGGCAGTTTTTGTTACTTCATAACTTTTACTGATAATTTCTCAAGATTCGGTCATGTGTTTTTATTGAAGCATAAGTCGGAAGCTTTCGAGAAATTCACTGAGTACAAACTTGAAGTAAAAAAACAAACCGGATTGAGCATCAAGATACTTCGATCAGATCGAGGTGGAGAGTACCTTAGTATAGAGTTTTCAGACTTTCTAAAAGAGAATGGGATTCTCTCTCAACTCACTCCTCCTTACACACCACAGCACAATGGTGTGTCAGAACGACGGAATCAGACCCTATTAGATATGGTGTATTCCATGATGAGTGATGCTGAGTTACCTATCTCATTTTGGGGGCATGCATTAGAGACTGCAGCATTTCTGTTGAACAGGGTTCTAACCAAAACCGTGTCTACCACACCATATGAGATATGGCATGGGAAGAGACAATATCTTAAAGGAGTTAAGATTTGGGGTTGTCCGGCCTATGACAAAAAGCAGAATCCGGACAAACTCGAAACACGGTTAGTCATGTGTAAGTTTGTGGGATATCCAAAGAATTCATATCGATATCTGTTCTACCACAAGGAGGAACAAAAGGTTTTTGTTTCTCAGTATGCCGCATTTTTAGAAAAAGAATTTTTTACAAATAATACAGATGGCAATGTGGTAGACCTAGAAGAGGTTCTCGAGACACAAGTTACAAATGACGAACTGGTTAAGCCTATTGTTGCAACAGAAACTGATGAACCTCAGCCACTCCGTAGATCTGGTAGGACTTCTCGCCCATCGAAGAGATACTACGGTTTTCTCATTGATAGTGATAGAGAAGATTGCATTATGGATGATGATGATCCATCCAGTTTTCAGCAAGCTATCACGAGTGGTGACTCTGTGAAGTGGCTGGATGCCATGAGATCTGAAATGGAGTTTATGTACACCAACAAAGTATGGACTTTGGACGTTGTACCCTCTGGGGTAAAACCCGTAGGGTGCAAATGGATCTTTAAAAGAAAGATTGGTGTAGATGGGCAGGTGGAGACCTATAAGGCAAGACTTGTGGTGAAAGGATTTCGTCAAAGACCAGATCTGGACTATGACGAAACTTTTTCTCCCGTTGTGATGCTTAAATCCATCCGGATCCTACTTGCTATTGCTGCTCACTACGACTATGAAATCTGGCAGATGGATATTAAAACTGCATTTCTAAATGCTGACTTAGAAGAATGCGTTTATATGGATCAGCCAGAGGGCTTCGTTGAAAGTGGGAGCAGCGGGAAAGCATGTAGATTGCTTAAATCCATTTATAGATTAAAGCAAGCATCACGGAGTTGGAACATCTGTTTGATGATGTTATCAAAGAGTTTGATTTCATCAAAAATCCAGATGAACCTTGTGTTTATAAGAAGACTGTAGCGAGAACTATCGCATTCCTCGTATTGTACGTAGATGACATTCTTCTGATAGGAAATGATGTTCCTATGCTATAGTCGGTCAAATCATTCTTATCATAAAGGTTCTCTATGAAAGTCCTGGGTGATGCCACGTACATATTGGGCATTCAGATCATAGGGATAGATCCAAAAGGTTATTGGGATTGTCCCAAACCAGGTACATCAACACCATCCTAAAAAGGTTTAGTATGGAAGACTCCAAGCGGGGTGGCTTGCCCGCTTTCCATGTAGTCACTCTTTCCAAGGACTTTTGCCCGAAGACTGATGTAGAGAGAGCTCACATGAGCATTATTCCCTACGCTTCAGCCGTAGGATCCATAATGTATGCGATGTTGTGTACACGCCTTGATGTAGCTTATGCACTAGGTGTAGTAAGCATGTATCAATCCAACCCAGGGGAGAATCAGTGGACAGCTGTGAAGGACATTCTTAAGTATTTGCGAAGGACTAAAGAATTGTTCTTGGTGTATGGTAACGGAGATCTCCAAATGGAGGTTGTAACAACCTCAAATTTCCTATACAACTTTTGTACACGTTTTTTCAAAAATCCATAAAGGGGTATTTTAGACTGAGCACAAGATATAAGTAATTATTTTTCTTTTTAATTACAAATTAAAAGAATGTAATAACTCCATTTTTAGTGTACAAAATTTGCTTAAAAATTAATGTATACTTGGGGTATTTACATTTTCTGTAACTATTTTAAGTAATTAAATAGTTCCATAATTACAAGAAAGAGCTTGTAGCTAATTGGTAATACCTTGCACTGCTGAACCAAGCTACCAGAGTTCAAATCCCATACCCCACATTATTTTTAATATTATTTTGTTTTAAATTTTATAGAAGTCCAACAGTCAATACGTGATAACTCCATAATTTCCCACTACACCTGAAAAAATAAATGCACCAGAGTGTTCACCTGACGACCCCCAACCTCCTAGGCACCGGACTCTGCCCGACTCGGCCGGCGGACCGGCCAACTCGTGCCGGCGCCGCCGGCCGGACTCGGCTGGACGGCCGAGTCGCCTGAAGATGAAAAGTGCCTCTTGGTCTGCCCAACTACCCTGCATACTTTATTTCCCCAGATCATTTCCAGAGAGCCCATTAACACTCATTTACTTCATTTTTAATACATTTTCCCCACATTTTTACATTTTTTAAATTAAAACCCTTCATCTATCCTAACCCTAGCCTAACCCTATAAATACCACCCATACCCTCTGTAGGGTTCCTAGGCACCCTAATGAGGTCTCACAAGGCATCAACCATGCCAATTTCAAAATTTACGGTGCCAAGAAACCCTAAACAACGGATCATTGGCTAGATGTCTAGGCGAAAAAGAAACTAGTTAACAACTTAACTAAAGTTTAAACGGAAATACAACCTTTGTAGATCCGGTGCTCCACCTCCATAGCTCCGCAACGAAGTCCCCTCGCTGTCCAAATGAATTCCCGGGCTCTAGCGTCGGCTTCGTCGGATAAATGGCGAGCTAGGTCGTCGATGTCCATGCCGAAGATGATCTACGTCGAGGCATCGCTAGATCAAGCTCCACCTTCACCAAGCCATGAAAACTTGTGAAGGAAACACACTCTACTACTTGGCAAGAGGTAGAGGATGAAGAAATAGGAAGTGGGTAGACTTTAGTTTTGGATTTCTCACTCTTTTTCTCACTTTGCCATTAAAGCTTTCAAGCTTTTTCTTGAAGTGAAGAAGAAGAAGATGAAGAATATGATAAGTGTTGATTAAAAAAGGAAAAGAAAATCAAACCTTATCATATTCAAACCATGGTTTAGTGTAGAGAATGAATCATGGTTAAATGGAATGGTTAGGGTTTAGGATGAGACAAAAATGGTGGACTAGGTCAAGGTTTCATGAAGCTTCAACTAAACAACAAAAAAAGCCACCATTATTTTCTCTTTTCCATTTATTTTCCAAAATGTATAAACAAATAAATGAATAAAAGAATAAGTAAAAACCCTAATCATCCACTTAACCATAGTTTAATACTTTACACTTAACCAAAAAGCATGTATCATCAAACATGATACAATCATGTGCACAAAATCATATCGCATATGCAATGCGCACACCCGAGTGAGAAAATCCATTTAAAGTGAACCGATACTAGTTAATGCAAAGTAATATATCAAATATGTAATTATACATTAAATCATTAAATCAACACTTGATTTAAAGATCCGGTCATATCACATATAACCGACTAGTATCCAATATATCGGTTTATCGAATCAATCCTTGATTCGACAACTAGGGTATATCGCATATAACCTAATCGATACATTCATCGCGAGAATGGAATACGGTATCACATACACGCATTATTCTCGGTCCCGCACATATCTCATATGCGCTCCTATTTCGTTTCGCTTGAGCCAGGAAACCTCTGTGTAGGACTCTAAAGACTCGTCAATACGCCGGCAGCAGATGATGATCATATCAAACACCCAAAAGCCGCAAGCGGTCTGCTAAACGTAACGGCCACCCGGGTATTGAGTGATCAGAAGATCGACGAGCAAGCCCGCTCACACTCCAGTGAATCCAACCAGTAACACTACCGTACAGTCCGGTCTGATCGTCTGATATGTCGCATATCTCGCCTAGGGGTGGTAAACGTCAGACCCCAATAGTTCGATAAGTCGTGTCGATATGAGGTCTATAACAATTCGAGAAACTACTGGTAACACTTACCAGTAAATCTCAACAACCCTGGCCAGGGATTTCCTGTTATAGCCAATCGAACACAGCGCAACATCAACCCCCTATACCGGGAGAGATGAATCCACTCTTATCGCTTATTGCCTCCATGTGACTTGGGACTGTACCCAAAAACCACCGTTTTGCATGCCCTCTTGGACGTGGTAAGGTGGAAATCAAAGCACAGTGGGAACCACACAAGACTCTATGACGATCTCGGGTCAACAGACAACTCTGTACCAGTGTCACCAGAGAACTGCCATCTGACATAAGGTATAATACCATCTGGGAGTTCTCGGCGAGTCCGTCCAGTGTACCCAGTCTCTACTGAGCACCCGTATATCATCTCTGATGTCAAACACCAATGGATATGGGATCATCCATCGCCCATCTGTATGGGTCGAGAAGGTATACGCTAGTCTACTCTGGTATATCGATGCCCCGTCTCGATACACCCACGACTAGGGACTTTGAAGGATGTACTTATGGACTACCATGTCCCCACTAGTATGATCCGCATCATAGTCCAGGTAGTCAAGTACACATCCTAAGGGCTTTACCAACATGTAACAGAGAGACAATCAGTGTACACGTTAAGGTAAAGATCAACCAGATAGCATACTATCATGTCGAGCAAGAAAGTCCTCCTTATATATGTCCCAGCATCCACTACAATATACATCCTATGTACAGTAATGGCCTCTAGGGCATACATATAACTAACAATCTCCCACTTGCACTAGGGCCATCTGTAGCAGTGGTTGAAGTATCTCATACTCAACCATCCCATAAAAGTCTCTATCTGGGAACAGGCCTTTGTGAGTGGATCCGCTGTGTTGTCCTCTGAGTATACTCTCCTAACTTCGATCCCTTAGAGATCAACCATCACCATGATCAAGTGATACTGCCTTAGAATATGTCTGGATCACTGATGGGACCTGCGTTCCTTGGCATAAGCCACAACTCCATTGTCACACAATGGGAGGAACATAGTTCATCTCATGAACCAATATACACCCAAACAGCCTCTTAAGTAGCGATTTATCCAGCCTTTATCGTCTAGTATGTCACGGTATCTAGCTTGGAACTCTTCCAACATGTGACTGACATTCAGTCGTCTTTATCACCCTGGAACACTTCCAGTGATTCTCCCCAGGGTCGATTGATACCTTCTCACTACAACTAGTGAGTATCCTAATTTCCAATTAGATCTATCTCATAGATCCAAAATCCAGGATTTAGGAGGTATCATTTTGATCCTATATGGAGAATCCATGTGATAAGCGGAGATCGACCGAGCGTAGCATAGGAAACTCCTTCCCTATCAAGAGTATGTCATCCACGTACTCTACGAGGATCGTCACCATACTTCCTACTACCTTTTTGTTCATACAAGGTTCATCTACCATTATGATGATGTCAACTTCTTTGACTAATCCATCAAAACAGATGTTCCAACTCCGCGATGCCTGCTTTATCCTATAAAGCATCTTGCACACGTTTCCGCTGCTCCCACTGTCTACGAAGCCCTCTGGCTGTGTACTTATAGACGCTCTCTTCTAAAACATCATTTAGAAAAGCTGTCATGACACCCAACCACCAGATATCGTAGTCATGGTATGTAGCCGTGGCAAGTAGGATCTGGATGGACTTAAGCATAGCCACTGGAAAAGGTTTCATCATTATCCACGCCTGGTCGATGACAAAAACCCTTAACAAGTCTAGCTTTGAAAGTCTCAACTTTTCCATGTACACCAAGTAATCTTCTCAAGATATACTTGCTCCTGATGGAGATTTAACCCTTCAGATATAGCAACCAAAGTCCATACTTTGTTGGTGTACATGGATTCCATCTCAGATCCCTAAGCATCCAGCCATCCTTACAGATTCCCAATCCTGATGGCCAGTTCGAAACTAGTTGGGTCATTATCTCATGATGCAATCCTCACTCCCACTGTCATTGAGAAACAGAAGTATCTCTCAGGTGGGTGAGGAACCCTACTAGATCGGCGGAGAGGCTGAGGTTCGTTGGAATCTACTGAATCCTTTGGTTCTACCAAATCATCTGCTGTAATTTGTATAGCTGGAACCTTTCCAGTTCTACATTACAGACCTTGCCTCGAGTTTGTCCGGATTTTGCTTTTAGACACAGGCCGGACAATCCCAAATCTTAACTAACTTAATATATGGGCTCTTCCCTTTCCATATCACATATGAAGTTGTAGGCATTGATTTGATTCGAACCTAATTCAATAGGTATGCATCTTCTCAAGTGTATAACTCCCAAAAGGAAAATAGGAAACTCAGTAGTACTCATCATAGAGCACACCTTATCATATAGGGTGTGATTGCTCCACCCCGATATACCATCGTGCTATGGTGTATATGGAGGAGTAATGCTGAGAGAGAATCTCATTCTCCTTTAGAATTGTCCAGGAATTCCGTGCACAAGTATTCTCCTCCTTGATCGCATCAAAGGACTTAATACTTATACCTTCATTTGGTTCTCTACTTCTAGCTTATATTCTGTGAATATCTCAAAAGGTTCGGACTCATATTTCAACAGGAACATATGACTGAATCTTGAGAGATTATCAGAGAATGTAACGAAGTACAAAGAACCAGTCTTGGCATGTGTAGACAGGGGACCTTTATACATCAACATGTATCATCCCAAGAGTTCACTAACTCATTCTCCGTTTCCAATAAACGGAGTTATGGTCATCTTATCTCTGTGACATGACTGGCAAGTTTCACAAGATGTAAATTCAAACTGATTTAAATATGCATCTAAATGTAACTTAGCTAGTCGGGTTGCATTGATATGACCTAGTCTACAATACCTCAAGAAGAATTCGTTCATTTCTGAACTCTTCCTCTTGTGTGTGATCTGTATACTAAGAACTGTAGTTTGATTTAGAACATTAACGCTTTTAGATAACGTGCCTGAACCGATCAACTTTTGATATAGGAAATGTTCAAAACATTATCCAACAATACAAAATTTTATCATTTCTTTACTATTAAAGAGAGTGATATGATTTTGTATATCAGGTTCGGTATCTAATAACATTCGTTCAGAATCAATGTATTTGGAATACAGTGTGACAGTGACCAACAGACTTGGCTGCAACACTTGCCCCGTTTTCTGCCTCATGAAACTTATCACCCTTTCTCAGTTCTCTACCTATCTGTAGCCCTATGTAACAAATTACATATCTTGGATCCTGATCCGGTATCATATACCCAGGATGTAGAGGATACAGAGAAACAGTTCTTTATAATGAACACACCCGAAGATGATGCATCAGCATGCACTCTCCTCGTTTGGGAGGCACGTGAATTCTGGTAATCCCCAATTTCCTGCTCTGTCTTATAACAATTATAAGTTGGAGCGGGACCAACGTTCCCCAGCTCAGTATAACAAGCGGGTTCGGTCAATAATCCGTATTATTATCTTGATTAAGGCATGATATGGTCGCTACTAGGAGAGAGAGAGAAGAAAACACTCAGCGTGCGCTCTTGCAAGAATAGATTGGTTATTATTTTATCTAATCAGGATGGCTCCTACTGCTTTTTATCAAATCTTCCTTCAAACCCTAAAAGGAAAGACTAGCCGGGATTAATTACACACTACAAGTTCGCCAATCTTTCAGCCAGGCCAGTGTCGGTACTTTGAGGGAGGTCCCCCGTGCTTTCGCACGAACCTAATTAATGTAAACCTCGTTTTCCCAGAGGCGTAACCCTGTTGACACCTTTCTAGACACCTACTTGATCGGCTAATTGTAATGTATAAAACTCTCCCAGGAGTAACTCTTACTCGCAGCGGGTATCGGGATCCAACTATCTCATAGAAGGTATGCAATCTCATTGCAAATTTCAACACTTGAAATTCCCGATAATATTTTGCCCCTAGCTCGCTATGACCTTGACGGAGGCCAAACAACCCATAGTCCGCTAGTCAAGTTCAACCCGTCATTTCCTGATTGAATTAAACCCACCCGCACGACCCTTAACGGAGGCCAAACAACGCCGTACGAATACCCTAATCCAATCGCATCATATGCTAGCAGATAAGCACTAGTTAGCTACCGTACACTACGCCTTGACGGAGGCCAAACAACCGCAGCACGAATACTAACTAGTACGTATCTGAAATGACGGAGGGCTACGACAGGTTTTTCTGAAAACCTATTGCGTAATGAACTTGATATCGCTGTAGAATCAAATGATTTTAAAATGGAGTGCTTTTGAGGCTTTTCTAGTTTTGCTAAAGGAGTCACTCCCGGTGAAGGGATCGTCGGTCCTTTCCTCGTCGAATGAGGTGCGGGATATATCACATATATCACTGTGCAAAGCAAAAACTCTTAAAAGCAATCAAAAGACAAACCGAGTGTGTAGCATCTGCCAGTTATTGCTAAAGGAGTCACTCCCGGTGAAGGGATCTCGGTCCTTTCCTCATCGAATAAGGTGCAGGATATATCACATATACCGCTGTGCAAAGCAAGAACTGTAGCTACCTGTTTTATTTTGAAATTCGATTCTACAACATCTTAGGTTTCTTTTATTTCATTAATCACATTAATGAAGTCCCATCAATTAAGTACCTAAACATCACAGATAAATAAGACGTACACTTATGCCATCCGCATTCGCCTCGATGTCCCTTCGTGCACCGTTAGGTTAGGTAACTAACGGCAGAGCGGGGCAGGGCTAGCGCGGGTGTAAAACATAAGTAACGCCTATATAATATATCATATATACTATATACTGTATCTATCACAGAACATCACATGATCACATCACAGATATCGCAGCAGAAGAAACATATGAAATATTGGATATACTAGGACGTCCGTATTTTCAATACGAGCCAGTATAAAACACGGATTCCACGGTCGCGATGAATAGCCAAACCCACACCCTAGACCCCTACGAGAGCGGCAAGCAACCCTACCAATTCTAGAGTTAGGAGACCCGAACTCGACTCCTCGAGTTGGTCTCCCACTGGACTCCAGAATCCGGTTACTTGTGCTCTCCTCCTTGGGTCTATCCTAGTGCGGAAAAGTAAATAATATACAAAAGGTGACAACTTCCGCAACCTGGAAGTGCCCCAATAAAAGAATATTACATACAAGTTTTTACATGAATGAAAATGAAAAACACTCATCTCACATAAAAACCCCCAGCTATTCAAACACGACGATCCAATATAACATATCCAGCAATACATAACATCACATGTCATCAACGTAAGTAAATATGTCCATCCCAATTGTCGTTGACATATAGCAACGAAACCGGCGATATCATATATTACACTTACGGTCACAGAAAAGAAAGTGTAAAACTACAACAGTTGGAATCCGCAACCACCTCAGACATCACATGCCTGACCAAATGAATTCCTTAGACATCACATGCCTAACAATTATAAACCCCGCATTTTAGTCTCAAATCGAAAACACTTTTCAATATCAAGTCGGGCAATTCAACAAGATTCCCGACATCCTGATCGAATGCTCGTCGCAAACTTCAGTAGACGGCTGCACCCCTGATACTGTCGACGAAGTGCACCAAGGCGGAACACCGCTACCGTGAGCACCCGAACGGATGCTTTCGGCGACGGGGTTCTCCTACAGTCACTTGGTCGGGCTATGGAGTGAGGCTGTCTATTAAGTTTACCCGGCGAGTATCCGCGTACGCTACGTGATTGCGACGGACTTTTGATCACATCAAAATTCCGTGGCAACCGATCAAGTGAGACTAAAGTGCTATGTTTATAACATTCAATTCAGTTATCTCATAACTGTTTGTGCATTCCAATTATTGTATCACATTCCGAATAAGATAGAAAATGTCAAACTTTCCGATCGAACAATCGAACACCCAAGTTTTCCCGATGTAGATCAACACATGAAATAAGTCTAACAACATTCAGTTCTTGCCTCAGCACCAACGATCCAGCCGTAGAAGGGTCAAGCCAACGCCTCATATGTGGCACGCCGTACTGCCCCAAACCCGAAGGTTCAAAGGGCAGTTCAAGATGGTCACATAATCGAGTTAAGGTTTGTTGTCTTCTAGAGGGACCATCGCGTTACTTGCACTACTTAGAACGTCGTTAAACCACGGAAAAATCCAACACTTGGAAATTTCCCAACAGGGGAAAAATTGGGTATTTATATCCGGTCGAACTTTTTAACATGTTCTAAAATTTACCCAGAAAGCCACATAGACAAAATTTGATAATCTGATCGAAACACCGAATCCCCAAATCAATCCCAGAAAATTCAACTCTATAATAAATATTAAAATATCCCAGAAAATACAGCACAACTAAGGAGGAATTACTGTGAAACTTTTACTGTGTAAATCGACCGTACGGCCGCGGATCCGCCGCATGAGTCATGCTCATGCCGCGGAACCGCGGCGGTTTAGATGAATTAGGTCCACGAAATTTACAGTAATTCCTAGAAAACCCTGCTTGATTTTCTGCATATTTTTAATTTCGAAAAATCCACGATTTCAGAAAAAGTTCCAGTGAATCCAACCAGTAACACTACCGTACAGTCCGGTCTGATCATCTAATATGTCGCATATCTCGCGTAGGGGTGGTAAACGTCAGACCCCAATAGTTCGATAAGTCGTGTCGATATGAGGTCTATAACAATTCGAGAAACTACTGGTAACACTTACCAGTAAATCTCAGCAACCCTGGCCAGGGATTTCCTGTTATAGCCAATCGAACACAGCGCAACGTCAACCCCCTATACCGGGAGAGACGAATCCCCTCCTATCGCTCATTGCCTCCATGTGACTCGGGACTGTACCCAAAAACCACCGTTTTGCACGCCCTCTTGGACGTGGTAAGGTGGAAATCAAAGCACAGTGGGAACCACACAAGACTCTATGACGATCTCGGGTCAACAGACTACTCTGTACCAGTGTCACCAGAGAACTGCCATCTGACGTAAGGTATAATACCATCTGGGAGTTCTCGGCGAGTCCGTCCAGCGTACCCAGTCTCAACTGAGCACCCGTATATCATCTCTGATGTCAAACACCAATGGATATGGGATCATCCATCGCCCATCTGTATGGGTCGAGAAGGTATACGCTAGTCTACTCTGGTATATCGATGCCCCGTCTCGATACACCCACGACTAGGGACTTTGAAGGATGTACTTATGGACTACCATGTCCCCACTAGTATGATCCGCATCATAGTCCAGGTAGTCAAGTACACATCCTAAGGGCTTTACCAACATGTAACAGAGAGACAATCAGTGTACACGTTAAGGTAAAGATCAACCAGATAGCATACTATCATGTCGATCAAGAAAGTCCTCCTTATATATGTCCCAGCATCCACTACAATATACATCCTATGTACAGTAATGGCCTCTAGGGCATACATTTAACTAACACCCTCTACCTTCTCACCCCAAACTCTGAGCCAACTCTAAAAAATTCTTAAGAAACCTTGTGTACTTTGAAATCGAGCACAAAGCGAAGCTACGGCGAATTTTCCAGCGAACTTCCGACGATCATTCTAGGAGCTCCCGGCGACGAAACGACGCACCGGCGACTCCTCCTATTCTATCTCTTTCTCCTAGTTTTCAAAAACTAGTAAGTCCCCAAATTCTACCTCTCTTTTCTTTTCTGAAATACGGATTTACAAAACCCGACGAAATCGAAACTAATCCGATTTCCGATTCGGTTTCTTTATAAAACTTCGCTTCTCGTTAATACAATTATGCTTAAACTCTCTCATGTTGATTATTAAACACTAATCAACCAAATTGATCAAGTTTCATATCACAAAATAATTGCTAGTTCCTTTTACCGTATTTTCTCGTTTAAATACCACATAGTTCCTTTTGCGACATTTAAACCATTAAACTTGTTATACCTTTAAGTAGAACACGAGTTAACGACCTACCTCCTCACACACTCATATGCAACATAGCACGATACACTCGGGAACATAAAATACGGGAAATCGATATTTTTACAATAAATAACCTTTGTGCTAATAAAAAAATATCTAGACTTAGCCAATTAAGGACTGTCGCGCTCATTAAGACAGAGGAAGGTTGTGGGCATTCAGTCGTTTATCTAAACCTGACTTTGTGGTGTCTAGGCTAGACAAGTGAGAAAAGTAACTTTAAAAGGCCTGTCTCACGGTGATTTGTGAGCGGAACCCTCCTTTCTTCACTTGTACTTTCCTGGCCACAATTGGCGGTGAAGAGGCGATTTGAGAGATATCTCACAACTTGTCGCTTTGGACTAGTTAGGAGCAGTCTAGTTAACTTAGGAGGCCCTAGAACATAGAATACGGGAAATCGACATCTTTACAAATAAATACCATAATTAATAAAACCGTTTTTCCTTAATGATTAGTATTTATACAAATCTTTGCAAAGCGCCGCTACAACCCATTTGGGGAACCCGTTCGGGATGGTGCAGATTATCGCACATCCTCAGGTTTAGTAGTGCGAGATGCAGACCTCCGCAAGGAGCATTCGGTCTCGAAAGATTTAAAATACGATATATTAAGAAAAGGAGATTTCTAGAATATTATATATATACTAAAATTATTTTCACATAAATATATGTATATGTAACATAAAAATATCTATTTTTAATTATTACAAATATTCCACTTTTTCTAAAAATGTCACAAGAATCATTTTACACTAAAATACCTTGAATTCCATACAAATCAATATTACAAATAAATACCTTTATTTATGAAATTAGGATATTTTCACTAGAAATATCACAATATAAAATCTACATTCATTACAACTCTAAAGACGAATAATAAATACTTGGAGTGTATTTTGAAAGGTATATAAAAGTATTTTTATATAAAACCCCCTCAAGTTCTATAAATTACCCTAAGGACCCTAGTAAACATAGGTTTAAGCGGGACCAATCTCTTGAGCCTTAGGGAGCCGGAGAATTGGGTGCTTGCCTATTTAAGGTAGACAACTTAATAATGGTGTTATCAATACGGTAATCATCTTTGAAAAAGACACAAATCCTGCCGTTCATGTGCGGCGGTTACCGAAAACATCAAAACAATCAGGACTTCAATTTACTTTTCTAATTGTCTGACTCAGAGTGAGTCTTATTATAATCTGACTTGAATATCATTCAAATAGAATCTACAATCTACAAGCTTCAATGTTACAATTCAACATGAATCCAGGAATCCAATTATCAATCTATACAACTTGACTGAACCGAACCATGAATATACATTCCATTTACATGGTTCTCCAGTTATTCCATTTACATGATTCTACGGTTGCATCCGTTTACTGATATCATGGTTTCGGTCAGTCATCCAATTATACAATCAATACAATTTATAAAACAAACAATAAAAACAAGACATCTCGGGGTTTAAGGGGTAGATTGGTACGGAAGGTGTTAAAAGTGGCATGAGACAGTAAGACTTAATACACCTAACATGAATCCAGTTGCTGTTGTACCATGGCATAAACGGTTCCTTATACTATACTTGCCTTTAGTCTTTGGCATATAGAGACTCCTCTCGTATACACTGGTATTCTTCTGTACAAAGTTACAAACAACAGCGTTAATATAACATTACAACAATATAATACAACTTTAAAAGATACCTTCTTATTCTGTCTATTATACTTTTCTCTTATCTATGGGACTTACCGAGCGACCTGTTCGCTGACGACATTCTCTATCATTCTTCTTTGAATGTCGTCAGGTGATCTGGACACATCAGAGATCGAGCCCAGCGCTGAAGGCTTGGAAGTTGACCGGAAGAGAACTTCGATTCGCCCGGAACCAGTTCAGTGAAGACCCTGAGCTCTAGTTCATTGTACACTTTTCCATTTCAGTACTTTTCTTTTCTGTTATGCTATTGTTTAGGCATTGCTTTTTATTTCAGTTGTATTTATTTTCCATGTATTGTACAGAAAGAAAGTTAATAAATAAAGTTGCTGTTCAGTTTATATCTCTTGTCTCTTGTGCTTATTTTTATATTGCTTAGATATGCTTAGCATATTTACTTCACAGTAAATACGTAGCGGACCAGTCCCGTCCTCTTTGCCGTATACTGGAAAGTGGGGCGTAACAGGTTTTGTTGATGGCCCATGCATGTCAGAGCTGTATAGAACCATACTATACAGTTCTGTTCTGTATGAACAAACCTAAGCAATATAACATAAGAACCAGCAACTAAAACATTCTTTATAATTCATGTTTCTTAAATCTTATCATTTCAAATATTTTGAATTTGTCCTAACCTAATTTTTTCATTCAAGGTTATGGATTCCCCAAACAACACCAGCACCAACTTCAACAACACTCCACCACCACTAAAAATCACACCTGCCGTCCCTGCTCCGCTCAACGAGCAAACGGTTCTGCTTAACGAAATCCGAAGCCTCCTGGTTGGACTGTAGCAGCAGACTGCTATATTATTGAACCGACCAGAAGAAGAAGAAACCGTCAGGAAACGCTCTGCCACCCAGATGGCAAGAGGAACCTACACTACACAATCTTCTGAACCTAAGAGACAGAAAGAAACAATTAACCAGTCAAGTCCATGTTTTTATTACTACTGCTAGAAGGATGGACACTTGTGGAAGGACTGTAGGCGCGCAAAAGGCATGTGCCTAGTTTATGGCGCATCCGATCATAGAATTGGAGATTGTCCCTATAGACGCAACTCAGTTCACACACCCACCAACTACCCGCAGCGGCCAGCTATCCAGGCTCCTGCAACTCGTCCTATACTCCCAGCACCATCTCCACATGGACCACCTCTACCTAGTCAGGCATCGATGTACTGGCTTACACAGAAAAATGTGCCGAGACGTCAAGCCTCCACTTTAGCAGCCATAGAACCTGAGACTGTGAACCAAGGTAACCCAGGTAACTCCCTCACTTTGACCAAAACTTTTTGCAATATTTCTTTCTTCTAAATATTTTCATACACTACCAACAGTTCTGTCACAAAACTTTCTTTGAATTTGTTACACTTTCCTTTTACAAATTTTGAGGATGAAATTTTTATAAGGAGGGTAGAATGTAACAACCCCAAATTTCCTATACAATTTTTGTACACATTTTTTTCAAAAATCCATAAAGGGGTATTTTATCCTGAGCACAAGATATAAGTAATTATTTTGCTTTTTAATTATAAGTTAAAAGAATGTAACAACTCCATTTTTAGTGTACAAAATTTGCTTAAAAATTAATTTATACTTGGGGTATTTACATTTTCTGTAACTACTTTAAGTAATTAAATAGCTCAATAATTACAAGAAGGAGTTTGTAGCTCATTGGTAATACCTTGCACTGCTGAACCATGCCACCAGAGTTCAAATCCCATACCCCACATTATTTTTAATATTATTTTCTTTTAAATTTTATAGAAGTCCAACAGTCAACAGGTGATAAGTCCATAATTTCCCACTAGACCTGAAAAACTAAATGCACCAGAGTGTTCACTTGACGACCCCTACCTCCTAGGCACCGGACTCAGCCCGACTAGGCCGAGTTGGTCGGCGGACCGGCCGACTCGTGCCGGCGCCGCCGGCCGGACTCGGCCGGACGGCTGAGTCGCCTGAAGATGAAAAGTGCCTCTTGGTCTGCCCAACTACCCTACATACTTTATTTCCTCATATCGTTTCCAGAGAGCCCATTAACACTCATTTACTCCATTTTTAATACATTTTTCCTACATTTTTACATTTTTTAAATTAAAACCCTTCATCTACCCTAACCCTAGCCTAACCCTATAAATACCACCCCTACCGTCTATCCTCTCACCCCAAACTCTGAGCCAACCCTCAAAAATTCTCAAGAAATCTTTTGTACTTTGAAATCGAGTACGAAGCGAAGCTACTGCGAATTTTTCGGCAAACTTTCGACGATCATTCTAGGAGCTCCCGGCGACGAAGCGACGCACCGGCGACTCTTCCCGTTCTATCTCTTTCTCCTACTTGTCCAAAACCCGTAAGTCCCCAAATTCTATCTCTCTTTTCTTTTCCAAAATACGGATTTACAAAACCGGACGGAATCGGAACAAATCCGATTTCCGATTCGGTTTCTTTATAAAACTTCACTTCTCGTTAATACAATTATGCTTAAACTCTATCATGTTTACTATTAAACACTAATCAACCAAATTGATCAAGTTTCATATCACAATATAATTGCTAGTTCCTTTTACCGTATTTTTTTCATTTAAATACCACTTAGTTCCTTTTGCGACATTTAAAGTATTAAACTTGTTATACCTTTAAGTAGATCACAAGTTAACGACCTACCTCCTCACACACTCATATGCAACATAGCACGATACACTCGGGAACATAAAATACGGGAAATCGATATTTTTACAATAAATAACCTTTGAGCTAATAAAAAAATATCTAGACTCAGCCAATTAAGGACTGTCACGCTCATTAAGACAGAGGAAGGTTGTCGGTATTCAGTCGTTTATCTAAACCTGACTTTGTGGTGCATAGGCTAGACAAGTGAGCAAAGTAACTTTTAAAGGCCTGTCTCACGGTGATCTGTGAGCGGAACCCTCCTTTCTTCACTTGTACTTACCTGGCCACAATTGGCGGCGAAGAGACGATTTGAGAGATATCTCACAACTTGTCGCTTTGGACTAGTTAGGAGCAGTCTAGTTAACTTAGGAGACCCTAGAACATAGAATACGGGAAATTGACATCTTTACAAATAAATACCATAATTAATAAAACCGTTTTTTCTTAATGATTAGTATTTGTACAAATCTTTGCAAAGCGCCGCTACAACCTACTTGGGGAACCCGTTCGGAATGGTGCGGATTATCGCACATTCTCGGGCTTAGTAGTGCGAGATGCAGACCTCCGCAAGGAGCATTCGGTCTCGAAAGATTTAAAATATGATATCTTAAAAAAACGAGATTTCTAGAATATTATATATATACTAAAATTATTTTCATATAAATATATGTATATGTAACATAAAAATATCTATTTTGAATTATTACAAATATTCCACTTTTTCTAAAAATGTCACAAGAATCATTTTACACTAAAATACCATGAATTCCATACAAATCAATATTACAAATAAATACCTTTATTTATGAAATTAGGATATTTTCACTAGAAATATCACAATATAAAATCTATATTCATTACAACTCTAAAAACGAATAATAAATACTTGGGGTGTATTTTGAAAGGTATATAAAAGTATTTTTACATAAAACCCCCTCAAGTTCTATAAATTACCCTAAGGACCCTAATAAATATAGGTTTAAGCGGGACCAATCTCTTGAGCCCCACGGAGCCGGAGAAGTGGGTGCTTGCCTATTTTAGGTAGAAAACTTAATAATGGTGTTATCAATACGGTAATCATCTTTGAAAAAGACACAAATCCTGCCGTTCATGTGCGGCGGTTACCAATAACATCAAAACAATCAGGACTTCAATTTACTTTTCTAATTGTCTGACTCAGAGTGAGTCTTATTATAATCTGACTTGAATATGATTCAAATACAATCGACAATCTACAATCTTCAATGTTACAATTCAACATGAATCCAGGAATCCAATTATCAATCTATACAACTTGACTGAACCGAACCATGAATATACATTCCATTTACATGGTTCCCCAGTTATTCCATTTACATGATTCTACGGTTGCATCCGTTTACTGATATCATGGTTTCGGTCGGTCATCCAATTATACAATCAATACAATTTATAAAACAAACAATACAAACAAGACATCTCGGGGTTTAAGGGGTAGATTGGTACGGAAGGTGTTAAAAGTGGCATGAGACAGTAAGACTTAATACACCTAACATGAATCCAGTTGCTGTTGTACCATGGCATAAACGGTTCCTTATACTATACTTGCTTTTAGTCTTTGGCATATAGAGACTCCTCTCGTATACACTGGTATTCTTGTGTACAAAGTTACAAACAACAGCGTTAATACAACATTACAACAATATAATACAACTTTAAAAGATACCTTCTTGTTCTGTCTATTATACTTTTCTCTTATCTATGGGACTTACCGAGCGACCTGTTCGCTGACGACATTCTCTATCATTCTTCTTTGAATGTCGTCAGGTGATCTGGACACATCAGAGATCGAGCCCAGCGCTGAAGGCTTGGAAGTTGACCGGAAGAGAACTTCGATTCGCCCGGAACCAGTTCAGTGAAGACCCCGAGCTCTAGTTCATTGTACACTTTTCCATTTCAATACTTTTCTTTTCTGTTATGCTATTGTTTAGGCATTGCTTTTTATTTCAGTTGTATTTATTTTCCATGTATTGTACAGAAAGAATGTTAATAAATAAAGTTGCTGTTCAGTTTATATCTCTTGTTTCTTGTGCTTATTTTTATATTGCTTAGATATGCTTAGCGTATTTACTTTACAGTAAATACGTAGCGGACCAGTCCCGTCCTCTTTGCCATATACTGGGAAGTGGGGCGTAACAGGTTTTGTTGATGGCCCATGCAGGTCAGAGCTGTATAGAACCATACTATGCAGTTCTGTTCTGCATGAACAAACCTAAGCAATATAACATAAGAACCAGCAACTAAAACATTCTTTACAATTCATGTTTCTTGAATCTTATCATTTCAAATATTTTGAATTTGTCCTAACCTAATTTTTTCATTCAAGGTTATGGATTCCCCAAACAACACCAGCACCAACTTCAACAACACTCCACCACCATTACAAATCACACTTGCCATCCCTGCTCCGCTCAACGAGCAAACGGTTTTGCTTAACGAAATCCGAAGGCTCCCGGTTGGACTGTAGCAGTAGACTGCTATATTATTGAACCGACCAGAAGCAGAAGCAACCGTCAGGAAACGCTCTGCCACCCAGATGGCAAGAGGAACCTACACTACACAATCTTCTGAACCTAAGAGACAGAAAGAAACAATTAACCAGTCAAGTCCATGTTTTTGTTACTACTGCTATAAGGATGGACACTTGTGGAAGGACTGTAGGCGCGCAAAAGGCATGTGCCTAGTTTATGGCGCATCCGATCATAGAATTGGAGAGTGTACCTATAGACGCAACTCAGTTCACACACCACCAACTACCCGCAGCGGCCAGCTATCCAGGCTCCTGCAACTCGTCCTATACTCCCAGCACCACCTCCACATGGACCACCTCTACCTAGTCAGGCATCGATGTACTGGCTTACACAGAAAAATGTGCCGAGACGTCAAGCCTCCACTTTAGCAGCCATAGAACCTGAGACTATGAACCAAGGTAACCCAGGTAACTCCCTCACTTTGACCAAAACTTTTTGCAATATTTCTTTCTTCGAAATATTTTCATACACTACCAACAGTTCTGTCACAAAACTTTCTTTGAATTTGTTACACTTTCCTTTTACAAATTTCGAGGATGAAATTTTTATAAGGAGGGTAGAATGTAACAACCCCAAATTTCCTATACAACTTTTGTACACATTTTTTTCAAAAATCCATAAAGGGGTATTTTAGCCTGAGCACAAGATATAAGTAATTATTTTGCTTTTTAATTATAAGTTAAAAGAGTGTAACAACTCCATTTTTAGTGTACAAAATTTGCTTAAAAATTAATGTATACTTGGGGTATTTACATTTTCTGTAACTACTTTAAGTAATTAAATAGCTCAATAATTACAAGAAGGAGTTTGTAGCTCATTGGTAATACCTTGCACTGCTGAACCAAGCTACCAGAGTTCAAATCCCATACCCCACATTATTTTTAATATTATTTTATTTTAAATTTTATAGAAGTCCAACAGTCAACACGTGATAAGTCCATAATTTCCCACTAGACCTGAAAAACTAAATGCACCAGAGTGTTCACTTGACGACCCCTACCTCCTAGGCACCGGACTCAGCCCGACTCGGCCGAGTCGGTCGGCGGACCGGCCGACTCGTGCCAGCGCCGCCGGCCGGACTCGGCCGGACGGCTGAGTCGCCTGAAGATGAAAAGTGCCTCTTGGTCTGCCCAACTACCGTACATACTTTATTTCCTCAGATCGTTTCCAGAGAGCCCATTAACACTCATTTACTCCATTTTTAATACATTTTTCCTACATTTTTACATTTTTTAAATTAAAACCCTTCATCTACCCTAACCCTAGCCTAACCCTATAAATACCACCCCTACCCTCTATCCTCTCACCCTAAACTCTGAGCCAACTCTCAAAAATTCTCAAGAAATCTTTTGTACTTTGAAATCGAGTACGAAGCGAAGCTACTGCGAATTTTTCGGCGAACTTTCGACGATCATTCTAGGAGCTCCCGGCGACGAAGCGATGCACCGACGACTCTTCCCGTTCTATCTCTTTCTCCTACTTGTCCAAAACCCGTAAGTCCCCAAATTCTATCTCTCTTTTCTTTTCCAAAATACGGATTTACAAAACCCGACGGAATCGGAACAAATCCGATTTCCGATTCGGTTTCTTTATAAAACTTCACTTCTCGTTAATACAATTATGCTTAAGCTCTCTCATGTTTACTAGTAAACACTAATCAACTAAATTGATCAAGTTTCATAGTACAACATAATTGCTAGTTCCTTTTACCGTATTTTTTTCATTTAAATACCACTTAGTTCCTTTTGCGACATTTAAAGTATTAAACTTGTTATACCTTTAAGTAGATCACGAGTTAACGACCTACCTCCTCACACACTTATATGCAACATAGCACGATACACTCGGGAACATAAAATACGGGAAATCGATATTTTTACAATAAATAACCTTTGAGCTAATAAAAAAATATCTAGACTCAGCCAATTAAGGACTGTCACGCTCATTAAGACAGAGGAAGGTTCTGGGTATTCAGTCGTTTATCTAAACCTGACTTTGCAGTGCATAGGCTAGACAAGTGAGAAAAGTAACTTTAAAAGGCCTGTCTCACGGTGATTTGTGAGCGGAACCCTCCTTTCTTCACTTGTACTTACCTGGCCACAATTGGCGGCAAAGAGACGATTTGAGAGATATCTCACAACTTGTCGCTTTGGACTAGTTAGGAGCAGTCTAGTTAACTTAGGAGACCCTAGAACATAGAATACGGGAAATCGACATCTTTACAAATAAATACCATAATTAATAAAACCGTTTTTTCTTAATGATTAGTATTTATACAAATCTTTGCAAAGCGCCGCTACAACCTACTTGGGGAACCCGTTCGGAATGGTGCGGATTATCGCACATCCTCGGACTTAGTAGTGCGAGATGCAGACCTCCGCAAGGAGCATTCGGTCTCAAAAAATTTAAAATACGATATCTTAAAAAAACGAGATTTCTAGAATATTATATATATACTAAAATTATTTTCATATAAATATATGTATATGTAACATAAAAATATCTATTTTGAATTATTACAAATATTCCACTTTTTCTAAAAATGTCACAAGAATCATTTTACACTAAAATACCATGAATTCCATACAAATCAATATTACAAATAAATACCTTTATTTATGAAATTAGGATATTTTCACTAGAAATATCACAATATAAAATCTATATTCATTACAACTCTAAAAACGAATAATAAATACTTGGGGTGTATTTTGAAAGGTATATAAAAGTATTTTTACATAAAACCCCCTCAAGTTCTATAAATTACCCTAAGGACCCTAGTAAATATAGGTTTAAGCGGGACCAATCTCTTGAGCCCCACGGAGCCGGAGAAGTGGGTGCTTGCCTATTTTAGGTAGACAACTTAATAATGGTGTTATCATTAAGGTAATCATCTTTGAAAAAGATATAAATCCTGCCGTCCATGTGCAGCGGTTACCGATAATATCAAAACAATCAGGACTTCAATTTATTTTTCTAATTGTCTGACTCAGAGTGAGTCTCATTATAATCTGACTTGAATATGATTCAAATACAATTTACAATCTACAATCTTCAATGTTACAATTCAACATGAATCTAGGAATCCAATTATTAATCTTTACAACTTGACTGAACCGAACCATGGATATACATTCCATTTACATGGTTCTCCAGTTATTCCATTTACATGATTTTATAGTTGTATCCATTTACTGATATCATGGTTTCGGTCAGTCATCCAATTATACAATCAATACAATTTACAGAACCAATAATACAAATAAGACATCTCGGGGTTTAAGGGGTAGATTAGTACGGAAGGTGTTAAAAGTGGCACGAGACTGTAAGACTTAATACACCTAACGTAAATCCAGTTGCTGTTGTACCGTGGCATAAACGGTTCCTTGTACTATACTTGCCTTTAGTCTCTGGAATATAGAGACTCCTCTCGTATACGCTGGCATTCTTCTGTACCAAGCTATAAACAACAGCGTTAATACAACATTACAACAATATAATACAATTTTGAAAGACACATTCTTATTCAGTCTATTCTACTTTCCTCTTATCTATGGGATTTACCAAGCAACCTGTTCGCTGACGACATTCTCTTTCTTTCTTCTTTGAATGTCGTCAGGTGATCTAGACACATCAGAGATCGAGCCCAGCGCTGAAGACTTGGACCGGTTCAGTGAAGACCCCGAGCTCTAGTTCATTGTACACTTTTCCATTTCAGTACTTTTCTTTTCTGTTATGCCATTGTTTAGGCATTGCTTTTTATTTCAGTTGTATTTATTTTCCATGTATTGTACAGAAAGAATGTTAATAAATAAAGTTGCTGTTCAGTTTACATCTCTTGTCTCTTATGCTTATTTTTATATTGCATAGATACGCTTAGCGTATTTACTTCACAGTAAATACGTAGCGGACCAGTCCCGTCCTCTTCGCCGTATACTGGGAAGCGGGGCGTGACAGAGGCTTTTACCGATTCGAGCTTCCAGAGTGATAAGGATGACAGCAAATCTATCTCTGGGTTTGTATTTACCCTCAATGGAGGGCGGTGTGTTGGAAGAGTTCTAAACAGGATACCGTTGCAGACTCCACGATAGAAGCTGAGTACATTGCTGCAAATGATGCCGCCAAGGAAGCCGTCTGGATGAGGAAGTTCATCTCTTAGCTAGGAGTAGTTCCAACCATTATTAATCCAATAACATTGTATTATGATAATAATGGGGCTTCGACGTTAACCAAGGAGCCCAGGTCCCATCAGCGATCCAGACACATCCTGAGGCGATATCATCTGATCCGGGAGATAGTTGATCGCCGCGAGATCGAGTTTCGGAGAGAAGATACAAAGAATAATACCACGGATCTACTCACCAAGGCCCTCCCTCAGCCGCAGCATGAGCTAATTTTTGAGATGTTGGGTATGAGATACGCCAATAATTGGCCTTAGTGCAAGTGGGAGATTGTTGGACATATGTATGCCCTAGAGGCCATTATTTGATAGTGGATGTATTTTTTACATGTATATATATATATATATATATATATATATATATATATATATATTCAGAGGACATTCTTGCTCGACATGATAGTATGCTATCTGGTTACTCTTTATCTTGACATGTTCACTTGATCATAATTTTATTCATTTGGTACATGTTGATAAAGCCCTAAGGATGTTTGCTTGACTACTTTGATTATAATGCAGATCATACTAGTGGAACATGTGTAGTTTATAAGCATATTCTGAAATGTCCCTAGTCGTAGGTGTATCGAGACGGGACATCGATATTCCAGAGTAGACTAGAGTATACGATTCTTGACCCATGAGATAGGCGATGGATGATCCCAAATCCATTGATGTTTGACACCAAGATTGTATATGAGTGCTCAGTAGAGACTGGGTACACTAGACGGACTCGCCGAGAACTCCTATATAGTATTATATCTATCGTCGGATAGCAGTTCTCAGGTGACACTGGTACAGGTTAGTCTGTAGACCCGAGATCGTCATAGAGTCTTGTGTGTTCTTCTACTGTGGTTTGATTTCCACCCTACCACAGCTTTACTGAGTCATGCAAACAGGTGGATTTTGGGTACAGTCCCAAGACACATGGAGGCAATGAGCGATAGAAGGGGTTTCGTCTCTCCCGGTATTGGGGGTTGATGTTGCGCTATGCTCGATTGGCTATATCAGCAAGTCCCTGGCCAGGGCTGATGAGATTTATTGATAAGTGTTATCATTAGTTTCTCGATCTATTATAGGCCATATATCGGCATGACTTATTGAGTTATTGGGATCGACGATGCTATCCCTAGACTCGATATGCATCATATCTGACGAAGAGACCAGACTGTACGGTAAGTGTTACCGGTTAGCTTAACAGGAGTTTTGACAGGTTCACTTGTTTTTCTTCTGCTCGCTCAATACCCGGGTGGCCGTTATGTTTAGCTGACCGCTTGCGGTTTATGGGTGTTTGATATGATCATCTCCTACTGTCGGCGTATTGACGAGTCTTAGAGTCCCATAAAGGAGTTACCTAGCTCAGACGAAACGATGTGGGGTGCATATGGTGATATGCGCGGGTGCTTGATTAAATGCATGTATATGATACCGCATTATAATCTGACGTTTTCTATTGGTCGGGTCTATGTGATATGACCGGTTTATTAAATCAATTGTTGATTTAATATTAATGACCATTAGTCATTTTACTTATAACATTTTCTTTATTTGTTGTATGTATGAATGTATGTATGTACATATGTTGATATGAATGCACACATGCATGCATACATGTGTCATGGTTGTTGATACATTGGAGATGTCTATACAAGACTCACATGGTAAAGATATTTATTTATTTTGATTATTGATTAAAGAATTAATTGGGATTAAATCATGGTTGGTCCTTCTACACACTTCTTGAGTCAACCATGACTTGAACCATGGTTTAGTCTCTAAACTAATTCTTTAACTCACTAACAAAATATCTAGATATTTTTAAAGGAGTGTGACTCTCTCATATATTCATTATTCTTTTTATTTTTGGCATAACAATTATCTTGATCTTGTTTATCCATTTCCTCCTTCTTCTTCCTCAAAGCTTACTACCTCTTCAAAAGTGAGTGAAGGAGATAAAAAGAAAAGATTTTTAAGTGAGATCCAAACCCACATCACTAATCTACACTAGTTTAGCCCACTAGTTTAGCTTGTTTGCATCACTTCTACCTTGTTCTAGTGAAGCAAGGAGCTTGAGCCAAGGTACTCCACGGTGGATCGTCGTGGACAATGAAGGACTCGAGCGGACCCGTCCAAACACTGAGTTGATCCAAGGAGTCACAAAAGGGAGATCTACAAAGGTTGTAATTCTCAAATCTTAGTGTTAGACTCTTTTTTAGTATGTGATACTATGTTTTGTTACTCTAAATTTCTAGTTTGATCCTAGGTTAGTTTGCATAGCACCCTAAAATTTTAATTGTAGCATGTTTGATGCAAGAAAAACCCATGTGTGGTGCTAGGTAATCCCAACAAGATAGCATACTATCATCTCGAGTAAGACTGTTCTACCGGTATAGGTCCTCCCTCAATCATCATAATCACCTGCCTGCGACTATGATAATTGTCTTGAGGGCACTATAGCCAACCACATAAGGCTAATTATTGTGGTGTCGCATACTCATAGCCCGTGTGATACCGAACACCCAACTTCACTACTAATCAGTCTCGCAAATCCCGTTTGCGAAACTATTGTGTTCAAGAAATAGCCCCAGCGAGTGGATCCACTCCAGTGTTTCTATCTTTATCTCTCTATATCTCGACTTCGTGGAGAAAGACTATCTCCCGAAATGAGCAATACCTGTCTTAGAATTTGTTTGGATATCTGATGGGACCCGGTTCACTAATGAACTTCAAATCCAACAAATTTCTTAGACTGTATCATCTACTGAATTTAATCAGTAGCCTGCGTCATACCTTCCTCGGTATCCACTTCGACCACCTGTCCAACATACTGCCCCTCAAAATAGGGAAGAACTATAACTTTGACAGTCACTCTATCATCCAGGTCACCTTGGAAACCTAAAATGATAACCGCCTCCTAAAGAGGCTGTCGTTGCCATATACCAAGAACATTCACTTATGTTCATAACTGCTTCCCACCGTTTCTCCAAGATTGGATTAATATATATGTTTATTGCAGCCAGTGCAAAAGCAATATCTGGTGTGGTACTTGACATTTCATGATTAACTCAATTGCCTAAGAAAGTGATATGATAATCATGCAGATCCCTCTCCTCATCATTCTGAAATACATCTCTTTAGAGAGGGTGACTCCATCACCTGCGGGTACACCACCACGTCAGGAGCCGTCCATTCTAAAACACTTTAGAATAGTGTCAAGTATCCAAATTGGTACACTTCCCAAATCTAAATCTAAAACCATAGATCTAGTGACCAGAAACCCCGATATTTATCCAGATCCTATGTGGAGAAATACCTTATGACAACCACAGTACAACCGATTGTAATATAGGAATATCACTTCCTATTAAGAGTATGTCATCCAAATATCAAGACATCTCCCTACTACCTTCTTACCATATCCATATGTAATTCTGATAAAGTCAAACTCTATAGATCTCCTATCAAAAATAGACGATCTATCTTCGCTATACCTGCTTTAGTCTATAGATAGACATAAGCTACTTGCCCACTATGCTTCCACTGCTCCCACTGACTACAACAACCCTATGGCAGAGTCATATACACGTGCACTTCTAAAGCTAGTTTAGAACGATATTATACTCATCCTCCTGCCGGGTCTTATAGTCTAGAGCAGCAACAATGGCAAGTCTGGGTAAACAAGAACCTCCCTGTCACCGTCTTTGAGGATACCGAAGTACATCTCGGGTGTCTGAGGTTACCCACCAAATCTGCGGAGTGGCTAATGGAATGACGAAACCAATTTAATCTTTAGATTCAATTAGATTTTCACTAATCGTTTGTGGTTCTGGAATCACTTCTAGTTCTACCATACTTCCACTAATGTTTTCTGGAAATTTTTTTTTCCATTTTACTAAAACTGGTGGCGAGTCAAGAACAATATCACTATTGATCTTCTAGATGGTAGAAATGTAAACCCTCGTCAAAGTCCGGGATAACCCACAAACTGCCATTACTTAAACGTGTCTTGAGTTTATCCGGATTCTGGTTTTAAGCATCAGCCGGACAACTCCATATACCTTAACATCGTTAAGATATGAAACCATTCTATATACCATATAGAAATAAAGGCACTAATTTAATTGGAACTAGATTCTAATCATGCATTTATCTCCAGTTCATGTCAACTAAGTGGAATGAGGTCAAGCAGTATTACTCATCTAAGAGTGCATCCACACGTGAGTAACCTGAAAAAGAAGCATGTTCTGAAAACCATTACTATCAACGGAATACCTAGCATAAGTATCTACATTTTCGATCACCTTGAAAAATCTTGATACTTTGCAACATATGGTTCTCTACTTTATTCATATACCTATAACTTCTTAAAATTTGGACTTTGTATTTCTACGAAATACTTGTCTAAAACTAAAGAAATCATAAGTAAATAGAATATAGTATGAGTACCATCCCTTTTGTATAAGTCCTCTAAGTTTAATAACTCAAACCCTGTGTGTCGTAGTTTGAAAACTGTACCATGGTTAAGAAGAATTACACCGCTGTTAAATACTCCTTACCTAATCACCAACTGATTTAGGTAAATGTCATAGACATAATATCAAAAATTTATATCTCACTTTATAAAATAAACGTACAGATATATTATTTTGAAATTGGTGCATAACAATGGATATTCAAAACCAAATATTTGCTGTCAGGCAAAAACCCAGATGATTTCCTCAAATATCACCAATTACAATGAATTCTGATATAATGAGGATCTAATCACCTAATTCCCAATATCTTACTCCCACTCAGTATCTGTAATGCCATACAGATGTCAGAATCAAATCTGGTAAATACATACCCTGGAGTTAGAATCTAATTGGAAAAACAGTTTTCGATTAATACCGCACAGTGAAATTGAAATATGAAAATGTTTCGAAGGGGTATCCGAGTATTTTTACTAATGCCTCTTCCACTATCCAGATTCATGACTATAACCGTATATTTCGTTGACCACACTTATTACCTTCTGTACACCACACTTAGGCTAATTGGTTTTCTTCCTTCCCTACCCTTCGGCACCAGCATAAATTTTGGAAGAAAACTATCCAATAAGCATAATAGGCGTACTCTCCTAATACCAGGAACCCTCAAAACCTGAGAGAAGGTAAAGAGAAAAGACAACTGAATAATCTTTATTCTATTTCTTCAGAACCAGAAACCATCCTCGAACTAGAACAAGTTCCTTCGAGTTTGTATGTAACTATACAATGGCATATCTAATAAATGTGGATCTTCGTAGTGATACGGAATGTTCCGGAGAAAAGCATAGGTGATATAGGAATGGCAGGGGTATACGCGGTTTCGTCGTGAATGATAGTAGTCGCAATTTCCTTTGCCCTTAATATGATCCCTTTATATGTCTTTACTTATTACTTTCTGTACACCACACTTAGGCTAATTGGTTTTCTTCCTTCCCTACCCTTCGGCACCTGCCTAAGATTTAGAAGAAGACTATCCAATAAGCGCAATAGGTGTACTCTCCTAATACCAGGAGCTCTCACAACCTGAGAGAATGTAAAGGGAAAAGACAATCGAATAATCTTATTCAATTTCTCCAGAACCAGAATTCATCCTCGAACTGGAACAAGTTCCTTCGAGTGCGTATGTAACTATACGATGGACTATCCAAGAAATGTGGATCTTCACAGTGATACGGATTGTTCTGGGAAACTGCAAAGGTGATATAGAAGTGGCAATGATATATGCGACTAAATGACAATCCAAAAGACAAAGTGTTTTAAGAAGGTTCGGTTGTCACGACCCGAATTTAGTTCGTGACCGGCACTTAAATCACGCAACGCCTAAAGGCGCAACGTTAATTAAGTAAGCTGAAACCTAGAAATCTAAACCTTTTTAAGAAAATGGAAGAGGTGAAGTTTTGAAGTAAAGGTATAATAAATCATGTTTTGGCTTTTAAAATTTCGGGCAGCACCTCCCTCGTATATTTTGATCCAAAACCACATATCCATGATAATATAAAAGGTATCTCCAAGCAGGAGCTAGCTCTTCGCCAATCGGCGGATCACAATCACGCAAGACAGAAAATATGTATATGACGCCCAACGGCGAAGATCAACATAAGGAATAAAGTAAAGCAAGACATCAAACCCACCAAGCGAACATATAACCCATCGCTCAAGTCTCGCTACTACAAGTCTTGCTAAGTCTTATTAGTTATACAAATACTAGTTTCTGATTCGATGGAGTTGACTAGATATAATAGGAATAATAATACAAGAGTGGCACGATCCAACATGTACCACCTACCAAACAAAATCACCCGTAAGAAAGATGTGTGACGGCGATGCCGCTACTGATCCAAGCGGTCAACCTGCAAAAACTGTGGTACAACGGGGGTGAGTTGCCAACTCGTGAGTAGAAAACATCATCAGGTAGAAATCGAAATAAACAACGATTTCTAGGTCAACTATATCATAAATGTAATACTATGACATCTAGGGTGACCATATCTGCATATGTGCCAACACATAATCAATGCTTATCAGCAAGTGGATATCATCCATCCATATAATCAATGCCTATCAGCAAGTGGATATCATCCAACCATATAATCAATGCCTGTTTGCATGTGGATCCCATCCACGTGTAAACCAATGATACAACAACATCATGAATGTAAATATCATAAAAGCATATGCATGAAAGTATAGGGATATAAATTAACGTGTGTCCCTCGCGACACATCAAAATCATGGAACCTGAGTATCCAACATCGACACTCGAAATATCATGAAACCCGTGTCCAATATCGACACGTAAATCCTCATATATTTCAGGCTCCGTCAGTCCGGATCGGCCCACGGGGTTTATCTGCGGGATCGGCCCTCGGGCTCCAGAAGAACCGGTCGGCCCATTTCCATTTCTTGACTCCGGTCGGTATCCTCCAGATAACCGCCAGGTCCAACCAATCACCGGTAGGTGGTGTTCCCTCTGCCACGCTCATCGGCTAATCCATCGACATACCTTTCTTGCCCAGGGATACCATACTGGGTCCACCATGTACCCGCAGATGGTGCCTGCCGCTCCTCGAATCGGGTTTAACATGCCAATCTCAAAACAGATAAAACACATGGTGGACACACTGAAATATCATATCAAGAGAAACTGGGTTTTTAAAATAATACATACTTCCTTTGAAACATGACCACGATTCTCAAATCCAGAATCTCATGAAAACAGCATATCTCAATGCGTATAATCGTAAAGCATGATGTATGCGACATATAACAGGAATGTAAGCATATTCGTAAATCATGCAACATAACATAGTGATATGAACATAAAAATATATCATAAGATGATGTAGCAATTCTACTATGTAAGTGACATAACAATTATCAATGATGAAGGTGTGTGAGCCGGCCAATCTGTGTAAGTGTAACATACACATCATCGATAATGGTGTAGGTGTACTAGCACAAGTATATGTAATGCAATGAGAAAGACATGAACGTAGCATAAAGTACATTATCAGCTAAATACTATAAGGTATACGTGTCTACAATATACCCGAGTCGGTGAATCTATCAATCGGCATCCAGCCTCACAATATCACGTACGGTATAATCCATCGTACGACATATCACTCAAGATTCATAACATTATATATATCTATATACCTATATCCCAGGTCACATCCGTATCAATCTCATATCGTGGGACCGACAAAGGTATCAACAATCTCATATCGACTCGCATCCATATAATGACATATCATACCAAGTCATCATATCACATCGTATACTCGTTCATCACGTTAATATCTCATATCAAGTCATCTTACGTACACATTCTATCTTACAAATCTCATGTCATGCTATTCTAAATCTCATACATATCAATTCTATCATATCATGTCACACTAAACAATACACAAATCTTAAGTCATGGTATATCTTGTTTCCTACAATTCCTTTAACCATATCCAAAACATTCTAACATAGTTTCCTTAACCATATTCTATATATATATATATATATATATATATATATATATATATATCGGTTTCCATAACAACTTGCGGGGGTGCTATACGCCATCCACCCGACTTCCCCCGTAGATATAAATCTACTCACCTGCTAAACTCCTCGTTTAGCCATAGTCGATGTGTTTCGTCGTCTCTGAATACACGTGAAGGTACCTACAATATCAACACATATCGCAATACCATTATAAAATCAATGTCCGAAAACCGATACGGCACACGGAGCGCTCATAGGTTAGAACCTATAACCTACGCATGCAAAAACAACCAAACAACCTTCGTCGTTGACATAAAAACATCCAACAACACAATACAATATCAAATACTAAAACAAAGAATTACAAAATACGGAAAACATAACCAAAACAACTCACAATAGCTCCCAGATTTTGGTTCAGGTCAATAGGAACAAAACAAACAAGTATAGGGTGCAGTATATGGAGTATATGTGCTACCGGACCAATTCCAGCACCAAACACCCACATTTGGCCGGCCACATTGCCCCCAAATCCGGCGAGCTCGGCCAAATAGTGAGGGAATGGGCTCATACTTGCAGGGTTGCTTTCTATTGGTCCTAGTAGGTCTCTGGTATTGTTTGTTTTTCTCATAAACATCCTAGGTCATCCCAGATTTCTTATAGGCCATAAGGCTTCACAAAACCGACATGGAATGATTCTAACTTCATGTATCGGATTCTAAACTCAATTCCAGGCCTCTAAATCAATCTCTAAAGTCCTGTAAACACTCCCTATACCTCAATTGGCCACTTGACAACAACTTATAATTTTCGAAGATCATAAACCTATTTAACTCAATTTCTAACTACAAAATACGATATTTAACGCAAATACGATTCTAAAGTGAATGGATTACCTTAATAGCAACCAAGGAACATTCTTGAGTTGCCTAAATCTCCAAAATCCAAATTTGGTTGGTCCAATGTGTTAAGGATGAGGTTGTGCATGTTTTTAATGAAAGGGGTATAGGGTTTTGGTAAAAGATTGGAGATGATATGTGGGTGTGAAGGTGGAGGGAAATTGAGGTGGAGAAGATGAAGAAACAAAGGAGGAGATGAATGAATGGTAGCCCCCCTCTCTCCTACCCTTACTCTCTCTTATTCTCACCCTCTTCACGAATATCTATTTTGTTTTACTTTCAATTTTAACCAAGGCATCTAATTGATTCTATTCACACTCAAACTCTTTCTCTCTTTGCATTTCTTTTCTTTTCTCTTTCTCTTATTTCTCTAACTCTCAAAACTCACAAGTCACAACCCAACATGCACATGACACGGTGCACAAGTCACGGAAAAATGTAAAAACATGGATTTTACCAAAAAGTTCGATAAATATCATTAAAATAAATAAATGATTTTAATTTCCGATAAATTTCCAAATATTGGTATATACTTATACCATTTTATGAAAAATCGCTATTCGCAAATCGAATAGTTTTCGTGAAATATATTATTTTAATATTAAATTTCCAAAAATAATATTTTATATTTCTATAATGTAACATTCTTCCCCTCTTAAATAAATTCGATCCCCGAATTTAAATTTAACTCTCCACATATTAAAACATTTCAATAATCAGCTCAAATCAACGGGGCTCCGAAATCACGGAAGATACAGAAATACCACAGCGCATCCTGTGCGCCTGAAAATGAGTATGAAACTCAATATCGAACTCTATCAAGCGTCACGCAAATTATCGGATTTGCACGCATACCATCGGAGTTAGAAAGGAGATACAGATCTCGAAATCCACTACTGAAATCCAATATGCACTAATCAAATAATATAATATGGATATAGTACGCATCCTTGGAAAAAGCTCTTAGAACTGAATAAAACATATGCAAAATCCTTTCGGAATCGCCGTGTGATACGAAACTCACGGCACAAGTGACGGACGCTCATATATACGTTCCGCCGTTTTAAAACATCCTAAACGATTTTCCTTTGTAAACGTTCGCGTCGCTCGCGAACACATAAGAAATAGCGAGACTATAGCTCCTTTTCGAAAACCTCTTGTTAAACTATTTATGCATGCAAAATACTCAGGCACTGTCCTCAGATCAGTCATGTTCGGATACTACATAATATAGTGCCCATCATGAAAGTAAAGTGCTCAAGAGCAAAATCAGCCCTAAAAGGCGTATCCAATAATCACGTACGTCTGGTGCGCACGGAAATCAAATCCAATGCAAGTGCCACAATATGCACAAAAGCAAAACTAAGCGCAACGGGTGTGTACGAGAGCATCTTTCCAGTGCAACGGATGTGCACGACATCATCATCTAGTGCATCTATAGTGCACGAAAATCTCAATCCAGTGCAACTAGCATGCACGAAAGAAAATTCCAATCGAGTGCATCCGGTGTGCAAAAATCACATCTCATATCATGCGCCCAACATGCGCAAAATCCAAATCAAGTCAAGTGCATCCAACATGCACGAATGAAATCGCATCCAATATGCACGGATAAAAATCTAAATCAAGGGTATCCAACATGCACGAATAAAATCTCACTCAAGTACATCCGATGCGCACAATATCCAGTACCAAGCACCTAATATGCAAAAATCTGACCCAAGCGCGTCGGGTCCATATAAAACATCTGGTGCAGTAGCATGCACGAAAACGAATATCAAGTACAGGCGCGCATGAAAACACAAATCTGGTTAAACGAATGCTCAAAAAGATAAATCGGGTGCAATCAATGTACGGAGTATAAACCTAGTGCAACCAATGCACGAAATACCCACCTGGTGCAACAAATGCATGAAATGCAATTCTAGTGCAACCAATGCACAAAATACAAATCGGGTGCATCCAGTGCACGAAATACAAATCCGGTGCATCCAGTGCACGAAATACCAATCCGGTGCATTCAGTGCACGAAATACCAATATAGTGCAACAAATGCACGGAAACTCATCACCAACTCAAATGCGTATAAAAAGCAACACCGAGTGTACCAAGGTGTATAAAATCATAAACGTATGCAACTGCGTGCACAAAACACGTATCAATACACTGCAAGCATCTATGAGCTATACCGAATACGGAAATCAAATCGAGTGCGTACCACATGCATAAAATCAAACCAACCGTTTAAAATCCACGAAATCATAAACACGTGCAGCCAAGGTACAAAACCGATATCAAGTGCAATAACTATGCACAAAATATAAATACCTAGTAGGTGTAGCCATGGTGCACGAAAACAATATCATAAAACTCAATCATCAGAGCTCAAATCCAAGCGATATAAGCGTGATACTCGGATCACCAACGCAAATCGCAACAAATGACATTGAGATACACCTCCTACAATGTCGAAGAAAAATGTCGGTGCGTCCAAAACTGGCAGAGCAAGAACATCCGCTTGCTTCCTGCTTACGGTCTTGCGTCCTCTGTCTCTGGGTCCTCATTTTTCTACGAATTACCAATCTCGCAATCTATTGGCTCATCGGCCCGGTCAGGTATGCTAACGGAAACGATTCCACTCTGGCACTCCTCTGGTCATTTCTCGGCCAATTAGTATGATCACTCGTAAAGCAACACGTCACTGGCGTCGGCCTCTGGCCCTCTGAATACACGTGACACAATTGATCCTCGGTGCAAATCTTATCGCAGCAGTGTCCTGGAAAGTACCTACTCAAGGTCTCTTTCGATCTCACTTATGCCGAACTATACGGAGGCTGGTACTCTTGCATAATCTTTTCTCATTTTCTGGACATCTGCGTTCCCAGCACAACATTTCCTCGGGAACTGGCCATATCCCAACGCCTCTGTATATATATCAGATCTTTAATCTCAACGGTGAGTAACAACAGCTCACCAGCGCCTCGTACGAACCTCTTGTTCCACTCGTCTTTATTATCTTCCACTTAGACGTAACGTCATGCTATCTGCGTACGACAATGGTTCTCGGCTACATTCAATCCGGAATTTCTCACACAGACTCAAAATCGTGAACACGGTATCTTCATCACCCTCTAGAAGATATCTAGCCGAACACGTCCTCGAGAACTCGTCCCAACCATCGGAGGAATACTCCATATTTGTCCATTCTCGATCAACTCACAAAGCATCTGGGTGAGGTCCTCTATCTGAAGCTGGTCCACTTACTGATCTCCTATCGGATCATCCAACGAACAACGTCATCTTTGGATCGATCTACTCTAGATCTGAGTAAGATACTCCACACTGAAAATCTTCAACTCAACTGGGCCTGCGTTGGCGCATCAAATATGACGAACCACCTTCGTCTCTTAAGTCAAGATAGACTATCTATCACCTGTCGCATCTCTGCCTGAAAGATCTAGCGATCTCAACTCGTAAGCTCTGGAAGCAACACCACATCAATCTCAGCAACATCTGGGTCATATGTCTGTATGGTAGACGACATCACAATCTCTGAGGTATGCTGTACATCAACAATCCTCTCACAACTGGCAGCCTCTATCAATGGCCCGATCATCCAGTACAAAACCGTACACTCGCCTCAACCGAGAGGTCACAACAAAAACACTAAATCGATACGTTCCCATGTTACAAGAAAATACGATGGTCAGTCCTCGTCCACGACGAGCTCGCCCTGACCGCATTACTAGCAGCAGCTCAATCTGCGCTCCAACCATGGTGACAGGAACCTTAATCAAGTATCGACGAAAATAGATCAAGGGATGAAAAGAATCAACAGATCCAGAATGAATACATGATCATAAGGAGGAACAGAATCAGTGAGAGTATGCTCATGGAAACAATTAAAATCAAGGATCTCAAATGGATGTATAATCAAGGGAATGAAGAGAATCATAAGTCTCAAGATATGTACATCCTAAGGTCACGTAAATGGAGTATCGTATCGTAAATATGCCGTGGAACATACGTACGGTACCTCACTCTACTCAAGCTACCTACTCTACCAATCAGGGTCAGCCTATGTAACGAAAGTTCGGGTCTAATACCCCCCCGATCAAGTCTATGTTCCGTAAGGTCAAGCCTAGGTTCCGAAATATATACACACCCTAGACTCCGCATAGTCAATCATAGACTCGAACCAAAGTTAAACCTAGCGCTCTGATACCAACTTTATCACAACCCGAATTTAGTTCATGACCGGCACTTAAATCACGCAACGTCTAAAGGCGCAACGTAAATTAAGTAAGCCGAAACCCAGAAATCTAAACCTTTTTAAGAAAATGGAAGAGGTGAAGTTTTGAAATAAAGGTATAATGAATCATTTTTTGGCTTTTAAAATTTCGGCCAGCACCTCCCTTGTATATTTTGATCCAAAACCACATATCCATGATAATATAAAAGGAATTCCCAAGCGGGAGCTAGCTCTTCGCCAATCGGCGGATCACAACCACGCAAGACAAAAAATATGTATACGACACCCAACGGCGAAGATCAACACAAGGAATAAAGTAAAGCAAGACATCAAACCCATCAAGCGAACATATAGCACATCGTTGAAGTCTCGCAACTACAAGTCTTGCTAAGTCTTTGCTACTTATACAAATACTAGTTTCTGATTTGATGGAGTTGACTGGATACAAGAGGAATAATAATACAAGAGTGGCACGATCCAACATGTACCATCTACCAAAGAAAATCACCTGTAAGAAAGCTGTGTGCCGGCGATGCCGCTACTGATCCAAGTGGTCAACCTGTAAGAACTGTGGCACAACGGGGGTGAGTTGCCAACTCGTGAGTAGAAAACATCATGAGGTAGAAATCGAAATAAACAACGATTCCTAGGTCAACTATATCATAAAGGTAATACTATGATTTTTAGGATGACCGTATCTGCATATGTGCCAACACATAATCAATGCCTATCAGCAAGTGGATATCATCCAACCATATAATCAATGCCTATCAGCAAGTGGATATCATCCAACCATATAATCAATGCATGTATGCATGTGGATCCCGTCCACGTGTCAACCAATGACACAACAACATCATGCATGTAAATATCATAAAAATATATTCCTGAAAGTATGAGGATATAAATCAACGTGTGTCCCTCGCGACACATCAAAATCATGGAACCTGAGTGTCCAACATCGACACTCGAAACATCATGAAACCCGTGTCCAACATCGACACGTAAATCCTCATATATCTCGGGCTCCGTCAGTCCAGATCGGCCCACAGGATCCGTCTGCGGGATCGGCCCTCGGGCTCCGGCTGAACGGGTCGGCCCATATCCATCTCTCGACTCCGGTTGGTATCCTCCAGATAACCGCCAGGTCCAACCAATCACCAGTATATAGTGTTCCCTCCGCCAGGCTCATCGGCTAATCCATCGACATACCTTTCTTGTCCCGGGGTACCATACCAGGTCCACCATATACCCGAAGACGGTGCGTACCGCTCCTTGAATCGGGTTTCACATGCCAATCTCAGAACCGAGAAAACACATGGTGGACCCACTGAAATATCATATCAAGAGAAACCGAGAATTTAAAAAAATACATACTTCTTTTGAAACATAACCACGGTTCTCAAATCCAGAATCTCATGAAAATAGGATATCTCAATGCGTATAATTGTAAAGCATGATGTATGCGACATATAACAGGAATGTAAGCATATCCGTAAATCATGCAACATAGCATAGTGATGTGAACATAGCAATATATCATAGCATGATGTAGCAATTCTAGTGTAAATGACATAACAATTATCGATGATGAAGGTGTGTGAGCCGGCCAATCTGTGTAAGTGTAACATACGCATCATCGATAATGGTGTAGGTGTACTAGCACAGGTATATGTAATGCAATGAGAAAGACATGAACGTAGCATAAAGTACATCGTCAGCTAAATACTATAAGGTATACGTGTCTACAATATATCCGAGTCGGTGAATCTATCAATTGGCATCCAACCTCACAATATTACATACGGTATAATCCATCGTACGGCATATCACTTAATATTCACAACATTATATATATCTATATACCTATATCCCAGGTCACATCCGTATCAATCTCATATCGTGGACCGACAAGGGTATCAACAATCTCATATCGACTCACATCCATATAACGACATATCACACCAAGTCGTCATATCACATCGTATACTCAGTCATCACGCTAATATCTCACATCAAGTCATCTGACTTACACATTATATCTTACAAATCTCATGTCATGCTATTCTAAATCTCATACATATCAATTCTATCATATCATGTCACACTAAACAATACACAAATCTTAAGTCGTGGTATATCTTGTCTTCTACAATTCCTTTAACCATATCCATAACATTCTAACATGGTTTCCTTAACCATATTCTTTATATATATCGGTTTCAATAACAACTTGCTGGGGTGCTATACGTCATCCACCCGACTTCCCCCGTAGATATAAATCTACTCACCTGCTAAACTCCTCGCTTAGCCATAGTCGATGTGCTTCTTTGTCTCGGAATCTACGCGAAGGTACCTACAATATAAACACATATCGCAATACCATTAAAATCAATGTCCAAAAATCGATACGGCACACAGAGCACTCATAGGTTAGAACCTATAGCCTACGCATGCAAAAACAACCTTCGTCGTTAACGTACAAACATCCAATGACCCAATACAATATCAAATATTAAAACAAAGAACTCCAAAATACGGAAAACATAACCAAAACCACTCACAATAGCTCCCAGATTTTGGTTCAGGTCAATAGGAACAAAACAAACAAGTATAGGGTGCAGTATATGCAGTATATGTGCTACCAGATCAATTCCAGCACCAAACACCCACATTTGGCCGGCCATATTGCCCCCAAATCCGGCGAGCTCGGCCAAATAGTGAGGGAATGGGCTCATACTTGCAGGGTGGCTTTCTATTGGTCCCACTAGGTCTCTGGTATTGTTTGTTTTTCTCATAAACTTCCCAGGTCATCCCAGATTCCCTGTAGGCCATAAGGTTTCACAAAACCGACACGGAATGATTCTAACATCGTGTATCGGGTTCTAAACTCAATTCCAGACCTCTAAATAAATCTCTAAGGTCTTGTAAACCCTCCCTACACTTCAATTGGCCACTTACCAACAACTTATAATTTTCCAAGTTCACAAACCTATTTAACTCAATTTCTAACTACAAAATATGATATTTAACGCAAATACGATTCTAAAGTGAATGGATTACCTTAATAGCAACCAAGAAACTTTCTTTAGTTGCCCAAGTCTCCAAAATCCAAACTTGGTTGGTCCAATGTGTTGAGGATGCGGTTGTGTAAGTTTATAATGAAAGGAGTATAGGTTTTGGTGAAAGATTGGAGATGATATGTGGGGGTGAAGTTGGAGGGAAATTGAGGTGGAAAAGATGAAGAAACAAAGGAGGAGATGAATGAATGGCAGCCCCCCCTCTCTCCTACCCTTACTCTCTCTTATTCTTACTCTCTTCACAAATATCTATTTTGTTTTACTCTCAATTTTAACCAAGGCATCTAATTGATTCTATTCACACTCAAACTCTTTCTCTCTTTGCATTTCTTTTCTTTTCTCTTTCTCTTATTTCTCTAACTCTCAAAACTCATAAGTCATAACCCAACATGCACATGACACGGTGCACAAGTCACGGAAAAAATATAAAAACATGGATTTTACCAAAAAATCTGATAAATATGTTTAAAATAAATAAATCATTTTAATCTCCGATAAATTTCCAAATATTGGTATATATTTATACCATTTACGAAAAATCCCTATTCGCAAATCGAATAGTTTTTGCGAAATATATTATTTTTATATTAAATTTCCAAAAATATTTTTTTATATTTCTGAAATATTAAATCAGTTAACTTGGTTCATGGGTTTTAGTTTAAAGTCGGGTCATGGTCGCTGCCAAAGAGAGAGAGAAGAAGAAACACTCAGCGTGCACTCTAACATAGATTAGATTGTTTAATAACTTTATCTAATCAGGATGGCTCACCCTATTTCCTCAAATTCTCCTTCAAACCCTAAAAGGAGAATTAGTCGGGATCATCTAAAATCACCCGAGGAGTAACACCTACTCATCAGTGGGAATCGGGATCCAACTATTATCGCATGATAACTTGATAGAATCCACTCAAGTCACCACACTCCAGAAAGTATGCGCATCCCTTGTTAGGTTTGTCTAGCACCATATAATGAGTTTTGAAGCATCACATGTCTCAAAGTATGTATTTTGATGGTGCTAAACAAACACGCAAAGGATTCGATCCTAGAAAATTAGGGTTATTAACTTTAAGCTAATAAAAATAAGGGTTTCGAGACTACAACCTTTGTAGCTCCCTTTTTGCTTGACTCCTTAGACTCTTGGATGTTGGAAGAAGGTCCACTTGTAGTCCTCTCACGTCCACGACGATCCACCCGAAGTTTCCCGTCCAAGCTAGCAACTTTGGAAAAACCAAGAGAACACTCTAATCAAGTTGGCTAAACTTGAGTAGAATGATGTTGTGGCTAAAGATCTCACTTCAAAATCCTATTTTTATGAGTATTTTGCTCTCTTGAAAGAACTAGAGAGCAAAGCATCAAGGTTGATGAAGATGGTGGTCTTTTGTGAAGAAGAGAATAATAGAACCATTGAAAGAGAAAAGAAAAATAAGCATATATATATATATATATATATATTTCTTTCTCATACCCAACCATGGTTAGATCTAAAGATATTATTGGATTTAAGTTAAAAGCACAAAAAGAAAATAAACCATGAGTTAAAGGTTAGGTGAGCATGGTAAGGTTAAGAAGAGTGTAGAAACCCTTAATGATTTAACCCATTTTCATTTCCTTTTTGCTTTAATTTAAAAACAATAATAATCCAAAAAAATAACCATGGTGTGATTCTTATATTGCCACCATTCTCATTGTATAAGCAACCATGATAAAATGATGTATGTATACATGTGTGCATGCACATCCATATGTGCATGAACAAGAATGAATGCATACATGCATGCATACATCCAAAATAAACAAGATAGGATTTGTAGTGAGAAGCTAATGATAAATCAACACTTGATTCACTAATCCGGTCATATCACATACGACCCGACCATTAGCAAGCCGCCCAATTAATATACGGTATCCCATACACGCATTTTAATCGGGTCCAAGCGCATATCACATACGCGCACCACAACGTTTCGCCTGGACTAGGTAACTCCTATGTGGGACTCTAAGACTCGTCAATACGCCGGCAGTAGGTGATGATCACATCAAGCACCCCCAAGCCGCAAGCGGTCAGCTAAACGCAACGGCCACCAGGGTATTGAGCGATCAGAAGAAAACAAGCGAACCTGTTACAACTCCCGTCGAGCCATCCGGCAACACTACCGTACAGTCCGGTCTCTTCATCAGATATGCTGCATATCGAGCCTAGGGATGGTCACGTCGACCCTGATAACTCAACAAGTCGTGCCGGTGAATGGTCTATAACATATCGAGAAACTACCGATAACATTTATCAGCAAATCTTAGCAGCCCTGGCCAGGGACTTACTGATATAACCAGTTGGGCACAGCACAGCATCAACTCCCAATACCGGGAGAGACGAAACCCTTCCTATCGCTCATTGCCTTCGTGTGTCTCGGGACTGTACCCAACGGCCACCTGTTTGCACGACTCAGTAGAGCCGTGGTAGGGTGGCAATCAAAGTACAGTGGGAGAACACACAAGACTCTATGACGATCTCGGGTGTACAGACTAACCTATACCAGTGTCACCTGAGAACTGTTGGTGTATATGCCCTAGAGGCCATTACTGTATCATACTAGTTTGTATATTACTTAATGGAAGCTTGGGATATTCACAGTTGTATATACAATCTTGCTCGAAATGGTAGTATGCTACTTGGTTTGTCTATGATTTAATATGTGCATGTGTTTCTTTTAGCATATTGCTGGTATACATATTAGTAGAGCCCTTAGGATCTTTGCTTGATTACCAGCGTTGTGATGGCGCTCGCACTCGTGGGAGCTGGGTAATCTATAAGCACATCCTTATACAGGTCCCTGGTCGTTGGACTATCGAGACAGCGCATCGATACTCCAGAGTAGACTAGCGTATGCGCTTCTCATCCCAGTGTGGGAGACGATCTGTCCCACAGCCGTTAGTACGTCGTACTTGGGATAGTATGCAGGTGCTCGTTAGGTTACGAGTACACTGGACATGACTCGTCGGGAACTGTTGGTTGGTAATATACCTATCGTCAGTTATCAGTTCCCAGGTAACATGAGTACAGCTTAGTCCGCTGACTTGACACTGTCACTTCGCCTCGAGTGTGTTCCCACTGCACTTTGATTACTACCCTACCACGGCTCAAAGGAGTCATGCAAACAGGTAGTTTTTGGGTGCAGTCCCAAAGCACTTGGAGGCAGTGACGGTTAGACAGGATTCGTCTCTCCCGGTATTGGGGGTTGACATCGCGCTGTGTCCAGGAGAGCCATTACACGAGTAGTCCCTGGCCAGGGCAAGCGAGATATACTGGTAGGTTTCCAGTGTTATCTCAGGGTGTTCTGGGCTACACTCCGACATGACTTGTACCGCTATTAGGGGACTGACGTTCACCGCCCCCTAGGCCCGCCATGCGATGTATCAGACGAACAGACCGGACTGTACGGAGACTGTCACATACAGGCTCAGTAGGAGTGCAGATGGGGTTCACCTCGTCAGTCTTATTATCGACATCTACCTGGGGACCGTTACGTACAGCTAGTGCCGCTTGCGGTCTGTGGTTAAACCCACTGCCAGCGTAGTGTCGAGTCTTTAGAGTCCCACATAGAGAGCTATTCGCCTTTAGGCAAAATGAGTAGAGGTCGCATGGTTTTGCGACAGGGTTCGTTCGCATCCGCGCACTTGTGCACGTTTGCTGTCCGGACAGTTTATACTAGCGGGCTTTGGTTTAAGCCGGATCCTAGTATATGATTTGAGATTGGTTTTTCTCAGAGTATTCGTGTTCCTCGGATCACGAATGCGGGTGCGTATGCACAGTTGCTTGAGATTGAGGGAGGGGACCTTATTTAGGGTTAATGGCTATTGTCATTTTATTAACCCTATTGCTTTTGTGTGTATTATAGTTAATTGATAATTAGCTTAATAATTGTACATGGTTGTTGTTGTTGACCATTTGACTTCATTGACTTGTTGACCTAGGTTGACACTTTGACCATCATCATTTCTTTTTGGAAGATGCTCTTTGATCTTTGCAAATTGAAATGATAATGGTCATGTCATGATTTACCATGACAATTTTCAAGCTAATTATTCAATTAAAATTATTCACACATATTACTGAGAATGGCTCACTAATAATTCATTCTCTCATATCATTTCTCTCTCTTGCTCATCCTCTCCCTCAAGCTCTCTTCCTCTCATGTGTTGAGAAACAAAAAGCTTGAGAAAAACCCTGACTTGATCTTCTCTACTCTCTTCTAGGGTTCGAGTCTTAGCATTTCTTGCACTCTAGTTACTCCTAGCTTGGAGTTGAAGCTAAAGGTCGAGGCTTTCGGGTGGATCCTTCTTTGACGGGAGAAGACAAGCAAGGTGACCTCTTTCTACCATTCCAAGGAGCAAGGAGAGAAGGACTTTGAGCTCAAGGTATAACCTTTCCATCACTTAGCTAGTTACTAGTTAGGGTTAGCTTGTTTTTGTTTAGCAAAGATCCTTAAAGCTTGGTCCATGTTGCCTATAGTTGATAAAAATCCAATTTTTATTATGTTTTCCGCCTCCCCGGAAGCACCGGGGTGGACAACGTGGACTTACAGTGGTATCAGAGCCTAACTAAACATAAACTAGCTAAGTAGTTAAGTGTAACGAAGTTTCGAAACCGGAAAATCGAAAAACCAAACTCGCAAAACCCTAAGTTTCTGTTAATTTTTTTTCTGGTCAAAATAAAATTTGTTATACACCAAAAATTATCTCAGGGTTTTGTTAAGAACACCACCAAAAACGAGACAGAGAATCGACCAAATGGCCGTGGATCCGCGGCAATAGGAAGCTATTGCGCCGTGCATCCGCGGCCGTCTTGTCTCCTCTCTGCCTCGATTTTGGTGCAGTGTGTTTCTGTGTTGGTTTTGTGATTTTTAGGATATGTTATATGTGCCCAGATTTTCCAGAACTAAAATTTACTTTTGGGGGCCTATAAATCCGTATTTTTCCGAAACTTCACTACACTTTAACTATATCGGTTATATCTGTGATGCTTGTATGTATTGAACGTCGGCTAATCGCTATAAGTCGATTAGTCGGGGTTATACATCTCTGTGATCTGTGATTGTTATTGGTTTGTGGATATGAATGGATTGGATTGTCGCGGGTGAATAGCCGGGGTGGATGTGAGATGAGCGTTATTTTTCTTTCATTCATTTGTAACATGTAAATTGATGTAATAATATTATTTGTATGGCCGCACAACCGGGTCGGGGTTGTAGCCGTCATTGTATAATTCTTTTTACTGTTTTTGCTCCTAGGATAGACCCATGGAGGGGGTGCACAAACTACCGGGTATCTCGAAGTGCCGAGTGGCCTACTCACGGTGGTGAGGGAGGTTGCTTCGCTTCGGGTTCTTGGCGGGTAGTTTGCCGCACCCGTAGGGGTCTTGGGTGGGGTATTGGCTATTCACCGCGACCGTGTAATCCGCTTTACGTTGCAGGCTCGAACGCATTGCGGATTCCTAGTATATCCAATGTATTCATCTGTGATCTGTAATGTCTATCATTGCTATATATTTATATATAATAACCATTTAGGCGTTGCTTATGTTTTACAGCCGCGCTAGCCCAGCCCCCGCTCTGTCGTTAGTTAAGTAACCTAACGGGTGATGACGGGGCCCCGTGGCGAATGCGAATGGCATAAGCGTACGTCATATTTTGGTTGTTTTCTACAATGGTAGGATTAAATGATGGGACGCATTAAAAGAACTAATGCAAGAAATAAACCAAGTAAAAGTCGATTGGAACACTTTGAAAACCACTCGGTTCTTTTCAAAACGAAACTTTTAAACGCGGAGCTTGAACCACTCCTTTTAAAAGCTATTTCGTTCCATCGATTATATCAAGTTCACTACGTTCACGGTTTCGCCAAAACCATCCGTAGCCCTCCATCATTTCGGTTAAATATTCGGTAGTTTTCAAGCTATGTATTTTGACCTCACGCCAAGCCATAATGATTGGTAGCTGCCGGATATTTATCCGTTGCATAGATAGAATGCGTTGATTTGAGACAGTCGTACTGCCGTTTCGGCCTACGTCAAGGGTAGGTACGGGTGGGTTCAAATTAACCAGGATAATGATGGGAAGAACTTGACATGTGACTTATAACATTTTGACCTCACGCCAACGTCATAAGAGCATGGGGCAAAAATCCACATCGGGAGTTTCATAAGTACTGAAACTTGCTAGCGTTGCATACCATTTGGAGTGTGATGATTCTGGTAGGATTCCTTCGGTTTTATCACGCGATGATATTTGGATCCCGATCTTACTGTGAGTATATGCTACTCCTCGGGAAAACTCTCACTTAACGATCAATGCTATAAACCTAGTAGGTGCCTAGAAAGGTGTTAGCGGGGCTACGCCCACAGGGAAAAGAGGTTACTTAATTAAGGAACTTCGCGAAAGCGTTGGAAAACCTCCCTCGAAGTACCGACACTGGCCTGGCTGAACGGTTAAGCAAGTATTGTACGGTGAGAATGATCCCGACTAATCCTTTTCTTTATGGTTTGAGAAGGGATTCGAGAAACAGTGGGAGCCATCCAGTTTAGACAAACTAAAAACCACTCTAAACTTGCAAGAGCATCATGCTAAAGTGTTTCTTTTCTCTCTCCTAATTGCAGCAACCATTCAAGATGACCGGACTTAAGTTACTATTAGATAAAAATATATTGACAGGGCCAAACTACAAAGATTGGCTCAGGAATGTCAAGATGGCTATCACTTATGACAAGCTGGGGTATATACTTACCACCAAAGCTCCCCCTGTCCCAGGTCCCACCTCCAGCGTCGCGGATGTAGAAATCCGTAAGATATGGGAGATAGATTGCGCGAGGGCCAGATGCCTCGTACTAGCCTCGATGGACAACGACCATCAGAGGAGGCATGAGAATATGGACCTAGAGTCCATATTTCTCCATACAAAAGAACTGTATGGAGAGCAGTCTCGTATCGCTAGATACGAAGTGTCGAAGAAGCTTTTTTCGGCAAGGTTGGCCGTCGGATCATCGGTAGCGGACCACGTGCTTAAGATGATCGGCTACATAGAGGAGCTCACGGACCTTGGGACCACGTTGGAGAATGAACTCTATACTAATTTGATTCTCCAGTCCCTTCCTTCCACTTACGCCCAGTTCATTCTTAACTTCAACATGCAAGGAAAGGAGGTTGAACTTGCCGAACTTCTGAACATGTTGAGGACTGCTGAGGGCACCCTACAAAAGGGTAGGGAGACATCCACTTTGTTTATAGGAGGATCTTCCTCTTCTAGGTCCAGGGCGAAAGCCAAGGGCAAGAAGAAGAAAGCCCCCGCCAAACCAAGAAGCGGTGTCGGTAAAGTGGATACGAAGGGAAAGGGTAAAGCAACAAAAGTAGCGGGGAAGCTGGTGGGGAAAGAAGAATGCTTCTATTGTCACAAAAGTGGTCACTGGAAACAGGATTGCAAGGCTTGGAAAGCCAGAACACAGGATTTGAAGCGAGTTGCAGCTTCAGCTTCAGGTGTGTATGTTATTGAAAACTGTCTATCAATAAACTCTACATCCTGGGTATTGGATACCGGATCAGGATCTCATATCTGTAATTCTTTGCAGGCGTTGAGAAAGCGTAGAGTTTTGAAGGCAGGTGACATGACCCTCAGAGTTGCGAACGGTGCTAGCATGGATGCTGAGCCCGTGGGGGACTATCACCTGGGATTATCAGATGGACACTTTTTTGGTTTTGCGTAGTTGTTATTATGTACCAAATGCAACCTGTAATATCATTTCTGTATCTTTATTATCTAAAGAAGGTTATGAATTTGCATTTGTAAGTAATGTCGTGAACATTCACCTTAATCAAGTTTTGATTGGGTCAGGTACATTGAACAACGGTATATACGTTTTAAACCAACCACAGGTTTTCAATATCCAGAATACACACAAAAGAAAGTCTCCAGAAATTAATAAAACTTTCTTATGGTATTGTAGACTGGGTCACATCAATGAGAGAAGATTGACTAAGTTACATACTGAAGGATATTTAGATCCGTTCGAATATCAATCGTATGCAACTTGTCAATCCTGTCTCAAAGGAAAGATGACAAAGACTCCGTTTTCTGGACACGGAGAAAGAGCGAGCGAGCTCTTGGGACTCGTACACAGTGACGTGTGCGTTCCAATGTCTACACATGCGCGAAGCGGTTTTTCTTACTTCATTACTTTTACGGATGATTTCTCAAGATTCGGACATGTCTTCTTAATGAAGCATAAATCCGAAGCTTTTGATAAGTTCCAGGAATATAAGAATGAAGTAGAAAAACAAACAGGCAAAAGTATCAAGATCCTAAGATCGGATCGAGGAGGAGAATACTTAAGTGCCGAATTCCTGAATTACTTAAAAGAGAATGGAATTCTCTCTCAGCTTACTCCTCCATACACTCCGCAACATAACGGTGTATCGGAGAGACGGAACCGAACCCTATTGGATATGGTACGGTCCATGATGAGTAACGCTGAGTTACCGCGATCGTTCTGGGGATATGCGCTAGAAACAGCTGCATATCTTTTGAACCGTGTTCCCACTAAGACTGTGCCTACCACACCATATGATTTATGGAGCGGGAAGAAACCCTATCTTCAATACTTGAAGATTTGGGGATGTCCAGCTTATGTCAAAAAGAAGCATACGGACAAGCTCGAGGAACGCTCAGTACTGTGCAAGTTTGTGGGATACCCAAAGAACTCCAGGGGGTATCTTTTCTATTACGCAGAGGAACAAAAAGTCCTTGTTTCTCGTAATGCCCATTTTCTGGAACATCAGTTTTTAGAAAAAGAAATAAGTGGGAGCGCAATAGAAATGGAAGAAATTCCAGAACCACAAACTATTACTGAAATTTTAGTGGAACCAGAAAGTTCAAAAGAACAGGACATTCCTACGCCACTCCGCAGGAGTAGTAGGCAGTCTCATCCGCCCGAGAGGTACTACGGTTTTCTCATTGACGGGGATAGAGAGGACTGCATCATAGATTGTGATGAGCCTACTAGCTTCCAGCAAGCCATTCAGAGCGTCGACTCGGTAAAATGGCTGGATGCAATGCGGACCGAGATGGAGTCCATGTACACCAACAAAGTATGGACGTTGGACATTGCTCCAGACGGGGTAAAACCCGTAGGATGCAAGTGGATCTTCAAAAGGAAGATTGGTGTAGATGGACAGGTTGAGACCTATAAAGCTAGACTGGTAGCAAAGGGTTTTCATTAGCGACCTTGTTTGGACTATGACGAAACCTTTTCTCCAGTAGCTATGCTGAAATCCATTCGGATCCTTCTTGCCATCGCTGCTTTCCATGATTATGAGATTTGGCAGATGGACGTAAAGACAGCTTTTATAAATGGTCATTTAGAGGAGTGTGTCTATATGGACCAGCCAGAGGGTTTCATTCAGGGTGGGAGCAGCGGAAAGGTGTGCAAGTTGCTCAAGTCCATTTATGGACTCAAGCAGGCATCGCGGAGTTGGAACATTTGTTTTGATGAGACGGTCAAAAAATTTGGCTTTATCAAAAATCCAGATGAACCATGCATCTATTGTAGATTTGTAGCGAGAACTGTAGTATTCCTCGTTTTATACGTGGATGACATTCTCTTAATAGGAAATGACATTCCTATGCTACAATCTGTCAAGGGGTTCTTGTCACACAGGTTCTCCATGAAAGACCTGGGTGATGCCTCATACATTCTGGGTATCCGGATCTACCGTGACAGATCCAAGAGGATATTAGGACTCTCGCAGTCCAGGTACATCGACACCATACTGAAGAGATTCAGTATGGAAGATTCCAAGCGCGGTAATCTACCGGCTTGTCACGGGATCACCCTCTCCAAAGAGATGTCTTCCAAGACTGATTTGGAGAGGGATCGCAAGTCTATTATACCCTACGCTTCTGCGGTAGGCTCTATAATGTATGCGATGTTGTGTACCAGACCGGATGTGGCTTATGCACTGAGTGCGGTAAGCAGGTATCAGTCAAACCCTGGGGAGAAACATTGGATAGCAGTAAAGAACATTCTCAAGTACCTGAGAAAGACTAAGGAGATGTTCTTGGTGTATGGCGGAAAAGACCTGCAGATTGAGGCCTTTGCTGACTCCAGCTTCCAGAGTGACAAGGATGATTCCAAGTCCATGTCGGGTTTTGTCTTTACCCTCAATGGAGGGGCGGTGTGTTGGAAGAGCTCCAAACAGGAAACCGTTGCTGACTCGACTATGGAAGCGGAATACATCGCTGCATCTGATGCCGCAAAAGAAGCTGTCTGGATGAGGAATTTCTTGAAAGAACTTCAGGTGGTTCCATCCATTGTTGACCCAATACCTCTGTATTGCGACAACAACGGGGCTATAGCTTTAGCGAAGGAACCCAGGTCCCATCAGAAATCCAGACACATCTTAAGGCGGTATCACCTGATCAGGGAGATTGTGGATCGCCAGGAGATCGAGGTCCGGAAAGTTGCATCAGAGGATAACACAGCAGATCCATTCACCAAGGCCTTGCCCCAGACTCAGTTCGAGCGGCTGATCGAGATGATAGGTCTTCGATACGCCAGTACATGGCCTTAGTGCAAGTGGGAGATTGTTAGTATATATGCCCTAGAGGCCATTACTGTATCATACTAGTTTGTATATTACTTAATGGAAGCTTGGGATATTCACAGTTGTATATACAATCTTGCTCGAAATGGTAGTATGCTACTTGGTTTGTCTCTGCTTTAATATGCGCATGTGTTTCTTTTAGCATATTGCTGGTATACATATTAGTAGAGCCCTTAGGATCTTTGCTTGATTACCAGCGTTGTGATGGCGCTCGCACTCGTGGGAGCTGGGTAATCTATAAGCACATCCTTATACAGGTCCCTGGTCGTTAGACTATCGAGACAGGGCATCGATACTCCGGAGTAGACTAGCGTATGCGCTTCTCATCCCAGTGTGGGAGACGGTCTGTCCCACAGCCGTTAGTACGTCGTACTTGGGATAGTATGCGGGTGCTCGTTAGGTTACGAGTACACTGGACAGGACTCGTCGGGAACTGTTGGTTGGTAATATACCTATCGTCAGTTATCAGTTCCCAGGTGACATGAGTACAGCTTAGTCCGCTGACTTGACACTGTCACTTCGCCTCGAGTGTGTTCCCACTGCACTTTGATTACTACCCTACCACGGCTCAAAGGAGTCATGCAAACAGGTAGTTTTTGGGTGCAGTCCCGAAGCACTTGGAGGCAGTGACGGTTAGACAGGATTCGTCTCTCCCGGTATTGGGGGTTGACATCGCGCTGTGTCCAGGAGAGCCATTACACGAGTAGTCCCTGGCCAGGGCAAGCGAGATATACTGGTAGGTTTCCAGTGTTATCTCAGGGTGTTCTGGGCTACACTCCGACACGACTTGTACCGCTATTAGGGGACTGACGTTCACCGCCCCCTTAGGCCCGCCATGCGATGTATCAGACGAACAGACCGGAATGTACGGAGACTGTCACATACAGGCTCAGTAGGAGTGCAGATGGGGTTCACCTCGTCAGTCTTCTTATCGACATCTACCTGGGGACCGTTACGTACAGCTAGTGCCACTTGCGGTCTGTGTTTAAACCCACTTACAGCGTAGTGTCGAGTCTTTAGAGTCCCACACAGAGAGCTATTCGCCTTTAGGCAAAATGAGTAGAGGTCGCATGGTTTTGCGACAGGGTTCGTTCGCATCCGCGCACTTGTGCACGTTCGCTGTCCGGAAAGTTTATACTAGCGGGCTTTGGTTTAAGCCGGATCCTAGTATATGATTTGAGATTGGTTTTTCTCAGAGTATTCGTGTTCCTCGGATCACGAATGCGGGTGCGTATGCACAGTTGCTTGAGATTGAGGGAGGGGACCTTGTTTAGGGTTAATGGCTATTGTCATTTTATTAACCCTATTGCTTTTGTGTGTATTATAGTTAATTGATAATTAGCTTAATAATTGTACATGGTTGTTGTTGTTGACCATTTGACTTCATTGACTTGTTGACCTAGGTTGACACTTTGACCATCATCATTTCTTTTTGGAAGATGCTCTTTGATCTTTGCAAATTGAAATGATAATGGTCATGTCATGATTTACCATGACAATTTTCAAGCTAATTATTCAATTAAAATTATTCACACATATTAGTGAGAATGGCTCACTAATAATTCATTCTCTCATATCATTTCTCTCTCTTGCTCATCCTCTCCCTCAAGCTCTCTTCCTCTCATGTGTTGAGAAACAAAAAGCTTGAGAAAAACCCTCACTTGATCTTCTCTACTCTCTTCTAGGGTTCGAGTCTTAGCATTTCTTGCACTCTAGTTACTCCTAGCTTGGAGTTGAAGCTAAAGGTCGAGGCTTTCGGGTGGATCCTTCTTTGACGGGAGAAGACAAGCAAGGTGACCTCTTTCTACCATTCCAAGGAGCAAGGAGAGAAGGACTTTGAGCTCAAGGTATAACCTTTCTATCACTTAGCTAGTTACTAGTTAGGGTTAGCTTGTTTTTGTTTAGCAAAGATCCTTAAAGCTTGGTCCATGTTGCCTATAGTTGATAAAAATCCAATTTTTATTATGTTTTCCGCCTCCCCGTAAGCACCGGGGTGGGCAACGTGGACTTACAAGAACTGCTATCCGACGATAGATATAATTCCATATAGGAGTTCTCGGTGAGTCCGTCCAGTGTACCCAGTCACAACTGAGCACCCGTATATGATCTTGATGTCAAACATCGATGAATGTGGGAACATCCATCGCCCATCGTATGGGTCTAGTATCATATACTCTAGTCTACTCTGGTATATCAATGCCCCGTCTCGATATACCTATGACTAGGGACTTTCCAGGATATGCTTATAGACTACAGATGTCCCACTAGTATGATCTCCATCATAATCAGAGTAGTCAAGCCGATATCCTCAGGGCTTTATCAGCATATATGAATGAATAAAAGCATGATCAAATCAAGATGTCAGATAAAGAATAACCAGATAGCATACTATCATATCGAGCAAGAATGCATACTGAATATATATATACATGTATAGATACAATCACTATCATAAAATGGCCTCTAGGGCATACATATATCCAACAATCTCCCACTTGCACTAAGGCCAGTTATTGGCGTATCTCATACCCAACATCTCAAAAAGTCGCTCATGATGCGGCTGAGGGAGTGCCTTGGTGAATGGATCCGCGGCGTTATTCTTTGTGTCTACCCTCCTAATCTCGATCTCGCGGCGATCTACAATCTCCCGGATCAAATGAAAACGCCTCAGGATGTGTCTGGACCGCTGATGGGATCTGGGCTCCTTGGCTAATGCCATAGCCCCATTATTGTCACAATACAAAGGTATTGGATCAATAATGGTTGGAACCACTCCTAGCTCCGAGACGAACTTCTTTATCCAGACGGCTTCCTTGGCGGCATCATTTGCAGCAATGTACTCAGCTTCCATCGTAGAGTCTGCAACGGTATCTTGTTTGGAACTCTTCCAACTTACCGCCCCTCCATTAAGGGTAAATACAAACCCTGAGATAGATTTGCTATCGTCCTTATCGCTCTGGAAGCTCGAATCGGTAAAGGCCTCCATTTAGAGATCTCCATTACCATACACCAAGAACAATTCTTTAGTCTTTCGCAAGTACTTAAGAATGTTCTTCACAGCTGTCCAGTGATTCTCCCCTGGGTTAGATTGATACCTGCTTACAACACTAAGTGCGTAAGCTACATCTGGGCGTGTACATAACATCGCATACATTACAGATCCTACTGCCGAAGCATAGGGTATAATACTCATGCGAGCTCTCTCTTCATCGGTCTTTGGACAAGAATCCTTGGAGAGAGTGACCCCATGGCAAGCGGGTAAGGCACCCCGCTTGGAGTCTTCCATACTAAACCTTTTTAGGATGGTGTCAATGTACCTGGTTTGGGACAATCCCAATAACCTTTTGGATCTATCCCTATAGATCCTTATGCCCAGAATGTACGTGGCATCACCCAGGTCCTTCATGGAGAACCTCAGTGATAAGAAAGATTTGACCGACTGTAGCATAGGAATATCATTTCCTATCAGAAGAATGCCGTCCACGTACAATACGAGGAATGTGACAGCTCTCCCTACAGCCTTCTTATAAACACAAGGTTCATCTGGATTTTTGATAAAATCAAACTCTTTGATAACATCATCGAAACAGATGTTCCAACTCCGTGATGCTTGCTTTAACCCATATATGGATTTAAGCAATTTACATGCTTTCCCGCTGCTCCCACTATCAATGAAGCCCTCTGGCTGATCCATATAAACGCATTCTTCCAAATTTCCATTTAGAAATGCGGTTTTAACGTCCATCTGCCAGATTTCATAGTCGTAGTGAGCAGCAATAGCAAGTAGGACCCGAATGGATTTAAGTATGGCTACGGGAGAAAAAGTCTCGTCATAGTCCAAACCTGGTCTTTGACGAAAACCCTTCGCCACAAGTCTTGCCTTATAGGTCTCCACCTGCCCATCTACACCAATCTTTCTTTTAAAGATCCATTTGCACCCCACAGGTTTTACCCCAGGGGGTACAACGTCCAAAGTCCACATTTTGTTGGTGTACATAGACTCCATTTCGGATCTCATGGCATCCAGCCACTTCACAGAGTCTTTACTCGTGATAGCTTGCTGAAAACTGGTAGGATCATCATCATCCATGATGCAATCTTCTCCGTTACCATCAATGAGGAAACCGTAGTACCTCTCCGGTGGGCGAGAAGTCTTACCAGACCTACGGAGTGGCCGAGGTTCTTTAGTTTCTGCTGCAACAGCCGGTTCAACCAAATCGTCATTTGTAGTTTGTGTCTCTAGAACCTCTTCTAGATCCACCACATTGCCATCATCTTTGTCTGTGAAAAACTCTTTTTCCAAGAATGTGGCATGTTGAGAAACGAACACTTTTTGTTCCTTTTTGTGGTAGGATAGATATCCATAAGAATTCTTTGGATATCCCACAAAGTTACACATGACCGACCGTGTCTCGAGTTTGTCCGGATTCTGCTTTTTAACATAGGCCGGGCAACCCCAAATCTTAATTCTTTTAAGAGATGGTCTCTTCCCATGCCATATCTCATATGGCGTGGTAGACACGGTTTTGGTTGGAACCCTGTTTAGCAGAAACGCTGCAGTCTCCAATGCATGCCCCCAAAACGAGACTGGTAACTCAGCGTCACTCATCATGGACCGGACCATATCTAATAAGGTCCTATTCCGTCGTTCTGACACACCGTTATGCTGTGGTGTGTAAGGAGGAGTGAGTTGAGAGAGAATCCCATTCTCTTTTAGGAAGTTTACAAATTCTGTACTGAGATACTCACCACCTCGATCTGATCGAAGCATCTTAATACTCAAGACGGTTTGTTTTTCTACTTCTTGTTTATATTCAATGAATTTCTCGAAAGCTTCGGACTTGTGTTTTAATAAAAATACATGACCGAATCTTGAGAAATCATCAGTGAATGTAATGAAGTATGAAAAACCGCCTCTAGCCTGTATAGACATAGGCCCACATACATCACTATGTATGAGGCCCAGGAGCTGAGTAGCTCTTTCTCCGTGTCCGGTAAACGGAGTTTTGGTCATTTTACCCTTGATACAAGACTAGCAAGTCGCATAAGATTTATATTCAAAAGAATTTAAATATCCATCTTTGTGTAACTTGTTTAGTCTTGTTTCGTTAATATGACCAAGTCTACAGTGCCAAAGAAAAGCTTCATTTAACTCTGAAAGTTTTCTTTTATTAGTGTGTTGTTTACTGAAAACTGTGTGTTGATTTAGGACATATATTCCGTTGTTAAGCGTACCATACCCAACCAACATTTGATTCAGGTTAATGTTCGTAACATTGTTCTGCAATACAAAATTATACCCTTCATTGTCCAACAAAGAAACGGATATTATATTACATAGCATACTTGGTACAAAATAACATGGATTTAAAACCAAAATACATCCAGATGGCAACCCCAAGTGATACTCTCCCACTGCGACTGTATGTACATTGGAACCATTTCCAACGCAGAGAGTATGGTCACCTGTCCTCAAAACCATGCTATTTCTCAGCCCCTGCATAGAATTGCAAATGTGAGAACCTGAACCGGTATCCAATACCCAGGAAGCAGAGTTTATAGAAAAACAGTTTTCAGTCACAAACGCACCTGAAGCAGAAACATCACCATGCTTCTTCTTGAGACTTAAGTACTCCGTGCAATTGCGCTTCCAATGTCCTGTCTTGTGGCAGTGAAAACATTCGCCCTTCCCCGAGTCTCCAGCCTTAGACTTTCCCTTTCCCTTCACCTTTTTAACTCCGCCATTAGGATTAGTGGGTTTCTTCTTTTTCTTTCCCTTGGCCTTGGGTTTCGGGCGAGAAGGGGAAGACTGTCCAATAGTCATAACGGGAGTTTTTGCTAACTTCATAGTGCTCTCTGCACTCCTTAACATATTAAGGAGTTCAGGGAGGTCCTTCTCCATGCCATGCATGTTGAAGTTCACTATGAACTGAGCAAATGTGGAGGGAAGGGACTGCAGAATAATATCTATATATTGTTCATTGTCCATTGTCCATCCAAGGTCCTCAAGCTCTTCTATAAGAGCTATCATCTTCAAAACATGGTCTCCTACTGGTGTACCAGGGGCCATTCGCATCTGAAACAGTTTCTTTGATGCTTCGTATCATAATATGCGGGATTGCTCTCCATACAACTCCTTTGTATGGAGCAATATACCGTGAATGTCCATGTCCTCGTGCTGCTTTTGATGTGTGTTATCCATCGATGCAAGCGCGAGGCATTTGGCCGTGGCACAGTCAGCGTCCCATGTCTTGCGGACTTCAATGTCCACAACTGAGGATTTTAGACCTGGGACAGGCGGGGCTGAAGCCGTGAGGACATATGATACTTTATCATAAGTCAAGGCGATTTTCAGATTCCTCAGCCAGTCTTTATAGTTGGTCACATTCAGTTTGTTCTTATCTAGTAGAAGTTTGAGTCCAGTCATGGGTATCTGCCATTAAGAGAGAGAAAAGAATACACTCAGCGAAAGCTCTTGCACAGATCAGATTGGTTATTATCTTATCTAATCGATGTTTCCCACTGCTTTTATCGAGTCTTTCTTTCAAACCTTAAAAAGAAAAACTAGCCAGGATTAATTACAGTCTAAAACTTCGCTAACCGTTCAGCCAGGCCAGTGTCGGTACTTGAGGGAGGTTCCCCGTGCTTTCGCACGGACCTAATTAGAGTAAACCTCGTTTTCCCAGAGGCGGAGCCCCGTTAACACCTTTCTAGACACCTAATGAGTTAGCTAATTGTAAATTGTAAAACTCTCCTAGGAGCAACTATTGCCCACAGTGGGATCGGGATCCAACCATCACATGGATGGTATGCAATCTCATTGCAAATTTCAACTATTGAAATTCCCGATGTGGTTTTTACCCCTAATACTCGTGACCTTGGCTAAGGTCAACAAATCACGAGCACTAGTCAAGCTCAACCCGTCATTTCTTGATTAATTAGACCCATTCACATGACTCTTGGCTAAGGTCAACAAAGTCATATGCCCGTCCTAATTAATCTGCATCATATGCGTTTGTAGGAAGACATCACTTAGCTACCGTACACTACGCCTTGGCTAAGGTCAACAAACGTAGCACGAATACTAAGTACTCTACTTCCTAAAATGACGGAGGGTTGCGGATGATTTTTAAGAAAATCTTTAACGCTTTGAGCTTGATATCGTTGTAGAATCAAGTGGTTTTAAAAAGGAGTGGCTTAAGCTCCGCAGTTTTTGAAATATAGCTTTTTCATAAAAAGCCGAGTGGTTTTTCAAATCCGATTCTACAACATCTTTTAGGTTTATTTTCTTTACATTAATCACATTAATGTAATCCCATCATTTAAGTCCTTAAGCCAATCACAGAAAAGAAACGAAAATAACACGTACGCTTATGCCATCCGCATTCGCCGCAATGTTCCGTTATGCACCGTTAGGTTACTTAACTAACGGCATACCGGGACGGGACTAGCGCGGGTGTAAAACATAAGCAACGTCTACTATATATCATATATATAATATGTCATTCATCTCAGATATCACAGAACACAGGCAGCAGAAATATAGATATAACGTAGGATATACTAGGACGTCCGTATTTAGTATTTAGCCAGAATAGAAAATACGGATTCCACAGTCGCGATGAACAGCCAAGCCCACACCCTGGACCCCTACGAGAGCGGCAAGTGACCCTGCCAATTCTGGAGTTTAGGAGACCCGGTCTCGACTCCTCGAGATGGCCTCCCACTGAACCCCAGAACCCGGTCACCTGTGCTCCCCTCCTTGGGTCCATCCTAATGCGGAAAAGTAAATAATATACAACACTGGTGACATAATCTCAACCCGGAAGTGCCCCAAATAAAAGAATATTACATTACATTTGAATTTACATGAATGAAAATATAAAACTCTCATCTCACATAAAACCCCCCGGCTATTCAATCGCGACAATCCTGCACATCATATCTCAGCAACACATAATATCTCATATCATCAACGTAAGTAAGTATGCATACCCCAATTGTCGTTGATGTATAGCAACGAAACCGGCGATATCGTACATACTACACTTACGGTCACAGAAAAGAAAGTGTAAAACTGCAATATCTGGAATCCACATTCGCTTTAGACATCACAAATGCGAAATATCACATATTCCGTATTTCATGTTTAGTAATATGAATTCCACACATTGCATCAAATTCCGGATAAACAGACAGTATTAAAGTTTTCAAACAATCGATCAAATACTCAAGATTCACTAAAGCTCAACACTTGAGCAGAGTTCAAAAAACCGGAGTGTGACACAGTAGTAGCGGTCCAGCCGTAGAAGGGTCAAGCCAACGCCTCACATGTGGCACGCCGTACTGCCCCAAACCCTAAGGTTCAAAGGGCAGTTCAAGACGGTCATATAATCGAGTTAAGGTTTGTTGTCTTCTAGAGGGACCACCACAAAACTTGCACGTATATCCAATATTTTCAAACTCCGTGAAAAGCGAGTAAATGATAGTTGTTCGAACACTTCAATACTTTCTAGTTTACCCGAAAAAGGAAACGAAATGAAAATTCCAATCGAAACGACGAGTCCAAAACCATCTCCAGAATTTTCAACAGTAGATTCAGATCAAACATACTCAAAATATACTATAGCAGGTAAGGAAAAACACTGTGCAAAATATAGTGTGAGATCCCCTTGTATGGCCGCGGATCCGCGGCCTAAGCTTGCTTGAGCCACGGTTCCGCGGCCAAAAGTACTGTTCATGGGCACGAATTCTCCAGTTTGTCTTATATTTACCTGCTCTATTTTTTGAGTATTTTTAATTCTGAAAAATATCAGTTTTTAAAAAATTTCCAGAGAGTGTCCCGTAATTCCGTATTTTGTTTCGATCGGAGTTTTTACTTCGCTAAAGCATCGCCTAATGTTCTAGGTCGGCTCTGATACCATTGTTAGGTTTGTCTAGCACCCTATAATGAGTTTTGAAGCATCACATGTCTCAAAGTATGTATTTTGATGGTGCTAAACAAACACGCAAAGGAATCGATCCTAGAAAATTAGGGTTATTAACTTTAAGCTAATAAAAATAAGGGTTTCGAGACTACAACCTTTGTAGCTCCCTTTTTTCTTGACTCCTTAGACTCTTGGGTGTTGGAAGAAGGTCCACTTATAGTCCTCTCACGTCTATGACGATCCACCCGGAGTTTCCCGTCCAAGCTAGCAACTTTGGAAAAACCAAGAGAACACTCTAATCAAGTTGGCTAAACTTGAGTAGAATGATGTTGTGGCTAAAGATCTCACTTCAAAATCCTATTTTTATGAGTATTTTGCTCTCTTGAAAGAACTAGAGAGCAAAGCATCAAGGTTGATGAAGATGGTGGTCTTTTGTGAAGAAGAGAATAATAGAACCATTGAAAGAGAAAAGAAAAATAAGCATATATATATATATATATATATATATATATATATATATTTCTTTCTCATATCCAACCATGGTTAGATCTAAAGATATTATTGGATTTAAGTTAAAAGCACAAAAAGAAAATAAACCATGGGTTAAAGGTTAGGTGAGCATGGTAAGGTTAAGAAGAGTGTAGAAACCCTTAATGATTTAACCCATTTTCATTTCCTTTTTGCTTTAATTTAAAAACAATAATAATCCAAAAAAATAACCATGGTGTGATTCTTATATTGCCACCATTCTCATTGTATAAGCAACCATGATAAAATGATGTATGTATGCATGTGTGCATGCACATCCATATGTGCATGAACAAGAATGAATGCATACATGCATGCATACATCCAAAATAAACAAGATAGGATTTGTAGTGAGAAGCTAATGATAAATCAACACTTGATTCACTAATCCGGTCATATCACATACGACCCGACCATTAGCAAGCCGCCCAATTAATATACAGTATCCCATACACGCATTTTAATCGGGTCCAAGCGCATATCACATACGCGCACCACAACGTTTCGCCTGGACTAGGTAACTCCTATGTGGGACTCTAAGACTCGTCAATACGCCGGCAGTGGGTGATGATCACATCAAGCACCCCCAAGCCGCAAGCGGTCAGCTAAACGCAACGGCCACCCGGGTATTGAGCGATCAGAAGAAAACAAGCGAACCTGTTACAACTCCCGTCGAGCCATCCGGCAACACTACCGTATAGTCCGGTCTCTTCATCAGATATGCTGCATATCGAGCCTAGGGATGGTCACGTCGACCCTAATAACTCAACAAGTCGTGCCGGAAATGGTCTATAACAGATCGAGAAACTACCGATAACATTTATCAGCAAATCTCAGCAGCCCTGGCCAGGGACTTACTGATATAACCAGTTGGGCACAGCACAGCATCAACTCCCAATACCGGGAGAGACAAAACCCCTCCTATCGCTCATTGCCTTCGTGTGTCTCGGGACTGTACCCAACGGCCACCTGTTTGCACGACTCAGTAGAGCCGTGGTAGGGTGGCAATCAAAGTACAGTGGGAGAACACACAAGACTCTATGACGATCTCGGGTCTACAGACTAACCTGTACCAGTGTCACCTGAGAACTGCTATCCGACGATAGATATAATTCCATATAGGAGTTCTCGGTGAGTCCGTCCAGTGTACCCAGTCACCACTGAGCACCCGTATATGATCTTGATGTCAAACATCGATGAATGTGGGAACATCCATCGCCCATCGTATGGGTCTAGTATCATATACGCTAGTCTACTCTGGTATATCAATGCCCCGTCTCGATATACCTACGACTAGGGACTTTCCAGGATATGCTTACAGACTACATATGTCCCACTAGTATGATCTCCATCATAATCAGAGTAGTCAAGCCGATATCCTCAGGGCTTTATCAGCATCTATGAATGAATAAAAGCATGATCAAATCAACATGTCACATAAAGAATAACCAGATAGCATACTATCATGTCGAGCAAGAATGCATACTGAATATATATATACATGTATAGATACAATCACTATCATATAATGGCCTCTAGGGCATACATATATCCAACATGCCTAGCAAGTTTCCTGTATGTTTGAAACTCCCGATATGGTTTTTTTCTCCTAACGACTTCATGGACTTGATAGAGACCAACATGCCATAAGTCGCTTGTCAAGTTCAACCTGTCATTATCCAAGATTGATCTAAACCCACCCGCACAAGCCCTTGATAGAGACCAACGTGACTATGTGGCTGTCCTAGATAATCGCATATCCATGCTACAGACAAGTATCACGCAGCTACCGTACACTATACCTTTATAGAGACCAACATACATAGCATGAATACTACGAGGTAACTATCTGAAATGACGGAGGGCTATGGCTGGTTTTTTGGTGAAAAACCTTTAACGTAATGAACTTGATATCGTTGAAGGAACCGAGTGGTTTTACAAATATATAGTGGCGGAAAGTTTTGCTAAATAGGTCACTCCCTGTGAAGGGATCTCGGCTCTTTCCTCGTCGAATGAGGTGCAGGATATTCCAAACTGAATACCATGATACAAAGAAAAAGAATCGAATATAGTAAAGTTATTACGTTGACGCAAACTTCTGCCTAAGGGGTCACTCCAGATGAAAAGATCTCGGCTCTTGCCTCGTCGAATGAGGTGCAGGATATTCCCAATCGAATACCACTGTGCAAAGCAAAAGAAAGCGTCTGCAATATCATTTTTTTTAAAAAAACTTGGTTCCGACAACATCATATATATAGGTTGCTTTCCTTGCATTGATCAGAATCAACACGGTCCCATCAATTAATCACACCAGAAAAGAACGAAAATAAAATGTACGTATATGCCATCCGCATTTGCCACTGGGCCTCGTCATCACCTGTTAGGTTACTTAACTAACGACAGAGCGGGGGATGGACTAGCGCGGGTGCAAAACATATACAACATCTACTAGTATATATATAAATATATATAACAATCATCATAGGAATGATATTTATCAACATCACAGAATCTCAGCCAACAACACAGAGTGGTAGATAATCCTGAAGCCTCGGGTTTCATTTGAGCCGCAAATGAGACTCGACGTTCCCCTGTCGTGTGGATAGCCTGTGCAATGAAAACCTAGACCCCTACAAGTGCAGCAAGTTACCCTCCAATCCCAGAAGCGAGGCAACCCCAATCAACAACGTGAATGGGCCACCCAACACTCCGCGGAATCTGGTAACTTGAGCACCCCTCCTTGGGTCAACCTATACCCGCTACGAGTGCGGCGAATAGCCCACCACGAGTGCGGCGAATAGCCCGCCAATTCTAGAGTAAGGTCACCTCCGTCTCAACTCCATGAGATGCAGACCCGTTGCCCTCTATAACCCAGCTATTCGTACACTCCACCGCGGGGTAAACCTAGTACAGAAAAGAAAATAAGTATAAGGGTGATATCGACCTCAACCCAGTCGTGTCCCACATAAATAATATACAAACTGGCAGTGTTGGCAATCCACATGTCGGACGCTCACCCCGTAATATCAAATCTACAAATAAACCCAAACTGTACTTCCATTGCACCCAAGCTATCCACACGACGATCCAGCCACAACCACAGCACAATACAGAACATCAACGTGAATGTCACGTTCACAAACCAGTCTAAAAGTCATATAGCAATTAGACGAGTTGTACCACTCTAATGATATTCCAGGTCACAGATAGTAATGCATGTACTAAAAACTATGATATTAGAATTCCGCACGCAATTAGCAAACTAAACCAATTTCCAAATCCATGAAAAAACAGTGAACTAAAGTTCCTAAAACCGACCATTTAAAGATAATTCGGAAGTCCGAATCAAAACGAAACACGCCCGAACCTTCACGGGGAGTTAGAGCATGAAATTAACATTGATTCGGAGGGCCTAAAGGGGGTACCCCACCCTGAGGCCACCGCGAGGTGGCCAGGGGGTGAGGCAGACCCGAAATTGCCCAAGATGGGGCAGTTTTGGGTCCCCGCCGATAAGAAACCTTGTGGTGGTCTTAGGGAGTGGACCTAGCCATTCGGTCCCCCTGGAGTTTCCCCGGGGTGCCCATGCACCACCCCGCAGCTTCTCAGTTCAGACCGTGAGCCCGCGGGGTGTGCAAACATCTCAAATTTTCAGTTTTTGGAACTATTTTTTCGACAGTTTTTGCACGACAAAAAACGACGGATTTCTAATATCGCAATGAGTTAACTAAGGCTTATGGAGTAGCTCTGATATCATGTTGGGTTATGCAAGCGTCCTGGCCAACAATCCGTGGCCAAATACAGAACAAAATTTTTCAAAAATCGGTGCTAACACAACCTTATAACCCAGATCGATCTATAAGCCCTAGATAAAAAAACATGCATATGAGCTAAACTAAAACTTAGAAAGATTATACCAAAAGAGCCAAGTCCTTCGGTCTTCCATCTTTCTCCTTATCTCCATGAGGCATGTCCGGTTGAGCTTGGCCGCCGGTCTCCCTTCGTCGAAGACGATCCACCCGAAGGATGTAGTAATGGCTCCAGCTTCACATCAAGGATGCAAGTGAAGCAACTAGGGTTTCTAAGTTGCTAATCTAGAAAGCCTATGATGCAGTGAGTGTTCTAAAATGTTTGGCTATCTCATCTCACCTCCTCTCATGATTCTCAACACATGAGAAGGTTGAGAGGAGGTGATAGATGAAGGTGGAGGAAACCATGAAACTCAAGAGAAGAGTGAAGCACAAATGGTGAGGAGAGCTCAAAAAACAAGTGAAGAAAATAATGAACCATCCTTAGAGAGAGAAAATCCAATGCTTGGTTTTGTAAAACCATTTTTTTCAATTTTAAAATGGCACCATACTTGAATAGTATGCTCAAATGAATTAACAATTCATTTGTGCACACTATACAAGCATGGCCCTTACCATACTCCCCTCAAATCATTGCCACCTTATATCCATTTAAATAAATTGTAAATCCAAAATAAGGTGTCCACCTTCTAGAATGTTATCTATAAAAAATACAGATTACATTCTACTGTATATACAAACCTATATTCGTACCAAAATACGAATACCCAAAAAGATAGATTAACACAAAGAACAAAATACTAGAATATGCATATCGAAATATATATATATGTAAATTATTAAATCAACACCTGATTTAATAATCCGGCTCAAATCCGAGCTGGCTAGTATTATCAACTGTCCGATCGAAAGTCCGGGTACATAGTACAATCAATCGATCGGAACCCTGTACGTATCCAATACGGCTACTACATCATTTCACCAGAACCAAGAAAACCCTCTGTGTGGGACTCTAAAGACTCATCAATACGCTGGCAGTGGGTTTAACCACAAGCACGTCAGTGGCATTAGCTGTACGTAACGGCTACCCAGGTATTGAGCGAACGGAAGGCCGATGAGCAAACTCATCCAAACCCCAACTTAGCATGTCCGTGACAATATCCATACAGTCCGGTCTGTTCGTCTAAGAGTATCACATATCGAGTTTACGGGGGTGGATAAAGTCAGACCCCTAATAACGCGATAATTCATGTCGGTATGAAGCCCATCACCCACTGAGAAACTACTGATCCAAATCAGTAATTATCGACTACCTTGGCAAGGATTTCTGGTGATGGCCACCCGTGCACCGTGTGATATCAACCCCCAATACTTGGAGAGACAAATCCTCGACGATCCGCTCACTACCTCCATGTGGTTCGGGACTGTACCCAACTAAAACCTGTTTTCACGACTCCTTTGAGCCATGGTAGGGTATTAATCAAAGCACACAGTGGGAACTCATACGAGAAAAATGACGATCCCAGGTCGACAGACTAACCTGTACTCATGTCACCTGGGAACTGTAATCTGACAATAGGTATAATACCAACTAGCATGTTCCCGGCGCATCCGTCCAGTGTACTCATAACCCAATGAGCATTTGTATACTATCTTAGGTGACTAACTGACACCAATAGCTTGTAAGACCGGCCACCGCCCCTCATCGGGGTCTCGATAAGTACACACTAGTCTACTCCGGAGTATCGATGCCCAGTCTCGATACTCCCATGACTAGGGACATTTATGGATGTGCTTATAGACCACCCAGCTCCTACGTATATGATCGCCATCACAATGCTGGTAGTCAAGAAAGAATCGTATGGGCTCTATCAACATGTAATGGTGATATGTAATGCAAGCTAATGCTGTACATGATGATAAAGACAAACCAGATAGCATACTATCATCTCGAGTAAGACTGTTCTACCGGTATAGGTCCTCCCTCAATCATCATAATCACCTGCCTGCAACTATGATAATTGCCTTGAGGACAATATAGCCAACAAACATAAGCAACGTCTATTATATAACATATATAATATATCCATTCGTCTCACGCAATAATAGGCATTCCAGATCACAGATGAACATATTGGATATACTAGGAATTCCGCGTTTCGTTTCAACCTGTAACGAAAGACGGATTCCACGGTCGTGATGAATAGCCAAACCCCACCCTAGGCCCCTACGAGTGCGGCAAACTACCTGCCAAATTCCCGAAGTGAAGCAGCATCCCTCAATTAAATGAGTAGGACACTCAGCACTTCAAGAACCAGGTAGTTTGTGCACCCCACCTTGGGTCTATCCTATGAGTAAAAACAGTAAAAAAAAATAATACAACGGTGGCTACAACCTCAACCCGGATGCGCCCCACAAAAATAATATTATATCACTTTACAAATTTACATCGAATGAAAGAAAAGAAAACACTCTTCTCACATCGCCCGGCTATTCAACACGACGATCCAATAAAGTTCATATACACAAACCATCACGATACAGATATGTGCAATCCCCAACTAATCGACATATAGCAATTAGCGGAGGTTTACGAACACATATATCCATCACAAAGATTGTAAAGTAACCCACGATGTTATAAAATCTACGCACAATTAACGAACAAAACTAATTTTTCAAGACCATGAAAAACTGTCTACTAAAGTCACAAAAAAAATCGTTTTAAGCCAATCCGGGAGTCGAAATGAACTCGAAACCTGTGCGAACCTTCGTGAAGGCGAGGGGAAAAAATTAACTATCGATTCGGGGGCCTCAGGGGGTACCTACCCCGGGGGCCACCACGAGTTAGCCCCCACGGGGAGGCAGACCCGAGAGCACCAATTTGTGGTGCTATCGGGTCACCACCCCCCAAGGGCACCTTATGGTGGTCTTGGGGGGTGGGCCCAGCCTTTGGTCCCTCCGGGGTATACCCAAGATGCCCATGCTCTATCCCGTGGCTTCTTGGTTCAAACCGTGAGCCCGCGAGGTGTGCAAACATCTTAAAACAAATTTTTCGGTTCTGTTTTTGTTGGAAATCCGGTGCGCGACAAAAACGACGGATTTTAAACGTCGCTACAAGCTATCTATGGCTTATGAAGAGGCTCTGATACTACTGTAAGTCGATGTCACGCACCCTGCGGGTTCACGGGGTGGCAGAATATGCAAAAAAAATATTTTTACAGGATTCGCAACACCGACTTGAACCCAGGAACGACCATAAACCCTAACTAGCTAAACTTTATGAGGTTAACTACTCGGATATAAAGTTATACCTCACGTTACCATGTCCTTCGGATCTTCTTGTCGTTTTCCTCCATCTCGTCATAAGTTCCATGGATCGTTTGGATCGATGCCTCCTCGTTGGCCTCCTTGATTCAAAGACGATCCACCCGAGCTCCAACTTCAAATCCGAGATAACTACGACATATTTTCACTAAAGTAGATTTCTTAGATGATGTAGATAGATTAGTATATCTCTAATAGCCCTAGGATTCTCAACACATGAGAGATTTAAGATTAGATGAGGAAGAAGGAGCTTTGGAGGAGAGAGTGTTCAAGTGATGAATGAAAGAAGATGGCTAAGTATTATTAATGAAGCATACAATAATTCACAATGAAAATATCAAGCATGCTTCAATAGTCACTAAAGCATGAGTCATCCCATGAGTCACCAAGTAGCCATGTCTCTTCTTTTGTCAAATAACACCTCATCCTCCACCACATTAATCATTTAAAAAAATGATATAATCTACAAATGAAGTGTCTTCTTCTAGAAGCAATCTTGAGCAAATTACAAGAATGCCCCTCATCCATATATACATACCCATATCCGTATTCCGAAAAATACGAATACAAAGAGACAAAAATAATCCATCAATATAATACTAGGATCCGGCTTAAACCAAAGCCCACTAGTATTATCTGTCCGAATCAACATCCGTGCAAAATTATACGTACGTGATTGAACCCTGTCGTAAAACCATACGACCTCTACATCTTTTGCCCGATGCAGGGAAACCCTCTGTGTGGGACTCTAAAGACTCGACACTATACTGGCAGTGGGTTTAACCACAAGCCGTCAGCGGTACTAGCTGTACGTAACGGCTATCCAGGTATCTGTCGATAAGATGGCCGATGAGCAAACTCATGCGAACTCCTACTGAGCCTATTTATGACAATCTCCGTACAGTCCGGTCTGTTCATCTAAGAGTATTGCAAATCGGGCCTAAGGGACGGTAGCCATCAGACCCCTAATAGCGCAATAAGTCATGTCGGAGTGTAGCCCAAAACACCCTGAGAAACTACTGGAGTACCTACCAGTAAATCTCGCTTTCCTTGGCCAGAGACTTTATGTAATGGCTTTCCGAACACAACGCGATAGCAACCCCCAATACCGGGAGAGACGAATCCTATCTAACTGCCACTGCCTCCAAATGCTTCGAGACTGCACCTAACTATTACCTGTTTGCACAACTCCTATGAGCCGTGGTAGGGTAGTAATCTAAGAACGGTGGGAATACACTCGAGGCGAAATAGAAGTGTCAAGTCGACGGACTAAGTTGTACTCATGTCACCTGGGAACTACTATCCAACGATAGGTATAATACCCACTAGCAGCTCCTTACGAGTCCTGTCCAGTGTACTCATAACCCAATGAGCACCTGCATACTATCTCCAGTACGGCGTACTAATGGCTTTAGGACAGACCATCTCTCATGCTGGGATGAGAAGCGTATATACTAGTCTACTCTGGAGTATCGATGCTCTGTCTCGATAATCCTACGACTAGGGACCTGTATAATGATGTGCTTCTAGACTACACAGCCCCCACTAGTGTGACTGCCATCACAACGCTAGTAATCAAGCAAAGATCCTAAGGGCTCTACCAATATGTTTAAGTATATGCTAAAAGAAACACATACACATATTGAGGTACAAACAAACCAGGTAGCATACTACCATTTCGAGCAAGACTTTTACTATATTTGTGTATATCCCAAGCTACCAATATGTAATATACAAACCGGTATGATACAATAATGGCCTCTAGGGCATATATCACTAACAAAGGGCTCACAAAGAAATTCAATAGTTAGTTCGATACTGGAAATAAACCTAAAATATAAATAACTAGATAAACGAGAACTAATCATTGCTCGGCAATCTTCTCGAAGTAATCTCGATCCTGCGGTGCTAAAGTCAAAAGATCTGGGCCATAAGAAACTCAGACATCAAAGCGTTATATGTTATATAATATCATAAGGAATATAACCGAGATGGAATATATCATATACATGAAATCAATGTTAGGTGAGCATATTTTGCATGAACAATAGGATAATATAACAATCAGGATACAATTAAGGCAATCATGTCAAGTGTAAATTCTAGATGTCTATATCTCTAAGTTATATGTCCTACAAGTATTTGAAAACAATCAATGCAATCATTCAATAGTTCTGTCAGGGTCGAACCAATGGCCTATGGAAAGGCAATACAATGTGATAACCATGATATACAAGAATGGACCATCGAATGATGTTAGCATATCATTCAAAGACACGAGTGTCTATCTTCGCAATGAGTGGACGAATAATCACGGTATCACTATTCCTAGGCACGAATGCCCCTATCAATGTATCATCGAATGATGTTGGCACAGTGATTGATCTGAAAAGAGTGTTTGTAGTTACCGCAATCAATAACGGTATCGCGAATAGCTAGCCGAGATGAGTACGGGTCGTCCTAAGGGAAACATCAAATCTTTTATCTTGTTTTAGACAAGTTGATTGAAAGAATGGGTGATTAGTTGTAGATCTACATTATACGGATGTAGAATCTATAAAGAAGAGACTTGTAGGGTTCATAGAATTTATTAGTAATGGATGATTAAGTAAAGATTGCTCCTTTTATCTTTTAATAAATTTAGAACTAGATCGATAGTGATGAATGTGGATTAGGGTTCTTTTAGAAGAAACTAGGGTTTTCCCACTCTTAACCTTTATCCTTGCATTGATCTCTATTTATGTCTAGCCTTTACAAAAACAATTGTTAATCCAATCTCAAATCGCGGTCGAGACTATTAATAAATTGGTAGCGCGCTCGATAAGAATGTTAACATTTATTTTGCTAAAATTTATAAACTTTATAAGATGTAAAAGAAGTTAAGAGATTTTTTCATCCATTAATCTACCCAAATTCTACGAACCTTAGCAAGCTAGGAATTACTCACGCATGGTTGAGATAGAAGAGAAGATAGAGAAGGAGATCATGATGTAAATGCAGAAAGTAAATGAGAAATAATTAAACTAATGATCTAACTTTATTAATCAACGTTACAAGTACAAACCCTTCGAATTTAGATTACAAGAAGAAGTTGCTCTCGATCTCTGCCTCGTAGGAAGTAGATGTTCCGTCAATATTCAAGTCGCTCTATCATGTCGAATCGTGGACCTGTCGTAGATCTCTTGTTCTTTGTCGGTGATTTGCTTCGTGTTAAAGGTGGTGGTCTTTCAATTGTAGCTCTCGGTCCTTTAAATATTCATGCAAGCAGAAAACCCTAAATCCCATGTGTTAGGATTTGTTGATACGATCATACCCACAAAATCTAGATCCTACACCCACAGAAGCGTCGCGGATCCGCCGCATTTGGGTAGGTTTGGCCGCTAAACCACGGCATCATGGTGGGATCAAGTGATGAAATTTCTTCTGCTATATGGTGCTGACACGTGGAGATCTTTGTTTTGTCTGGAATCTTTATGTCTTCTCTGAGTCTCTAGCATTCATGATTTTACGTTTTGCTTTAGTTTTATCGGCAGATTTTATTCTCGAAGTCTTGAATATCTTGATCTCCAGACATGAGCTAACTCTGCACAATATCTTAATTTATAGTATTAGTAATATTTGTTATTTATTTTTAAGATATTATCCTAACCATTTTATATGATATGGTATTTTAAGAATATTGATTAGGGATATTTGATATGACATGCATATTTAAATTACTAAAATATTATATAAATATTATATGCATATATTTTCCTTCATAATGTTAAGTATAGTGTATAAACATATGATAAACAGTATTTTGCAGATAAATCCACAAATGTACCATAATTACCATAAACATCTTTAAGTACTTAACAAAAGTAAGGAAAATGTTCTATCAAACGTGCAATGTTTTCGACTGAACAAATACGCCCAAACTTAACTTTGATCGTCCCGAGCAAACTAGTTATTCAAGAGAGGGAGAAAAAGAGGGAAAAAAAACCTAGCACACTTTCGTAGGCAACACGATTGCACTGAGCACATGCAACAAGCCTTTAAACCTCTAGGTGTCCCTAGTAGGAGGAGTGTTGTCTCCTGAGAGTTTTCAGCGGATTACACTCACAAAATCCCATAATAAAAGAAATACGATGAAAGTTACATATAAAGATAAGAACTATAAAAAAAAAGAATTTGAAAATAAGAGTTTCCAACTACACCAGCTTTTCAGTTGCTATGAGCCCTATCTTAATGGTCGTGAAAAGATGTTTGAAATCACATCATCCCTCAATAAAATATCGCCTTTAGCCTTCCTTCCCTTTTTCTTCCAAACATCGATCATATACCCCTACGTGTGTATAAATGATATCCATACACTTAGAGAATTCAATTCAAGCTATCATACTCTTGTCCATCTTCCTTGGTACTTTTTAGTCGGTGAATATTTTAGATGGAATTGCTCACACATTCTTCATACGAATGTTAATATTTCTTGAGATACTAACCGACCGATTAATAAATTTGCTCGCTTATTTAGGCGTAATATTCTCGTCTTGCAACACCTAAGGCTTAGCAGTAGCTCCCAAACCAGTTGGTCTAAAGCACTAGGTGATAAAGCACCCTCGCTATATTTTTTTATGATGCCTTAAGCAATTACAAAACCAGTGTTCATTATTCTTCACCATTTTTTTCTTTATATTTTTATTTTTCATCGTACCAAGGCTTTTAGACAAGAGCATTTCAAGGTATTCTCTACTATCCCAAGTTTCAAGATGTGTGCAAGTGCGTAAAATAGGGTATCAACGTTCAAATGTTTGGCCTAAAGAATAAGGACTATTTTTCAGACTTATTTTTATCCTCGGATTAGTAATTTCCTTCATCATATTAACTCTGGGACAACGGCTCATAACTATTTATTACTAGCTTCGTTTAAGAAAACATCTAACTTTCTTGCTTTTTTCAAACTATTTCTATCTTTCATATGAAATTTTTCACTTTCAAACTTTCATTATCAATAAAAAAAATTGTGCTTATATTTATGATAATGCAAAATAACGCGTGAATAAGCACAGACCTCCCCCAAACCTGTTTGCAGCAGTGTCCTTACTGATGTCATCTATTAAGCTTTAAAAAAAACTGTAGACTTGGGAGGAAAAGTTAGTAATGGGGACATGAATAAATGACAGTGAAATCCTCTCCCGAACTTATTTTTGGCTCACAATTTTGTAAAAATTTATTTTCAAGAGCCAAAATATTTTTCTTCCCCCCCCCCAAACTTGAGTGAAACCAAGCATTTAAAAATTATAAAGAGGGGGGGTAAAGTTATTGGTCAATATAAAACTTTACAAAGACTAAAAATCAACACCAACCATTCAAAGATTTTATCAATGTTACAAAAAGGTTGGTAGAAGAACATGTCACCTATCGATGTGCAGAAGTAGGGAGGAGATAAGAGGTGTAAGAGAACGGGTTGATGTCTCGGTTTATAGAAACGAAACAAAGATGGTGGATTACTCGTATTCTCGTTCCAGATAAGAAGAAGGGGTGGCGGTCTAACTTTTTGGTAGGGGTTGATTCATCACAACTCCCATGTCTTCTAAGAATATGAGTTCTTCAGCGAAAATTTCTTCAAAGCTTTCATCGATATCCCGAATAAAAATCTCATCGGAAAGAACGGGATGATACTCGGACTCAAAGTTTCATATTTAGCGTTAGATGATGACCCAGACAGCTCGATAGAAGGGTCCGTATGTGTAGAATAAATAGCATGGTCAAATAATAACGTACAAGCGGAGTCAAGATCAGTATCGTGAAGCTGTTCAAATTCGCTACTGTCGAAATCCATCCTTTCGACAGAGCATATTTGAGCATAAGGTTCGAAGGGTTCACTTCCCAACTGTTAGTTATGAATATGCCCTAGAGGCCATTATTGTACATGTGATATATATTATAGTGGATGATTGGATATATAGAGAGAGGAATTTCTTGCTCGACATGATAGTATGCTATCTGGTTGCTCTTTTTCCTAACATGTTGACTTGTATTGTGATACTGTCTTGCTCTCACATGTTGATAAAGCCCTTAGGATGTGTACTTGACTACTAGGACTATGATGGACTAGTGTGTCCAGGGTAGTCCATAAGTATATCCTTTAATTGTTCTTAGTCGAGGGTGTATCGAGACAGGGCATCAATATTCCAGGGTAGACTAGCGTATACGCTTCTTGACCCATATGATGGGCAATGGATGATCCCACATCCATTGGTGTTTGACAACAAAGATGGTATACGGGTGCTCAGTGGAGACTGGGTACACTGAGTGGACTCGCCGAGAACTCCTAGTTGGTATTATACCTATCGTTAGATAGCAGTTCTCTGGTGACACTGGTACAGGTTAGTCCGTAGACCCGAGATCGTCATAGAGTCTTGTGTGATTCCCATTGTGATTTGATTTCCACCTTACCACGTTCAAGAGAACATGAAAAACAGTGGCTTTTGGGTACACTCCCGAATCACATAGAGGCAATGAGCGATAGGAGGGGTTTCGTCTCTCTCGGTATTAGGGGATGATGTTGCGCTGTGCTTGATTGATTATAACTGGAAGTCCCTGGCCAGGGCTGATATGGAGATCTACTGGTAAGTGTTATCAGTAATTTCTTGACTCCTTATGAGCCTCACATCGGCACGACTTATCGGTTACTGGGGTCTGACGTTTACCACCCCTATACTGGATATGCGATATATCAGACGAAGAGACCGGACTGTACGGTAGCGTTGCTGACAAGATTTAAAGGAGTATGATCAAGCTTGCTTATTGATCTTCCGATCGATCAATAATAGGGTGGCCGTTACGTTTAGCTGACCGCTGACGGCTTGTGGGTGACTGATATGATCACCATCCACTGCCGGCGTATTAACGAGTCTTTAGAGTCCTACACAGAGGTTTCCCGGCTTAGGAGAAACGGAGTAGGAGCACATATGTGATATGTGCGGGACCGAGAATAATACGAGTATGTGATACCGTGTTCTATTTCTCACGATATGTGATATCGGCCGGTTATATGTGATATAGTCGGGTTATCGGATCAAGTGTTGATTTAATAAAATGATACATATTATATTAGTCGTGTTAGTTATATGTATGCCCTAGAGGCCATTAATGTACATACGCTGTATATTGTAGTGGATGCTTGGAAATATATAAGGAAGACTTTCTTGCTCGACTTGATAGTATGCTATCTGGTTGCACTTTATCTTAACAAGTAAACAAATACTGTTTTGTGATCAAATGTTGATAAAGCCCTTAGGATGATTACTTGACTACCAGGATTATGATGTCGATCATACTAGTGGGGACAGGTTAGTCGATAAGTACATTCTTCAAATGTTCCTAGTCATTGGAGTATCGAGACAGGGTATCGGTACTCCAGAGTAGACTAGCGTATGCGCTTCTTGACCCATATGATGGGCGATGGATGATCCCATATCCATTGGTGTTTGACATCAGAGAAGGTATACGGGTGCTCAGTAGAGACTGGGTACACTGGACGGACTAGCCGAGAACTCCTAGATGGTATTATACCTATCGTCAGATAGCGGTTCTCTGGTGACACTGGTACAAGTTAGTCTGTAGACCCGAGATCGTCATAGAGTCTTGTATGATTCCTAATGTGCTCTGATTTTCACCATACCATGGTCAAGTGATCATGCAAAAAGGTGGTTTTTGGTTACAGTCCCGAGTCACATGGAGGCAATGAGCGATAGGAGGGATTTTGTCTCTCCCGGTATAGGGAGTTGATGTTGCGCTATGCTCGATTGGCCATAACAGGAAATCCTTGGCCAGGGTTGCTGAGGTTTATTGGTAAGTATTACCAGTAGTTTCTTGAACCGTTATGGACTTTGCATCGGCATGACTTATCAGGCTATTGGGGTCTGACGTTATACCACCCACAGGCTGTTGATATGCGACATATCAGACGAAAAGACCGGATTGTACGGTAGTGTTACTGATTGGATTCGCAGGAGTTATAGCAGGCTTTCCTGTTGATATTCTGATTGCTCAATACTTGGGTGGCCGTTACGTTTAGCAGACCGCTTGAGCCTTGTGGGTGTTTGATACGATCATCACCTACTGCCGGCGTATTGACTAGTCTTTAGAGTCCTACATAGAGGTTTCCTGGTTTATGCGAAATGGAGTAGGAGCACATATGTGATATGTGTGGGACCAAGATTAATACGAGTATGCGATACCATATTCTATTCTCGCGATATGTGATATCGGTCGGATATATGTGATATAGCCGGGTTATCGGATCAAGTGTTGATCCAATAAGCTGATTCATTTGATATTAGTCGGTAATATGTAATATAGCCGGATTATTAAATCAAGAGTTGATTTAATAGTTTAATGTATATATATGTGTATATATATATATATATATATATATGTATATATATATATGATATATTAAATTACATTAACTAATATTAGCTCACTTAAGATTTCTTTTCTCACTTTTTGATACTTTGATATATATATGATATATATTAATTGTATTCTTTTTGCACAAAATATATATGTGATATATATTGTTGTGTCATGCTAGGTTACACATACAACATGTATGTAAGAGACTCATACCATGCTAGGGTTTATGTTAGGGTTTCCTTTATCATTAAGTAATTATAAATTAGTGGATTAAATCATTGCTAGAAGCTTGTAGAAGCTTGTGGATAAGCATTGACTAAGTCCACTCCTTTGTTTTTCTTAAGATATTTTGTGACATAACCATTAACCCCTTACCATGGTTAACTCTCTATCTTAATATATGGTTGATATACTCAACCATGGTTGCATTTTAACCTTAATGATTCTTTCATTCATCACTTGAGTTTCATCTTCTTCTTCCTCATTCTCAAGCTTTCTAGCTTTTGTAAAAGTGATGATAACTTGTGAGAAAAATATATCTAAAGTGAGCACACTGCCTACTTAATCATCCTTTACTACTTGCCATTTAGTTTATGGTGTTTGCTTCACTAATCTACACAATTAGTGAAGAGATAGCATGAGCTAGTGTCTTCTCGACCTAAACCATCTTCGGCCTCGAAGACTTTGAAGAAAGCTTGTTCGTTTCTTCATGGGAGCCTTTCTAGAGTCCGGGGATCATGATCGCAGTGAACGGACTACTATACGGAGCTATTGAAGTGAAGGACCAGTCTACAAAGATTGTATTCCTTGTTTACTTAGATATAAAGAGTTTACATATCTTGTTTCACCCTAATTCTCTAGTTCGATTACTTGGCGGGTTGGTTTAGCACCCCAAAATTTTCAATGGAGCATGTTTGATGCTTTCCAAAACCTTCACAAGGTGCTAAGCTAACCCTACAGTGGTATTTGTAGGTGTAAGAGTTACATGATATGAGATACTGGATAAGGATTCCATATATGTAAGAGTTACATGGGCTACAGAATGGTAGAGAACTGAGAATGGTGATATGTCTCTAAGTGTTAGAGAATGGTGCAATTATTGCAGCCAAGTCAGTTGGCAGATATCACCTTGTATTAGATACATTGATTCTGAACAAATGTTATTAGATACCGAACCTGATATACAACATTACATCAGATTCTTTAATGAAGTTAAAGAAGGATATAATTATATATTAGAGGATAATGTTGTGAACATTTTCCTGAATCAAGAGTTGATTCGATCAGGCACGTTATATAATAGCATAGATGTTCTAAATCAAACCACAGTTCAAAGTATCTAGAACACACATAAGAGGACTAATTCAGAAATGAACAAATCCTTCTTGAGGCATTGTAGACTAGGTCATATCTATGCGACATGACCAGCTAAGTTACATAAGGATGAAAATAAAAAACTGTTCGAATCTTGTCTCAAACGTAATATGACCAATACTCCGTTTACTGGAAACAGAGAAAAAGTTAGTGAACTCTTTGGACGAATGCATGCTGATGTATACGGTCCTATGTCTACAAATGCCGAGCTTGGTTCTTCGAACTTCGTTATATTCATCGACTATCTCTCAGGATTCGGACATATGTTCCTGTTGAAACACAAGTCTGAAACTTTTGAGAAATTCAAGGAATATAAGCTTGAAGTTAAAGAATCAGACGTGTAAAAGTATTAAGTCCTTCGATATGATTAAGGAGGTAAATACTTGCGCATGGAGTTCCTGGAGTTTCTGAAAGGAGAATGTGATTCTCTCTCAGCTTACTCTTTTGAGTACACCACAGCACAACGGTGTATCGGGGCGGAGGTATCGCACCCTATGAAATATAGTGCGCTCTATGATGAGTACTGCTGAGTTACCTGTTTTCTTTTGGGTGTTATGCACTTGAGAAGCTGTATACCTATTGAATGGGGTTCCATCCAAATCATGGCCTAAGATATGGTATGGGAAGAGACCATGTCTTAAACGAGTTAAGATATAGGGTTGTCCGGCCTATGTTGAAAAGAAAAATCCGGACAAGCTCGAGGCAAAGTCAGTTGTGTGAGTTTGTCGGGATATCCCAAACATTAGTAAGGGAATATCTTCTACCTAACTGAGGAGTAAAAGGTGTTTTGTTTCTCAGCATACCACCTTTTTAGAAAACGAATTTCTTGTGAAGAAATTAAGCGGTCATGAGGTAGAACTGGAAGGAGTTCCTGCTGGACTAACTAACTACTGATGATTTGGTAAAACCAAAGGATTCAATAGTTTCCGACGAACCTCAGCCTCTCCGCGACTGGTAGGGTTCCTCATCCACTCGAGAGATACTACGATCTTCTCAGTGACAGTAGGAGCGAGGATTGCATCATGAGATGATGGCCCAACCGGGTTCAGGCAGTTGGAACGTCTGTTTTGATGTGATAGTCAAAGAGTTTGACTTCATCAAAATGATAGATGAACTTTGTATAGACAAAAAGGTTGTAGAGAGTAAGGTTGTCTTCCACGTATTGTATGTAGATGACATACTCTTGATAGGAAATGGTTTCCTATGCTACACTCGGTCAAGCTTCTCTTATCACGGGGATTCTCAATAGAAGATTTGGATGATACCCACTACATCTTATGGATTATGATCTATGGTGATAGATTTATGTGGATGTTGGGAGTGTCCCAAATCCATGTACATTAACACCATACTAAAGGGGTTTAGTATGGAAGATTTTAAGCGTGGTGGTTTGCCCGCATACTCATGGAACACTCTCTCCAAAAAGAAGTCTCCTAAAACTGATTTGAAGAGAGCTCGCGTGCAAGGGATACCTTATGCTTCGGCAGTAGGCTTTATCAGAGTGTGCGATATTATGTACTAGACCAGATGTAGATGACTCACTAGATGTAGTGATCAGGAATCAATCGGATCTTGGGAGAATCACTGGACAGCTGTGGAGAACATTCTTAAGTACTTGAGAAGCACTAAAAGAAAGTTCTTGGTTCGAGCTTCCAGAGTGATAATGTCGACTGAGAGTCAGTCACAGGCATTGTCTTTACGCTCAATGCAGGGACGGTATGTTAGAAGAGATCCAAGATAGATACCGTGACATACTAGACGATAAACTCTAAATACATTGCTACCAATGATACTACCAAAGTGGCTGTCTGGACATTTCTTGTTCATGAGATAAACAAGGTTCCTACCATTGAGCATCCAATAACTGTTATTGTGACAACAATGGAGTTGTGGCTTAGGCCTAGGAACGCAGGTCTCATCAGTGTTCCAGACATATTCTGAAGCAAGTATCACCTGATCAGGGAGATGGTTGATCTCCAAGGGATCGAGGTTAAGAGAGTAGACCAGAAGGTTGACACGGCGGATCCACTCACAAAGGCCTTAGCCCTAGAGAGACTTCTCTACAATGGTTGAGTATGGGATACTGCAACATCTGCTATATTGTTGGGTACTGGGTACTACAACAGATGGCCTTAGAGCAAGTGGGAGATTGTTAGTTATATATATGCCCTAGAGGCCATTAATGTACATACGATGTATATTGTAGTGGATTCTTGGACATATATAGGGAGGAATTTCTTGCTCGACATAATAGTATGCTATCTGGTTGCACTTTATCTTAACATGTAAACAAATATTGTTTTGTGATCACATGTTGATAAAGCCCTTAGGATGATTACTTGACTACCAGGATTATGATGCAGATCATACTAGTGGGGACAGGTTAGTCGATAAGTACATCCTTCAAATGTTCCTAGTCGTTGGAGTATCGAGACAGGGCATCGGTACTCCAGAGTAGACTAGCGTATGCACTTCTTGACCCATATGATGGGCAATGGATGATCCCATATCCATTGGTGTTTGACATCAGATAAGGTATACGAGTGCTCAGTGGAGACTGGGTACACTGGACGGACTCACCGAGAACTCTTAGATGGTATTATACCTATCGTCGGATAGCAGTTCTCTGGTGACACTGGTACAAGTTAGTCTGTAGACCCGAGATCGTTATAGAGTCTTGTATGATTCCCACTGTGCTTTGATTTCCACCATACCACGGTTAAGAGATCGTGCAAAAAGATGGTTTTTGGGTACAGTCTCGAGTCACATGGAGGCAATGAGCGATAGGAGGGGTTTCATCTCTCCCGGTATAGGGAGTTAATGTTGCGCTATACTCGATTGTCCATAACAGGAAATCCCTGGCCAGAGTTACTGAGATTTATTGGTAAGTGTTACCAGTAGTTTCTCGAACCGTTATGGACCTTGCATCGGCATGACTTATTAGGCTATTGGGTTCTGACATTATACCACCCCCAGGCTGTTGATATGCGACATATCAGACGAAGAGACCGGACTGTACGGTAGTGTTACTGATTGGATTCGCAGGAGTTATAGCGGGCTTGCTTGTTGATCTTCTGATCGCTCAATACCCGGGTGGACTATACATTTAGCAGACCGCTTGCGGCTTATGGATGTTTGATATGATCATCACCTACTGCCGGCGTATTGACGAGTCTTTAGAGTCCTACATAGAGGTTTCCTGGTTCATGCGAAACGGAGTAGGAGCACATATGTTATATGTGCGGGACCGAGATTAATACGAGTATTTGATACCGTATTCTATTCTCGCGATATGTGATATCGGTCGGGTATATGAGATATAGCCGGGTTATCGGATCAAGTGTTGATCCGATAAGCTGATTTATTTGATATTAGTCAGTTATATGTATTATAGCCGGATTATTAAATCAAGAATTGATTTAATAGTTTAATGTGTGTGTGTGTGAGTGTATTTGATATATTAAATTACATTAACTAATATTAGCTCACTTAAGATTTCTTTTCTCACTTTTTGATACATTGATATATATGTGATATATATTAATTGTATTCTTTTTACACAAAATATATATTTGATATATATTGTTGTGTCATGCTAGGTTACACATGCAACATGTATGTAAGAGACTCATACCATGCTAGGGTTTATGTTAGGGTTTCATTTATCATTAAGTAATTACAAATTAGTGGATTAAATTATTGCTAGAAGCTTGTAGAAGCTTGTGGATAAGCATTGACTAAGTCCACTCCATTGTTTTTCTTAAGATATTTTGTGACCTAACCATTAACCCCTTACCTTGGATAACTCTCTACATGAGTTAGTATATGGTTGATATACTCACCCATGGTTGCATTTTAACCTTAATGATTCATTCATTCATCACTTGAGCTTCATCTTCTTCTTCCTCATTCTCAAGCTTTCTAGCTTTTGTAAAAGTGATGATAACTTGTGAGAAAAATATATCTAAAGTGAGCCCACTTCCTACTTAATCATCCTTTACTACTTGCCATTTAGTTTAGGGTGTTTGCTTCACTAATCTACACAATTAGTGTAGAGATAGCATGAGCTAGTGTCTCCTCGACGTAGATCATCTTCGGCCTCGAAGACTTCGAAGCAAGCTTGTTCGTTTCTTCATGGGAGCCTTTCTAGAGTCCAGGGATCGTGATCGCAGCGAAGGGACTACTACATGGAGCTATTGAAGTGAAGGAATGGTCTACAAAGATTGTATTGCTTGTTCACTTAGATGTAAAGAGTTTACATATCTTGTTTCACCCTAATTCTCTAGTTCGATTACTTGGCGGGTTGGTTTAGCACCCCAAAATTTTCAATGGAGCATGTTTGATGCTTGCCAAAACTTTCACAAGGTGCTAAGCTAACCCTACAAGTCAGTTATATGAGACATAGCCGGATTATTAAATCAAGTGTTGATTTAATAATTTAATGTATAATTATATATTTGATATATTAAATTACATTAACTAATATATGCTCACTTAAGTATTTCTTTTTCTCACTTTTGATACATTTAACATGTATGTGATATATGTTTATTGTATTGTTTTGTTACATAAATATTATATATGTGATATATATTATTGTGACATGCAAGGTTATATATGCAACATGGGTGTATGAGACTTACACCATATATGAAATAATATCTGGGTTTTTATTTATTTAAGTAATTCAAAAATGAATGGAATTTGTCATGGTTGCTAGCAATGGATAACCATTGACTTAGTCCACCATTTTTGTTTTACCTTAGATTTTTATAAACCTAAAAATTATCTTTAACTATGGTTTATTCTCTACAAGGGTTAGCCATGACATATACTCACCATGGTTGCATTTCGAACCTCTCTCTCTCTCTCTCTCTCTTTCTCTCTCTCATTTTTCATTTGCTTCATCTTCTTCAAGCTCAAGTGAGATCTCTCTAGTTTTTAGCAAGTGAAGAAAAATAATGAGAAATTAAATTCTAAGTGAGCAAAATTCCTACTTCATCATCCTCTTCTATACTAGCCATATAGTTTAGGGTGTTAACTTCACTAGTTCCATATTAGTGAAGAAAAAGCTTGAGTCCATGTTTCCTCGACGTAGATCATCTTGGATTTTGAAGATTTCGAGCAAGCATGCATCATTCACCTTGTGGAGTCTCTCAAGAGTCTGGGAGTTCTTTAATCGTAGTGAAGGGACCATTACTTGGAGAATTTGAAGTGAAGGACCGGTCTACAAAGGTTGTATTCCGCATTCACTTAATTGTAAAGTTGTTTACATATGTTATTATCTAAATCACAAGTTAAGATTCTAGGATTAGGGTTAAGTAGCATGGAAAAAATTTGAAAATGGCATGAACGATGCCTCCCGAAACCTTGCTGTTGTGCTAAGTAACCTTACAGTGGTATTAAAGCCAAGCTAGAGATTTAGACGATATTTGTTAGATTACGAAACCGAAACAATTCCGAAACTTGAAACAATATAACCCAGTTTCTGTTAAATTTTTAAAGTCGTCGAAAAAAAAATTTAGCAACTGCAAAATGTTATATGAGATATAACATGAACACAGAAGAAAAACGAACACATTTGGCCAGTTTTCACCCGAGCACATAGCCCTAAAATTCGAGCAGGCCTGCCAAACAGTGTTTTCAGGGGTTCATTTTTGTTCTGTGGTCTGGTCTCTGGGTTTTGGTGCTTCAGGTGTTGCTAGTTTTTTTCAAAAATTGCATGAGATGTTATTTTTATATAAGGCAATTCGGAGTGTTTCGTAGTCGTAATTCTAACATGTTTTCGGGTTATTTAGACGATATTAAAAAGTTTGAACGAATATCAAATACCCACTTTAACCCTCGTTGGAAATTTTTTCAAGAGTTGGATTTTTTCAAAGTTTAAGAACATTCAAAGATCATGCAAGTAATGCAATGGACCCTCTAGAAGAACGAAACCCTAACTCGATTCTGTGACCGTAAGAACCGCCGCTAAACCCTAGGGTTTGCGGTAGTTCCGTGGCGCCATAGGTGAGGCAAGGGTTGACCCTTCTACGGCTGGTCCATAGGTACTGTGGCATGTGACGGGTATTTTTAAACTACGCTCAAGTGTTGAGCTTTTTGGGAAATTTTGGGTGTTTGTTGATTCGATCGGAATGTTTAACATCGTCTAACTTTTTGTGGAATGTGATACTATATGTGGAATTCATATAGTTAGGCATGAAATCCGAAGTATATGATATTTCAGGTTTATGATGTCTAAGGTGATTGTGGATTTCAAATGTTGTAGTTTGACATTTTCTTTACTACGACCATAAGTGTAATATATGGTGTATCGCCGGTTTCGTTGCTATATGTCAACGACAATTGGGATACGCATATTTACTTACGCTGATGATATGTGATTTTATGTGTTGCTGTGATATGTTATATTGGATCGTCGTGTTCTGAATAGCCGGGGTTTTATGTGAGATGAGAGTTTTTATTTTCATTCATGTAAAATTCATTATATGTAATATTCTTTTATTGGGGCACTTCCGGGTCTCCTAACTCTAAAATTGGTAGGATTGCTTGCCGCTTTCATAGGGGTCTAGGATGTGGGTTTGGCTGTTCATCGCGACCGTAGAATCCGTATTTTCTATTGTTGAATAAATACAAAATACAGACCTCCTAGTATATCCAATATTTCATATGTTATCTTCTGCCGCAAATATTCTGTGATGTGATCACTTTATATGCCTGAGACGAATGCTTTATTATTATATATGTGATATGTAATAAATGTTATTTATATTTTGCACCCGCGCTAGTCCCGCCCTGGTATGTTGTTAGTTAAGTAACCTAACGATGCATAACGGGACACTGTGGTGAATGCGGATGGCATAAGCGTACGTTGTATTTTCGTTTCTTCTGTGATGCTTACGAAGAATAAATGATGGGACTTTATTAATGAGATTAATGAAAGATAAGAAACCTAAAAGATGTTGTAGAATCAAATTTTCAAACAGGGTATCTCTAGATTTTGCTTTGCATAGCGGTATTCCTTTATGAATATCCAACACCTTATTTGATAAGCAAAGAGCCGAGATCTCTTCACCAGGAGTGACCTCTTTAGCGAAACTACAACTCACTCGGTTTTGTTTTTGATTGCTGCTATAGTTCTTGCTTTGCATAGCGGTATTCCTTGTAGAATATCTAGCACTTTATTCGATAAGGAAAGAGCCAACGATCCCTTTACCGGGAGTGACCTCTTTAGCGAAACTAGTAAAAGTCTCAAAAGCACTCCTTTTCAAAATCACATGTTTCTACAATGATATCAAGTTCATTACGTAAAAGGTTTTCTGAAAAACCTGTCGTAACCCTCCGTCATTTTAGGAAGTAGAGTACTTAGTATTCGTGCTGCATTTGTTGACCATAGTTAAGGCGTAGTGTATGGGAGCTGAGTTATGTTTTCCTATAGAGCATATGATGCGATTAATTAGGACGGTCATATGATTTTGTTGACCATAGTTAATGGTCATGTGGGTGGGTCTAATTAATCAAGAAATGACGCGTAGAACTTGACTAGTGCTTATGATTTGTTGACCATAGTTAAGGTCATAAGTCAATAGGGGTAAAAGTATTATCGGGAATTTCAAGTGTTGAAATTTACAATGAGATTGCATACCTTCTATGAGATAGTTGGATCCCGATACCCACTGCGAGTAAGAGTTACTCCTGGGAGAGTTTTACACATCACAATTAGCCAATCAAGTAGGTGTCTAGAAAGGTGTTAACGGGGTTATGTACTTGGAAAAACGAGGTTTATTTTAATTAGGTCTGTGCAAAAGCACGGGGAACCTCCCTCAAAGAACCAACACTGGCCTGGCCGAAAGATTGGCGAACTTGTAGGGTGTAATTAATCCCGGCTAGTCTTACCTTTTAGGGTTTAAACGAAGATTTGATAAAAAAAATAGTGGGAGCCATCCTGATTAGAGTAGATAATAACCAATCTAATCTTACAAGAGCGTACGCTAAAATGTTTTCTTCTCTCTCTCCAAGTTGTGACCATGTCAGGCCTTAATCATGATAATAAAATGGATGTATTAACTGAACCCGCTTGTTATACTGAGCAGGGGAACGTTGGTTCCGTTTTTTCTTATAATTGTTATAAGACTAAGCAGGGAATAGAAACATATTCGGATTCCCACGCCGCCCAAACGAAGAATAAGTATGTTGATGCATCTTCTTCGGGTGTGATAGTTATCGAGAATTGTTTCTCGGTTCACTCTACGTCCTGGGTATTAGATACCGGATCGGGATCCCACATATGTAATATGTTACATGGGCTAAGAAAAGATAGGGAACTGGGAATGGGTGATCATTCCGTAAGAGTAGGGAATGGTGCAAATGTTGCAGCCAAAGCAGTTGGCGAATATAACCTTATGTTGCCAAATGGTAATACATTGATTCTGAACGAATGCTATTACATTCCGACCCTGATATGCAATCTTATATCAGTTTATTTATTAAGTAAAAAAGAATATAATTTTTTAGTACAGGATAATGTTATGAACATCTTCCTGAATCAAAAGTTGATTGGATCAGGCTCGTTAAATAATGGCATATACGTTCTAAATTAAACCATAGTTTTTAATGTACAAAACACACACAAGACGAAGAGTTCAGAAATGAATGAATCCTTCTTGTGGCATTGTAGACTAGGTCATATCAATGCGACATGACTAGCTAAGTTACATAAGGATGGATATTTGAATCCTTTCGAATTTTCATCTTATGACACTTGCCAGTCATGTCGCATAGGCAAAATGACCAAAACTCCGTTTAGTGGACACGGAGAAAGCGTTACGGAACTCTTGGAACTGATACATGGTGATGTATGTGGTCCCATGTCTACACATGCCAGGAATGGTTCCTCATACTTCATTACATTCACCGACGATCTCTCAGGATACGGACATGTGTTCCTGATGAAACACAAGTCTGAAGCTTTTGAGAAATTCAAAGAATATAAGAATGAAGTTGAGAACCAGACGGGTAAAAGTATTAAAATCCTTCGATCTAATCGGGGAGGAGAATACTTGAGCACGGAATTCCGTGACTAACTAAAAGTGAATGGGATTCTCTCTCAGCTTACTCCTCCATATACACCACAGTACAGCGGTGTATCAGAACGGAGGAATCACGCCCTATTAGATATGGTGCGCTCTATGATGAGCACCGCTGAGTTACCTATTCCTTTTAGGGTTATGCACTGGAGACAGCCGCATACCTATTGAATAGAGTTCCAACCAAATTTATGCCTACCATTCCATATGAGATATGGAATGGGAAGAGACCATCTCTTAAACGAGTTAAGATATGGGGTTGTTCGGCCTATGTTAAAAAGAAAAATCCGGACAAGCTCGAGTCAAGATCAGGTCTATGTAAGTTTGTGGGATATCCAAAAGATTCCTATAGATATATATTCTACCACGGTGAGGAACAAAAGGTGTTTGTTTCTCAATATGCCACCTTTTTAGAAAAGGAATTTCTTGTAAAAGAAATTAGTGGAGAAGAGGTAGAGCTGGAAGAAGTTCCAGTGGCACAAACTACAACTGATGATTTATTGGAACCAGAGGATTCAATAGCTCCGAACGAACCTCAGCCTCTCCACCGATCTAGTAGGGTTCCTCATCCACCTGAGAGATACTACGGTTTTCTCATTGATTGTGGGAGCGAGGATTGCATCATAGAAGATGATGAGCTAACTAGCTTTAAGCAGGCCATCACGAGTAGGGACTCTGTGAAATGGCTGGATGCAATGCGATCTAAAATGGAATCCATGTACACCAATAAAGTATGGACTTTAGAAGTTGCTCCTGAAGGGGTAAAACCCATTGGGTGCAATGGATCTTTAAGAAGAAACTTGGTGTAGATGGAAAAGTTGAGACTTTCAAAACAAGACTTGTTACAAAAGGTTTTCGTCAATGACCAGGTGTGGATTATGATGAAACCTTTTCCCCAGTGGCTATACTTAAGTCTATCCGGATCCTACTTGTCATTGCTGCATACCATGACTATGAAATCTGGCAAATGGATGTTAAGACCACCTTTCTAAATGGTGATTTAGAAGAGTGCGTGTACATGACTTAGCCAGAGGGCTTCGTGGACAGTGGGAGCAGCGAAAAGGTGTGCAAGCTGCTTAAATCCATCTACGGGTTAAAGCAAGTATCGCGAAGTTGGAACATCTGTTTTAATGTGGTAGTCAAAGAGTTTGACTTCATCAAGAACATAGATAAACCTTGTATATACAAGAAGGTGGCAGAGAGTAAGGTTGTTTTCCTCGTATTGTACGTGGATGACATACTCTTGATAGGAAATGATGTTCCTATACTGCACTCGGTCAAGCTCTTCTTATCATAAAGATTCTCAATGAAAGATCTAGGTGATGCCTCCTACATCTTAGAGATTAAGATCTATAGAGATAGATCTAAACGGATATTGGGATTATCCCAATCCAGGTACATTGACACCATACTAAAGAGGTTTAGTATGGAAGAATCCAAGCGTGGGAATTTACCCATGATCTCTGGATTCACTCTCTCCAAAGAAATGTCTCCCAAGTCTGATTTGGAGAGAGATCGCATGAAAGGGATACCCTATGCTTCGGCAGTAGGCTCTATCATGTATGCGATGCTTTGTACCAGACCCGATGTAGCATACTCACTAATTATAGTGAGTAGGTATCAAGCAGATCCAGGAGAGCGTCACTGGACAGCTGTGGAGAACATTCTCAAGTACTTGAGAAGGACTAAAGAGATGTTCTTGGTGTATGGTAACGGTCAACTCCAAGTGGAGTCTTTTACTGATTCGAGATTCCAGAGTGATAAGGACGACTCTAAGTCACACTCGGGATTTGTCTTTTTACCCTAAATAGAGGGGCGGTTTGTTGGAAGAGTTCCAAACAGGAAACCGTGGCAGACTCGACGATGGAGGCTGAATATATCGCTGCCAACGATGCTGCCAAAGAGGCTGTCTTGATGAAGAAGTTCATAAACGAACTTGGAGTGGTTCTGTCCATTAAGCATCCAATACCTTTGTATTGCGATAACAATGGAGCAATGGCTTTGGCCAAGGAACCCAGGTCCCGTCAGCGATCCAGGCATATTCTGAGGCGGTATCACCTGATCCGAGAGATAGTTGATCGCCGGGAGATCAAGGTCCGGAGAGTTGACACGAAGGACAACACAACGGATCCACTCACAAAGGCCATACCCCAGATACAATTTGAGAGACTTTTCGGGATGTTGGGTATGAAATACTACAACAACTGGCCTTAATGCAAGTGGGAGATTGTTAGTTATGTATATGCCCTAGAGACCATTATTGTACATGTGATGTATATTATAGTGTATGATTGGATATATATAGAAAGGAATTTCTTGCTCGACATGATAGTATGCTATCTGGTTGCTCTTTGTCTTAACATGTTGTATTGTATTGTGATATTGTCTTGCTCTCACATGTTGATAAAGCCCTTAGGATGTGTACTTGACTACTAGGACTATAATGGAGATTATACTAATGGGGCCAAGGTAGTCCATAAGTACATCCTTTAATTGTTCCTAGTCGAGGGTGTATCGAGACAGGGCATCGATATTCCAGAGTAAACTAGCGTATACGTTTCTTGACCCATATGATGAGCGATGGATGATCCCACATCCATTGTTGTTTGACATCAAAGATGGTATACGAGTGCTCAGTGGAGACTGGGTACACTGAACGGACTCGCCGAGAACTCCTAGTTGGTATTATACCTATCGTTAGATAGCAGTTCTCTGGTGATACTGGTACAGGTTAGTCTGTAGACCCGAGATCGTCATAGAGACTTGTATGATTCCCACTGTACTTTGATTTCCATCTTACCACGTTCAAGGGAACGTGCAAAATAGTGGCTTTTGGGTACACTCCCAAATCACATGGAGGCAATGAGCGATAGGAGGGGTTTCATCTCTCCCGGTATTGGGGGTTGATGTTGCGCTGTGCTCGATTGGTTATAACTGGAAGTCCCAGACCAGGGATGATATAGAGATCTACTGGTAAGTGTTATCAATAGTTTCTCGACCCGTTATGAGCCTCATATCGACACGACTTATCGGTTACTGGGGTCTGTCGTTTACCACCCCTAGACTGGATATGCGACATATCAGATGAAGAGACCGGACTGTACGGTAGTGTTGCTGACAGGCTTTAAAGGAGTATGATTAGGCTTGCTTGTTGATATTCTTATCGCTCAATACCCGGATGACCGTTACGTTTAGCTGACCGCTGACGGCTTGTGGGTGATTGATATGATCACCATCCACTACCAGCGTATTGACGAGTCTTTAGAGTCCTACACAGAGGTTTCCTGGCTCAAGCGAAATGGAGTGGAGCACATATGTGATATGTGCGGGACCGAGAATAATACGAGTATGTGATACCGTATTCTATTTCTCACGATATGCGATATCGGCCGGTTATATGTGATATAGTCGAGTTATCGGATCAATTGTTGATTCGATAAAATGATACATATTATATTAGTCGGTTATATGAGATATATCCGGATTATTAAATCAAGTGTTGATTTAATAATTTAATGTATAATTATATATTTGATATATTAAATTACATTAACTAATATATGCTCACTTAAGTATTTCTTTTTCTCACTTTTGATACATTTAACATGTATGTGATATATGTTTATTGTATTGTTTTGTTACATAAATAATATATATGTGATATATATTATTGTGACATGCAAGGTTATATATGCAACATGGGTGTTTGAGACTTACACCATATATGAGATAATATCTAGGTTTTTATTTATTTAAGTAATTCATAAATGAATGGAATTTGTCATGGTTGCTAGCAATGAATAACTATTGACTTAGTCCACCATTTATGTTTTACCTTAGATATTTATAAACCTAACAATTATCTTTAACTATGGTTTATTCTCTACAAGGGTTAGCCAAGACATATACTTACCATGGTTGCATTTCTAACCTCTCTCTCTCTCTCTCTCTCTCTCTCTCTCTCTCTCTTACATTTTTCATTTGCTTCATCTTCTTCAAGCTCAAGTGAGATCTCTATAGTTTTTAGCAAGTGAAGAAAAATAGTGAGAAATTAAATTCTAATATAAGCAAAATTTCTACTTCATCATCCTCTTCTATACTAGCCATATAGTTTAGGGTGTTAGCTTCACTAGTTCAATATTAGTGAAGAGAAAGCTCGAGTCCGTATTTTCTCGACGTAGATCATCTTGGATTTTGAAGACTTCTAGCAAGCATGCATCATTCACCTTATGGAGCCTCTCAAGAGTCCGGGAGTTCTTTGATCGCAGCGAAGGGACCACTACTTGGAGCATTTGAAGTGAAGGACCGGTCTACAAAGTTTTTATTTTGCATTCACTTAGTTGTAAAGTTGTTTACATATGTTATCATCTAAATCTCAAGTTATGATTCTAGGGTTAGGGTTAAGTAGCTTGGAAAAAATTTGAAAATGTTATGGATGATGCCTCCCAAAACCTTGTTGTTGTGCTAAGTAACCCTACATCAACTTGTAAATGTTAAGCTCAATTGACATCTTCCCGAAAGATAGGTACATAGAACCGTTATGACAATTGATTACAGCGTTGGAAGTTGCTAGAATGTTCGACCTAAAATCACCGGAATTTGGTTTCGTGGGTTCGCCACAGGCTGTGAATCTATAACGATAAAATCCACAGGAAATATAAATTCCCCGGGTTTGATTAACACATCATCTAGCTCACCCCTAGGTTGGGTGATAGATCGATCTGCCATCTGAAGAGTGCAGTGTGCAGGTTTCAACTCTCCTATACCTAGCTTCTCATAGACGGAATACGGGAGTAAGTTAACACTAGCGCCTAGTTCAAGTAGAGCACGATTGATGATTTTACCGCCAATAGTTATAGATATTGTAGGACAACCGAGATCCTTACGTTTCTTAGGCAATTGTTGGATAAAATCCGTGCTCACATTGCTAGTTAAGAATACCTTTTTTGGCACTTGAGTTTTCCTCTTCCTAGTGTACAAGTCCTTAAGGATTTTCGCATAAGACGGAACTTGTTGAATAGCATGTAGAAGAAGAATATTTATGTTAACTTGTTTAAACATTTCCACAATTTTCTCCATTTGTGCATTAGGTTTCTTGGCCCTCAACTTGTTAGGAAAAGGAGCTTCATCAATAAGTGTTGGGTCCAACCTTGGTGGAGAAGTTTGTGAGGATGGAATCGATCCCAGGATTGGAGTTGGAATCGTTTTAGGTTGACTCAAGGAAGTGAGCGGATGGTTCGAGCCTAGTGGAAAATGAAGAATAGGCTCGGAAGAAGGTGGACTAGACGAATTAAGGTTAGAAGAATAAGAAACCGGGGTATCCTTAATATCATCGATATCAATGTCATCTACATGTTCACCCACTTGGTTGTTCAGCACTCTTCTCGATCTCAACGTGGTTACAGCACTCACATTATAACTTTATGAGTGGCCAGAATTTGGTAGAGGTTGAGATGGAAAATTCCTTTTCTCTCTCTCACTCATCACGGCATTTAACTGTGCAAGTTATGCTTCTATTGATTTGATACATTCACCGTGGGAAGCAGTGTTTTGCACTAACGTTCGGATAGAAAACATTAAATTAGCCGTAGTTTGCAAGGAATGTTTAGTAAACGTGTCCAAGTTTCGTTCGAGTGCGGAGAATTGTTCAGTACCGGTCGTTTGGAAAAAAATATTATAGGGTGCAAAATTGTTCACTGGATTTTGAAAGGATTGTGGCTGAAAGGGGTGCTGACTCTGTGATGGTTGCTGTTGCCGTGGAGGAACCCTTTGATAGTTATTTTGGCTTGTGAACGAATTTTGAGTTTGAGTTTGGTTTTAGTTCCAAGCAAAATTAGGGTGATTCCTCCATCCCAGATTATATGTGGAAGAATAAGGATCGTTTCTAGGTCGTTGTTGAAAAGTAGCATTAGTATGTTCTTGACCTTGAAACGGATGATTCAAAGGACATTCTTCCGTCAGATGTGATGGGTTCGAACAACAACCACACACGGTTTTGGGGAGCGTAACCTGGTTTAGGGAGGCTGAAGAGACTTTGTTTTCTATGGCTTCGAGTTTCCAGTGTATCGCGGCCATTTCGGCTTTCACTGCGATGGAAACATCGAGCTGATGGATGACTGCCCTAGATGAAGATGATAGTGGTCTAACGCTTTCCCAATGTAAAGTTTGTTCAGCGAGATCTTCCAGGAATTGCCAAGCTTCACCATCGTCTTTGGACATGAAATGGAATTAACAAATGGTCTCAAGCATCTGTTTAGTCGCTGGATTAATACCCTCATATATAATTCGGCAAAGGTCCCATCTATTAATTCCGTGATGAGGGCATTAGACTAGCAGATCTTTAAACCATTCAAAGCAATTCCAAAATGGTTTATTGGGAAGATGGGTAAACTGGTTAATCTCGCTTCGAATACGGGCGATCTTATGATTGGGATTAAATTTCTTAAAGAATGCTATAACGAATTCATCCCAATTGGAAATAGAGTATGCGGCAGTGTTATAAAGCCACTTTTCTGCTAAATCGCGCAAGGTAAAAGGGAGAAGACGTAATCTCATAGCATCCACTGAAAGTTGTGAAGTGCCCATCATTGCGCATACGTTTTCAAATTTAGTGATAAAAACGTATGCGTCTTCAGATTCAAGCCCGTGAAATTTGGGCATTAGGTTGATGAAGTGGAGTTTAATTTCAAAATTATCCCATTGGCTGGTGGAATAGATAGACAAGTAGGAAAAGGACCGCGTATCGGGTGGCATCTTTCTTGGAGAGAGATGCGCAGTGTATTCTGCGCACCTACGGGCGGTGGCAGGGGTGTATTGGTAAAATCTACTGGAGAACCGTCCATCTCGGTCGATGTGGTGAGTGGAAGGGAAAAATAAGATGAAAAAGTACTGACTTCGGAGTCGATAGCAGAAACGAGGACAAGACGGATACTAGAATCTCGTATCCAGCCGATCATGCACTAAGCGGGTTTAGCGCACGTGGCAGCGTGTGTGAGAATCAATTTTAAAAAATGGTTTGTTTTTGAAAAAGTGTCGGACGTGAGGCTTGACTGGACAAATCACAAAATATGCATAATCAACCCTAGAACTAAGGTCACCTAGGTCAAGTCACTAGACCGCTCCTAGACTTCCAAAGGACAAGTCGCTGGATCAATCCTCTACTACGTCTTTATTGCTCATGTGGCCAGGTAAGTGCCTGGTATCCGCTATACGAATCACTGAAAATAGCGGGCCTAATTAAGTAACCACTTTTCTTAGTCACGCTTGCCTAGACACCACAAGAGAAATGCGGATAAGCGATAGATTATCCACGACCCTCCTTTGTCTTAATTGAGCACGACGATCCTTAGAGTCTTGGTCTAGATATTTTTTAATTAATGTCGGGTTATGCAGATGCTCGTTTTGTGATTTGTGCGGTCTAGGAAGGGCGATGAAATCCCCACATAATCTGAATTTTGGTCTTACCCCTTAAAGTCCGGTTAAAATATGCACAAATAAACCAATTACAAAAGACGCAAAAGATTTTTGAGTGGCGATATTTTGCAAAGAATCCTACAGAAAATCAAATTATTGGATTTCTAGAGGAGAGAGAAAGAAATGAAGAAGATACCAAAGGAGTTTGGGGACCCAACTCTACCAATCTGCCGCCCAACCGCGGCTAAAATGATGCTTCTGCCACGGTTCCGCCACGCAATGGTGAAATCTTTTGCTTCTTTTTCTTCAGTACACCCCCTTACTTCTCTGGAATATGTTAAAAGTCTCTGAATCTCTAATTCCTCGTTCAAGTGACTCCAGATCCCCTTGCAAAAATCGCACAATAATCGTTAAATACATAATATGCGGTTTTGTTTTATTTTTATAATATGGATCGAATAAGAATTCAACACGAATAGCAAGAAAAAATTACGCACGTATCCCCGGCAACGGCGCCATTTGATTGATCTGAAAAGAGTGTTTGTAGTTACCGCAATCAATAACGGTGTTGTGAGTAGCTAGCCGAGATGAGTACGGGACGTCCTCAGGGAAACGTCGAATCTTTTATCTTGCTTTAGACGGGTTGATTGAAAGAAGGGGTGATTGGTTGTAGATCTCCAATATACGGATGTAGAATCTGTAAAGAAGAGCTTTGTAGGGTTCATAGAATTTAGTAGTAATGGATGATTAATTAAACATGACTATTTTTATCTTTTAATAGATTTAAAACTAGATCGATAGTGATGAATGTGGATTAGGGTTCTTTTTGAAGAAACTAGGGTTTCCCCACTCTTAACCCATATCCTTGCTTTGATCTCTATTCATATCTAGCCTTTACCAAAACAATTGTTAATCTAATTTCAAATCGCGGTAGATACTATCAATAAATTGGTAGCGCGCCCGATAAGGATGTTAACATTTATTTTGCTAAAATTTATAAACTTTATAAGATGTAAAAGAAGTTAAGAGATTTTTTCATCCATTGATCTACCATAATTCTACGAACCCTAGCAAGTTAGGAATTACTCACGCATGGTTGAGATAGAAGAGAAGATAGAGAAGGAGATCATGATGTAAATGCAGAAAGTAAATGCGAAATAATTAAACTAATGGTCTACCTTTATTAATCAACGTTACAAGTACAAATCCTTCGAATTTATATTACAAAAAGAAGTTGCTCTCAATATCTGCTTCGTAGGAAGTAGATGTTCCGTCAATATTCACGTCGCTCTATCATGTCGAATTGCAGACCTGATTAATCCAAAAAATTGTGTTTTACCGTAATCAGAAACGGCGTCGCTTTGCAGCTAGCCAGTGAGTACGGGTCGATCCGCAGAGATGTGTAAATTTCTGTTTTTGTGTTTTTACGAGTTGATTCCGTTGGTTGTTTGGTTTTTGTCGAGTGATTTAAAGAACTAATTTATATGATATGAAAGAACTCGTTAGGGTTAGGTCTAAGGTAGGGTTGATGCGATCAATATTGTCACACACCTCTTTCAATGCCTTTTGATTAAAGCTATTTAGAAAATCACAGCAATTATTAGCAAAGGGGATTAGGATGATCGGGAAGAAACGAAGTTTCTTCCTCTAGATCCTTGTCCGTCCTTTCCTATTAATTGCTGCAATCTTCATGGACGTCATGTATGTCCGGCCTTTTAGACTACGGTTCACCGTTACCTCGTAGGTAGGGTGCCGTAGGGGGCGGATCAAGCATGCGTGCATGAAGTTCTTGTTTTGAAAATATTTTGGCATTGAAGGAGGTGAGAGATATCCATCTCTCACTCCCTCCCTTATTCTTAACCCTAACGAGCGATGATTTTACTCGCTCATTAGGGAATTATCTAAAAACGACATTTTGTTGTTATGTTTTAAAGTGTTTGTTCTGATCTTGAATTATTATTTACTGCAAGTTAAAAGAAGCTAGACTAGTTAACTACGGCAGGTATTAAGATTACTCTACTGCAATAAATATATTAGCTAGGGCAAGAAAAGAGCTTAACACTAAAGCATAAAATAAAGAAAACTTACAAGATGATGCTCTTGATCTCTCAACAGATCTGAAATTTTATTGATTGATAAGAGGCATAGCATTTTACAGATTTTGAGTACAATTTATAAGCAACCAGTGAAGCTAGGGTTACAGACTCTCGTATACATGAAATTACAGATTTGCCCCCTAAAAATCCCAACATATGCACCGACACACCGACAGGGAAATTTTCCACCGACACGGGCCTTATATGGCCGCGGAACGGCGGCAATGGGGAGCTTGGGCCGCGGATCCGCGGCCATTTGGTGGGCTTGGCTCATCAACTTTCTGGACTTGGGTTGACTTTCCTTGGGCTTCCTATTTTTATATTTCTTTTCTCTGTGGGACTTCTTAGTCTTCTCCAGATCCTTAGTGAAAACTTGTAAGGATCTTTTGACCGTTTCACTTTCGTCTTTTGGACCTTGCACTGTTCTTCGTCTCGGCTTGAGTAAGACCCGTCAGCTTGTTGGTCAAAAGTCCCTTTTCTGTATCATCTTTCGTCTTTTTCACTGTATTTGCTCCAAGAGCCTGTATCCTGTAACATGCAACAAACGAGCGTCAAAAGTACCTGTTTACTTATAAAATGCGTAAAAGTGAGGCGTATGAATTGCAATATTATGATATGAACAAGACCTGTCGTGAATCTCTTGTTCTTTAACGGTGATTTGCTTCAAGTTAAAGGTAATGGTCTTTCAAGTGTAGCTCTCGGTCCATTAAATAGTAATGCGGGCAGAAATCCCTAGATCCCATGTGTTAGGATTTGTTGATACGGTCATACCCAAAAAATCTGGAATCTTACACCCACAGAAGTGCCGTGGATCCGCCGCATTTGGGTAGGTTTGGCCGCTAAACCGCGGCAACATGGTGGGATCAAGTGATGAAATTTCTTCTGCTGTGTGGTGCTGACACGTGGAGATCTTTGTGATGTCTGAAATCTTAATATCTTCTCTGAGTCTCTGCCATTCATGATTTTACGATTTGCTTTAGTTTTATCGGCAGATTTTATTCTCGACATCTTGAATATCTTGATCTCCAGACCTGAGCTAACTTTGCACAATATCTTAATTTATAGTATTAGTAATATTTGTTATTTATTTTTAAGATATTATCCTAACCATTTTATATGATATGATATTTTAAGAATATTGATTATGGATATTTGATATGACATGCATATTTAAATTACTAGAATATTATATAAATATTATAAGCATATATTTTGCTTCATAATGTTAAGTATAGTGTATAACCATATGATAAAGAGTATTTTGCAGATAAATCCACATATGTACCATAATTACCATAAACACCTTTAAGTACTTAACAAAAGTAAGGAAAATGTTACATCAAACGTGTAATATTTTCGACTGAACACACATCATTCTAAGACATCAATGTCTCTTCTCGTAATGTACCATCGAATGATGTCGGCACATCTTTCCAAGACGTGAATGTCTATTTTCGCAACAAGTGTCCCATCAAATGATGATAGTGCATCATTCAAAGACAGGAATGTCTATTTTTGGAACAAGGGGACGAATGTTATTAGCTCATCATTCCAAGACAAGAATTTCTATTTTTGGGTAATCAATCTCTAACTGTTGATTCTAGAACATGCAAGTAACAGGTCATATCTTGTCAAGTTTAGTCAATCAAGTCTAGGCAAGTCAAGGGTATCATGAATACGTTAGTATTGGACAATTATTATATGGCATGAGTCCTAACATGGTAACTAGTGAACACGTTCCAGCATAAATAAAGGAAATAATCAAGCATTAGCATTAACGGGAAACATCATGATCAAGGAATGCAATAACAAGTCAATATCCGACATGTTCACGATAACAAAATAACATGGATATATGAAACAATTTGTACTCTAGCATGTCAGGAATAACATCATCAATAAGAATATATAATACAATCATAATATGTGTCAGGTAGTGTGTTGCGCAAGCGTAACGTGATCTAGCATATCGTATAACATATCAGGTTCAAAATCAGTTTCATGTCAGTTTGAGATGGCTCACGTAATGTTGAGACAGCCCGTGTAATCTTAAGACGGCTCACATGTGTTTTAGAATAGTTATATATTTTCTGGTTACATGAGACGGCTAATAATGGTATTGAGCCAGCTCATAGCCTGTCTTGAGGCGGCTCACGGTATTTTTGAGACAACGCGTGCTATGTCTAGAACTTATATTAATTCTCTGTGTGCATGAGACGACTCAGGTAATTTTGAGCCGGCTCATGGCCAATTTTTCTGATACGATCAGACTTACAGTTTCGATTATATTCAATTCAAGTTCAAATACCATAGCAACTATAGTTATTTCAATCACCATATGTTCCAATATATCGATTAACAACATAAAAGGATAGTGGGTTTAGGTTCGATGATACATATCATGTTAGATCTAGATTCAACAATGTATGTTTCATGGGTCAGAATTTATCAATACACCGATATTCAGATCTCGATGCAACGTCAGTTTGGTTTATCAACAACAGATCAAGAACATGACTTGAATACAATACAATACAATAACATATAATTTGATATAATATAATGTAAGACGATAAGATCTGATCTTTCCGTTAGCATATAGCAATTATCGAATACTTTCCTCAATGAAGAACACAGGCGACAAGGTTTTGAAGACGAAAACATGTTCTTGGCTTTAGATCTGCAACTGAGTTAACGAGACCGTGGTAAGGATCGCATCAAGAAGAGGAAGAAGATATCTGCGATGAAGATGATGGCGATGAAGATCACCCTGAGAGGACAATGATTCACGGCAGTGACGATGTCTGGATCGATGGCTAGGGTTAGGGTTTCGATTGTGGCAATTATGAACAATATGGTTTGCATGAAATAGGATACAAAATAATGGGTCGGATATTACATGAGTCAAAGCTTGAGACGGCTCATACATTCTTGAGCCGGCTAACGAGCCTATCCAAACAATCTATTATCCTCTGGGAGTAAGAGATGACTCAGCCCTACCTTGAGCCGGATCAAAATGCCCTAAAGCCAAAAATCAATATAACGAGCATATCGATCAATTCTATTTATTAACTCAAATACCATATGATCGTTCTAGGGTGTTACATTATATCCAATTACAAAAAGAATTTCATTCTCGAAATTCATGGAAAACAAGAAAAGAACAAGAACATGAAATCTCGAATTTACAGAAAATAAAATGAAGGAGATATAGAATTTTCTGGATTCAAGGGAATAAATATGAGAAATCTCTAACGAATTTTATTTCCCTCGCTCCCAAGAAAACACTTTACGCGAACATCCTCTCTACGAAACAAGGACTAAAAGGATAACCTTGTTGTTTAGAACCTCACCTTTTGGCACACATGAACGGCTCCCGCACCTCAAAGGTCCATCACACTTTTGCTATGCTACTGTGATAATTTGAACCAGGTCCTCAACACTTCTTCAATCAACCATTTTACACTTGAGTGGCGCTGATGCGGTCTGTACTAGCTCCTAAACAAGCCAATCTCGAACAGCTGCAATCCTTTTCTGGTCCACTGTTATACTATCTCGTGACATAACATGGCCTAAAAAATTCACTCAACGAGCTAACACTGAGCTAAACAAGAGAGAATTTTAGCATACAATCTCTTTCTTCAACATCTGAAATAAAGTCCTCAAATGCTCTTCGTGTTTAGCCTCATTGTTTGAAACGCAAAAGTATTTGTCACTACGGGACAAGGTAAAGATAATGCGGTCGTTGGATTCAATTTCAAGATAAGATATAGATTTGAAAGTAATTGAACAGAGAGAAAAAAAGTAGTACAACGAAAATAAGTCAAGAAAAATGAATCAAGAATATGACTTGAAGTTACCTAAGTAGAGTACCGCATTGTAAACATGACGAGGTACATAGTTACAATCATATAACTCCATCCAAGTTGTCCAAATCCTACTATCAAGGTCAATGGAATAAGAATACAAAAAGGAATCAAGAAAATTACAAGATGAGATCGAACAGGGATGAAGGGTTCGCAATGTCGTTTCCATATCATCGAGAAGAAAGAGTTCAAAGGAAAGATAGGATTCAATGGTGAACGCATGGTGTAATCATGGTAGTCTCATCCTATAGTCTATGTTGAGGTTTATCTAGAGGTTGGGATAACAAACTAGGAAAAATTAAACAATAGAATGCACGAAAACATACAAAGACAAAGATGGAAACTACAAATGAGTTGGATACCTGAAACTTCATCTTTCGAAGTCTCAGCCTCTCCAGCCGTTAGGGTGAAAGTCCATCCCTGATTAGGCTTTTGAGTAATATGTCTCTGCTCATAGGCTTGCTTCTGCGGTGCCAGCGGTGCTTTCTTCACAACCTCTCGCAACCGAATCCTTGATGGACAAGTGTTGATCCGGTGGTTGGCAGCTCCACAAACCAAACATTGTCCATTCCTCCTCCGACATTCCCTCCTAATATAGCCTGGCTGCTAGAAATAGGTACAAATCACTCCCTTCCTCTCCTCCGGATCTAGAACAAAAGGCCGCTTTTTAGGAAAAACTCCCTATCTCCAAATAGGAATATCTTCATGAGCTGGAACTTTTGTTGGTGCCTGGACCGTCTTACTGACCTGAACATGCTGCTTATGAGTACCTTTCTCTTTCTCCGTAATCCTTTGTTATTCCCTAGCTACCACAAGAACTTAAGAAAAGGTAGTCAATCCCAAGAAAATAATGTGCCACTGAATTTCTACATCGAGACTCCACAAGAAAAGTCTTGCTCTATCTGCTTCAGTAGCTACCAAAGGTCATGCGAATCGACTGAGTCGAGTCCACTCGGCTGCATGTGCATCTACTGATCCTCTATTCTGCCTTAAACCAATAAACTTCCCTTCCATCTCCATCCTGGCAGACTGTGGGAAGAACTTCTCCAAGAAACTCTATGTAAAACCCGCCCAGCTGATCGACTTTGTCAGGCGAATCTCCTCAACATGCCACCATTCTCAAGCATAATCAACCAGTTGGATGCGTACCATATCCACTCTCTTCTTGTCAGGAATTTAAACTGCGATTAATAAGTTCTTCGTATCCACTAGCCACTGGTTAGCTTGAAGTGCTTCTTTTAATCTCATAAAAGTTGTCGGGCCAAGCTTTCTGAAATCCGCAACAGTACCCTCATGCTGAACATGCCTGGGATCTGCCTCGCTCTCAACTGCAACAGTCGGTCGGGCTATCCTCAAGCCCTCCTGCAACGTCTTAGCCTGTTGTTGTACCAAGTCTGTCTGGCACTGCTGATTCTCCAGCATGCCTTGCATAACATCAAGGAGCGCGGTATTGTCAGTCGGTGTAGTGGGTTGATTCTTTCTAGCAGTAACTCCGAAGTCCAGGATTAATAACAGAAACAAGATTCAATAACAGCAAGAGATTCAATAAAATAAGGGACTCAAGAAGCTGAATGACAAAGCAATAATGTGGAAGGACATGTTTCTATAGTTCAAGGTTTCCAGGTCAATGTATTGGGTACAATACCCAACTACAAATTGAACCAAGCCTAATCTAGACCTAAACCTATGCTCTAATACCATAAAACCTTATCATGCCCTGCTTCTCAAAATACAAAAAAAAATTGGGACGTAACTCGGTGTTGGATATAGGTGCCTTTAAGGCAATTATTGTAATGGCAAGAGGACCTACACGGATAGAACGGTCTTGGTCGAGATGAATGTATGCTATATGGTTTGAATTTATTATTCAAGTGTATATGTTTTACTTGTTATTACGTATCGCTAATATATAATGATAAAACCCTTAGGATCTTTTCTTGACTACCAGGATTATGATAGGAATCATACTAGTGGGGCCTGGATAGTCCATAAGCACATCCTTAAATGTCCCTAGTCGTAGGAGTATCGAGACTGGGCATCAGTACTCCAATTTAGACTAGTGTATATATTTCTTAACCCTGAACGGGGTGATGGTTGATCACAAAGCCATTGGTGTTTGTCACCAAAGAGTGTATATAGGTGCTCATTGGAGAATGAGTTACACTGGACGGAGTAACCGAGAACTCCTGGATGGTATTATACCTATTTTCAGATAGCAGTTCTCTGGTGATATGAGTACAGGATAGTCCCTTGACCTGAGATTATAGTGTCTTGTTTTTGTTCCCACTGTACTTTGATTTCTCCCCTACCACGTCTTTAAAGAGTCGTGCAAACAGATTTTAGTTGGGTACAATCCCGAAGCACATGGAGGCAGTAAGCGGTCGAGGAGATTCGTCTTTCCTGGTATAGTGAGTCGTTGTCACGCTATGCGAGACATGACAAAAACCAGAAGCCCGTAGCCGCGGCAGTTGATATAAACTGAGGTTATCCAATGCTATCAGTTGTATCTCTGATGGTTATGAGTCCAATGTTTGCATGACTTATTGGGTTATTGGGGGGTCAGAAAAAATACACACTCCAGACCCGGTATGCAACACTCTTTGACGAAGAGATCAGACTGTATGGCAACTGTTACTGATAGGCTTTGATTGTGTTCGGATAAGCTTGCTTGTCGACCTTTCTTTTGATTAATACCTGAGTAGCCGTTACGTATAGCTAGTACCACTGACGTGCTTGTGGGTTAACATCTCCGTGAAGGGATTGATCTGAAAGTGTTTCAGATAAATCGGATATGATTTTAATCTACTGCCAGCGTATTGATTGAGTCTTTAGAGTCCCAGGCAGAGGTTTTTCACACTAAGGCGAAACGATGTAGAGTGCGTATGGTGATACGTGCGAGAGTTCTATTAAACACGTGTATTTGATAGATGTATGTTAATCGGACGATTTTAATACTAGCCGGTTTATGTTTAAACCAGATTATTAAATCATGTAGTCATTTAATAGTGTGTGTGTGTGTGTGTGTTTTCTAGTATTATGTTCATTTTCTATTTATCTCCTATTTGGTATTTTTATGTGATATAAATACGCGTATATGTATGTGATACATAAACATATTGATGTTTTATGTATGGGATACATAAATACATCTAGAAGGGATTCTTCATTTCATTTATAATAAATAAGAAATGGGTCATTTCTTTTTATTATAAGGAAATGAAGAATGATAGAAAATGAGAAGAGTAGAGATTAGTGGGATTTTCTAGCACATTGTGGATTGATGACAAGGCTTGATGATTAGGTTAGAAGACTTATCTATTTCTCTCTTTAATAGGCTCATTCATTCATCTTCTATTCTCTCTCTTGATTATATATATATGAAAGATAATTTTAGAGTGTGATTTCTACATCTTTTGATCTTTTTCATTAGCAAAGAAAATGATCAAGTTACTTCACAAGTTGTTTAGATTTGGAGGTGTTGAAACATGAGTTGGAGTTTTCTCTATTGGGATCATCTTCGGCCAGAAGATTGGCTTGTGTTGGGGTCAAAAATTACACCCCGGTTGACCAAGTCAACATAAAAGTCAACCCCAACCCAAGTGGGCCCAAGCCCAGGTCAAGACCGAGCATGGAAGGGACCGGCCCCATGACAAAAAGAATGAAACCATAAGTTGGTTTAATATAATTCTTTTTTCAGAAATAAATGTATGTAAAATGGGGCAAAAATTCAAAATTTTGTAAAGCCCATAGTTTATGTGCAAAAAGAGATAAGCACATAAGGTATGGGGCGGCACAAGTGCCATTTGGGAAAGCTCAAGGGGTTATATGTAAAGTGTGTAGCCTATAAAGACAAACATAATGAAAAAATTAAGGGGGCCTTTTTCATTCTTTCAAAAAAAGTCTAGAGTTCTGTGCCTCCTTCTTTTTTTCATGGTTCTAAACCTTCTTCTTTTTTCAAGAATTAAATCAAGAGTTTCACTTTTTTTTCCCCAAGAAAGATTAGTTTTCACCATAAAACCTATAAAGGGGAGCTCAGATCTCCCATCAGATCTCTAAAAGGGAAGATTTTTAAATCCCACCCTTCTTTTTTTCTTCAAGATCCAGCCAACAGAGAGGAGGAAGAATGTAACATTTCAAGAAAATAATTATTATATTTTGGAATTTAAATAAATCAAATTATGAATATTTTAAAGTATGAAGATTGGTTTTAATGAAAGGGTATAATTATATACCGATATGTTGGGATATATTGGAAAATTACATTTTAAATGTTGATTTTGAAAGAATATTATATGATTTAGACGCTTTATAAATTTTTTACAATTAATTATATACAAGTTTATGTCTAAGCTTGATTAATATTACTAGTTATGCATTAAGCTTAGTTAGGCATATGACATGCATCATGTCATATTTCAAAACACATTTTTATCATTCTATGAATCATGGAATCTTGTTTTTCTTTTATATATATGGTTTTATTTTTGGTTTTAATTGAAAAAGGAAAAAGAAAAGAATAAAGAATGTGGTATGGGCAAGAGAGAGAAGAGATAGAGAGGGTGAGGGGTTCCTTTGACCATGGCTCTTTTCTCCTCACTTCTTCTTCATCATTTTCTTCTCCTCTCTCCTCTCATGGCTACCCTTTCCCTCCACCTCCTCACAACACCCTCAAATCCACATATAAAGCATGTATCCCCTTCACAAAATTCATGCACAAGCTCACTACAAGCATGGTGGACCAAGAAAGCTGGGATTTTGAGCACTTGAGGAAACTCAAGCATTTTCTTGAGTTGCCAAATGAGGTATTTCTTTCACCATTAGTGTAGTATTTGAGATCGATTAGCTTCTATTCTATTTTAGAGTTGTTTAAGAGTCGTTTGGTGACCTTTGAAAATTCCAAGTTGAGGTTAGGGTTGATTTGAATTGGGATGGTGCAATTAAGGTGTAATTAGTTGACTACAGACCCTTTAGTGTTAAGATCCTGCACCAAGTGAATTTTAGAACCTAAGACATGGACTTTAGAAACTTTCCGTGTCGGTTTTGTAGCTTATGATGACTACAGGGAATCTGGAGTGACCTGAGACCTGTACGAGAAAAACTAGCAACTCTATTGACCTAGAATTGACACTAGGAGACCATCCTGAGAAGACGAGACCCCAACTCCTTTCTTTGGCCGAGCAGGCCAGAATTTGGGTGAATGTTGCCGGTTGAATCGTGGGTGATGGTGTTAGGATTGGTTCTGTAGCTCACATACTCTATATACTATCCCACTATATTGCTTGTTTAGCCTAATTTCACCTGACCAAAAATCTGGGACCAGTTTTCTAAGTTCTATTTTGGTTTCATTGTTGTTCGTAACTTGAACTTTGGATATTGTGTTTTGTCTCGATAGATTGGCATTTGTACGTCGATATCGAGGGTTATTTGGTTATTCTTGCATGCGTAGACCATAGGTTTTAACCTATGTGCGATTCGTGTGCCGTTTTGGTTTTCGTGCGCGATTTCCGTTTACAATACTATGTGTTTATATACATAGACACCCTCACGTGGACTTCGGATAACAAGCAGGAGCATGGCGATATTGACTTCGGCAAGCAAGGATCAAGGTGAGTAGATATATATCTACGGGTGAAGTCGGGTGGATGGCGTATAGTACCCCAGGAGTTTCGTAGTGTAGCATGCGAATATGTTTTATATATAAATATGCGTATTGTGAGACATGAATAATTAGCAAGAAAGGCTTTAGGAGATCATAGGTTAGTTTTAGCGTAATTGGAAGATAGTGCTTTTAGTTTAGTTTCTTAGTCGCGAAACCCTAAAGTGAAGGTTGACACAGACGCACACGCGCACACGTGATATGTTTGGGTGTATATGTTTATATGTATATATATATTATGGATGCATTGGTACATATATATATATATATATACATATACATATATATATATATACATATACGTATATACGGATGATGAGGATAATATATGATACTTAGAGGTGAGTCGATATGATCGGGAATGATGCCGTGAGATCGGTTATGTGTTTTGGGTCATGTTATGATATACGACATGGTATATTAGCGAATCGATAGGCGATGTGTTTTCATACACGAGGATATATGTTTGATAATATTGGTATGTACTAGACTGTAGAACAGTATCCCTAATTCAGGATATTATGATAGTGATACCATATGAAAAATGTGGTATACGTGATATTTGACCCTTACCCAGATTTTGGATGCCGTACGATGGATTTTTCCATACGAGATATAGATATGATGATTGATCCGCACTCTTGATTCGAGAATGTCGTATAATATATTTTACCGTACGTGATGCTTTTGAGGCGGGATCACCGACTATTAGATATATCGACTCGGACTTTAGGTGGATTTCCTTACCCTTTTGATTAGTCTCTTAGTTTAGTCCTGTAGTTTATTAGGTAGATGGTAGACTGGGCTCGAATCATGCTTATTTTCAAAACTAACTAATTATGAGTATTTTTAAGACAGGTCGAAGGATACTACGGATTTTTCAAAAGATGTATCTTTTCTCAAAGACCCCGTAGCCCCTATTTTTCTAAAACCATGATTCGTGCGATTTCAGACACCAAAAACCGTATGACTCGTATATAGAAATGTATTTTCTTATATGTTGCGGTTACTACATCTTTTTCTGTATATTCATGTTGTTCTTATCGCATTGCATGCTTGTACATGTGTTTTCTTTTGTTATTATGAACCCATATTGTCAGGACACCAGCACCATTACCGATGATGCGTATGTCCACGAACACTTGCTTGCCGGCTCACACACATCATCATCGGTAATTGCCTTGTCATGTACACCTTAGAGAATGTTATTTCACTGATATAACTTGCTACCTGATAGTTCCGATATATCATTACTATGCTAGTTTAAATATTGCATTCTTTGCTTAGATACCCATGCAAGTATATATATTCATTTGTCATGCAATATTATGGGGCTTTATGCCGGTAATTCACTGTTTATTTACTCTCGAGTTTGGGATTTCGGATTTTCTATGAGATTTCTGGATTTGGAGACACCGCAAGGATTTTATAAACTCATTTTCATTTCTAAAGATAGAAATTTGTGGTTTTCTCGTGATATGATGTGAGAGGTTTCCACCATGAGTTTTCTCGGTTCTTGAGCGGTATCATACACCTGATTTGAGGAGGAGGATGAACCGTCTGGGGTGTATGGTGGACCCGGTGTGGTACCCCGGGGAAAGATGGTCGCAGATGATGGCGTTGAGCCCGGCAGGGGAGCACTACCGAACAGTTGTTCGTGACGCGGCGAATATCCGGAGGATACCGACGTAGTCTTGAGATTTGATGATATGGGCCTGTCCGGATTGCCGGAGCCCGAGATTTGATGATATGGGCCAGTCCGGATTGCCGGAACCCGAGATATTGAGATATTGGGATATATATTTTGTGTCGATGCTTGACACAGATTCTTTGTTGATTTCATTAATGATACTTCGGTTTTTACACAAAAATCTCACTGAGATAAGACAACAGTTTTCTCGTACAAGATGTATTCTGCTTTCATTATTACTACATTTGTATATCATATATGTGACGTGTTGCTACCTGAGGCGTTGGCACGAGCACTTGGTATTACACTTATGTTTAGATGATTACCCTTACCATTTTTAGATGTTTCAGATTATATATTATGAGGATATTATTGTATTACCTAGGAGAGAGTCATACATGCGATTTATGCTCGGTGATGTTTTCTACTCACGAGTTGTCAACTTACCCCCGTTGTGCCACAGTTTCTTACAGGTTATGCCGTACAGGTTTCCTTGGCGGCTTTGCCGGCACACTACTTCTTTCTGGGTGATTGCTTGGGTAGGTGGGTACACTTGCATCGTAGCCATCGTTGTACTTTTATTTATTTCAGTTGTATCTAGTAAACTCCATCAACCAGAATTGTATTATTTGATAGACTTAGAAGACCAGTTGTATATTCTTTCGACCTTAGAGTCGCGCGCTTGTATTATTATGGTTCTTCTCTACTTTTCTTGAGGATGTTGGTTTTCTTTCTGAGTTTTGATTCTCGCCCTTCGGCATTGTATATTATATTGCTTGCGTGGTTGTTTCTGCCAATTGGCGAAGAGCTAGCTCCCGCTTGGGGATGCTTTTAATCATTACTTATATTATGCATGTTTGTACCCGTTTGGGGCCAGTATTTACAAAGGAAACTCTGCCGAAATTTTTGGAAAAGCTTGATGTTTTAAAAATACTTATTACGACTTTAAAAGTGAATTTTTATGTCAACTTTTAAATAAGTTTTTCCTTCACTCTCTTTTCAAATGGTTTAGATTTCTGGGTTTTTGGCTTACTTGAATTAGGTGGGGTCTTATAGACTTCACATGATTCAAGTGCCAGTCACGTGCTATTTCGGGTCGTGACAAAGTTGGTATCAGAGCGCTAGGTTTAACCTTGATTCGAGTCTAGGTTTGACTATGCGGAGTCTAGGGCGTGTGTGTGTGTGTGTATGTGTGTGTGTGTGTTCGGAACCTAGGCTTGACCTTACGGAACTTAGACTTGGTCGAGGGGGTATTACACCCGAACTTTCGTCGCATAGGTTGACCTTGGTTGATGGAGTAGGTGACTTAAGTAGAATGAAGTACCGTATGTATGTTCCACGGCATACTTATGATATGCTACTCCTCTTAAGAAGCCTTAGGATGTACATTTCTAATGCATTGTATTTTTATTCATTCCTATGATCTATCCTCATCGATATCGGTTTGTGGTTTCTGTTACCACGGTTGCACGAGCAGATAGAGCCGCAGCTAGAGTTGCGGTCAGCATGAGCTCTTCTTGGAAGAGGAATGACCAGGAAGTAATTCCGGGGACACACGATTGCATAGATATGTCATTTTATTGTGTTTTCCGACGACATGAGTGTTTCTATATATCGTTTTACTATGTTTTCTCGTTGACGCAAACGATCAGATCAGCACCAGATGATCGGGCCACCGCTAGAGACCAGCCAGAATGTGATGACCGTCAATGCACCATTATATTCTTGAGGATTGAGACATTGTTTAGCGTGCGTACGAATAAGCCAGTTGTTGCTGTGACTGACAAGATATCTCCCCAGATGTTTGAAGCTTTTACAGCACGAGTTTGCACTTAGGGATATAATAGAAGATCGCTAGTCACCCATGGATGAATGACTAGGACATATGGTTCGTTTGCATACCCCGATGCAAGGTCATCAGATTGATTGATTTCAACTAGAGAAAACTTCACACATGCACGTTGAGAGTCGATAGAAACGGACGAATGAAGAGTATTCCTCCAACAATTTGGAAGAGTTTCCGAGGGCGTAGTTGGCCAGATACCTACCACAAGATACTGAGCTGTCGAGTTCGTAGTTTCGGAAAGGAGACACTAGATATGAATATAGCCGTTTTTAGCGCAGTCCATACAGCTACGAAGAGACGATTCTGAATCAGTCCATATTAGAGAAAAGTGGAGTAAGAGATTCGTACGATATTTTGACGAGATAGTATTCCACTCCGTTGACATCATAGATATGATACGTATGCAGAGGCGTTGAATATGGATATATTTTCCAGAAGAAGTCATGATGACTATGCAGCTATTCCGGAACAAGAAATGGATTTAGTAAAGGATGATAACTTCCGGGCAGTTCGGCAGGAATGAGATTTGGGAGAGACCCCGACAGAATCTTTCTGGAATACTACACACGAAGACTTGGAGCCAAGATCGGTCGTATCACGCACACCCAGTAGGCCAGAGTTCGGCATCATCGACGAGACAGGTTATGAGTAACCATGATAGTTGGCCAAAGATCTTTAGAGGATGTGCCAGAGCGGAACTGTTTCCGTCATCATTTCCATATTAGGCCGTTGAGCCGAGGAGTTATGTAACTGGCAATCCATAGTGAGAGACGAGAGCCTAAGTGCATAAGGCACCAGACCATGAACAGGAGGCAAGTAGATATCTTGCTCTTCTAGCTTTGGATGTACCGACCCCTTCTCGACTTTGAAGGAAGGACATATCGACGACAATGTTTACGATTTGCGATTTGGTGATTCGAATATCACGTATCCGTCATTTTGGATTTCGGTATTTTAGGCGATTTATTTGCATGATTGAGTTTTTATGCACCACAGTTGCACTCGATTTTGATTTGATGTCGTTCGAGATGGTTGATTTTGATTTCATGCCGATGGTATGTATGTGATTTGACTTGTGCCTTCGGTATAGATTTCACGCACTTTTAGTACTTTGATTCGATTTTGTGCACGCTGATGCACGTGGTTGTGAGATTATATACCACGGTATACCTGATTTGGATTGAGACATGTTGTATACCATCAATTTCGATTGTGATATTCGATATTTATTTTCGTGCACCTTGTGCACTTAAGTTGGATTCTTGCACATACTTGGCGCACTTGATGGATTTTGGTGCACACCAGATGCACTAAATCGGGATTCTTCGTGCATATCAGATGCACCTGATATTGTTGTCAGCCACACCCGTTGCCTTTGACAGGTGTTTCGTGCACACCAGTTGCACTTAGATTTTTTTTCTGTGCACATGTATAGCACATTCATTGATTTCGATTTTGTGTGCACCAGACACACGTAGCATTATTACATATACTTTTGAGTGCGGTTTTCTTTGAGCAGTACATTTTTATGATATTTACTATTTGGTTTCGTAACCGAGCACGACTGTTCTGAGAACAGTACCTAGGTATTTTTGCATGCATCGATAGTTATCGAAGGGATTTCCAAAAAGGAGTTACAGTCTCAAAATTTTTCCTATGTGTCAGAGATGACACGAAATATTTTACAAAAGAAACCCTTCTAAATTATTTTCAAAATGTCGGGATGTGTATGTCAAACAAAGGATATATATATATATATATATAGTTATTTTCTTACAATAAACGTCCGCTACTTGTGCCGTGATACCGCATCATACAGCGACTTGAAAAAGGTTTGGCATGCTTTTTCTTTTCATATGTTTTGACGAGTTTACAACGATGCGTACTATGTACATGTTATAGTTTTGATGTATATCATGTTGGTTTTCGTATTGGAATTTGACATTGGTATCTTCACCATGACTCCGATTATTGCGTGATGCTTGACGGAGTTTGATTTTGAGTTATATACTCGTTTTTGTTCATGCGCATGCATTGCGCTAAGATGTGTTTTAAGTATTGATGATTTCGGAGCCCCGACGACTTAAGTGTTTTGCTGAAATGTTTTAGTATATAGGAGGATTAAATTTAAAATCCGGGGACCGAATTTATTTAAGGGGGAAGATTGTAACATCTCAAGAAAATAATTATTATATTTAGGAATTTAAATAAATCAAATAATGAATATTATGAATATTTTAAAGTATGGAGATTGGTTTTAATGAAAGGGTATAATTATATACCGATAGGTTGGGATATATTGGAAAATTACATTTTGAATGTTGATTTTGAAAGAATATTATATAATTTAGACACTTTATAAATTTTATACAATTAATTATATACAAGTTTATATCTAAGCTTGATTAATATTACTAGTTATGCATTAAGCTTAGTTAGGCATATGACATGCATCATGTCATGTTTCAAAACACATTTTTATCATTCTATGGACCATGGCATCTTGTTTTTATTTTATATATATGGTTTTCTTTTTGGTTTTAATTGAAAAAGGAAAAAGAAAAGAATAAAGAATGTGGTATGGGCAAGAGAGAGAAGAGAGAGAAAGGGTGAGGGGTTCCTTTGACCATGGCTCTTTTCTCCTCACTTCTTCATCATCATTTTCTTCTCCTCTCTCCTCTCATGGCTTCCCTCTTCCTCCACCTCCTCTACCTCCTCACAACACCCTCAAATCCATATCAAAACCATGTATCCCCTTCACAAAATTCATGCACAAGCTCACTACAAGTATGGTGGACCAAGAAAGTTGGGATTGTGAGCACTTGGGGCAACTCAAGAATTTTCTTGAGTTGCCAAATAAGGTATTTCTTTCACCATTAGTGTAGTATTTGAGTTCCATTAGCTTCTATTCTAGTTTAGAGTTATTTAAGAGTCGTTTGGTGACCTTTGAAAATTCCAAGTTGAGGTTATGGTTGATTTTAATTGGGATGGTGCAATTAAGGTGTAATTAGTTGACAACAGCCCCTTTAGTGTTAAGATCCTGCACCAAGTGAATTTTAGAACCCAAGACTTGGACTTTAGAAACTTTCCGTGTCAGTTTTGTAGCTTGTGATGCCTACAGGGAATCCGGAGTGACCTGAGACCTGTACGAGAAAAACTAGCAACTCTATTGACCCAGAATTGACACTAAGAGACCACTCTGAAAAGACGAGACCCCAAATCATTTCTTTGGCCGAGCAGGCCGGAATTTGGGTGAATGTCGCCGGTTGAATCGTGGGTGATGGTGTTAGGATTGGTTATGTAGCTCACATACCCTATATACTACCCCACTGTATTGCTTGTTTAGCCTAATTTCATCTGACCAAAAATCTGGGACTAGTTTTCTAAGTTTCTATTTTGGTTTCATTATTGTTCGTGACTTGAAATTTGGATATTGTCTTTTGTATCGATCGATTGGCGTTTGTACGTTGATGTCGAGGGTTATTTGGTTATTCTTGCATGCATAGACCATAAGTTTTAACCTATATGCGATTCATGTACCGTATTGGTTTTCGTGCGCGATTTCCGTTTACAATACTATGTGTTTATATATGTAGGCACACTCATATGGACTTCGGATAACAAGGAGGAGCATGGCAACATCGACTTCGGCAAGCAAGGATCAAGGTGAGTAGATGTATATCTACGGGTGAAGTCGGGTGGATGGCATATAGCACCCCTGCAGTTTCGTAGTGTAGCATGCGAATATGTTTTATTTATATAAATATGTGTATTGTGAGACGTGAATAATTAGCAAGAAAGGCATTAAGAGATCATGGGTTAGTTTTAGCGTAATTGGAAGATAGTGCTTTTAGTTTAGTTTCTTAATCGCGACACCCTAGAGTAAAGGTTGACACACATGCACACGCACACAAGTGATATGTTTGGGTGCATATGTTTATATGTATATATATATATATATATATATGTATATATATATATATATATATATATATATATATTATGGATGCGTTGGTACATATATATATATACGTATACGTATACACGGATGATAAGGATAGTATATGATACTTGGAGGTGAGTCGATATGATCGGGCATGATGCCGTAAGATCGGTTCTGTGTTTTGGGTCATGTTATGATATACGACATGATATATTAGCGGATCGATAGCCGATGTGTTTTCATCCACGAGGATATATGTTTGATGATATTGATATGTACTAGACTGTAGATCAGTATCCCTAATTCAGGATATTATGATAGGGATACCATATGAAAAATGAGGTATATATGATATTTGACCCATACCCCGATTTTGGATGCGTACAATGGATTTTTCCATATGAGGTATAGATATGATGATTGATCCACACTCTTGATTCGAGGATGTCGTATTATATATTTTACCGTACGTGACGCTTTTGAGGCGGGATCACCGACTACTAGATATATGGACTCGGACTTTAGGTGGATTTCCTTACCCTTTCGATTAGTCTCTTAGTTTAGTCCTGTAGTTTTTGAGGTAGATGTTAGACTGGGCTCGAGTCATGCTTATTTTCAAAACTAATGAATCGTGAGTATTGTTAAGACCGGCTGAGGGATACTACGGATTTTTCAAAGGATGTATATTTTCTCAAAAACCCCGTAAACCTTATTTTTCTAAAACCACGATTCGTGTGATTTCAGACACCAAAAACTGTATGAATCGTATATAGAAATGTATATTCTTATATGTTGTGGTTACTACATCTTTTTCTGTATATTCATGTTGTTCTTATCGCATTGCATACCTGTACATGTGTTTTCTATTGTTATTATGAACTAATATTGTCAGGACACCAGCACCATTACCGATGATGCGTATGTCTATGAACACATGCTTGCCGGCTCACACACATCATAATCGGTAATTGCCATGTCACGTATACCTTAGAGAATGTTACTTCATCGATATAATTTGCTAGCCGATAGTTCCGATATATCATTACTATGCTAGTTTAGATATTGCATTCTTTGCTTAGATACCCATGCATGTATGTATGTGTGTGTGTGTGTGTGTGTGTGTGTGTGTATATATATATATATATATATTCATTTGTCATGCAATATTATGGGGCTTTATGCCGGTAATTCACCGTTTATTTACTCTCGAGTTTAGGATTTTGGATTTTCCATGAGATTTCTGGATTTAGAGAAACCACAAGGATTTTATAAACTCATTTTCATTTATAAAGATAGAAATTTACGGTTTTCTCGTGATATGATGTGATAAGTGTCCACCATGAGTTTTCTCGGTTCTTGAGCGGTATTATACACCCGATTCGAGGAGGAGGATGAACCATCTGCGGGTGCATAATGGTCCTGGTGCGGTACCCGGGGCAAGATTGTCACAGATGATGGCGTTGAGCCCGGCAGGGGAGCACTACCGACCGGTTATTTGTGACGCGGCGGATATCCGGAGGATACCGATGTAGTCTTGAGATTTGATGATATGGGCCAGTCCGGATTGCCGGAGCCCGAGATTTGATGATATGGGACAGTCCGGATTGCCGGAACCCGAGATATTAAGATATTGGGATATATATTTTGTGTCGATACTTGATACGGATTCTCTATTGATTTCATTGATAATACTTCGGTTTTCACACAAAATTCTCAATGAGATAAGACAACAGTTTTCTCGTACAAGATGTATTCTGCTTTCATTTTTACTACATTTGTACATCATATATGTGACGTGTTGCTACCTGAGGTATTGGCACAAGCACTTGGTATTATACTTATGTTTAGAAGATTACCATCGCTATTTTTAGATGTTTTAGGTTATATATTAAAGGATGTTATTGTATGACCTAGGAGAGAGTCATACATGCGATTTCTGATCGGTGATGTTTTCTACTCACGAGTTGGCAACTTACCCCCGTTGTGCCATAGTTTCTTGCAGGTTATGCCGTACAGGTTTCCTTGGCGGCTTTGCTGGCACACTACTTCTTTCCGGGTGATTGTAGGTAGGTACACTTGCATCGTGGCCACCGTTATACTTTTATTTATTTCAGCTGTATCTAGTAAACTCCATCAACCAGACTTGTATTATTTGATAAACTTAGAAGACCTGTTGTATATTCTTTCGACCTTAGAGTCGCACGCTTGTATTATTATGGGTCTTCTCTGGTTTTCTTGCTGATGTTGGTTTTCTTTCTGAGTTTTGATCCTCGCCCTTCGGCGTTGGATATTATATTACTTGCGTGGTTGTTTTCACCAATTGGCGAAGAGCTAGCTGCCGCTTGGGGATGCCTTTATTCATTACTTATATTATGTATGTTTGTACCCGTTTGGGGCCTGTATTTATAAAGGAAACTCTGCCGAAATTTTTGGAAAAGACTTGATATTTTAAAAATTCGTACTACGACTTTCAAAGTGAATTTATATGTCAACTTTTAAATAAGTTTTTCCTCCACTCTCTTTTCAAATGGTTTAGATTTCTGGGCTTTTGGCTTACTTGAATTAGGTGGGGTCCTATAGACTTCACATGATTCAAGTGCTAGTCATGTGCCTTTTCGGGTCATGACAAAGAAAAAGACGCATCTCCAAAAATCCTACTTTGGGAAGATCCAAGGCTCAAGAGAAAACCCAGGGCTCAAGAGAGAAGAAAGGGGTCCCTTTTCATCATCTCTGAAAATCTCTTAGGAGTTTAAACTCCACAAAAAAATATATAAAATAATAAATCTATTTTTAGGAGTTCAACTCCTAAAAGTCAATTAGGAAGTACAACTCCATGTGCAGGGGATAATCCCCGCTTCCCTTTTTTAGGAGTATAACTCCAAAAGTCAATCGGGAGTACAATTCCCAGTACAGGGGCTATGCCCATTTTTCTGCAGGCGCCCGGCGCCCACGCGCCGGGAGCGTAGGGCGCTGGTGCCCAGCGCCCGCATGCCAATCACGTAAGGCGCTAGCCCCAGCGCCCACACATCCTAAGGATGCCACTCACCCTTTTTTTTATACACACTCCATACTCAAAACACGTCCCCCGTTAGAAAAAAAATTTCTAGTGGGGCGCTGTCCCACACCCCGTAAAGGGGCTGCTATCCCCTTTAACCCCCAGCCCGCTATCTGGGTAGCAGGACCCCCGTAAACTCTGCGAGGTTCTTGATATACCTAAGAACCCTCTAAAAACGACACACGCACACTACACATTAAGTTCGCATAACTAGTTGACCCGTCAATCGAAAGTTTCCTCACTTCAAAGGCAAGGGGTAATTAACGGCAGCTTAGTCCGCGACTGCCGGAGATTCGGATCCCAACCATCAATAAACCCCAGCCTACCCTAGGCAGGGGGAATCTGTAATGCACTTGACAAGCGACGCATATTCCCATCTCAATGGGGTGACGAAAAATACCCTACAGATTTCTGGCACGCCCGGTAGGACCTTTCTCTCCTCCCATATCTCGGGTCAAGCGTTCATGCGAACTCATTGAACATATATACCGATGTTTGTACTGAAATAACGTTTTTCCATGCAGTAATCAACTTTCAATGACGATGTCTTCTAAGATGAATTCAGCTTCCGACGCAACCCCGATCCAGTACGTGGTCAAGATTAATGCACGTGTGGTTCTCCCTGCAAGTCTCCGCCTGCAATAGGAGGAGCCACCCCGTCAATTTGGTTTCGTCATCATCTACCCTGTCGGAAGCGCTCATCTGGTGGAGGTCACGGAAAACCAAGCGGCTAAACCGACCTCAAGGGGCAGGAGGCCAAACGTTGTAGTCTCCAAAGCTTCCCACCCCAAATGCAAATCTGTATTCGAATGGCTCTCCGCTGTTCCGACAGGGGGCAAGGCCATCAACACCAATGTAGCCACAAAGCATCTCCGGCAAGCTCAGACGGTACCCTTGACAATCGCATGAGTAGTCATTTTTTTTACACTCTCTTTCAATCAGTCTACGGCGTCTTTCCGAAGGGCCAAAGCCTACCAAGTGCTCAAAACAGAAAGGCCAAGACAAAAGCGGCTCAGGTATCGAGCCAACAAGAGGACCAGGACTCCAGCCAAGTGGAGACTTATGAGGTTCCAAGAGCAGGGTTACCTCGTGATGACGGTTGAGTCGGCCGTAAAAGTCTGCAATTCCTTCGAATCTCTGAAGTGGGTTCAAAAAAATGCCATGACCGCCAGAATCAAGAAGATAGCAGTCCGAACGATGTTACAAAGAGACGTGTCCCAGCCCCAACAGAGAAAGAATGACACCGTCTTTTCAAGAGTCTATCAGGCGCTCTGTGCCGCGTGAAAACAGCGGGTCATATCCAGAAAAGAAGAGCCAGCACCATTCAAGAACCCGGTTAGGCTAGTCGCCTTCAATCGATTTCCCGTTACCGAAAAAGAAGGGCCACGATATCAGTCCGCAAAATCTACTGCTAAGGGTGAAAAGATGGCCGAATATTTTATCCACACGGTCTATATGGCGGGCACACGTCCCAGCGACAACCTTATCAGAAAAAGCAAGGATGGAGCCACCATATCCCAAGCCCAATCTGGCTTGAATGTGGTTGTCGTTTCCCAAGATCAGCCACCTCCGCTGGACGATAAAAACCCTCTTGATGAGGCCAATAGGCAGAAGGACCCCTCGGTCTATGTGGAATCAAGATCGGACAGCGAAAAAGAGCCGACTTTCCACCCCAGTACCGCAGAGCAAGACCTGCTTCAAGAGCTTCGAAACAGCTCAGGAGCAAAGATAAAGAAATGGTCAAGCTCTATTCAAAAATTGATGACCTGACGAGTGTTGTGATACAGCTCATAGCTCAAATTGCTAAGGCACCTCCCTATCAAGCACAAGTCTCTACTCATGAGCTGGGTTATGACAACCCGTAGCAACCGATGCCTATCCCCTTAAGTCCAAGATTGGGCGAGCCGCATGAAAGCTGACCACATTCCGCTTCTAGGGATGCCTTGGCCCCAGATAGCACCATCCCGCTAACACAAGATCGCATAATGGATTTGGTCACTAGCAAAGTCAAAACATTGGTGGTTGAATGTAGGGTTAGCATAGCACCTTAGCAAGGTTTAGGAAGGCATCACACATGCCATATTGGAAATTTTGGGGTGCTAAACAAACCCTAACCAAGATCTTAACTAGAGAATTAGGGTTAACTATGCATGTAAAATATTTTACATCTAAGAGAGAGGGATTACAACCTTTGTAGTCCGTTCGTTCACTTCATAAGCTCTGAGTAGTAGTCTCTTTGCCGCGATCCATGATCTCCCGAACTCAAGAGAGGCTCCACAAGTCAAATGATCCATTCTTTCTTGAAATCTTCCTTTTCGAAGATGATCTACCTTGAAGAATCTCAAACTCAAGCTCTCACTTCTATAATCAAGTATTAGTGAAGTGAACACCCTAATCTAAGTGGCTAGAATAGATGAGGATGATGAAGTAGGAATTTTACACTCTTTTGTTTTCAATTTCTCACTTTAAATCATTACTTCACAAAAAGCCAGAAAGCTTTTTCAAGGAGGTAGAAGAAGAAGAAAGCTTTTGTGATGAATAATGAATATTGTTATGGTTACAAATGACAACCATGAGTTTATAATATCAAGGCTTTAACTCATGTAGAGAATGAACTAGAGTTAAGGGTTTGGGTTGGGTTAAATAATATCTACACAAAATATCTTAGCAAAAAACAAAAGAAAGCTTCATGAAAAAGCTAACCCAAAAGCTAACCCAAATCAAACCCTAACTTGTTTAATCTCCACAAAACATGTTGCATTTGTAACCCTAACTTGTTACAATATTATATATCACATATATAATATATTTTTGTAACAAAAGAAAATAATACATTTAACATATATCGTATATATATCAATGTATTACCCGGTGAGAAAATGAATCAATAAAGCGAGCTTATATCAGTTAACGTAATGTAATATATCACATATATAATTATACATTAAATTATCAAATCAACACTTTATCCGACAATCCGGCTATATAGCATATAACCGACTAATATAACATGTACCGATTCATCGAATCAACACTTGATCCGATGACCCGGCTATATTACATATACCCGGCCGATATCATATATCGCGAGAATAGAATACGGTATCTCATATCATATTATTCTCGGTCCCGCACATATCACACATGTGCTCCTACTCCGTTTTGCCTGAGCCAGGAAACCTCTGTGTAGGACTCTAAAGAATCGTCAATACGCCGGCAATGGGTGATGATCATATTAAACACCCACAAGCTGCAAGCGGTCAGCTAAACGTAACAGCCACCCTTGTATTGAGCAATCAGAAGATCAACAAGCAAGCCTATACATTCTCCTGCAAATCCGATCAATAAACACTCCCGTACAGTCTGATCCCTTCGTCTGATATGTTGCATATCTAGTCTAGGGGTGGTAAACGTCAGACCCCAGTAACCTATAAGTCATGTCGATATGAGGCTCATAACGGGCCGAGAAACTACTGATAATGCTTACCAGTAAATCTCCATATCATCCCTGGCCAGGGACTTCCAGTTATAGCCAATCGAACACAGCACAACATCAACTCCCTATAACGGGAGAGACGAAACCCCTCCTATCGCTCATTGCCTCCATGTGATTCGGGACTGTACCCAAAAGCCACCGTTTTGCATGCCCTCTTGGATGTGGTAAGGTGGAAATCAAAGCACAGTGGGAATAACATAAGAATCTATGACGATCTTGGGTCTACAGACTAACCTGTACCAGTGTCACCGGAGAACTGCTATCTGACGATAGGTATAATACCATCCAGGAGTTCTCGGCGAGTCCGTTCAGTGTACCCAGTCTCCACTGAGCACCCGTACACCATCTTTGATGTCCAACACCAATGGATATGGGATCATCCATCACCCATCATATGGGTCAAGATGCGTGTACGCTAGTCTACTATAGAGTATCGATGCCCTGTCTCGATACACCCTCGACTAGGAACAGTTATAAGATGTACTCGTTGACTACCCTGGCCCCACTAGTATAATCTCATCATAGTCCTAGTAGTCAAGTACATATCCCAAGGGCTTCATCAACTTGTGATCACAAAACAGTATTTGTTACATGTTAAGATAAAGTGAAACCAGATAGCATACTATCATATCGAGCAAGAAAGTCCTCTCTATATATATCCAAGCATCCACTATAATATACATCATTTGTACAACAATGGCCTCTAGGGAATATACATAACTAACAATCTCCCACTTGCACTAAGGCCAGCTGATGTAGTATCTCATACCCAACATCCCGAAGAGTCTCTCAAATTGTATCTGAGGAATAGCCTTTGTGAGTGGATCCGCAGTGTTGTACTTCATATCAACTCTCCTAACCTCGATCTCCCGGCGATCAACTATCTCCCGGATCAGATGATACCGCCTCAGAATATGTCTGGACTTCTGATGGGACCTGGGTTCCTTGGCCAAAGCTACAGCTCCATTGTTATCACAATACAGAGGTATTGGATGCTCAATGGATGGAACCACACCAAGTTCAGTGATGAACTTCTTTATCCAGACAGCCTCTTTGGCAGCATCGTTGGCAGCGATGTATTCAGCCTCCATCGTCGAGACTGCCACGGTTTCCTATTTGGAACTCTTCCAACACACCGCCCCTCCATTGAGGGTAAAGACAAAACCCGAGTGCAACTTAGAGTCGTCCGTATCACTTTGGAAGCTGGAATCGGTAAAGAACTCCACCTGGAGTTCTCTGTTACCATACACCAAGAACATCTCTTTAGTCTTTCTCAAGTACTTGAGAATGTTCTTCATAGCTGTCCAATGATTCTCTCCAGGATCTGCTTGATACCTACTCACTACATTTAGTGAGTATGCTATATCGGGTCTGGTACATAGCATCACGTACATGATAGAGCCTACTGCCAACGCATAGGGTATCCCTTGCATGCGAGCTCTTTCCAAATCAGTCTTGGGAGACATCTTTTTGGAGAGAGTGGGTCCAGAGATCGTGGTTAAATTCCCACGCTTGGATTCTTCCATACTAAACCTCTTTAGTATAGTGTCAATGTACCTGTATTGGGACAATCCCAGTATCCGTCTAGATCTATCTCTATAGATCTTAATTCCCAAAATGCAGGAGGCATCACATAGATCTTTCATTGAGAATCTATGTGATAAGAAGAGCTTGACCGAGTGCAGCATAGGAATATCATTTCCTATCAAGAGTATGTCATCCACGTAAAATACGAGGAAGACAACCTTACTCTCTGCCACCTTCCTGTATATAAAAGGTTCATCTATGTTTTTGATGAATTCAAACTCTTTGCTACCACATCAAAACATATGTTCCAACTCCACGATCCCTGCTTTAACCCGTAAATGGATTTAAGCAGCTTGCACACCTTTCCGCTGCTCCCACTATCTACGAAGCCCTCTGGCTGAGTCATGTACACGCATTCCTCTAAATCACCATTTAGAAAGGCGGTCTTAACATCCATTTGCCAGATTTCATAGTCATGGTATGCAGCAATGGAAAGTAAGATCCGGATGGACTTAAGCATAGCCACTAGAGAAAAGGTTTCATCATAAACCACACCTGGTCGTTGACGAAAACCCTTTGCAACAAGTCTAGCTTTGAAAGTCTCAACTTTTCCATCTACACCAAATTTCTTCTTAAAGATCCATTTGCTCCCAATGGGTTTTACCCCTTCAGGAGAAACTTCCAAAGTCCATACTTTGTTGGTGTACATGGATTCCATCTCAGATCGCATTGCATCCATCCATTTCACAGAGTCACCACTCGTGATGGCCTGCTCGAAACTAGTCGGGTCATCATCTTCCATGATGCAATCCTCGCTCCACTATCGACGAGAAAACCGTAGTATCTCTCAGGTGGATGAGGAACCCTACTAGATCGGCGGAGAAGCAGGGGTTCGTCGGGAACTACTGAATCCTCTGGTTCCATTAAATCTTCAGTTGCAGTTTGTGCTGCTGGAACTCCTTCCAGCTCTACATCTTCGCCACTAATTTCTTTTACAAGAAATTCCTTTTCTAAAAAGGTGGCATGTCGAGAAACAATCACCTTTTGTTCCTTACTGTGGTAGAAAAGATATCCATATGAATGTTTAGGATATCCCACAAACATTCAAAGAACTGATCGTGCCTCGAGTTTGTCCGGATTTTGTATTTTAACATAGGCCGGACAGCCCCATATCTTAACACGTTTAAGACATGGTCTCTTCCCACTCCATATCTCATATGGTGTGGTAGGTACAGATTTAGACGGAACTTGATTCAATAGGTATGCTGCTGTCTCAAGCGCATGACCCCAAAAGGAAATAGGTAATTCAGCGGTACTCATCATAGAGCGCACCATATCTAATAGGGTGCAATTCCTTCGCTCCGATACACCATTGTGCTGTGGTGTATAGGGAGGAGTAAGCTGAGAGAGAATCCCATTCTCTTTTATATAATCCAGGAACTCATTGCTTAAGTATTTTCCTCCTCGATCAGATCGAAGGATCTTAATACTTTTGCCCGTTTGGTTCTCTACTTCGTGCTTATATTCTCTGAATTTCTCAAAAGCTTCAGACTTGTGTTTCAACAAGAACACATGTCCGTATCTTGAGAGATCATCAGTGAATGTAATGAAGTAGGAAGAACCGTTCCTGGCATGTGTAGACATGGGACCACATACATCACTATGTATCAGTCCTAAGAGTTCCTTGACTCTTTCTCCGTGTCCACTAAATGGAGTTTTGGTCATCTTGCCTTTGAGACATGACTGGAAAGTGTCATAAGATGAAAATTCGAAGAGATTCAAATATCCATCCTTATGTAACTTAGCTAGTCGTGTCGCATTGATATGACCTATTCTATAATGCCAAAAGAAGGATTCATTCATTTCTGAACTCTTCCTCTTGTGTGTGTTCTGTATATTAAGAACTGTGTTTTGATTTAGAACGTATATGCCATTATGTAACGAGCCTGATCCAATCAACTTTTGATATAGGAAGATGTTCATAACATTATCCTGTATTACAAAATTATATCCTTCTTTACTTAATAAAGAAACTGATATAATGTTGCATATCATGTTCGGTATATAATAGCATTCGTTCAGAATCAATGTATTACCACTTGGTAATACAAGGTGATATTCGCCAACTGCTTTGGCTGCAACATTTGCACCATTCCCTACTCTTACGGAATTATCACCCATTCCCAGTTCTCTACCTCTCTTTAGCCCATGCAATATATTGCATATGTGGGATCCTGATCCGGTATCTAATGCCCAGGATGTAGAGTGAACTGAGAAATAGTTCTCGGTAACTAACACACCTGAAAAAGATGCATCAACATGCTTATTCTTCGTTAGGGTGGCATGAGAATTCAGATACTCTACTATTCCGTGCTCGGACTTATAACAATTATAAGCGGGAGCGGGACCAACGTTCCCCTGCTCAGTATAACAAGCGGGTTCAGTCAATACATCCATATTATTATCTTGATTAAGGCCTGATATGGTCGCTACCTGGAGAGAGAGAGAAGGAAAAACACTTTAGCGTGCGCTCTTGCAGGATTAGATTGGTTATTATCTTATCTAATCAGGATGGCTCCCACTATTTTAATCAAATCTTCCTTCAAACCCTAAAAGGTAAGATTAGCCGGGATTAATTACACCTTACAAGTTCATCAATCTTTCAACCATATCAGTGTTGGTACTTTGAGGAAGGTTCCCTGTACTCACGCACGGACCTAATTAAAATAAACCTCGTTTTCCCAGAGGCATAATCCCGTTAACACCTTTCTAGACACCTACTTGATCGGCTAATTGTCATGTGTAAAATTCTCTCAGGAGTAACTCTTACTCGCAGTGGGTATCGGGATCCAATTATCTCATAGAAGGTATGCAATCTCATTGCAAATTTCAACACTTGAAATTCTCGATAATATCTTTTACCCCTAACCCCCTATGACCTTTACAAAGGCCAACATACCATAGGAAGCAAGTCAAGTTCAACCCGTCATTTCTTGATTGAAATAAACCCACCCGCACGACCCTTGAAAAAGGCCAACAAGGCCGTACAACTACTCTAATCCAATCACATCACATGCTTAAACAGATAAGTACTAGTCAGCTACCACACACTACGTCATGACAAAGGCCAACAAACGTCGCACGAATACTAAATAGTCTTTATCTGAAATGACGGAGGGCTACGCAGGTTTTTCTGAAAACCATGAGCGTAATGAACTTGATATCGTTTGTAGAAACAAGTGATTTTGAAAAGGAGTGTTTTTGAGGCTTTTCTAGTTTCGCTAAAGAGGTCACTCCCGGTGAAGGGATCTCGGCTCTTTCCTCATCGAATAAGGTGCAAGATATTTCATAAATACCGCTGTGCAAAGCAAGAACTATAGAAGCAATCAAAAAATAAACCGTGAGTTTGTAGCATCTGCCAGTTTTTCTAAAGTGGTCACTCCCGGTGAAGGGATCTCGGCTCTTTCCTTATCGAATAAGGTGCTGGATATTCTTCAAGGAATACCGCTATGCAAAGCAAAAACTGTAGCTACCCTTTTTTTGAAAATTTGATTCTACAACATCTTTTAGGTTTATTTTCTTTTATTAATCTCATTAATAAATCTCATCATTTACGCTTCCTAAGTATCACAAAAGAAACGAAAGCAGCAATATTTATATATCAGCATATAGTATAAGCATTCTTCTCAGGCAGTAATATGATCTCATCACAGAACATTGCAGCAGAAATCAACATATGAAATATTTGGATATACTAGGACATCCGTGTTTTATTTTGATCCTTTATAAAACACGGATTCCACAATCGCGATGAATAGCCAAACCTACATCCCTAGACCCCTACGAGAGTGGCAAGTAACCCTGCCAATTCTAGGGTTAGGAGACCCGGTCTTGACTCCTCGAGATGGCCTCCCACTCGACCCTAGAACCTGGTTACTGGTGCTCTCCGACTTGGGTCTATCCTAATGCGGAAAATTAAACAATATACAACGGTGACAACATCCTCAACCCGGAAGTTTCCCAATAAAAGAATATTAAATACAAATGAATTTTACATGAATGAAAAAGAAAACTCTCATCTCACATAAAACCCCCGGCTATTCAATACACAACGATCCAATATAACATATCACAGTAACACATAAACATCACAGATAACTAGGCGAAGTTAGATAATTTGACAGACACAACGAATTCCCAAAATACTCCAGTGAGCTCAACACTTGAGCAGAAAATAAAAATTCCCAGTAGCATGCCCCAGCACTTATGGACCGTCGCTGAAATGCTCGTCCCAAACCTCCACAGTGGCGCCGCGGAACCGCCGCCAAAACCAGGTTTTGGCCGCGGTTACACTGTCGCTGTAGCGAGTTAGGGATCCTTTCTTTAGGTGGGTCCATAAAATTCCCTGCATGATTTTCTGAGTATTTTTAATATGAAATATTTCAACTTTTGAAAAAAATTCCAGCAAGGGGTCATTTCGGGGTTTCGGGGTTCGATCGGACTTCTAATTTCGTCTAGACAACTCCTAATGCTCTAGCTTGGCTCTGAAACCACTGTAGGATTATCATAGCACATTAGCAAGGTTTAGGAAGGCATCACACATGCCATATTGAAAATTTTAGGGTGCTAAACAAACCCTAACCAAGATCTTATCTAGAGAATTAGGGTTAACTATGCATGTAAAATATTTTATATCTAAGAGAGAGGGATTACAACCTTTGTAGTCCATTCCTTCACTTCATAAGCTCCGAGTGGTAGTCCCTTTGCCGCGATCCATGATCTCCCGGACTCAAGAGAGGCTCCACAAGTCGAATGATCAATTCTTGCTTGAAGTCTTCCTTTTCGAAGATGATCTACCATGAAGAATCTCAAACTCAAGCTCTCACTTCTCTAATCAAGTATTAGTGAAGTGAACACCCTAATCTAAGTGGCTAGAATAGATGAGGATGATGAAGTAGGAATTTTACACTCTTTTGTTTTCAATTTCTCACTTTAAATCATTACTTCACAAAAAGCTAGAAAGCTTTTTCAAGGAGGAAGAAGAAGAAGAAAGCTTTTGTGATGAATAATGAATATTGTTATGGTTACAAATGACAACTATGAGTTAATAATATCAAGGCTTTAACTCATGTAGAGAATGAACTAGAGTTATGGGTTTGGGTTGGGTTAAATAATATCTACACAAAATATCTTAGCAAAAAACAAAAGAAAGCTTCATGAAAATGCTAACCCAAAAGCTAACCCAAATCAAACCCTAACTTGTTTAATCTCCACAAAACATGTTGCATTTGTAACCCTAACTTGTTACAATATTATATATCACATATATAATATATTTTTGTAACAAAAGAAAATAATACATTTAACATATATCGCATATATATATCAATGTATTACCCGGTGAGAAAATAAATCAATAAAGCGAGCTTATATCAGTTAACGTAATGTAATATATCACATATATAATTATACATTAAATTATCGAATCAACACTTGATCCGACAATCCGGCTATATAGCATATAACCGACTAATATAACATGTACCGATTCATCGAATCAACACTTGATCCGATGACCCGGCTATATCACATATACCTGGCCGATATCATATATCGCGAGAATAGAATACGGTATCTCATATCGTATTATTCTCGGTCCCGCACATATCACATACGTGCTCCTACTCCGTTTTGCCTGAGCCAGGAAATCTCTGTGTAGGACTCTAAAAAATCGTCAATACGCCGGCAGTGGGTGATGATCATATCAAACACCCAAAAGCTGCAAACGGTCAGCTAAACGTAACAGCCACCAGTGTATTGAGCAATCAGAAGATCAACAAGCAAGCCTGTACATTCTCCTGCAAATCCAATCAGTAAACACTCTCGTACAGTCCGATCTCTTCGTCTGATATGTTGCATATCTAGTCTAGGGTTGGTAAACGTCAGACCCCAGTAACCGATAAGTCGTGTCGATGTAAGGCTCATAACGGGTCGAGAAACTACTGATAACGCTTACCAGTAAATCTCCATATCATCCCTGGCCAGGGACCTCTAGCTATAGCCAATCGAACACAGCACAACATCAACTCCCTATACCGGGAGAGACGAAACCCCTCCTTTCACTCATTGCCTCCATGTGATTCGGGACTGTACCCAAAAGCCACCGTTTTGCACGCCCTCTTGGACGTGGTAAGGTGGAAATCAAAGCACAGTAGGAATCACACAAGACTTTATGACGATCTCGGGTCTACAGACTAACCTGTACCAGTGTCACCGGAGAACTGCTATCTGACGATAGGTATAATACCATATAGGAGTTCTCGGCGAGTCCGTTTAGTGTACCCGGTCTCCACTGAGCACCCGTACACCATCTTTGATGTCCAACACCAATGGATATGGGATCATCCATCACCCATCATATGGGTCAAGATGCGTGTACGCTAGTCTACTTTAGAGTATCGATGCCCTGTCTCGATACACCCTCGACTAGGAACAGTTATAGGATGTACTCGTTGACTACACTGGCCCCACTAGTATGATCTCATCATAGTCCTAGTAGTCAAGTACATATCCGTAGGACTTCATCAACATGTGATCACAAAACAGTATTTGTTAACACGTTAAGATAAAGTGAAACAATATAGCATACTATCATATCGAGCAAGAAAGTCATCTCTATATATATCCAAGCATCCACTATAATATACATCATATGTACAACAATGGCCTCTAGGGCATATACATAACTAACACTGAAGCCGAGGCTCAGAAGGACATTGGCAGTAGTGGACGGCCATATCCCGCACAGTACGATCTGATCGAGTTCCCCAGTGGCTACGTCATTCCTAAGTTCGGAAGATTTGACGGTACAGGGAATGCGAACCAACATGTCGCCCAAATATAAAGCGTCGTGCAAAAATACAGGGGGCAATAATGCGCTCCTTTTTCGTCAGTTTGTCAACAGCCTAACTGGTGTCGCTTTCGACTGGTACGCACGTATACCAGACTGGTCCGTCACTACTTTCGCCCAAATGGAGTTTCTGTTTCGGCAAAGATTCATGAGTGTTAGTGACAAAATCTCCATTGCTAACCTCATGAGAACTAAGCCGGGGAAAAACGAAAGCAACACAGACTTTATTGCCCGATGGCGCAATCTCACTGTCAAGTGCGAACCGCCGCTAGAGCAGGACCCGTCCATCAGCCTTCTCATTGGGAACCTCGTCAATTGGATGGTCTCATTCTTGTATACAATAGGCCTCAAGACGTTTCAGGAGCTGACCAAGAAAGTCCAAATGCTGAAACGCTCAAAGCAAGAGTCTACCAAGGACTCTCATAGAGACAAGACTTGGAAGAGCAAGAGGGACGAAAACCGTAGAAGCAAGAATTCCAGCAATACTAATGTCTTCAATGCATCCGACAATGAAAACAAGTGAAAGGCAAACGAATCCAAAACCAACCGGTCTCGAAAGCCAGTGCTGGGAGGAGAAGGGCCTTCCCTAGAGGAGAAAAAGAACAAGGTTTACGGTTGTAAAAGGAACAAGGTCCGCAAGATATTCAAAAATGCCTTGAACAACGGTCTATAATTGCTAGAGTCGAAAAGACCTCATGAAGAGAAAATGACCGACAATCCTCTATATTGCCCGTACCACCGAGTAGTGAGCCATGCGATCAAGAATTGGTATATTTTCAAACACTGGGTCAAGAAGAAGTATAAGACTGGGGAGATTGAGTACTCTAAGAGTGTGTTGGTGAATAATCAAGCTGCAATCACCAACTTTATACAGACAGAAGTTGAAGCCTTCTGGGAGCAAACGATTGAATCCGCTGCCCGAGGAATGAATCCGACTCGCCGCAACCTCCTTGGAGTATGCAAATCTCTAATAAGACATAGAATATGCTAAAGCTACTTCAGAAATAGCCCAGAATAGAATGAGACAGGCAGAAGGAGCCTGCCGTTCCAGCTGCCAATTTAGCTCAATCAGGCCCAAAGTCCAAAAAGCTCAAGAAGAAGATAAGTGCGGATCGACAAGAAAAAGAGTCTGCAAGGAGATCGACCATTCAAAAATATATTGATTCCCTTGAAGACTATGAACAAAAGAAAAGAACTCTAATTCAATTGAAGAAGTTCTTCCTTGTAGAAGCGGCTGAGATTCTAGAGGAGCTAGATCAAGACTCTAATGATGAGGTCCCTATAGTGACCAGCTACGTCGTCCATCTTGGTAGCGACTCTAAGAAAGAGCTATGTTTTCCCGAAGAGGATGAGGAGCTCTCCACAAAGGCCAACCAAATCCAGCTCAGAAACGGCAGGGCTCTACCACCAAATTAGTGCAACACCCTAAAAGGAAAGGAAAAACAAGTAGCTAAAAAAGAAGATGGCGGAGAGCTTGCTCATGAAAACTCGAGTCCTTCCTCAGTGGACTATAATGTCTTAGCCCTATCTCCGTAAGCTTCTGTCTCTCTTGAGCTTCTACGATGCCTTGGTCCTATCTAAAGAACTTAGAGATGTTCTTATTCACGCTTTACAAAACCCTGAGCGGTACCATTCTTGCTTTGCGGAAATTAATATGAAAGAAGCCCAGTATACCCTGCATACAGACATGGTCACGTTTAAGGACGAAGACCTACTGCTGGGAACAGCTGAGCATAACCGGCCGCTTTACGTGACCGGGTACAGCGACAGAGATCGGATTAATCGCATATTGATTGATATGGGATCCTCAGTGAACATCATGAACTTAGGGACTCTGAAGAGTTTTTCAATGGACGTCCAACACCTGTCAAAGGAAAGGATTTTCATTCAAGGCTTCAATCAAAACTGCCAGCAAGTTCTGGGGTTTATAACTCTGCCAATCAAATTTGGGGATTTACAAACCGAAGCTAAGATATACGTGATCGACGCTAACACGTCTTATAAGATCCTCCTGGGGCAACCGTGGCTCTACGATTACGGCATTGTTCTTTCAACTCTTTATCAATGCATGAAGTATACTAAAAATGGCGAAGAATGACGCATTGACAGAGACATCCAGCCGTTCGGTGTGCATGAAGCCCGATATGAAAATTCTCGGTACTTTGTGAACCCCCAAAATGCTAAGCCACAACTGACCAAGGATGGAGAGGCCCCGAAACTCAAAAGCAAATATGAGTCGGCTGTCACTTTCAAAAGCAAAAACCCCCAAATGCGTCTGCGTTTCAGCAGTGACACTGATGAGTCCGATGCTGGAAGTCCGTCCTTCCATAAAAATTGCCCGTATTTCGGTAGCGGTACGGACGAGTCTGATACTGAAGGCCCATCTAGCAGCAAAATTCGTCCTCATCTTGGCAGTGACACGGAAGAGTCGGAGGAAGAGGACCCGCCTCGCAACAGCTATGCAGTTGGGCCCTCATGCAAAAAGCGAACCTAAAAGAAACCTTCGAGATTATAGAAGGATACCTAGCTATCATAAGGGTGCCGGAACAGATGTGCAAGGAGTTAGATGCTTTGTCGGTCTGTACCGTGAACCAACTGCAAACTTTCTACGTTCCTGGAAGGAAATGTGGACAGAAGGGCATTCTGTTTTATGGGTCAAATCCTGTCGTGCACCCGGATGATTTGCCTGTCACGTGCCTTCCCTATGAAAGAGGCATAAGAGCAATCCTAAACCCCATATATCATGCATCTGAGATGCGGGAATATATTAAAAGAGTGCGGATGCCGGTTATATCAAACGGAATCCGAAGCGAAGTTTTATGAGGGGCTATGGCATCCGCCTCAGATCCGAGCACTCATCGATGGACGAATTCCAGATAGACAGGGCATATGTTTCAGTCAACCTGATTCCAAAGCATGCTACATGATCCATGTTGGTGAACCCAGCGAAAGGTCAAATGATGACGACGAGATAGCCGATCCAAAAGAAGCTTCTTGAGAGCTCGAAGATGGCGGACAAGCAACCTTCAACGAGCTAACCGAGGTTGATTTGGGAACGCCCGATAATCCAAGGCCGACCTACATCAGCTCACTCTTTTCAGAGAAAATGAAAGAGCAGATAGTCACCCTGCTACATGAGTTCACCGACTGCTTCACATGGACGTACAAAGAAATGCCTGGCTTTTCCCCTGAATTGGTCATACATAAGCTAGCTATATCTCTTGATGCTAAGCCAGTCAAACAAGCTCCTCGAAGAATGAGAAGGGAACTGGAAGAAAAGGTCATCAAGGAAACCAAGAAACTCATCGATGATGGCTTCATCAGGGAAGAGAAATACGTGGATTGGATCGCGTGCATCGTCCCAATGAAAAAGAAGAATGGGCATATACGAGTTGGCATCGATTTCAGGGATCTCAATAAGGCATGCCCTAAAGTCGATTTCCCGCATCCGGTCATGGAAATGATGGTCGATGATACCTTAAATTACGAGCTGTTCACTTTCATGGATGGCTCGTCTAGATATAATCAAATCAAGATGTCTCCCGAGGATGAGAAACACACAGCATTTCGAACCCCGATCGGGATATACTGCTACAAGGTGATGTCATTCAGATTAAAGAATGCAAGTGATATATATCAAGGGGCAATGACCAATATCTTTGATGACCTAATCTATAAAGTCGTCGAATGTTATGTTGATGATTTGGTCGTCAAAGCTAAAACCAAGGCCGATCACATCCAAGATCTCAGGACTGTTTTCACCAGACTGAGGAAATACGATCTGAAGATGAATCCTCTAAAGTGCGCTTTTGGTGTGTCATCGGGAAAATTCTTGGGCTTCATAGTCCGACATCGGGGATCAAAGTCGACCCATCGAAGATAAAGGCCATCATAGAGATGCCTCCTCCGAAGAATCTGATGCAGCTAAGATCCTTTCAAGGCAAGCTCGCTTACATATGAAGGTTCATCTCGAACCTATCAGGAAGATACAGGCCCTTCTCGAAGCTCATGAAGAAAGGAGATCCTTTCGTCTGGGATGCCGAATGTCAAGAAGCGTTCGGAAATATCAAACAGTACCTGCTGCACCCTCCAGTGCTTGCTACTCCCATTCCAAATAAACTGTTGATCCTCTATACTGTCGTGCTAGATGAGTCACTCGGTGTACTCCTCGCCCAGAACAATGAGGAGGGAAAAGAGAATGCCCTCTACTACCTCAGTCGAACGTTAGTCGGGGTGGAACATAACTATTCCCCGATCAAAAAGCAGTGCCTGGCCCTGATATTTGCCGTGAAAAAGCTAAGACACTATTTTCTCCCTCATCAGGTTATGCTGATCTCCAAGGTCGACCCGGTTATACACTTAATGACCAAAGCAAGCCTAGCCGGTAGAATGGCAAAATAGGCTGTCATGCTGCTTGAATTTGACATAATCTATACTCCTCAGAAAGCAGTAAAATGGCAAGCCCTCGCCGAATTCCTTGCTGCTCATCCCATACTTGAAGGTTCACTACTCAATTGCGAGTTACCTGATGAACAAGTGCTGCACCTCGAGGATGACGAGCCATGTTGGGAGCCCTACTTCGATGGGGCCTTATCAATTAGGACCTGTAGAAAATCAAGCGTCCCATAGATAAAAGCAGGGATAGAATTGGTGTTTATCACGCCATCGATAGGAACCCTACGACGTTCTTTTGCTCTCACTGAGCCTCGCTCAAATAACGAAGCTGAGTACGAGGCTCTGATAGCTGATCTGGAGCTCTCCATAGAAATGGAAATCTTTCGGTTACGAGTCTATGGTGATTCCCAGCTTGTCGTCAACCAAGTAAGTGGCAACTATAAGATATACAAACCCGAGTTAGCTCGGTACAGAAGCCGGGTGGTGGAGCTTATGAAACAGTTCACCCACATTGAACTGAAGATAGTTCTTAGGGCATTGAATGGAAAAGTTGACGTACTCGCTCGCTTAGCCAAGGAGCTGGCTGATCCCGATATGGATGAAATTCTGATAACAGTCAGAAGCCGGAAAATTTTACCTCCAGTCTCTTTGTGTGAAGAAGGAAGTGTAGAACAAGAGAACAATCCTGCCGAAGAAGCTTTGATCATCCAAGATGAGCCTAATTGGAGAGAACTTCATAGAGTATCTCCGATGCGACAAGCAGCCCGAAGGAAAATCTGTGAGAATTCAGCTAAAGAAGAGAGCTCTTTGATACATGTTTGTCAATAATACGTTATACCGCAAATCATATGACCAACTTGGCTCAGATGTCTGTCATCGGCCGAAGCCCAAAAAGTCATGAAAGAAGTTCACTCAGGCGTCTGCGGAGCTCACCAATATGGCCCTAAAATGCGGCTTCAAATCAAACGGCTTGGATATTACTGGCCTACCATGATAAGGGATTGCAAAGAACAAGCCAAGAGGTGTCATCTCTGCCAAATTCATGGTGACTTCATTCACAAACATCCCAATCCGTTGTATCCTACGGTGGCGTCCTGGCCCTTCGAAGTTTGGGGCACCGACATAATTGGTCCAAGTGATCCTCCGTCATCCAAAGGCCACCGGTTTATATTGGCCGCAACTGACTACTTCTCCAGATGGGCTGAAGCTGTCCCGCTAAAAGAAATCAAGACAGAAGATATTCTGACGTTCTTTCAGCATAATATTCTATACCGCTTCGGTACACCGAGAAGAATCATATCTGACAAGGGCATTCTTTTAAGAGCTTCAAGGTCTTAAGGTTCGCTACTCAGCACAAGATAGACTGGAGATATTCCTCCATCTATAATCCAAGAGCCAATAGGCTAGCCGAAGCCTTCAATAAAACTCTATGCAAGCTCCTGAGGAAAAATGCTTTAGCAACAAGAGAGACTGGAATCTCAAGCTCCACAAGGCGTTGTGGGCATATCGTACCACGCACTGCACTCCAACTCAGTCCACTACATACTCACTACTCTTTGGAGTGGAAGCAATCTTCCCGCTCAAAATCGAAGTTCCAAGCCTAAGAATGGTCATCCAACATGAGTTGACGGAGGAGGAAAACGTCCTCCTTCGGCTCGAAGAGCTCGATACCCTCGAAGAAAAGAGGCTCGCAGTACAGCAAAATCTGGAGTTGTACCGAGCCTAAATGTCATGGGCCTATGATAAGATGACCCATCTCCGTGCTTTTAAGAAAGGCGAATTAGTGTTGGTCCTCAAAAGACCTATCATCCCCAATCGACATGCCAAGGGAAAATTCGAGCCTAACTGGGAAAGACCATACGTCATCGAGAAAGTGTTTGATGGAGGATCCTACCAGCTGATAAATGCTGAGGGAAAAAGGCTCGTGCCACCTATCAATGGACGATATCTCAAGAAATACTACGCGTGAGTGCTCCAAGTTGCACGCGAAATGAGCATACCGGCCCTACGGTATGGATCATACATCCTGTAAAACCGTATACAATCCACAGGCACAAATGACCCCTATCTCTCGCAAGTCCTACCAACGAGACTACATCTGAAGTCCTACCGCCGATAAAAAAAAAGGTATGTCCACAAGAAAAATGGGCATGGATGAAAACCCGAAAGGGCTCCGTGAGTAAAAGCAGCAAGATTGCCGAAAATTTTATGAAAATCCGAAAGGACGCAAACTCGTGAAAAGAGAGGAAATACACTCACAAAGTCCTCTCGACCTTGTGAGGAGAATATCCCTATGTGAGATCCTTACTACTCACAAAGGAGCAACACACTTAGAAATCCCTATGATTCCTAGGGAGAAATACACCTGCAAGATACTCTCGACTCGTAAGGAGAAAATGCTTTTATGAGACCCTTACGGATCATAAAATTCAAAAGCCTTAGGTGATAGAGATCCAAACCTGTCTCCTAAGCCATCACTCCCCAACAGGCAACGACAAATGATGAGTCGCTCCTGGCACTATGCTTCAATGTTAACGGTGCTGAAGCCAACCCAAAACTCAAACCCCAAGTTTTCCCAAAGGAAAATGATGAGTCGTTCGTGGCACTACGCTTCAGTGTTAGCGGTGCTGATACCGACCCAAAACCGAATCCCTAGTCCTCCCATGGCAAATGATGAGTTTCTCCTGGCATTATTCCAATGTAGCAATACTGATGCTAAACAAAATCCAAATTCTATGTTCCTCTTAAATTCAAAAATCCCACCAAATAAGGCAGAAATCAAACAGATCAAATCAAAGTCCCACCCGGCAGCACTTCTAAGCTCAAAAGTCCTGCTGGACAGTTAAGGAACGTCTAAAACAAATCAAATCAAACAAGTTGATCCCGACACCATAAGAAGCAGAGCAAGTCAACTTCAACCCCGACACCGCAGAAAGCAGGGCAAGTCAAATCAAATCCCGATACCGCAAAAAGCGGAGCAAGTCAAATCAAACCCCGACACCGCAGAAACCGGAGTAAGTCAAATCAAATCCCGACACCGCAAGAAGCTGCGTCCAAGTCGCTAAAAGGGCAGCACCGACCGTCCAAGTCTTAAAAAGGGCAGCACCGACCGTCCAAGTCACTAAAAGGGCAGCACCGACCGTCCAAGTCGTAAAAAGGGCAGCACCGACCATCTAAGTCACAAAAATGGCAGCACTGACCATCCATGCCACTAAAAGGGCAGCACCGACCGTCCAAGTCGCAAAAATGGTAGCACCGATCGTCCAAGTCGCTAAAATGGCAGCACCGACCATCCGAGTCACTAAAATGGCAGCACCGACCATCCAAGTCGCAAAAATGGCAGCACGGACCGTCCACGTCGCTAAAATGGCAGCATCGACCGTCCAAATAGCTAAAATGGTAGTATCGACCGTCCACGTCATCAAAAAGGAACCCAACCAAATCAAGTTCTATATAGAAAAATATCCATCAATTTCATGCACACAATCCACACACGCGGTGTGCATTTATTGATGGGGGCGCTTTTTTTGGGTCAAAAATTACATCCCGGTTGACCAAGTCAAAATCAAAGTCAACCCCTAGCCAAGTGGGCTCAAGCCCAGGTCAAGACCAAGTATGGAAGGGGCCGACCCCCATGACAAAAAGAATGAAGCCATAAGTTGGTTTAATGTAATTTTTTTTAGAAATAAATGTATGTAAAATGAGCAAAAAGCCAAAATTTTGTAAACCCCATAGCTTATGTGCAAAAAGAGATAAGCACACAAGGCATGGGGTGGCACAAGTGCCATTTGGCAAAACTCAAGGGGCTATATGTAAAGTGTGTAGCCTGTAAAGAAAAACATGATGAAAAAATCAACGGGACCTTTTTAATTCTCTCAATAAAAAAGTCTAGGGTTCTGTGCCTTTTTCTCTTTTCTCAAGGTTCTAAACCTTCTTCTTTTTTCATGAATTAAATCAAGAGTTTCACTTTTCTTTTCCCAAAAAAGATTAGTTTTTCACCACAAAACCCATAAAGGGGAGCTCACATCTCCCATCAGATCTCTAAAAGGGGAGATTTTTAAATCCCACCCCCCTTTTTTCTCTAAGATTCAGCCAACAGAGAGGAGGAAGAAGGAGACACATCTCCAAAAACCCTACTTTGGGAAAATCCAAGGCTCAAGAGAAAACCCATGGCTCAAGAGAGAAGAAAGGGGCCTCCTTTCATCATCTCCAAAAATCTCTTAGGAGTTTAAACTCGTCAAAAAATATATATAAAATAATAAATCTTCTTTTTAGGAATTCAACTCCCAAAAGTCAATTAGGAAGTACAACTCCGTGTGTAGGGGCTAAGCCCCTCTTCCCTTTTTTAGGAGTATAACTCTAAAAATCAATTGGGAAGTACAACTCCCTGTGTAGGGGCTAAGCCCATCTTCCCTTTTTTAGGAGTATAACCCCAAAAGTTAATTGGGAAATACAACTCCCTGTGCAGGGGTTAATCCCCTCTTCCCTTTTTTAGGAGTATAACTCCAAAAGTCAATTGAGAGTACAACTCCAAGTACAGGGGCTAAGCGCATTTTTTCTGCAGGCACCTAGCGCCCACGCGCCGGGCTCTTGAAGCGCTGGTGCCCAGCACCCACGCATCCTTAGGATTCCACTCACCCTTTTTTGATACACACTCCACACTCAAAACACGTCCCCCATTAGAAAAAAATTTCTAACGGGGTGCTGTCCCACATCCCGCAAAGGGGCTTCCCAGCCCGCTATCCGAGTAGCGGGACCCCCGTAAACTCTGCAAGATCCGAGATATACCAAAGACCCCTAAAAATACAACACACACATACTGCACATTGAGTTCGCATGACTAGTTGACCTGTCAATCGGAGGTTCCCTCGCTTCAAAGGCGAGGGTTAATTAAGGAAGCTTAGTCCACGGTTGCCGGAGATTCGGATCCCCACCATCAATAAACCTAAGCCTACCCTAGACAGGGGAATCTGTAATGTGCCTGACAAGCGATGCATATTCCCATCCCAATGGGGTGACGAAAAACACCCTATAGTTTGCAAGCTCGATTCGAAGACGACGGAGTTTAGTTCGGGTCTTCCATGATTAGGTGGACACACTACAAAGGTTTTAGCACCATAACTCCTCTCTTTGTTTACAAGATTTCTATATGTGTTGCAATAATTAGTAAATGATGCATTTTGAGTTTGGAATTGGTGCTATGTTTTTTAAAATTATTGTATTATGCTTCCGTCGGGTCCATAAGTATTGCAACCCTAGTACCAGGTTCCCTTCATGGTATCAGAGCCGATCATTTACTTGTAATTTCATTTTGTGGCCAAATGAATCCAAAACTCATTTCTACAAAAAAGGTTTTTTTAAAAACTGCACTAAAACCAATAACTATTTGTGCATAAACTCGTGCATCGAGGCTCAAGATTGACCCCGGGGCTGTCCCTGGGATCAAGGTAGGGGCCCAAATCGAGAGCATCCTCTCGGTTTGGCTGCTGGACCCATGGACACAATTTTGTGGCCATGGGTTTATAGGCCCACCTAGACCTCCCCAGGACCCCATGGGTAATGCCCAAGGTCCCCGCCGGGGTCTCTGGCAGTTTCTAGGTCTTTCGGGACTCAAAGAAGCAAGATACGAGAAAGTTTTTGGTGCCAGACTGATATTGATATTCGGTGCTTGGAATTTCAATTGATCGGGCTTGCGAGTTATTAAATCATTTGGTCGTAGCTCTGAACTAACCCAATCAAAGTGTTTGATCGAGTTGGTTTGGGCACATAAAGGGATTTATATTCAATTGGTATGCAGTTGTTTCTAGTACACATCCTAAATGGAAAAAGGCCATACAACATTACTCATCAAGAAGCGCACCCTCAGATGAGTAACATGTGAGAGAAACAATATTCTCAATATTACTATGACGAAATACCTAGCATAAATATCTATATCATCGATCACCTCAAAGAATCCTGAGACTTCCAACGTCTGGTTCTCTACTTTATTCTTATATCTATGAACTTCTCAAAATTTTGGACTTACATTTCAACAAAATACGTGTCTAAAATAAGAGAAGTTATAAGTAAATAGAATATGGTACGAGTATCAACCCCTTATCCAAATAGACATTGGACAATATACATAAATATATACAAGTCCCCTGAGTTTACTAACTCAAAGTCCGTGTGTTGTAAGTTGAAAATTGTGTTCTGGTTAAGAAAAATTACACCGTTATTCAATATTCCTTACCTAATCATCAACTGATAAAGGTAAATATTCTAAACACAATTTCAAAAATTCATATCTCACTTTATGAAATAAAGGTACAAATATATCAATTTAAAATTGGTGCATAACAATATATATTCAAAACCAAATATTTGCCGATAGGCAAAACCAGGTGATTTCTCCAATATCATTAATTACTACGAATTCCGATATTGAGGATTAAATCACCAAATCCCTAATACTCTACTCCTTCTTAGCATCTGTAATGTCCTACATATGTAGGATCTAATCCGGTATCCATATACCCAGGAGTCAGAATTAATTGAGAAACGCTTTTCAATTATAACCGTCCAGGAAAACTGAAACATAAAAATGTTTCAAGGAGGTGGCCGGGTATTCCTAATACTACCTCTTCCAATACCAGACTCATGACAGTAGTTGCAATTTCCTTTGCCCTTACTTCAACCCCTTTAAATATCTCCACAACTTACCTTCTGTACACCATACTTAGGCTAGTTAATATTCTTCCTTCCCTATCTTTCAGCACCTGCCTAAGATTTGGAAGAAGATAATCCGACAAGCGTAACTGATGTACTTCCTAATAAAAGGAGCTCGCAACTTGAGAGAATGTAATGGGGAGAGACAAAAGAATTTTCAAATTCAATTTCTTCAGAACCGGTGGCCATCCTCGAACTGAATCAACTTTCTTCGAGTTCGTATGTAACTATACGAGATGGTCTATCCAAATAAAGTGAGTCTTCGTACTGATACGGTATATTCTGGGGAAATGCAAAAGTGAAGTAGGAATGGTAGGGATATTTGCGACTTTGTCGTGAATCGTGATAATCCAAAACCGGATGGTAAACAGGTTCGGTTTTAACTTGGTTATGAGTTTTAGTTTAAGGCGGGTCATGGTCTCCGCCAGAGAGAGAGAAAAGAAACACTCAGCGTGCACTCTATCAAGATTAAATTCGTTTATTAATTTATCTAATTAGGATGGCCCCCACTGTTTTCTCGAATTCTCCTTCAAACCCTAAAAAGAGAACTTGTCGGGATCATCTGAAAATCACCCGGGAGTAATACCTACTCATTAGTGGGAATCGGGACCCAACTATTATCGTATTATAACCTTGATGGAAGCCAACAAGTCACCAAACTTCAGAAAGTATGCATACACTGGGCAAGTTTCTCTTATATTTGAAACTCGCGATATGGTTTTTATCACTAGGATCCTAGTGACATTGACTGAGTCAGCAAATCAAAGGGTCCTAGTAAAGTTCATTCCGCCATTATCTTGATTGCATTAAACCCATCCGTACGAGCCCTTGGCTGAGTCAATAAGGTCGTACGACTGTCCAAACCAATCGCATCTAATACTATAAACAAGCACCACTCCGCTACCGTACACTACACCTTGACTGAGCTAACAAACGCAACACGAATACTAAGTACTACTCATAGGAAATGATGGAGGGTACGGCTGGTTTTTATGAAAACCCTTAACGTAATGAACTTGATCTCGTTGAATGAACAGAGCAGTTTTAAAAATGAGTGGTTTAGGATCCGCTTTTAAAACGAGTGGTTTTGAAGAAAACCAAGTAGATTATGGTCACGTAAATTTTTTTCTTAAAAGTGAATTCCTCGTGAAGGGAACAAGGCTCTTCCCTCATCGAATGAGGTGTGGGATATTCCTAACGAATACATTTATGCAAAGAAAAAGAATACGCATATAGTTTCTTTGGAAAATTTGGTTCCCGCAACATCATTATGGGATTTTTTTTCTTTGCATTAATCCAATTAACGCAGTTCCATCAAATATACCTATCACACCAGTAGCAACGAAAATAGAATGCACGTATATGCCATCCGCATTCACCACGCAGCCTCGGTTCTTCACCGTAAAGTTACTTAACTTACGGCAGGGCAGGAACAGAGCTAGCATGGATGAAAAACATACAACATTTATTATTTATAATATATATATATATATATATCGTCATCTCAGGCATGATAATAATCATCATAAGCATGCAGTACACAATATGGAATAACGGATAATCTAGGATGACTACATTTCATTTGAGCCCCAAATGAAACCAAAAAGTTCCCTGGTCGTGCAGATAGCCCATACAAAATCAGCCTCTAGACCACTACAAGTGCGGCAAGCCATCCGCCAATCTTAGAAGCAAGGCAAGCTCAATCAACAAAGTGAAGGGGCCACTCAGCATTTCCATAACCCGGTAACTTGAGCTCCTGTTCACTTCAGAATATTGCATTTAATACCGCTCATTCTTATGCACATTTGCATGTAGATAGATGTTTTTGATCCATGTTTGCTACATGATTTCGGGTTACAGGTTCTCAGGAGCATTCAGTCTAAGATAGCACAAATCACACACATTCTCTGCAAAAATGACGTTTTCAGAACAAACGACCGACAAAATACTAGTTTCAGCCATATCAAATCTATTAGGTGTCGTTTACCTGTTTACGAGACAAGATAAAAGCAGCAGTCATTCTTATCTCAGACAGCATAGAACATTAGGGAAACGCATTAAATGAAATTTGAAAATGAATAAAGAAGATGTGATGTCAGAATAAGACAAAAAAAACCGTAACTTTGGACTTCTGTTCATCTGAAATAAAATTGATAGCTTTTGTAAATGTTATGATGAAAATAGGAAGAGTGAAGCGACATAAGACCACTGAAGAAAAACGGAGCACCAATTCCAAGAAATGGCTGTGGTTCCTCAAGGTTAAATAAGGGTCGGCAGCGGATCGGTGGCCTCATAGACATAAGACGTGACGAAATTTTGTGGGTGTTTTGGTCAGTATATAAGGGTTCAAAAAACAGCTCTGTGGTTTCATTCCAGAGCCTATAAAAGCACCAGATCAGAAGCAAAGAAGGGATATGTTAGGTTTTGTAAAAAATTAGAATTAGATTAGATAGCCTCTTCTTCATCTTGTATGCCATTAAAGAGTTGTGAAAGCTTTTGAGTGTTGTATGAATGAAGATGAGAGTTATTTTTATTTTGTAATAAAGGTTTTTTCTTCATTTTATTATCTTGCAATTTTAATTTATGTCTTGTTCTTTAAATTCCTTAAATAACTTGTTCTTGATTTGATAAATTAGTTGTTGTTGTTTTATTGATTTTTCTTTATCCTTTTTTCCTTAATCTAATTTTTGAAACGATGATACTCAATGGTTGTTTCTTGCTCTTGTGAGAACCCAAGTAGTTAGTTTTCATTCTTTTCACCAATATTCTCTTCTCTTTCTCTTTTTTTGTTTGGTTTTAATTTTAATAATGGATGAGTAATTTCTCACTTGTTAGAATTAAGGAGAGGGTAGTTCGAGAGACGGAAAACTCCCTTGTTCTTCTCTTTACCCACATATTTAGATTGAATTTAGACCAAACAAACTCAACACTCTCCGTTAGGCGCACTATTCATGACATATAGTTGGAACCTAATCAGAGACTTGTTGTGATTTGTTTGGCCTAAGCTTGGAGATAAGAGCAAAGGACAAGGGTCAACTAAAACGGACTTAATAAGGGGTGACAACTTGCAAGTACCCTTTTAAAGCACCCTAATCCACCTTTTTCGATTACTCTAGAACCAATTCTAATTTTGGCACAAACGAAAGAATATGGAATTCATAACCCAACCACCTAATCCTAAATCATAACAAGCTCGCTTGGACATAATACATATCACATAGTTAGAAAGAAACACCCTTGGACTCTTTAGACATATCACATAACTCTTCTAAAACAAGAAGAACGATGTTCCATCTCTGAATGGACAACCCGTACTCATTACAGCTAGCTTCTGCGACACCGTTCTGATTGTGGTAAGTAGAACATCATAGAATACACGATTTACACATCAATCAGCACCCTTCCGCGGGTTTATCTTACACCCCCTATGAGTGCAGCAAGCAACCCGTCAATCCTAGAAATGGGGTACCCCTCCCTCAATAACACGAATGGGCTATCCAGCGCTTTCTAGAATCCAGTTACTCGAGCACTCCACCGCGGGGTAATCCTAGTACCTGTACACACACACACACACACAAAGGCGATATCGACCGCAACCGGAACGAGTCCCAAAAAAATAATAATACATCAAGCGGCAACGGCGGCCACATGTCGACCGCTCGTCCCGAATAAATTAATACACAATTTGACATTACAGTACAACCAATCACACGCGGGGCTATCCAACATGACTATCCGACTTAACCATAACCATAGATACATAATCACAACACAAAATATCAAATGCGTAACGTCTTCTAATTGAACTTATAGCAACTAGATGATGTTTTACCACGCATAGCAAGCAAGGAGGATCATAAACGATGCAAAAGAATCGACCGAAACATTTTCCGTAACTTCCATAATACACAGATAACACCTAGTGAAATCTGGTCTAAAAAGAAGTATCAGAAAAATCCTATTTCCTACATATCAAGCCCATAAAGAAAAACCAGAGTTCATAGCTCTTACCCTGGATGCCAAAAATGGCCAAAAGTCCATTTTTGGCAGCCAAGTTGTGAGCTATGGTGCTCGGGTTTTCCCAAATGCATACATATCCAGCATAGGTCCCTTTGCAGTACTTTAAAAAAATTTCAGAGGGGGTTTCAAAAACGAACAGAAACTTGATCTTGTAAATGAGAAACGGTTCGAAACTTATGCATCGTATACATCTAGTTCTGGTGTTTGGCCTGGACTCTAATACTACTAAAGGGTTAGTCAGCGCAGCAAAAACTGGCCGTGGCTCCCATAGGTCACTCAGCAGCTACTTTTTACGTAGTCCTCTCATAACGGAAAATAGCCCGCCTTACCATATAACCCCACAGGGCACTCTGGGGGTAAGAACCTACGCTTCAACACTACAGCTGCACACTGAGAACCTTCCATGGGTCGGCATCCCTACCTAGTAGCTCTAATACTACTGTAGGGATGCTTATGTTAGCGCAGCAAAAGCGGAAGAATAAATGCACAACAAAAATTTTTAGAACAAACCACAAGCATCCACACCTTGGAATTCTTAAAAACAACTAAACTAGCAAACAACATATAGTTACCTTTATAGCGTGTCCGCCCATTTGCGGAAGAACCCACCAAGCTCCATAGACTCTAGCTAGACTCTACGAGCTCCCGAGTGAGTGCACTAGCTGGCCGTATCAGCGTAGATGATCCGCGATGAAAGGAACTGGCCTGGAGCTTTATCTCTATCTCCAAGTAAAGAATCACCCTTTAGTGACTTGCTAGGTGTAGAGAATGGTGATGTGCCAAATGGGTATCCTCTTTTTTTCTCATTCTCTCACTCACTCAAAACATGCCATTGAAGTAGAAAGGAAGCTCTTAAGCTTTGAGGAAGAAGAAGATGAAGCGGATGGCTTTAGAAAATAATTATCCTTGGCCTTTTCTTTTCTATTCCCTTCTTTTTTATTAAGTGGTCATGCCACTCATCTCATCCATCCCTCTATCCTCTTTGTTGTCATACAAAGAGAGAGAGAGAGAGAGAGGGAGATGGGCCCGAGAGAGAGAGAGAGATGGGCCCCATCTTCATATAGTAACATACTATATATATATATATATATATATATATATATATATATTATGAAAGTGGGACTAATATATATCATATATATGTTAAATATAAAGAGAAAAAGTATATGTATCTAATACACATACACATCATGTATCCAATACACAACAAGCCATCCATATCATCTCTTGTAAAGATTCTATGTGCAATACCAGAAACCATGTTAAAATACGGTTATTAAGTCAAGTATTGACTTAATATTCCGGCTTATAAATAAACCGGCTAGTATTGCGGTTGTCCGATTAAATCACATATATCCAATATACGTATTTAATTGAACTCATGCACGTATCCAATATGCACGCCACATCACTTTTCGTCTCGGGCGGGTACTTTTGTTGCGGGACTCTAAAGACCTGTCAATACGCTGGTAGTAGATTACTAGATCATATCCATAACCCACAAGTATGTCAGTGGACCTAGCTGTATGTAACGGCTATCTGGTTATGATCAAGATAAAAGCAGGTCGACAAGCAAGCTCATCCTGACCCGACAAGGTCTATTAGTGACAGTTACCGTACAGTCCGCTCTCTTCGCCTAAGAGTGTTGCATACCGGGTCTAGGGGATGGATCACGCCAAACCCCTAATAACCCAATAAGTCATGCCGGTGTCAAGCTCATCACCTACTAAGAAACTACTAATCTCCTATCAGTAAATCTCATCCACCCTGACCAGGGATTTATAATGATAACCAATCGAACACAGCGCAACATCGACTCCCAATACCAGAAGAGACGAATACTCTCAATCCGCTCACTGCCTCCATGTGGCTCAGGACTGCATCCAATTAAAACCTATTTGCAGGACTCAGTAGAGCAATGGTAGGGTAGTAATTAAAGTATATTGGGAAGTCACACAAGACAAATGACGATCTCAAGTCAACAGACCACTCTTTACTCATTTCACCAGAGTTCTAGGCGAGTCTGTCTGGTGTAACTCATAACCCAATAAGCACATGTATACAATCTTTGGTGGAAGACACCAATGGCTATGAGACTGGCCATCACCCCTTGTCGGGATCAATAAATGTACACACTACTCTACTCTGAAATATTGATGCCCAGTCTCGATACTCCCACGACTTGGGATATTAAGGATGTGCTTATAGACTACCCAAGTCTCACCAGTATGATCACCATCATCATCCTGGTAGTCAAGCAAAGATCCTAATAACAAGTAAAACGTATACACATAAATGATGAAGACAAACCAGATAGTATGTTATTATCTCGAGGAAGACTGTTTTACCTATATAGGTCCTCCTTCAATTATCATAATTTCCCGCTTGCAATTACAATAATTGCCTTGAGGGCACTATATCCAACAAAATTTATGTTGATGATATTATTTTCGGTACTACTAACAGCTTGCTATGCAAGGAATTTTCTGAGTGTATGCGTAGTGAATTTGAGATAAGCATGATGGGAGAGCTGAGCTTCATGTTAGGACTTCAAATTAAGTAATGTCAAGATGGGATATTCATTAATCAAGCAAAGTATGCCAAGGAGCTAGTTAAGAAATTTGATCTTGAGAACGCGAAAGAATGCTTCACTCCCATGGCACAAAACACCAAAATTGATGATGATGAGAAAAGTAAAATGGTAGATAGGCGCACGTATCGAGGTATGATTGGTAGCATATTATATTTAACTTCTAGTAGACCTAATATCATATTTAGTGTATATTTATGTGCTTGTTTTCAGTCAAATCCAAAAGAATCTCTCCTTCCATATGTGAAACGCATAATTAGGTATATCAAAGGGGCATTAAATGTAGGTTTATGGTATCCTAAGTCAATATCACTTGATTTAGTTGTTTATTGTGACGCCGAAATTGCAGAGATTAAAGTAGATCGTAAAATACTAGTGGCACATGCCAATTACTAGGATTTTCCTTAGTCTCATAGTTCTCTAAAAAAGCAAAATTCGATAGCTTTTTCCACAACCGAAGACGAATACATAGTAGTCAGTTGTTGTTGTGCTCAAATTTTGTGGATGAGACAAATTCTTAAGGATTAAGATTTAACATTTCAACAAACCAACATCTATTGTGAAAAAATTAGTGCTATAAATTTGTCTAAAAACCCTATCCACATTCTAGAACAAAATACATAGATATCCGTCGTCACTTTTTGTGAGATCATAGGGATAAAGGTGATATTTCTTTGGAATGCATTGACACTGGACATCAATTAGCCGATATTTTCACCAAATCTCTAGATGAAAAGAAATTTTGTTTTATTCAAAGAGAATTGGGGATAGTATCACTAGTTGATTAAGCGGCATGGCAATTGCACATACATATGCTAAACATTATATTAAGACTACTACATTCATCATATTAGTTAATTTTGAGTATGTGCATTCATTTCATCAAGTATGTTATTTTTGATATGCTGTATTTATGCTGGTTTTCAATGATTTTCATGCATTAAATTGATTTTGAGAACCTATTTAGATCAAAAATATAAAATTCTCATATTTTTAGTGCAAACTCATAAAACGTTTTTATTGTTTCTAGTCGCATGTTAAATTACTTTGAATCATGATTATGATTGGCATACATACGACCTAAGAAAAAATTTGGATGATTTATAAATATATTGAAACACAATTTTTGATCGCAGTAAAATATCTTGAAACACGATCTTGAAAATTATAAAAATGTGAAAATTTCTCAAACGTGTGCATGAATTACACACTAATTGTATTAACCATGAGAACGCTCTGCCATTAGGCAACTAATAGTGTATGACTTCATTTGAAAAAATTAGGATTCAAACATATGATGCCTTCATGCGTCATTGTTTTAAAATAATTATATGGATAAGTGCAAAGAAAAAGGGGTTACTCATCTTGCATATGATACTGACGATAAAAGATGGCTGTATCTCAATGGTTACAGAGAAATGCGCAACAACTATGGTTAAATATCATCTATCGTATCTTAAATCTCATATGAGAGTCGAGAATTAAAAACAGAAAAGAGTATCATCTAGGAATGCATATGCAATTATATGTGTTCGAAGTTTAACAGTCCAAGCAATGTGTCTTATCATATCTTGGTCTCGTTATTAAAGGGGGAGATAAACTTCATATCCATAAATTTTTTTCTTACTATAGAATTTATATGCTTAAAATTGGTTGATATATTTTAATTTAAAAATTTTTAAGATTCACATATATGCATCATTGAGCTATTTTGAGAATTTTTGTGTGTTTCAAAGGTATGTTTTGATATTATCTACATAGTATCCATTTGTTACAATCTAAATCGATTAATATCGTTTTTCTTAGTTGTGTATTAAGGTAATGAATATGTACGCCTGTTGACTATATTTTACTAGTTATGGTAAACTAGATAATTTTCATGCACTATCAATTTATGGGTAATAAGTATTTTCATTTAAACCGGTATTTCAAAACCTTGCATTTTTATTCATTCATTACTCATCATAATAACTAATATATTGTATTTTAACACTTAATGAATTCTACTAAAATTTTGAAAAAAATGATTTTTGATACCATTTGTCAATATATAATAAGGGGAGGAAAAAAAAACAAAATTTTGTGAATTTTATGAATTTTAAATTTTGTCAAAATAAGGAGAATCATAGTTTAATGGGGAGTACTTAGGAGATTTTAGAAAGAACAAAAATTTTTGACAACTCATGCATATAGATAGGGAAAGTCTTATTTATTATGTTTGAGAGTTTTAAACGAAAATCGCATTTCAATTTTTCTTTATAAGTACTTATTTACCATCATCAAAAAGGAAGAGATTGTTGGCCCAAGTGTCATGCTTCAAATGTTTATGTTTTCAATGTTTCACATTCTCCATTGTTGAATATTTTGATGATAGCTAATAAGTACACATGTTGCTAAACTCCGTTTTAAGTTCATGAGTGCAGGTGAAAAGATTTACATGTGTTCAAAAGTCAGAAATCACACATGGTGAAAAAAATTGAAGTAACAAAATATGAAAAATCGAAGAAATCATGCCTATAGTCTTCGAGAGCTGGTGAAGAACTTGTTATAGATATACTGGATATTAATGAAGTTTTAAATAAAAATTTGAGAAGAGTTAAAGAGCTTAGAAGTTGATATAGAGGTGCTGAGACACATTTGAGCTCAGTAACAGCTAAAGCCCATATAGCAAAAACCCTAATCTCTAAGGCCTATATAGATAAAACCATAATCTATATATAGGGTTGGAGAGTTACAAAATTTTTTATCTTTGTAGACATTAAAGGGAGAAGAAAAGGCTTCACTCATCAAAGATCCATATTCAAGGGAGATTTTCCATCCAAACCACAAGGCTGGTTTGGTGAAATTGTTCTAACTCATTTATTAGGATTTTATTTTTTGTTAGAACAATTGTATTAGGGTTTGGGATATTTCTAGGTTTATATTTCTAGATCTAGTTAGTTTGAATTACCTCACCTTATTATTAGAGGTAATCGTTGATTTAAAACAGATATTTTTATTTTTCTTTGACATTGGCTTGTACAGTTTGTTTACCGTCCGAAAGTGTGAACAGTTTATTTCTTTGGCTAAGGAAATATATTAGAAATTCTCGGAGGCGGGGTAGGAGACGTAGGCAGGGGGGCCGAACTCCTGAATAATTCTCTGTGTTTGTGATTTTCATTTTCTGTGATGTTTTCTATTTTATGCTTGTTTATATTCCGCATTAGCTATTAATTAGTTTAATTGAATAAGTAGAAATCGAATAATTTATCATTTAGAGCCAGCATCCTATTCACCCCCCTCAAGGGTAATCATATCTAAGTTTTTCAAAATTCGCCGCTCTCATTACGATAAATTCCCTATTATCTGTCACGACCCAAATGTGGCACGTGACCAGCACTTAAATAACGTGGCATCTAAAGACGTCGACGCGGTCCAAGTAAGCCGAAATCCGGAATCTAAACCCTTTTTGAAAATATTGGAGGTGGGGTTTAAAATAGTCATCAGATGGGATCAGTTTAACTAAGTATGTTTGAAAAGTATCTATGACGTTTTGAAATTCGACAGCACCTCCTTTGTAATTTGAATAAACCCGCTACAACATAAAAATATAAATAGCATCCCAAAGGGAGCTAGCTTCTACGCCCAAACGGCGGAGCAAACAAGCAAACAATATACGACGTACAATGACGAAGAAAAGAAAAGCGAAACAAAATCAACAATATAAAATGGTTAACTCCAATGAGTGCGACATTACAATACAAAAACTCTAAGTCTCTCTTCTAAGTCCACAATATACCCTTTCTAAGTTGATGGAGTTTTACTAGATACAAAAAGATAAGAATAAACGAATGTGAGTACGTACAACAGTAACCCACCTACCAAAGCAATCACCGAAAGGAATGTATGCCCCAAGCCGCTGATAATCCAAGCGGTAAAACCTGCAGGAAACTGTGGCACAGCGGGGATGAGTTGCCAACTCAGTGAATAAAAGTACATCACAAGGTAGAAATCGAAATACATAACGTTACCTAGATCATAAATATAATACTAGCATATCCTGCACTAATATAATATATAATATGCATATGTATCATAAATGTAACTCTATCCATCACATAAACCCAAAATAGGATGTATCAATGCAAATGATATGTATCTAGGTATAAGACCATAAGTAGCCGAAAATATATATGTAAAACCTCTTCTTTAAAATAGTTGCGGAATACATATGTCACGACATAAAAGCAGACGTGATAGTATGAAATATAATAGGTATCTTCTTTAAGATATACATCCTGCTGTTTTAATAAATAGTGTTAAGAGGTTTACAATTTAAAAGATTCCAATGTCATACCAGACACATCAAAATAATGAGACTATAGCTCGATTTTGAATTCCTTTTTATATGCAACAACTCGTAAAAAGGTATGCAGGTACTGTCCCCCGGATCAGTCCTGGGCGGCTACAATAACTCATAACATAACTATATACCTCGTATGATAGCAACATATCAACATCTGGATGTCCAGCATCGACACCCGAAATCAGAAATCCCTCATGTCCATCACCGACACGCAAATCCTCAAATCTCTCGTGTCCATCACCGACACGCAAATGCAGATATCGTCGACACCATCTCAACAAATGATCGCCACCCGATATCCCTGGCCCCGGTCAGTATCCTCTGCATATCCGCCATGCCCAATCTATCCCCGGTCAGTATCCCCTAGATATCTGCCGTGCTCATCTCTATCTCCGGTATCGAGTATTCTCGCTAGGCTCCCCGCCTCTACTGCGGCTATCCTACCCATCGGTCTCGACCGGGTCCACCATGTATCCGACTGTATATCCCCCCACTCAGTCTGGATAACGTAGTAATTCGTAACCGTATAGCCCCCCCACTCGTTTCGGAATAAAACCAAAACATAAAAACGACTCATAGTGGACATCAACTCATCAAATCCAAAGATAACAAGTAAAGAATAAGAATAATCTCATAGATCTTTCTGATAATATATTATATATATACATATATAATAGCGTCCCATACCACTGATATATATCATCAAAATAAAACATCCTGAAAACTTATAAGAATCAAATACGAATATCCGTGTTACTGATGTTCATAAAAATTCAGTGGGTAAGGATGGTACTGTACGTAAATATAGACATACAGGCGACAAACGTATCAATTCTACTATGTCATGGTAATACTAATGATGTGTGGTGTAGCATACGCGTCTGTGCTCATGCAGCATGGCAATCATTAGTATTTGTGCAAGTGCTCTAAAAGTGTATATAGCATACTCGTATCGACATCTACATACGCATCACGTAGTATAGCAGTCCTACAGTGACATGGCAGTACCAATGAGGTGTAGTGTAACATATGCGTATGTGCTTATGCAACATAATACTCATTGGTAGTTGTGCATTGTTCTATCATTGTGTTCGTATCACGGAAACGTATAACATCGATAAATATATCGCGAACATGTAAGGTAAATCTAAGCGTAACTATTAATTGTAACTATTTGCTATGACCTATACCATTATCTTTGAAAATGGAATGAAACGTTGGTTTTGAAATAAGAAAGCTGCCTTAGGTGAAAATAGATATTCGTTTTGGAAATTGGCATCGCGTCCTTGTCATTTATCATTAAAAAGGGAAAAGGATCGTTAGTTTTTAAAATAGTATAGCTCACTCAAGTATTACATTCAAAACGGAAATAAAATATGACTCTACGAGTCTAAAGGAAACTTGGTTGTTATTCGGCATGTTAATCTCGTTATCACAAGTACGGTATGATTCCTCGTACAATATTCACATTATCATAATATCCAAATTATCTCAAGTACGGCATGATCCCTAGTATAAATCTACCAAACCATGAATAAAACTGAAGGGTTACCCTAGTGCCCCGGCCAACTTCTGTGGCCAAATGCGGAACAAAAATTTTATAACAAACAAAAACTTGGCACTAGAATAAAACTTAACCGGATCTTTACCATAAACCTAGTTAGCAAATCTAGAGTTGTATCTACTATTATGAGGAACTCTTACCAAACGAACCAAGTCCTTCGTTCTTCGTTCTTCATCCTTAGCTCCTCGTAGCCACCTTGAACTTGTTTGATCTTCCTTTTCTGCTCCATCGGCTCTCCGGGATCGAGGTTGTTCTCTGGTCTTCCTTGGTCCTTGATGATCCACCCGAGGGGTATGATCCATAGCTCTAGCTCTTTGCTAAATGTCAAAAGAGCAACTAGAGAACTTGGGATGCTAGTCCAAGTAATCTAGGATGTAGTTTTGGAGTTCTAAGTGTGAAGCTATCTCTTTCTTTCCTCTTCACTTGATTCTCAACACATGAGAAGGTGGTGAAGAAGAAGAAGATGAAGGTAGAGGAAGCTAAAGAGGAAGGAAGAGATGAAGAGCAAAAGAGAGCTCAAGAAAATAATGAATCAAGAATGAAAGAGAAAATACACATCTAGGTTTTGTGTATCAATTCTTTCATTAAACAATTAGCAACCATGCTTCAATAGTAACTCCAAAATGAATTATAAATTCATTTGATTACTATTGAAGCATGGTCACCTCCATTCCTCCCTTACCTCTCACTTTACACCTCATTTCCAATTATCAAATAAAAGGAAAATAAATAATGAGGTAGCCACCTTCTAGAAGGAAATCTGTAATAAATACGGATTTCAGTCTACTGTACATACATACCGGCAATTAAATAAAAATCCGAACGTCCAAAGAGATAGAATAACACGAAGAACGTAATACTAAAATATATATATCGAAATACATATACATAAATTATTAAATCAATATCTGATTTAATAATCCGGCTCAAACCCGAGCTGGCTAGTATTACCAATTGTCCGATCGAAAGTCCTAGTACAAAGTACATCAATCGATCGAACCCTGCACGTATCCAATACGGCTACTACATCGTTTCGCCTGAATCAAGGAACCCCTCTGTATGGGACTCTAAAGACTCGACAGTACTCTGGCAGTGGGTTTAACCATAAGTACGTCAGCGGTACTAGCTGTATGTAACGACTACCCAGGTACCTGTCGAAAGGAAGGACAATGAGCAAACTCATCCGGATCTCCTACTGAGCCTATCCATGACAAAATCCGTACAGTCCGATCTCTTCGTCAAAGAGTATCGCATACCGGGTCTAGGGGTGGTGAACGTCAGACCCTAACAACCTGATAAGTCGTGTCGATGTGGATCAGGACCAATCCGGGAAACTACTGATCAACCTATTAGTAAATCCTAAGTGCCTTGGCCAAGGTCTTATGGTCCTGACCAATCGAATCACAGTGCGAAATCGACTCTCTATACCGGGAGAGACAAATCCCCGACAATCGCTCACTGCCTCCATGTGAATCGGGACTGAACCCAACCAAAACCTGTTTGCATGACTCGGTAGAGCCGTGGTAGGGCAGTGATCAAAGTTCAGTAGGAACTCACACGAGAAAAATGCCGATCTCGGGTCCAAAGACTAACCTATACACATGTCACCTGAGAACTTCCATCTGACGATAGGTATAGTACCACATGAAAGTTCTCGACGAGTCCGTCCAGTGTACTCACACCCAATGAGCACCTATATACGATCTTAGGTGCATCGGACCAATGGCTGCAGGACCAACCATCCCCCGACGGGGATAGAAACGTACACACCAGTCTACTCTGGAGTATCAGTGCCCAGTCTCGATACTCACTCGACTAGGGACCATTTAAGGATGTGCTTATGGACTACCCTGCTCCCACAAGTATGATCTCCATCACAACGCAGGTAGTCAAGAAAGATCCTAGGGGCTTTATCAACATGTAACCGCAATATGTAATAACGAGTATGACATATGCCATGTTAAGATAAAGACAAACCACAATAGTATACTACCGTATCGAGTCTTTATCAATATGTGCAAACCAAATATAACAACAATACAAATAAATACACATATCCCGATAAAGACAAGTCAAATAATATACTATAAAACTGAGCAAGATTGTTCTGTACATACATATCCCTAGTATCTTATATGTATGCATATACAATACTGGCCACTATGGCATATACATCCAACAATCTCCCACTTGCACTAAAGGCTAGTGATTGGCATACCGAATACCCAACGTCTGCTCTAAGGCCAGCTGCTGGCGTACCGCATACCCAACATCCCAAAAAGACACTCGAACTGTGCTTGAGGGAGGGCCTTTCTGAATGGACCCGCCGTGTTGTCTTTCGTATCCACTCTCTGGACCTCGATCTCCTGGCGATCTACGATCTCCCTGATCAGGTGATACCGCCTTAAGATGTGCCTGGATTTCTGATGAGACCATGGTTCCTTCGCTAAAGCTATAGCCTTATTGTTATCACAATACATAGGTATCAGATCAACAATGGACAGAACTACCTGAAGTTCAGCTATGAACTTCTTCATCCAGACCGCTTCTTTTGCGGCATCGCTTGCAGCAATGTATTCAGCCTCCATCGTCAAGTCTGCGACGGTATCCTATTTAGAACTCTTCCAACATACCGCCCCTCCGTTGAAGGTAAAAACAAAACCCGAGATAGACTTGTTGTCATCCTTATCACTCTGGAAGCTTGAGTCGGTAAAGGACTCGACCTAGAGGTCTCCATTACCGTAAACCAGGAACATCTCCTTAGTCCTTCTCAGGTACTTGAGAATGTTTTTTACTGCTGTCCAGTGGTTCTCACCTGGGTCTGATTGATACCGGCTCACCACGCTTAGCGCGTAAGCTACATCTGGTCTTATACATAGCATCGCATATATTATAGATCCTACCGTCGAAGCGTAGGGTATAGTGCTCATGCGAACCCTCACCTCGTCAGTCTTGGGAGACATCTCCTTGGAGAGGGTGATTCCGTGCAATGCGGGTATGTTACTGCGCTTGGAATCTTCCATACTAAATCTCTTTAGTACGGTCTCTATGTACCTGGACTGCGAAAGTCCCAGTAGTCTCTTGGATCTATCTCTGTAGATCTTGATCCCCAAAATGTACAAGGCATCACCTAGGTCTTTCATGGAGAACCTTTGTGATAAGAATAGCTTGACCGATTGTAGCATAGGAATGTCATTTCCTATCAAAAGAATGTCGTCCACGTACAAGACCAGGAATACGACAGTTCGTCCTATAATCTTCTTATATATACATGGCTCATCTTCGTTCTTGATGAAGTCAAAGTCCTTGACTGTCTCATCAAAACAGATGTTCCAGCTCTGCGATACTTGCTTCAATCCATAAATGGATTTGAGCAGCTTGCACACCTTCCCGCTGCTCCCACTGTCTACAAAACCTTCTGGCTGACCTATGTAAATGCACTCTTCTAAACTTCCGTTTAGAAAAGCCGTTTTTACGTCCATCTACCAGATCTCATAGTCATGGAAGGCAGCAATGGCAAGTAGGATCCTAATGGATTTGAGCTTAGCCACTAGAGAAAAGGTTTCGTCATAGTCCACTCCTGGTCTTTGACGAAAACCTTTTGCAACAATTCTAGCCTTATAGGTTTCCACCTACCCATCTACACCAAGTTTCTTCTTGTAGATCCATTTGCATCCAACGGATTTTACCCCAAGTGGAGCAACTTCTAGGGTCCACACTTTATTGGTGTACATGGACTCCATTTCAGATTGCATGGCATCCAGCCACTTATCAGAGTCCCTACTGATAATGGCCTGCCTGAAACTAGTAGGATCATCTTCTTCCAAGATGCAATCCTCTCGATCCCCATCTATAAGAAAACCGTAGTATCTCTCGGGCGGATGAGAAATCATACTAGATCTACGGAGTGGCTGAGGTTCGTCTGGGATTACTGAATTTAGTGGTTCCTCCAAATCTTCAGTTACATTTTGTGGTTCATGAATTTCTCTCAGTTCTACCGTACTCCTACTAGTTTCTTTTGCTAGAAACTCCCTTTCTAAGAAGGTAGCATGGCGAGATACAAACACCTTCTGTTCCTGAGTGTGGTAGAACAGATATCCTAGTGAATCCTTAGGATATCCCACAAATTTACATAGAACTGACCGTGCCTCAAGTTTGTCCGGTTTTTGTCTTTTCACATAGGCCGGACAACCCCATATCTTAAATCGCTTAAGATATGGATTTCTTCCACTCCATATTTCATATGGAGTCTTAGGTGTTAGTGTATATGCCCTAGAGGCCATTACTGTATCATACTAGTTTGTATATTACTTAATGGATGCTTGGGATATTCACCTTGTATATACAATCTTGCTCAAAATAGTAGTATGCTACTTGGTTTGTTTCTACTTCAATGTGTACTTGTGTTTATTTCAGTATATCACTTATACGCATTAGTGGAGCCCTTAGGATCTTTGCTTGATTACCAGCGTTGTGATGGCAGTCACACTAGTGGGGGCTGGGTAATCTATAAGCACATCCTTATACAGGTCCCTAGTCGCAGGACTATCGAGACAGGGCATCGATACTCCGGAGTAGACTAGCGTATGCGCTTCTCATCCCAGTGTGGGAGATGGTCTGTCCCACAGCCATCAGTACGTCGTACTGGAGATAGTATACGGGTGCTCGTTGGGTTACGAGTACACTGGACAGGACTCGTCGGGAACTGACAGGTTGGTATTATACCTATCGTCAGTTATCAGTTCCCAGGTGACATGAGTACAGCTTAGTCCGCTGACTTGACACTGGCACTTCGCCTCAAGTGTGTTCCCACTGCACTTTGATCACTACCCTACCACGGCTCAAAGGAGTCGTGCAAACGGGTGGTGGTTGGGTGCAGTCCCGAAGCACTTGGAGGCAGTGACGGTTAGACAGGATTCGTCTCTCCCGGTATTGGGGGTTGACATCGCGCTGTGTCTAGGAGAGCCATTACACGAGTAGTCCCTGGCCTGGGCAAACGAGATATACTGGTAGGTTTCCAGTGTTATCTCAGGGTGCTTTGGGCTTCGCTCCGGCACGACTTGTACCGCTATTGGGGGACTGACGTTTACCACCCCCTAGGCCCGCCATGCGATGTATCAGACGAACAGACCGGACTGTACGGAGACTGTCACATTCAGACTCAGTAGGAGTTCAGATGGGGTTTCACCTCGTCAGCCTTCTTATCGGCATCTACCTGGGGACCGTTACGCACAGCTAGTGCCGCTTGCGGTCTGTGGTTAAACCCACTGCCAGCGTAGTGTCGAGTCTTTAGAGTCCCACACAGAGGGTATTCGCCTCTGGGCAAAACAGAGTAGAGGTTGCATGGTTTTGCGACAGGGTTCGTTCTCATCCGCGCACTTGTGCACGTTTGGAGTCCGGATGGATTATACTGGCAGGCTCTGGTTTGAGCCAGATACTGGTATATGTTTTGGGGTTGCTTTTATATCTTGGTATTCTTGTTCCTCGGAACGAGAATGCAGGTGTGTATGCACAGTTGCTTGAGGCGGAGGATGAGGTATTTCATTAGGGTTTCGGAACGGGTGCGTATGCACAGTTGACAGTTATCTTTTTCCAAACCCTAATGGATTTATGGATTATCTATTTATAATAGTAATTAAATGAGAATTTTGTTATGGTTGATTTTGTTGACTTGTTGACCATGGTTGACTTGTTGACCATGGTTGAATGTTGACCACCATCATGCTTCAAAAAGTCTTCCTTGATTCATGCTTACATTTTTAAATGAAGCATGGTAGTGGTCATTCCAAATTACCATCAACTATTCTCATTTTCAATTATTATTATTAGATAATTCTTTTCTTTTGCATTATGGTTGCAAGAAAGAAAAGAAATAGCTCATTCTATCATATTCATTCTCTCTCCTCTCTTCATCTTCTTCTTCCTCTAGCAAAGAGAAACCTTCTCATGAGTTGAGAATCCTTCTCTTTAAAAAGAAAAGCAAACCCTAGTCACTCTCTACTCACTCTAGGATCAAAGGATTAGCAAGCCGGAGATTCTAGTTCACTCCAAGTCCGAGAAAGAGCCCAAGGTCGAACCCTCGAGGTGGATCCATCTTCGACGGAAGAAGGCGACAAAAGAGAACCATCAACCTCTACAAGATTTCAAGAAGAAGGAGTTCAAGTTTAGGTATAACCTTCATCCGAGTAGCTAACTCCTTTTAGCGTATTTGCTAGTTTAGTTTAGACACGATCCCGACCTTATTTAGTCCATGTTGCCTCTTGCACTAAAAATTTGATTTTTATACCGTTTCCGCCTCCCCGTAAGAACCGGGGGTCGCAACGTGGACTTACAGTGGTATCAGAGCCTAACTAAACTTAAACTAGCTTGGTAGTGAAGTGTAACGAAGTTCGGAACCGAAAAAATCACAAAACCGGAAAATTACAAAACCTGAGTTTCTGTTGAAAATTTTTTGGCTCAAAATGAAAAACTTTATACTTGTAAATTCGGCTCAGGGTTTTGTGTGAACACCCAAGAAAAACGATACAGTGATTCGACCAAAGTGCCGCCCTTCCGCCGCAGAAACTAGGTAGTTGCCGCGGAACCGCCGCTCTTTGTCGTGTTCTCTGCATCGTTTTTCGTGCAGTGTGTGTCTGTGTTGGTTTTGGGATTTTTGAAATATATTATATGTGCCCAGATTTTGCAGAAAAGAAATTTCCTTTTAGGGTCCTATAATTCCGTATTTTTTTCCGAACTTCACTACACTTTGACTATGATGGTTATATCTGTGATGTTTGCATGTATTGAACGTCGGCTAATCGCTATAAGACGATTAGTCGGGGTTATACATGATCTGTAATGTGCTGGAATGTGTATATGAATGTGTTGGACTGTCGCGGGTGAATAGCCGGGGTGGATGTGAGATGAGCTTTTGTTTTTCTTTCATTCATTGTAAATGTAAATTGATGTAATTATATTATTTGTTTGGCCGCACAACCGGGTCGGGGTTGTAGCCGTCATTGTATAATTCTTTTTACTGTTTTTGCTCCTAGGATAGACCCATGGAGGGGTGCACAAACTACCGAGGACTTGGCGGGTAGTTTGCCGCACCCGTAAGGGTCTTGGGTGGGGTATTTGGCTATTCACAGCGACCGTGTTATCCGCTTTTCGTTCCAGGCTCGAAAGGATTGCGGATTGCTAGTATATCCAATGTATTCATCTGTGATCTGTAATGTCTATCATTGCTTTCTATTTAGGCGTTGCTTATGTTTTACAGCCGCGCTAGCCCAGCCCCCGCTCTGTCGTTAGTTAAGTAACCTAACGGGTAATGACGGGGCCCCGTGGCGAATGCGAATGGCATAAGCGTACGTCATATTTTGGTTGTTTTCTGCAATGGTAGGATTAAATGATGGGACGCATTAAAAGAACTAATGCAAGAATATCACGCATTAAAAGAACTAATGCAAGATAATAAACCAAGTTTAAGTCGATGGAACACTTTCGAAAAACCACTCGGTTCTTTTCAAAACTAACTTTTAAATGCGGAGCTTGAGCCACTCCTTCTAAAAGCTATCTCGTTCCATCGATTATATCAAGTTCACTACGTTCACGGTTTCGCCAAAACCATTCGTAGCCCTCCGTCGCTTCGCATGAATAAGCAATAGTATTCAAGCTATGTATTTTGGCCAAAGTCAAGGCATAGTGATTGGTAGCTATTGGGTGTTCATGTGTAGCATAGATAGATGAGTTGGTTTGGGACAGTCGTGCTGCCATTTTGGCCAAAGTCAAGGGTAGATACGGATGGATCCAAATTAACCTGGATAGTGACGGGCAGAACTTGACATGTGACTTATGATATTTTGGCCAAAGTCAAGGTCATAAGAGCATGGGGCAAAAATCCACATCGGGAGTTTCATAAGTACTGAAACTTGCTAGATTTGCATACCATTTGGAGTGTGGTGATTCTGGTAGGATTCCTTCAGTTTCGTCACGCGATGATATTTGGATCCCGATCCTACTGTGAGTATATGCTACTCCTCGGGAAATTTCTCACTTAACGATCAATGCTATAAACCTAGTAGGTGCCTAGAAAGGTGTTAGCGGGGTTACGCCCCCAGGGAAAAGAGGTTATTTAATTAAGGAACTTCGCGAAAGCGTTGGAAAACCTCCCTCGAAGTACCGACACCGGCCTGGCTGAACGGTTAAGCAAGTATTGTACGGTGGGATTGATCCTGACTAATTCTTCCTTTATGGTTTGAGGAGGGATTCGAGAAACAGTGGGAGCCATCCTGTTTAGACAAACTAAAAACCACTCTAAACTTGCAAGAGCATCATTCTGAGTGTTTCTTCTTCTCTCTCCTAATTGCAGCGACCAATCAACATGACTGGACTTAAGTTACTCCTAGATAAAAACAAACTGACAGGGCCAAACTACAAAGATTGGCTCAGGAATGTCAAGATAGCAATCACTTATGACAAGCTGGGGTATCTTCTTACCACCAAAGCTCCCCCTGTCCCTGGTCCAACTTCCAGTGTCGCGGATAAGGAAATCCGCAAGACTTGGGAGATTGATAGCGCGAAGGCCAAGTGCCTCCTGCTTGCCTCGATGGACAACGAACATCAGAGGAGGCATGAGAATATGGACATGGAGTCCATATTGCTCCATACAAAAGAACTGTATGGAGAGCAATCACGTATCGCAAGATACGAAGCGTCGAAAAAGTTGTTTTCGACAAGAATGGCCGTCGGATCATCAGTAGCCGAGCACGTGCTAAAGATGATCGGCTACATTGAGGAGCTCGCTGACCTAGGGATCACATTGGAGAGTGAGCTATATACGGATATAGTTCTCCAGTCCCTTCCTTCCACTTACGCCCAGTTTATACTGAACTTCAACCTACAAGAAAAGGAGGTTGAACTATCAGAGCTCCTCAACATGCTGAGGAGCGCAGAGGGCACCCTACAGAAAAGTAGGGATACATCCACTTTGTTTGTAGGAGGATCATCTTCTTCTAGGTCCAAGGCGAAAGCCAAGGGAAAGAAGAAGAAGGCCCCCGCCAAACCAAGGGGCGGTGTTAGTAAAGTGGATACGAAGGGAAAAGGGAAAGCAACAAAGATAGCGGGGAAGCTTGTGGATAAGGAAGAATGCTTCTTTTGTCATAAGAAAGGACACTGGAAGAATGATTGCAGGGCCTGGAAGGCCAGAACACAGGAATTGAAGCAGGTTGCAGCTTCAGTTTCAGGTGTGTATGTTATTGAAAACTGTCTTTCAATAAACTCTACTTCCTGGGTATTGGATACCGGATCAGGATCTCATATCTGTAATTCTTTGCAGGCGTTGAGAAACCGTAGGGTTTTGAAGGCAGGTGACATGACCCTCAGAGTTGCAAACGGAGCTAGCATGGATGCTAAAGCCGTGGGGGACTATCACCTGGGAATGTCAGATGGACATGTTTTGGTTTTGCGTAATTGCTTTTTTGTACCCAACGCAACTTGTAATATCATTTCTGTATCTTTAGTTTCTAAAGAAGGTTATGAATTTGCGTTTGTAAGTAATGTTGTAAACATTCACCTTAATCAAGTATTGATTGGGTCAGGTACTCTGAGTAATGGTATATACGTGTTAAACCAACCACAGATTTTTAATGTCCAGAATACACACAAAAGAAAGTCTCCAGAAATAAATCAGACTTTCTTATGGCATTGTAGATTGGGTCACATCAATGAGAGAAGGTTGACTAAGTTGCATACAGAAGGATATTTGAATGCGTTCGAATATCAATCATATGCCACTTGTCAATCTTGTCTCAAAGGAAAGATGACAAAGACTCCGTTTACTGGACATGGAGTAAGAGCGAGCGAGCTCTTGGGACTCGTACACAGTGACGTGTGCGGTCCAATGTCTACACATGCCCGAAGCGGACATTCTTACTTTATTACTTTTACGGATGACTTCTCAAGGTACGGTTATGTCTTCTTAATGAAACATAAGTCCGAGGCCTTTGGAAAATTCCAGGAGTATAAGAATGAAGTAGAGAAACAGACCGGCAAAAGTATTAAGATTCTAAGATCGGATCGAGGTGGAGAATACTTAAGTGCCGAGTTCCTGGACTATTTAAAAGAGAACGGAATTCTCTCTCAGCTTACTCCTCCATACACCCCGCAACATAACGGTGTATCGGAGAGACGGAACCGCACCCTATTGGATATGGTGCGGTCCATGATGAGTAACGCTGAGTTACCGCGATCATTCTGGGGGTATGCACTAGAATCAGCCGCATACCTTTTGAACCGAGTTCCCACTAAGACTGTGCCTACCACGCCATTTGAGATGTGGTGTGGGAAGAGACCCCATCTTAATCACATTAAGATATGGGGAAGTCCAGCTTTTGTCAAAAAGCAGCATGCGGACAAGCTCGAGGCACGCTCAGTACTGTGCAAGTTTGTGGGATATCCAAAGAATTCCAAGGGATATTTCTTCTACTGTGAAGAGGAACAAAAAGTTCTTGTTTCTCGTCATGCCCACTTTCTAGAACACCAGTTCATAGAAAAAGAAATAAGTGGGAGCGCAGTAGAACTGGAAGAAATTCCAGAACCACAGACTGTTACTGAAAGCTTAGTGGAACCAGAGGGTTCAACAGAACAGGACATTCCTACGCCGCTCCGCAGGAGTAGTAGGCAGTCTCATCCGCCCGAGAGATACTACGGTTTTCTCATAGACGGGGATAGAGAGGATTGCATCATAGATTATGATGAGCCTACTAGCTTCCAGCAGGCCGTTCAGAGCATTGACTCGGTAAAATGGCTGGATGCAATGCAGACCGAAATGGAGTCCATGTACACCAACAAAGTATGGACGTTGGACATTGCTCCAGACGGGGTAAAACCCGTAGGATGCAAGTGGATCTTCAAAAGGAAGATTGGTGTAGATGGACAGGTTGAGACCTATAAAGCTAGGCTGGTAGCAAAGGGTTTTCGTCAAAGACCTGGCTTGGACTACGACGAAACCTTTTCTCCAGTAGCCATGCTGAAATCCATTCGGATCCTTCTTGCCATTGCTGCCTTCCACGATTATGAGATTTGGCAGATGGACGTAAAAACCGCTTTTCTAAATGGAAATTTAGAGGAGTGTGTCTATATGGATCAGCCAGAGGGTTTCATTCAGAGTGGGAGCAGCGGAAAGGTGTGCAAGTTGCTTAAGTCCATCTATGGACTAAAGCAGGCATCGCGGAGTTGGAACATCTGTTTTGATGAGACGGTCAAGGAATTTGACTTTATCAAAAATCCAGATGAACCATGCATCTATAGTAGATTTGTAGCGAGAACTGTAGTATTCCTCGTTTTATACGTGGATGACATTCTCTTGATAGGAAATGACATTCCTATGCTACAATCTGTCAAGGGGTTCTTGTCACAAAGGTTCTCCATGAAAGACCTGGGTGATGCCTCATACATCCTGGGGATCCGGATCCATCGTGATAGATCCAAGAGGATATTGGGACTTTCTCAGTCCAGGTACATCGACACCATAGTGAAAAGATTCAGTATAGAAGATTCCAAGCGCGGTAACCTACCGGCTTGTCACGGGATCACCCTCTCTAAAGAGATGTCTCCCAAGACTGATTTGGAGAGGGATCGCATGTCTATTATACCCTACGCTTCTGCGGTAGGCTCTATAATGTATGCGATGTTGTGTACCAGACCGGATGTAGCTTATGCACTGAGTGTAGTAAGCCGGTATCAGTCAAACCCTGGGGAGAAACATTGGATAGCAGTAAAGAACATTCTCAAGTACCTGAGAAGGACTAAGGAGATGTTCTTGGTGTATGGCGGAAAAGACCTCCAGATCGAGGCCTTTGCTGACTCCAGCTTCCAGAGTGACAAGGATGATTCCAAGTCCATGTCGGGTTTTGTCTTCACCCTCAATGGAGGGGCGGTGTGTTGGAAGAGTTCCAAACAGGAAACCGTTGCAGACTCGACGATGGAAGCGGAATACATCGCTGCATCTGATGCCGCAAAAGAAGCTGTCTGGATGAGGAAGTTCTTGAAAGAACTTCAGGTGGTTCCGTCCATTGTTGACCCAATACCTCTGTATTGCGACAACAACGGGGCTATAGCTTTAGCGAAGGAACCCAGGTCCCATCAGAGATCCAGGCACATCTTGAGGCGGTATCACCTGATCAGGGAGATCGTGGATCGCAAGGAGATCGAGGTTCGGAGGGTTGCTTCAGAAGAGAACACTGCAGATCCATTCACCAAGGCCCTACCCCAGACTCAGTTCGAGCGGCTGATCGAGATGATAGGTCTTCGATACGCCAGTACATGGCCTTAGTGCAAGTGGGAGATTGTTAGTGTATATGCCCTAGAGGCCATTACTGTATCATACTAGTTTGTATATTACTTAATGGATGCTTGGGATATTCACCTTGTATATACAATCTTGCTCAAAATAGTAGTATGCTACTTGGTTTGTTTCTACTTCAATGTGTACTTGTGTTTATTTCAGTATATCACTTATACGCATTAGTGGAGCCCTTAGGATCTTTGCTTGATTACCAGCGTTGTGATGGCAGTCACACTAGTGGGGGCTGGGTAATCTATAAGCACATCCTTATACAGGTCCCTAGTCGCAGGACTATCGAGACAGGGCATCGATACTCCGGAGTAGACTAGCGTATGCGCTTCTCATCCCAGTGTGGGAGATGGTCTGTCCCACAGCCATCAGTACGTCGTACTGGAGATAGTATACGGGTGCTCGTTGGGTTACGAGTACACTGGACAGGACTCGTCGGGAACTGACAGGTTGGTATTATACCTATCGTCAGTTATCAGTTCCCAGGTGACATGAGTACAGCTTAGTCCGCTGACTTGACACTGGCACTTCGCCTCAAGTGTGTTCCCACTGCACTTTGATCACTACCCTACCACGGCTCAAAGGAGTCGTGCAAACGGGTGGTGGTTGGGTGCAGTCCCGAAGCACTTGGAGGCAGTGACGGTTAGACAGGATTCGTCTCTCCCGGTATTGGGGGTTGACATCGCGATGTGTCTAGGAGAGCCATTACACGAGTAGTCCCTGGCCAGGGCAAACGAGATATACTGGTAGGTTTCCAGTGTTATCTCAGGGTGTTTTGGGCTTCGCTCCGGCACGACTTGTACCGCTATTGGGGGACTGACGTTTACCACCCCCTAGGCCCGCCATGCGATGTATCAGACGAACAGACCGGACTGTACGGAGACTGTCACATTCAGACTCAGTAGGAGTTCAGATGGGGTTTCACCTCGTCAGCCTTCTTATCGGCATCTACCTGGGGACCGTTACGCACAGCTAGTGCCGCTTGCGGTCTGTGGTTAAACCCACTGCCAGCGTAGTGTCGAGTCTTTAGAGTCCCACACAGAGGGTATTCGCCTCTGGGCAAAACAGAGTAGAGGTCGCATGGTTTTGCGACAGGGTTCGTTCTCATCCGCGCACTTGTGCACGTTTGGAGTCCGGACGGATTATACTGGCAGGCTCTGGTTTGAGCCAGATACTGGTATATGTTTTGGGGTTGCTTTTATATCTTGGTATTCTTGTTCCTCGGAACGAGAATGCAGGTGTGTATGCACAGTTGCTTGAGGCGGAGGATGAGGTATTTCATTAGGGTTTCGGAACGGGTGCGTATGCACAGTTGACAGTTATCTTTTTCCAAACCCTAATGGATTTATGGATTATCTATTTATAATAGTAATTAAATGAGAATTTTGTTATGGTTGATTTTGTTGACTTGTTGACCATGGTTGACTTGTTGACCATGGTTGAATGTTGACCACCATCATGCTTCAAAAAGTCTTCCTTGATTCATGCTTACATTTTTAAATGAAGCATGGTAGTGGTCATTCCAAATTACCATCAACTATTCTCATTTTCAATTATTATTATTAGATAATTCTTTTCTTTTGCATTATGGTTGCAAGAAAGAAAAGAAATAGCTCATTCTATCATATTCATTCTCTCTCCTCTCTTCATCTTCTTCTTCCTCTAGCAAAGAGAAACCTTCTCATGAGTTGAGAATCCTTCTCTTTAAAAAGAAAAGCAAACCCTAGTCACTCTCTACTCACTCTAGGATCAAAGGATTAGCAAGCCGGAGATTCTAGTTCACTCCAAGTCCGAGAAAGAGCCCAAGGTCGAACCCTCGAGGTGGATCCATCTTCGACGGAAGAAGGCGACAAAAGAGAACCATCAACCTCTACAAGATTTCAAGAAGAAGGAGTTCAAGTTTAGGTATAACCTTCATCCGAGTAGCTAACTCCTTTTAGCGTATTTGCTAGTTTAGTTTAGACACGATCCCGACCTTGTTTAGTCCATGTTGCCTCTTGCACTAAAAATTTGATTTTTATACCGTTTCCGCCTCCCCGTAAGAACCGGGGGTCGCAACGTGGACTTACATTAGGCACAGATTTTGAAGGAATGTAGTTTAGTAAGTATGCAGCTGTTTGAAGCGCATATCCCCAAAATGAAAGAGGCAACTCAATGTCACTCATCATGGAGCGAACCATATCCAATAGGGTACGATTCCTTCGCTCCGATACACCGTTGTGATGTGGTGTATAAGGAGGAGTAAGCTGAGAGAGAATTCCAGTCTCTTTTAAGTAATCTAGGAATTCCGTGCTTAAGTACTCCCCTCCCCTATCAGACCGGAGGATCTTGATACTTTTGGCAATCTGGTTCTCTACTTCATTTCTGAATTCTTTGAATTTCTCAAAAGCTTCAGATTTGTGTTTCATAAGATACACATATCCGAATCTAGAGAGATCGTCAGTGAATGTGATGAAGTATGAGAACCCACCCCTTGCATTTATAGACATCGGACCACATACATCACTGTGTATGAGTCCCAAGAGTTCTGTTGCTCTTTCTCCATGTCCGGTGAACATAGATTTGGTCATCTTTCATTTGAGACAAGATTGACAAGTTGCATAAGATGAAAATTCGAACGTATTTAAGAGTCCATCTCTATGTAACTTACTCAGTCTTTTCTCTCCGATATGACCAAGTCTACAATTCCATAAGTAGGATTCGTTCGTATCTGAACTCTTCCTCTTGCGTGTGTTTTGTACATTGAGATCTGTATTCTGATTTAGAACATAGATACCATTACACATTGTACCTTCTGCAACCATTACCTTACCAAGGTAAATGTTCATGATATTTCTATCAAGAACAAAGTTATATCCATCTTTATCAAGTAAAGAAACTGATATTATGTTGCAAACCATGGAAGGTACATAGTAGCAATTGTTCAAAATCATAGTATTGCCATTTAGCAACACAAGGTGATATTCACCGACGACCGCAGCATTAACTCATGCTCTGTTCCCTACCCTGAGGGACATATCACCAGGTCTAACTATCCTACTTTTTCTCAGTCCCTGTAATAAATTACAGATATGAGATCCTGACCCGGTATCTAGTACCCAAGAAGTAGGACTGACCGAAAAGCTGTTCTCAATTACAAGAACACCTGAAGGAGATGCAATAGTAAGCTTCTTCTTCGATGAGGTCATCAAGGAATTCATTCTTTCCTCTTTCCCTTGCTCATACTCATGACTGTTGTCATAAGTTAGAACCGAACAGAAGTTCCCCAGCCCCGAATAAAAATTCGGATCGGTCAAGCGATACATTTTATTATCTTGATTAGGGCGTGAAATGGTTGCTACCTGGAAAGAGAGAGGGAAAACACTCAGCATGCACTCTTGCAAGATTAGATTGGTTATTAATTTATCTAACCAGGATGGCTCCCACTGTATCCTCAAATTCTTCTTCAAACCCTAAAAGAAGAACTAGTCAGGATTAATCGCATATCACAATACTTGCTTAATCTTTCAGCCAGGCCGGTGTTGGTACTTCGAGGGAGGTTTTCCAACGCTTTCGTGAAGTTTCTTAATTACATAATCTCTTTTCCCTGGAGGCGTAGCCCCACTAACATCATTCTAGACACCTACGTGGTTTATAGCATTGATTGTTAAGTGAAAAAATCTCCCAAGAGTAATTCTACTCATCGGTGGGATCAGGATCCAACTATCATTGTGTGATGCACTAGATAGAATCCACTCTAGTCACCACACTCCAGAAGGTATGTTAAATCTGCAAGTTTCCTGTATGTTCGAAACTCCCGGTGTGGTTTTTACCCCTAGGACCCTAGTGACCTTGACGGAGTCAACAAATCAAAGAGTCCTAGTCAAGTTCAACCCGTCATTATATGGATTGCGTCAAACCCACCCGCATAACCCTTGGCGGAGTCAACAAGGTTATACGACTGTCTTAACCAATCACATCTAGTGCTACAAACAAGCACCACTAAGCTACCGTACACTATGCCTTGACGGAGTCAACAAACGCAACACGAATACTAAGTTTTACTTGTAGGAAATGACGGAGGGCTACGACTGGGTTTTTAGCGAAAAACCCGTTAACGTAATGAACTTGATATCATTGAAGGAACTTGAGTAATTTTGTAAATCTATAGTGGCGAAAACTTTTGCTAAAGAGGTCGTTCCCTGTGAAGGGATCTCGGCTCTTTCCTCGTCGAATGAGGTGTAGGATATTCCAAACTGAATACCACGATGCAAAGCAAAAATAATCGACTATAGTGAAGTTATTACGCTGACGCAAACTTTTACTCAAGGGGTCACTCCCGATGAAGGGATCTCGGCCCTTGCCTCGTCGAATAAGGTGCTGGATATTCATAACCGAATACCATGTGCAGAGCAAAAGTGAATGTCTGTAATGTCAGTTTTAAAATCTGTTCCAACAACATCTTTTACGTTTATTTTCTTGCATTGATCAAAATCAATGTGGTCCCATCAATTTGTAACCTATCACACCAGAAAAGAACGAAAATATGATGTACGTATTTATCATCCGCATTCGCCACTGGACCCCGTCATCCCCCGTTAGGTTACTTAACTAACGACAGAGTGGGGGCTGGACTAGCGTGGGTGCAAAACATATACAATATCTACTAGTATATATATAAGTATATATAACATTCGTCTCAGGCATGATAAAAACAACATCACAGAATCACAGCCAACATTACAGAATGGTGGATAATCTTGGAGCCCTGGGTTTCATTTGAGCTGCAAATAAAACCCGACATTCTCAATCATGTGGATAGCCTGTACAATGAAAACATGTACCCCTACGAGTGCGGCGAACAGCTCGCCGGTTCTAGAATGAAGCCTTCTCCATCTTAGCGTCATGAGATGCGGGCTTTTTTCCTTCTAGAACCCGACTATTCATGCACCCCACCGCGGTGTAATCCTAATACAGAAAAAGAAAATAATATGTACAAACGGTGACATCGACCTCAATCCGGTCGTGCCCCAAAATAATATACAACCCGGCAAAGACGGCAGTCCACATGTTGGACGCTCGCCCCGCAATAACAAATGTACAAATGAATTATAAACTATATTTCTAACATTGCACCACATGCTATCCACCACAACAATCCAAGCATAATCACAGCACAAGCATAAAACATCAACGCAAATGTCACGTTCGCAAAACCCGTCTAAAAGAACATATAGCAATTAGACGAGTTTTACCGATCGAGTGACATTCCCGGTCACAGATAAAAGTGAATGTACTGTAAACTGTTAAACAATGTTAAATTTAACGACTTCGAAACACGCCAAATTGCCCCGTACAGAAAACCATAGAGAATCAAATTTTGGCAAAAAAACAAACACCAGAAACCCAAACTCCAGGAGACAAGACTACAGACCAAAACACAACACATGGGGACTCCAAAAAACCGAGGAGGCTGGAATTTTGGTGGGTTTGGCCGGCCAGGTGGAGGTGAAAAAGCGTCGTTTTTGGTCAGTGTTCATGTCACATTATAAGGAGCATTCTGCACATGTTTAAAAAAATTTTGAAACCTTTTTAAAATCAACAGAAACTGAAGTTTTGGGTTTTGGTTTTGTGACATCATTTCGGTTTCGTTGTTTTAACATTGTTTAAACTACTAAGCTAGGCTTTATGGGTTGTCTCTGATACCTTGAAGGGTTACTCTAGTGCCCCGGCTAACTTCCGTAGCCAAATGCGGAACAAAAATTTTATAACAAACAAAAACTTGGCACTAGAATAAAACTTGACCGGATCTTTGCCATAAACCTAGTTAGCAAATCTAGAGTTGTATCTACTAAAATGAGGAATTCTTACCAAACGAACCAAGTTCTTCGGTCTTCGTTCTTCATCTTTAGCTCCTCGTAGCCACCTTGAACCTGCTTGATCTTCCTTTTCCACTCCATCGGCTCTCCGAGATCGAGCTTGTTCTCCGGTCTTCCTTGGTCCTTGATGATCCACCCGAGGGGTATGATCCATGGCTCTAGCTCTTTACTAAATGTCAAAAGAGCAACTAGAGAACTTGGGATGCTAGTCCAAGTAAACTAGGATGTAGTTTTGGAGTTCTAAGTGTGAAGCTATCTCTTTCTTATCTCTTCACTTGATTCTCAACACATGAGAAGATAGTGAAGAGGAAGAAGATGGAGGTGGAGGAAGCTAGAGAGGAAAGAAGAGATGAAGAGCAAAAGAGAGCTCAAGAAAATAATGAATCAAGCATGAAAGAGAAAATATACATCTAGGTTTTGTGTATCAATTCTTTCATTAAACAATTAGCAACCATGCTTCAATAGTAACTCCAAAATGAATTATAAATTCATTTTGGAGTTACTATTGAAATTCATTTTGGAGTTACTATTGAAGCATGGTCACCTCCATTCTGTTAGTTATATGTATGCCCTAGAGGCCATTACTGTACATAGGATGTATATTGTAGTGGATGCTGGGACATATATATAGGGAAGACTTTCTTGCTCGACATGATAGTATGCTATCTGGTTGAACTTTACCTTAACGTGTATACTGATTGTCTCTCTGTTACATGTTGGTAAAGCCCTTAGGATGTGTGCTTGACTACCTGGATTATGATGCGGATCATACTAGTAGGGACATGGTAGTCCATAAGTACATCCTTCAAAGTCCCTAGTCGAGGGTGTATCGAGACGGGGCATCGATATACCAGAGTAGACTAGCGTATACCTTCTCGACCCTTACAGATGGGCGATGGATGATCCCATATCCATTGGTGCTTGACATCAGAGATCATATACGGGTGCTCAGTAGAGACTGGGTACACTGGACGGACTCGCCGAGAACTCCCAGATAGTATTATACCTCACGTCAGATGGCAGTTCTCTGGTGACACTGGTACAGAGTAGTCTGTTGACCCGAGATCGTCATAGAGTCTTGTGTGGTTCCCACTGTGCTTTGATTTCCATCTTACCACGTCCAAGAGGGCATGCAAAACGGTGGTTTTTGGGTACAGTCCCGAGTCACATGGAGGCAATGAGCGATAGGAGGGGATTCGTCTCTCCCGGTATAGGGGGTTGATGTTGCGCTGTGTTCGATTGGCTATACCAGGAAATCCCTGGCCAGGGTTGCTGAGATTTACTGGTAAGTGTTACCAGTAGTTTCTCGAATTGTCATAGACCTCATATCGACACGACTTATCGAGCTATTGGGGTCTGACGTTTACCACCCCTAGGCGAGATATGCGACATATCAGACGATCAGACCGGACTGTACGGTAGTGTTACTGGTCGGATTCACTGGAGTGTGAGTGGACTTGCTCGTCGATCTTCAGATCGCTCAATACCCGGGTGGCCGTTACGTTTAGCAGACCGCTTGTGGCTTGTGGGTGTTTGATATGATCGTCACCTGCTGCCGGCGTATTGACGAGTTTTTAGAGTCCTACACAGAGGTTTCCTGGCTCAAGCGAAACGAAATAGGAGTGCATATGAGATATGTGCGGAACCGAGAATGATACCAGTATATGATACTGTATTCGATTCTCGCGATATGTGACATTGATCTGTTATATGCGATATAGCCGGGTTATCGGATCAAGTGTTGATTCGATAAGATGTTACTGTAGATATTAGTCGGTTATATGCGATATGACCGGATCATTAAATCAAGTGTTGATTTAATGATTTAATGCATAATTATATATTTGATATATTACTTTGCATTAACTAGTATCGGTTCACTTTAGATGGATTTTCTCACTCGGATGTGCGCATTGTATATGCGATATATTTTTGTGCACTTGATTGTATCATGTTTGATGATGCATGCCACATTGGTTAGTGTAAAGAATTAAACCTAGGTTAAATATATGCTTAAGGTTTCTATTTATTTGTCCATTCATTTATCTTTTTATTTGGATTAAAATGAAATGATAAAAGAAAACAAAATGGTCATCATTCTTTCTTTCTTTCATGAAGCTTTATGAAGCTTCATGAAGCTTTGACCATATGACCATTTTGTCTCTTAGCTTAACCCTAACCATTGCACTTAACCATGATTGATTCTCTACACCTAACCATGGTTCTAATATGATAAGTATTCATTTCTTTTCTATTTTTAATTAACTTATCATAATTAGCTTCTTCTTCTTCTTCATTTCTTCACATGAAGAAAGTTTGCTCCATTAATGGCAAGTGATGAAAAAGAGTGAGAAATCCAAAACTAAAGTCTACCCACTTCCTATTTCTTCATCCTCTACCTTTTGCCAAGTAGTAGAGTGTGTTTCCTTCACAAGTTTTCAAGACTTGGTGAAGGTGGAGCTCGATCTAGTGATGCTTCGACGTAGATCATCTTCGGCACGTCGTCGACGACCTAGCCCGTCCATTCTCCGATGAAGCCGACGCTAGAGCCCGGATTTGATTTAGAGAGCGGAGAGGACCTCATCTCGGAGCCGTGGAGGTAGAGGACCGGATCTACAAAGGTTGTATTTCCGTATCTCTTAATTAAGTGTTAACTAGTTAGCTTTTTCGCCTAAACTTCTAGCCGACGATCCGTAGTCGGGTCTCTCGGCACCCTTAAAATTTTAATTTGGCATGTTCGATGCCTTGTGAGACCTCATTAGGGTGCCTAGGAACCCTACAGTGGTATCAGAGCCTAGCTAGAGCCTTAGGCGAAGTCTAGACGGAATTTGAAACCCGGACGAACCGAAAACCCGAACCGAAAATTGCTCTCTGGACGATTTCTGAAATCTGGTCTTTTTCAAAATTAAAAATATGCAGAGAACACATCACAAACATCTAAGAGTTACTGTAAATTTTGGAGGCCCAATTCAATTTTTCAAGCGCGGATCCGCGGCATGAGCAATAGCTCATGCGGCGGTTCCGCGGCCGTACGGCCACAATTTTTAAATTATTTTGCACAGTAACTGTTAGTTTCTAGTGGTGATTTTTCTGGGAATTTTTAATATTTTTTCAAGAGTTGAATTTTCTGAGTTGTTTTGGGGATTCGGTGTTTCGATCGGGGTATCAAATTTTGTCCATTTGGCTTTCCGGATAATTTTTGAATATGTTAAAAAGTTCGACCGGATATAAATACCCAATACTTCCCCTGTCGGGAAATTTCCAAGTGTTGGATTTTTCCGTAGTTTAACGACGTTCTAAGTAGTGCAAGTAACGCGATGGACCCTCTAGAAGACAACAAACCTTAACTCGATTATGTGACCGTCTTGAACTGTCCTTTGAACCTTCGGGTTTGGGGGAGTACGGCGTGCCACATGTGAGGCGTTGGCTTGACCCTTCTACGGCTGGACCGTCGGTACTGAGGCACGAACTGAATGTTGTTAGACTTATTTCATGTGTTGATCTGTATCGGGAAAAATTGGGTGTTCGATTGTTCGATCGGAAAGTTTGACATTTTCTATTTATCCGGAATGGGATACAGTAATTGGAATTCACAAGAAGTTATGAGATAACTTAATGAATGTTATAAACATAGAAGTTTAGTCTCACTTGATCGGTTGCCACGGAATTTTGATGTGATCAAAAGTCCGTCGCAATCACGTAGCGTACGCGGATACTCACCGGGTAAACTTAATAGACAGCCTCACTCCATAGCCCCGACCAAGTGACTGTAGGAGAACCCCGTCGCCGAAAGCATCCGTTCGGGTGCTCGCGGCAGCGGTGTTCCGCCTTGGTGCACTTCGTCGACGGTACCGGGGGTGCGGCCGTCTACTGAAGTTTACGACGAGCATTCGATCAGGATGTCCGGAATCTTGTTGAATTGCCCGACTTGATATTGAAAAGTGTTTTCGATAATGAGACTAAAATGCGGGGTTTATAACTGTTAGGCATGCGATGTCTAAGTAATTCATTTGATTAGGCATGCGATGTCTAAGGTGGTTGCGGATTCCAACTGTTGTAGTTTTACACTTTCTTTTCTGTGACCGTAAGTGTAATATGTGATATCGCCGGTTTCGTTGCTATATGTCAACGACAATTGGGATACGCATGTTTACTTACGTTGATGACATGTGATGTTATGTGTTGCTGGATATGTTATATTGGATCGTCGTGTTTGAATAGCCAGGGGTTTTTATGTGAGATGAGTGTTTTTCATTTTCATTCATGTAAAAACTTGTATGTAATATTCTTTTATTTGGGGCGCTTCCAGGTTGCGGAAGTAGTCACCGTTTGTATATTATTTACTTTTCCGCACTAGGATAGACCCAAGGAGGAGGACACAAGTAACCGGGTTCTGGAGTCCAGTGGGAGACCAACTCGAGGAGTCGAGTCCGGGTCTCCTAACTCTAGAATTGGCAGGGTTGGTTGCCGCTCTCGTAGGGGTCTAGGGGTGTGGGTTTGGCTATTCATCACGACCGTGGAATCCGTGTTTTATACTGGCTCATATTGAAAACACGGACGTCCTAGTATATCCAATATTTCATATGATTCTTCTGCTGCGATATCTGTGATGTGATCATGTGATGTTCTGTGATAGATACAGTATATAGTATGTATGATATATTATATAGACGTTGCTTATGTTTTACACCCGCGCTAGCCCTGCCCCGCTCTGCCGTTAGTTACCTAACCTAACGGTGCACGAGGGGACATCGAGACGAATGCGGATGGCATAAGTGTACGTCGTATTTATCTGTGATGTTTAGGTACTTAAATGATGGGAATTCATTAATGTGATTAATGAAATAAAAGAAACCTAAGATGTTGTAGAATCGAATTTCAAAATAAAACAGGTAGCTACAGTTCTTGCTTTGCACAGCGGTATATATGATATATCCTGCACCTTATTCGATGAGGAAAGGACCGAGATCCCTTCACCGGGAGTGACTCCTTTAGCAATAACTGGCAGATGCTACACACTCGGTTTGTCTTTTGATTGCTTTTAAGAGTTTTTGCTTTGCACAGTGATATATATGATATATCCCGCACCTCATTCGACGAGGAAAGAACCGACGATCCCTTCACCGGGAGTGACTCCTTTAGCAAAACTAGAAAAGCCTCAAAAGCACTCCATTTTAAAATCATTTAATTCTACAACGATATCAAGTTCATTACGCAATAGGTTTTCAGAAAAACCTGTCGTAGCCCTCCGTCATTTCAGATAAGTACTGGTTAGTATTCGTGCTACGTTTGTTGACTATGTTAAGGCGTAGTGTGCGGTAGCTAATTAGTGCTTATCTGCATAAGCATATGATGTGATTGGATTAGGGTAGTCGTGCGACTTTGTTGACTATGTTAAGGGTCGTGCGGGTGGGTTTAATTCAATCGGGAAATGACGGGTTGAACTTGACTAGCACTTATGATTTGTTGACTATGTTAAGGTCATATAGCTGCTAGAGGCAAAATATTATCGCGAATTTCAAGTGTTGAAATTTGCAATGAGATTGCATACCTTCTATGAGATAGTTGGATCCCGATACCCGCTGCGAGTAAGAGTTACTCCTGGGAGAGTTTTATACATTACAATTAGCCGATCAAGTAGGTGTCTAGAAAGGTGTCAACGGGGTTACGCCTCTGGGAAAACGAGGTTTACAGTAATTAGGTTCGTGCGAAAGCACGGGGGACCTCCCTCAAAGTACCGACACTGGCCTGGCTGAAAGATTGGCGAACTTGTAGTGTGTAATTAATCCCGGCTAGTCTTTCCTTTTAGGGTTTGAAGGAAGATTTGATAAAAAGCAGTGGGAGCCATCCTGATTAGATAAAATAATAACCAATCTATTCTTGACAGAGCGCACGCTGAGTGTTTTCTTCTCTCTCTCTCCTGGTAGCGACCATATCACGCCTTAATCAAGATAATAATACGGATTATTGACCGAACCCGCTTGTTATATTGAGCTAGGGAACATTGGTCCCGCTCCAACTTATAATTGTTATAAGATAGAGCAGGAAATTGGGGAATACCAGATTTCCCGTGCCGCCCAAACGAAGAGAGTGCATGCTGATGCATCATCTTCGGGTGTGTTCATTATACAGAACTGTTTCTCAGTATCCTTTACGTCCTGGGTATGTGATACCAGATCAGGATCCCAGAAATGTAATCTGTTACATAGGGCTACAGACATGTAGAGAACTAAGAACGGGTGATAAGTTTCATGAGGCAGAAAACGGGGCAAGTGTTGCAGCCAAGTCTGTTGGTCACTGTCACCCTGTATTACCAATACATTGATTCTGAACGAATGTTATTAGATACCGAACCTGATATACAAAATCATATCAGTCTCTTTATCAGTAAAGAAATGATATAATTTTGTATTGTTGGATAATGTTTTGAACATTTCCTATATCAAAAGTTGATCGGTTCAGGCACGTTATCTAAAAGCATTGATGTTCTAAATCAAACTACAGTTCTTTGTATACAGAACACACACAAGAGGAAAAGTTCAGAAATGAACGAATTCTTCTTGAGGTATTGTAGACTAGGTCAGATCAATGTGACCCGACTGGCTAGAGTTACATAAAGATGCATATTTAAATTAGTTTGAATTTACATCTTGTGAAACTCGCCCGTCATGTCACAAAGATAAGATGACCATAGCCCTGTTTATTGGAAACAGAGAAAGAGTTAGTAAACTCTTGGGATGATACATGTTGATGTATGTAGGTCCCCAGTCTACAAATGCCAGGACTGGTTCTTTATACTTCATTATATTCTCTGATAATCTCTCAAGATTCAGTCATATGTTCCTGTTGAAACATGAGTCCGAACCTTTTGAGATATTCACAGAATATAAGTTAGAAGTAGAGAACCAAAATACGGGTATAAGTATTATGTCCTATGATGAGATCAAGGAGGAGAATACTTGAGCACGGAAATACTGGATTATTCCAAAGGAGAATGAGATTCTCTCTCGGCATTACTCCTCCGTATACACCATAGGACGATGGTATATCGGGGCGGAGCAGATACACCCTATTTGATATGGTGTGCTCTATGATGAGTACTGCTGAGTTACCTATTTCCTTCTTGGGAGTTATGCACTTGAGAAGCTGCATACCTATTGAATAGGGTTCGAATCAAATTAGTAGCCTACCATTTCATATGTGATATGGAAAGGGAAGAGCCCATGTCTTAAGCTAGTTAAGATTTGGGGTTGTCCGGCCTATGTCTGAAAAGCAAAATCTGGACAAACTCGAGGCAAGGTGAGTTATGTAGAACTGGAAAGGTTCCAGCTATACAAACTGCAGCAGATGATTTGATAGAGCCAAAGGATTCAGTAGATTCTAACGAACCTCAGCCTCTCTCCCGATCTAGTAGGGTTCCTCACCCACTTGAGAGATACTTCGGTTTCTCTATGACAGTGGGAGCGAGGATTGCATCATGAGATGATGACCCAACTAGTTTCGAGCTGGCCATCGAGGGTAAGACTCTGTAAGCATGGCTGGATGCTTAGTGATCTGAGATGGAATCCTTATACACCAACAAAGTATGGACTTTGGTTGCTATATCTGAAGGGTTAAATCCCCATCAGGAGCAAGTATATCTTGAGAAGATTACTTGGTGTAGATGGAAAAGTTGAGACTTTCAAAGCTAGACTTGTTAAAGCTTTTCGTCATCGACCAGGCGTGGATAATGATGAAACCTTTTCAAGTAGCTATGCTTAAGTCCATCCAGATCCTACTTGCCACGGCTACATACCATGACTACGATATCTGGTGGTTGGGTGTCTTGACTGCTGTTCTAAATGATGATTTGGAAGAGAGCGTCTATAAGTACACAGCTAGAGGGCCTCGTAGACAGTGGGAGCAGCGGAAACGTGTGCAAGATGCATTATAGGATAAAGCAGGCATCGCGGAGTTGGAACATCTGTTTTGATGAATTAGTCAAAGAGTTTGACATCATCAAAATGGTAGATGAACCTTGTATAAACAAAAGGGTAGTAGGGAGTATGGTGACGATCCTCGTAGAGTACGTGGATGACATACTCTTGATAGGGAAGGAGTTTCCTATGCTACGCTCGATCAATCTCCGCTTATCACAATGATTCTCCACTTAGGATCAAAGTGATACCTACTAAATCCTGGATTTTGGATCTATGAGATAGATCTAAATGTATGTTAGAATTCTCACTAGTTGTAGTGAGATGGTATCAATCGATCCAGGGGAGAATCACTGGAAGGGTTCCAGGGTGATAAGAATGACTGAAAGTCAGTCACAGGCATTGTCTTTACCCTCAGTGGAGGGACGGTATGTTGGAAGAGTTCCAAGCTAGATACCGTGACATACTAGACGATAAAGGCAGCATACATCGCTACTTAAGATGCTACCAAAGAGGCTGTTTGGATGTATATTGGTTCATGAGATGAACTATGTTCCTCCCATTGTGTGACAATGGAGTGGTGGCTTATGCCAAGGAACGCATGTCCCATCAGTGATCCAGACATATTCTAAGGCAGTATCACCTGATCATGGAGATAGTTGATCTCCAGGGTGATCGAGGTTTGGAGAGAAGACTCAGAGGACAACACAGCGGATCCACTCACAAAGGCCTGTTCCCAGAGAGAGACTTTTATGGGATGGTTGAGTATGAGATACTACAACCACTGCTACAGATGGCCCTAGTGCAAGTGGGAGATTGTTAGTTATATGTATGCCCTAGAGGCCATTACTGTACATAGGATGTATATTGTAGTGGATGCTGGGACATATATATAGGGAAGACTTTCTTGCTCGACATGATAGTATGCTATCTGGTTGAACTTTACCTTAACGTGTATACTGATTGTCTCTCTGTTACATGTTGGTAAAGCCCTTAGGATGTGTGCTTGACTACCTAGATTATGATGCGGATCATACTAGTGGGGACATGGTAGTCCATAAGTACATCCTTCAAAGTCCCTAGTCGAGGGTGTATCGAGACGGGGCATCGATATACCAGAGTAGACTAGCGTATACCTTCTCGACCCATACAGATGGGCGATGGATGATCCCATATCCATTGGTGTTTGACATCAGAGATGATATACGGGTGCTCAGTAGAGACTGGGTACACTGGACGGACTCGCCGAGAACTCCCAGATGGTATTATACCTCACGTCAGATGGCAGTTCTCTGGTGACACTGGTACAGAGTAGTCTGTTGACCCGAGATCGTCATAGAGTCTTGTGTGGTTCCCACTGTGCTTTGATTTCCATCTTACCACGTCCAAGAGGGCGTGCAAAACGGTGGTTTTTAGGTACAGTCCCGAGTCACATGGAGGCAATGAGCGATAGGAGGGGATTCGTCTCTCCCGGTATAGGGGGTTGATGTTGCGCTGTGTTCGATTGGCTATAACAGGAAATCCCTGGCCAGGGTTGCTGAGATTTACTGGTAAGTGTTACCAGTAGTTTCTCGAATTGTTATAGACCTCATATCGACACGACTTATCGAGCTATTGGGGTCTGACGTTTACCACCCCTAGGCGAGATATGCGACATATCAGACGATCAGACCGGACTGTACGGTAGTGTTACTGGTCGGATTCACGGGAGTGTGAGCGGGCTTGCTCGTCGATCTTCAGATCGCTCAATACCCGGGTGGCCGTTACGTTTAGCAGACCGCTTGCGGCTTGTGGGTGTTTGATATGATCGTCACCTGCTGCCGGCTAATTTCGAGTCTTTAGAGTCCTACACAGAGGTTTCCTGGCTCAAGCGAAACGAAATAGGAGTGCATATGAGATATGTGCGGGACCGAGAATGATACCAGTATGTGATACTGTATTCGAGTCTCACGATATGTGACATTGATCGGTTATATGCGATATAGCCGGGTTATCGGATCAAGTGTTGATTGGATAAGATGTTACTGTAGATATTAGTCGGTTATATGCGATATGACCAGATCATTAAATCAAGTGTTGATTTAATGATTTAATGCATGATTATATATTTGATATATTAATTTGCATTAACTAGTATCGGTTCACTTTAGATGGATTTTCTCACTCGGATGTGCGCATTGTATATGCGATATATTTTTGTGCACTTGATTGTATCATGTTTGATGATGCATGCCACATTGGTTAGTGTAAAGAATTAAACCTAGGTTAAGTATATGCTTAAGGTTTCTATTTATTTGTCCATTCATTTATCTTTTTATTTGGATTAAAATGAAATGACAAAAGAAAACAAAATGGTCATCATTCTTTCTTTCTTTCATGAAGCTTTATGAAGCTTCATGAAGCTTTGACCATATGACCATTTTGTCTCTTAGCTTAACCCTAACCATTGCACTTAACCATGATTGATTCTCTACACCTAACCATGGTTCTAATATGATAAGTATTCATTTCTTTTCTATTTTTAATTAACTTATCATAATTAGCTTCTTCTTCTTCTTCATTTCTTCACATGAAGAAAGTTTGCTCCATTAATGGCAAGTGATGAAAAAGAGTGAGAAATCCAAAACTAAAGTCTACCCACTTCCTATTTCTTCATCCTCTACCTCTTGCCAAGTAGTAGAGTGTGTTTCCTTCACAAGTTTTCAAGACTTGGTGAAGGTGGAGCTCGATCTAGTGATGCTTCGACGTAGATCATCTTCGGCACGTCGTCGACGACCTAGCCCGTCCATTCTCCGATGAAGCCGACGCTAGAGCCCGGATTTGATTTGGACAGCGGAGAGGACCTCATCTCGGAGCCGTGGAGGTGGAGGACCGGATCTACAAAGGTTGTATTTCCGCATCTTTTAGTTAAGTGTTAACTAGTTAGCTTTTTCGCCTAAACTTCTAGCCGACGATCCGTAGTCGGGTCTCTCGGCACCCTTAAAATTTTAATTTGGCATGTTCGATGCCTTGTGAGACCTCATTAGGGTGCCTAGAAACCCCTACACATTCCTCCTCTACCTCTCACTTTACACCTCATTTCCAATTATCAAATAAAAGGAAAATACATAATGAAGTGGCCACCTTCTAGAAGGAAATCTGTAATAAATACGGATTTCAGTTTACTGTACATGCATACCGGCAATCAGATAAAAATCCGAACGCCCAAAGAGATAGAATAACACGAAGAACGTAATACTAGAATATATATATATCGAAATACATATATGTAAATTATTAAATCAATATCTGATTTAATAATCCGGCTCAAACCCGAGCCGGCTAGTATTACCAACTGTCCGATCGAAAGTCCGAGTACAAAGTACATCCATCGATCGAACCCTGCACGTATCCAATACGGCTACTACATCATTTCTCCTGAATCAGAGAAACCCTCTGTGTGGGACTCTAAAGACTCGACAGTAGTCTAGCAGTGGGTTTAACCACAAGCACGTCAGCGGTACTAGCTGTACGTAACGGCTACCCAGGTACCTGTCGAAAGGAAGGCCAATGAGCAAACTCATCCGGATCTCCTACTGAGCCTATCCGTGACAATATACGTACTGTCCGATCTCTTCGTCAAAGAGTATCGCATACCGGGTCTAGGGGGTGGTAAACGTCAGACCCTAACAACCTGATAAGTCATGTCGATGTGTCTCAGGACCAATCCGGGAAACTACTGATCAACCTATCAGTAAATCCCAAGTGCCTTGGCTAAGGTCTTATGGTCCTGACCAATCGAATCACAGTGCGATATCGACTCCCTATACCGGAAGAGACAAATCCCTGACAATCGCTCACTGCCTCCATATGACTCGGGACTGAACCCAACCAAAACCTGTTTGCACGACTCAGTAGAGCCATGGTAGGGTAGTGATCAAAGTTCAGTGGGAACTCACACGAGACAAATGCCGATCTCGGGTCCAAAGACTAACCTGTACACATGTGATTGATATGGGGATTTTTGTGATCAAAGAATTGTTAACCGCAATCAAGAACGGCGTCGCTTGGTAGCTAGCCGGTGAGTACGGGTCGGTCCACAGGGATTTTGTGTATTCTCAATTTGTTCTAACGAGTTAATTCCAATTGGTGTTGGATTGATTATCACTAAAAACTAAGGTTGATTTAGACTAGGATTAAAACCTTGTTAGGGTTAGGTTTAGAATAAGTTTGGAAACTTAAGATTTCTTACTGCTTTCAATGCCCTAATTTAGATCTATCTAGGTGTTATGGTAATAATTAATAAAGGGGATTAGGACGATCGGGAAGAAACGATGTTTCTTCCTCTAGGTCCTTATCCGTCCTTACTTAATTCTTACCCTAACCTCCATGGAAAACATGCACAACCGGTCTTTTAAACTACGATATCACCGTTACCTCGTAGGGTAGGGTGCCGTAGTGAGCGGTGTGTGTATGTATGCATGGAGTCCTATAAAAAATACGCGAGGGGCAAGAAATGGGTGAGAGATTTTCATCTCCCAAACTTTTCCTATTCCTAACCCTAACAAGTGAGGAACTACTCACTCATTAGGGGATTGATAAAAGACATTTTTTATGAGTTTTCAATTCAACAACCTAATTATCTAAGCTACGGCAGATGAATAAAAAGTGATAAGCTAATTAACTAGGGCAGAAAAGAATTTAAGAACTAGGGCAAGGTAAAAAAATCTACTTACTTTATTCGATGCTCTCTTCAAAACATTACAATGAATTCTGAATTTTTTCAATAAAAAGAGGCATACCTCAAAAAGAGGTTTAGGATTTCTATTTATAGATCATACAAACCCTAGGGTTACATTCGATACATATCTGTATTTACAATTTTACCCTAAGAAACCTAGTTAACGCACCGCCACAGCGTTGAATTTTGCGCCGACACGTGTTCACCATGGCCGCGGATCCGCGGCCAGAAGACATGTTTGGCCGCGGTTCCGCGGCCAAATTGTGGACTTCTTGGTTGCATTTTCCTGGGTTGCTTCTGGTTGCATTTGTCTTCTTGTTTCTTCACTTGGTTTCTCAGATTGTCATCTAGTTCTCTTCCAGATTTCCACAGTGCATAATGTCGTCGACTTTTACCCTTTGCTTCATGTCGAAGTCTTGAACCTTGCGCTGCCTTTGTGCTTTATGAAATTGTCCATTGATCTTCGTTTATTCTTCAAACTGTAAGCATGATCAAGATTCTTCCATTTGTTGGTCGTAGTCTCACTTTTGTATCGTCTTTTCATTATTTTCACTGTTTTTGTTCCGAGAACCTGTAACCTGCAACTATGTAGCAGACATGGATCAAAAGCACCTATTTATTTGTAAAATGAATAAGAATGGAAAATATAATAATGCAAAATTATGATATGAACAAATACCCCCAAACTTATCTTTTGCTCGTCCTCGAGCAAAACTAGTTTTATTCTCGAAAAAGACCTAGCCTCACTTTCGCAGGGAAACGCGATTGCACTGAGCTCATGCAATAAGCCGTTAAAGCTCTAGGTGTCCCTAGTAGGAAGAGTGTTGTCTCCTGAGGCTTTTCAGTGGATACTACCCACAAAATCCTATCAATTCGGCCTATTAACTTTTATTCTCCAATTATCTTCAACTCAAAAATTATCACCCGTATTTTTCACGCTTCCTTATCACTTAATTTAAGATTATATATGTTTTGTAGATTTACTTAGCTTTTAGCATCTTTTGAGTTTTCCTTCTAGGGTCCATCTCAACTTAGGAATTTTTATCATCTCTACTAAAGATATAAGTCCTATTTTTCATTCCTATCTTTTATCTAAACCCCAATCACATACCCCTACGTGAGTGTATATATCACCCCTACACTTGGAAATTCAAATCAAGCTATTATACTCTTGTCCATTGTCCAATGTACTTCTTAATTGGTGAATTTTTAGATGAAATTTTCTTACATATCCTTCATGCGACCGTTAATACTTCTTGAGGTACCAACGACCGATTACAAAATGTGTTTGCACATTAAAGCGTAATTCCTAGTCTTGTAACACCTAAGGCTTTAGCAGTGACTCCCAAACCAGTTGGTCTAAGGCACTAGGTGATAAAGCACCCTCGCTAAATATTTTTTCTATTTATGCAGCCTTAAATAATTACAAAAACCAGTGTTCATTTTTTTTATCTCTTTATTCACACTTGTATTTTTATTTTATTTTTCTTCATACTAAGGACTTTAGACAAGAGCATTTCAAGGTCTCTTCTACTATTCCAATTTCAAGGTTCGTGTTTGTGCAATTTGTAGGGTATATATTTTCAGAATTTAGACTTAACCTTAGGAATTAATTTTCAGACTTATACTTTAATAAAAATATCAATACTTTCCCCTTGTTTTAACTTAGCCCAAGAAGTGAACTCGAAATTTGCCTATTTCTAAATAAACTACAAAGACATATACTTTCTACCGTTAAATTTTAAGAAAGGTTATTTTTAGGGTTTTTAATTTACTAAGTCTAAGATCTAGTTGTTTCTAGCTAGTTAACCTTTTTTGTCAAACTCAAATCAATTATGGCCAAAATTGAATGTTTTAATTTTTATAATTTTTTTCAAATTTTTTAGTTTTTATTTGATTTTTATTTTTCTATTTTTTTTTCAATTTTTTTTCAATTTTTATGATTTTTATATAAGGATGCAATGCAGAACTTAAACATGCAAAAGAAAAAAATATATACAAAAATTATAAAGAAATATGCAATGCAAAAGATAACTATATACAACCACCAACTCCCCCAAACTTATCACAAGCAGTGCCCTCACTGCTCGGCCCCACGCCGTGCTCTTGAGCGTGAGCGGGAACGCTCAGCCCTACCCAGCAGGGTTCGAATCCCCTGCTCTACCTCCGTCAATAGCCTATCGTGCTCCCTCGATATCGCCCTCAACTCCTCTATGCCCCTCACAGCTCTCCGCATCAAATGTGCATGTTCTAAAGGGGTCATTTCTGCTTCGCTCACGATCGAGCTAGAGCTAGGTGTGCGGGCGGGCATGTGCTCCGCTGGTTCAGTCCTCGACCACACATCCGTCAATCGTGAATAGGACGTAGAAACGTCCTCAATAAGAGGCCTGACAGGTATGCCTCCATACATGTAAAATTCGAATTCCTCCACAGGGAGGAAATATCGACAAAGTTGTGTAACAAGCATGGGACAGGGGTAATTTGCGGGTCGTTTACCCACACCTATAGAGTTTAGCAAAACTGTGCACATGTCGAAATGAGGGTCTCTTGTCATGAGGGTATGCACAATATGCAATGAGGGTGTAAAAAATGTAGTGTTATGAGAGCTTCCAAAAATATTATTTTGTGCCCAACGGCACACAGTTAAAACATTTGCGAAAAGGGTTCTCGCTTGGATCCCCTTCCGCGGCTCCCTTGAGCAATCATTGCCCATCAAGGGCATGTAATCCTCAAATTGTAAAGGTTGGTCATGTGCGGGTATACGAGGGATTAATGTGACCTCGCGTATAATGTCCCTATCAATGATAATTTCCCTTTCACCCCACTGTAATTTTATAAAACCAAATAGGGTGAGACACCCATCTTCCATACACTCGTAAAAATGAGTGACTAATTCCGGCAGTGCATAAGCGTTAGGGTGATTGTATATCAAATAGTTTCAACCCCTACGCGCTATTTCGTTCGCAAAATAACTACCGTACACCTCGTGTGAAAATACTTGTGAAAAATCACGTTCATGTTGCATGCTGTGTGCCATCAGGTGATCTACAGATCTAGAAATTTAAAAACAGAGAGGGTACAGAGATCGAACCTCCTCTGAAAAAATCAGGGGGAGAAGACGTCATGAGGCGGCGAAAGCGCGGCGGTGAGCGGCTTCAGGCGGCGGATCCGCGGCGCTCTGGCGAGATCTCTCAGTGAAAAATGAGTGCGGCGGCATCAGGGTTTTTAGGAGATGAAAATTAGGGTTGAGATCAGAAAGAGGGGTCAGGGTCTTTATATAGGGGAAAAGTGTTGGCTATTTTTCAAATAGGCCCCTCTAAAAAGAGAGATTTATTTGCAAATAAAAATCTTATTTTATTTATTTAATCTGTAAATTTACAAAATTCCCAAAAAAAAAATTATTTTCAAAATTTTTTATTATTTTTTTATGTTATTTTGTATTTATATATTTATAAATGATACATACCCCCAAACTTGTGTGAAATAAAGTTTTGGCTAGATGATCGAAAATTTAGGGGTAAAACGGAGGAAGATCGGTCAGTGTAAATCGGCTCCTGCAAAAACACGAGCTCCTCCGACGGGTCCGCAGTGAGGAACAGTTTGAGCCGATGTCCGTTTACTTTAAATAAAGTACCGTCCTCCGGGTTTTCAAGATCTACCGCACCGTGCGGATATACGGTGCGTACCAAAAACAGCCCTTTCCATCTAGATTTGAGCTTACCGGGATGGAAGTGTAACCGAGTGTCATAAAGCAAAACCTGTTGGCCAGGTTTGAAAGTTTTGCGCATGAGGTGTTTGTCATGGAACACCTTCGTTCGGTTTTTAACAATGACTGCATTTTCGTAGGCCTCATCCCGCAGCTCATCTAATTCATTCAATTGCAGCTTTCGATTGCTGCCCGCATCTCCCATCAATAAATCCAACTCTTTAATCGCCCAAAATGCCTTGTGCTCAATTTCAACTGGGAAGTGGCAAGCCTTCTCATAAACAAGCCGGCATGGAGACATACCAAGATCAGTCTTGTAAGCAGTACGGAATGCCCATAGTGCATCAATCAGTTTGTGTGACCAATCTTTACGGTTTTTAGAAACCGTTTTCTCCAAAATTTGTTTAATCTGCCGATTCGAAACCTTGGCTTGCCCATAAGTTTGGGGATGATATGGTGTTGACAATTTGTGAGTAATGGAGTATTTGCGCATTAAGGACTCAAAAGTCCTATTACAGAAGTAAGATCCATTATCACTTATAATCGCTCGAAGGTTCCCAAACCGAGAAAAGATGTTTTCTTTAAGAAATCGAACAACAACCTTGTTGTCATTCGTTCGGCTGGGCACAGCCTCGACCCATTTTGACACATAGTCAACAACCAACAGAATATACATATTCCCGAAGGAATTGGGAAATGGTTCCATGAAGTCTATTCACCAAACATCAAAAATATCCACAACCAAAATTGGTTGGAGCGGCATTTCATTTCTCCGCGATATCTGGCCCAAGTGTTGGCACCGGGAGCATGTCTTGCAGTATTCGTATGCATCATTAAAGAGTCGTGGCCAGTAGAAACCACACTGTAAGATTTTTTATGCTGTCTTCTTGGGGCCAAAATGCCCTCCACACGCTTGATTGTGGCAAAAAGACAGCACACTCTTAAACTCGTTTTCGGGGACACGCCGACAAATGATTTTGTCGGAACGGTATTTAAAGAGATACGGTTCATCCCAGTAAAAATGTTTTACTTGGGACAAGAATCGAAGTTTGTCATGTTTGACCAATCTTTAGGTATCAGTCCGGTGGCCAAATAGTTTACTATATCAGCGAACCAAGGTTCGCAAGACACGGTTAAGAGTTGCTCATCGGGAAAAACATCTTTAATAGGAATGTCAAGTGTGGGCGAAGAAGGATGTCGTGAAAGGTGGTCGGCAACTACATTTTCACATCCTCTTTTGTCCCTTATGACAAAGTCAAACTCTTGTAGCAAGAAGATCCAACGTATTAGCCGGGATTTAGCATCCTTCTTCGCAAAGAGGTGGCGAAGAGCTGAATGGTCTGTGTAAACAATCACTGGAGAGCCGATTAAATAGGCCCGGAATTTTTCAAGTGCAAACACAACGGCTAAAAATTCTTTTTCTGTTGTTGTGTAATTCAGTTGGGCCTCATTTAATGTTCGGCTAGCGTAATAAATTACGTGTGGTATCTTATTAATGTGCTGTCCAAGAACAGCACCAATGGAGAAGTCAGATGCATCGCACATAATTTCAAATGGATGCGTCCAGTCGGGAGATGAAAGAATGGGCGCAGAATTGAGTGAGTGTTTCAATGATTCGAACGCTTCCATGCAAGTTGAGTCAAAATCAAAAGTTGTGTTCTTGGCCAATAAAAGAGTCAAGGGTCTAGCTATCTTGCTAAAATCCATGATGAACCGTCTATAAAAACCGGCATGGCCAAGGAAGGCTCGGATGTCTTTGACGCATTTAGGAGGAGGAAGATTGGAAATGACTTCAATCTTGACTTTATCAACCTCTATGCCATTTTCCGAGATGACATGTCCTAAGACAATACCCTCTCGTACCATAAAGTAGCACTTCTCCCAATTTAAAGTGAGGTTCTTATTCCTACAGCGGGTAAGAACTGCGTCAAGGTGTAGCAAACACTCATCGAAGGAGTCACCGAAAATGGAGAAATCATCCATAAAAATCTCCAAAAATTTTTCAACCATGTCTGAAAAGATCCCCATCATACGCCGCTAGAATGTAGCGGGTGCATTGCATAACCCAAAGGGCATGCGACGGTAAGAAAATGTACCGAAAGGACAAGTAAATGTGGTCTTATCTTGATCATTTTCGGCGATGGGGACTTGATTATAGCCGAAACAGCCATCCAAAAAGCAATAAAATTTGTGCCCAGCCAATCGTTCTAGCATTTGGTCAATAAACGGTAAAGGAAAGTGGTCTTTCCTTGTCGCGGCGTTGAGTTTTCTATAGTCGATGCAAACTCGCCACCCAGTTTGGGTGCGAGTAGGTATTAACTCATTTGCCTCATTGGTTATGACCGTTATGCCCGATTTCTTTGGGACAACATGAATAGGGCTAACCCGCTGGCTATCGGAGATAGGGTAAATGATACCACTATCAAGACATTTTACAATCTCCTTCTTGACAGCCTCCTTCATAATGGGGTTGAGGCGTCTTTGTGGATCCCTTACTGGCTTGGCATCATCCATCATGTGTATATGATGTTCAACTATGAGGGGACTAATCCCCTTGATGTCCTCCATAGTCCATCCAAAAGCTTGCCGGTTGTTTTGTAAGACCATTAAAAGGGCTTTCTCTTGCTCGAGGGCTAGAGATGCCGATATGATAACGGGAAGGGTCTCATTCTCACCTAAGTAAGCATATTTAAGGTGAGGTGGCAAAAACTTGAGTTCGAGTTTTGGAGGTGAAACGATTGATGGTAACATTGGTGCAACTGTCTCAAACTCGAAGGATTCCATCAATGGTTCAAATCACTCGCAACCGAGTCGGATGGTTCAACTAACTCATCCGAAAAATCAAAAGACTCAAAATCGGGTGGTGAGTCTTCAAAATCGTCCAAAAAAGTGAAACACTCGTAGTCGTTTTCCGGCGTGAAAGCTATGTCAAATTCTAGGAGGAACGCACTAGAGGCGTCAACACTGCTGTGATCGAACAGAAATTTTCAAGCTCACAGTCCTCCTGCGTGATCTCATGGATCGAGCAAACATCAAGTATACTAGCATTAGGCTTGGAGGGCTGATTCCCCAACTTAAAAATGTTGAGTTCAATCATCATATTTCCAAAAGATAGGTTCATTGAACTATTATGACAATTGATCACCGCATTAGAAGTCGCAAGGAATGGTCGACCGAGTATCACCGGAATTTGACTCCGGGGGTTAGCTACGGGCTGTGTATCCATAACAATGAAATCAACAGGGAAAATGAAGTCCCCTACTTTAATTAACGCATCCCCTAACTCACTCCTAGGATGGGTGATAGATCGGTCGGCCATTTGGGGAGTACAATGAGTGGGTTTAAGCTCTCCAACGCCTAATTGTTCGTACACTGAATAGGGTAGCAAATTGACACTAGCACCAAGATCTAAAAGTGCTCTATTGATGTTCTTATCCCCAATTGTTATCGAAATTGCAGGACAGCCGAGGTCCTTATGTATTTCGGGTAAAGATTGGACAAGAGCATCACTAACAGCACTAGCCACGAAAACTTTCTTTGGTACTTGTGACTTCCTCTTCTTGGTGCATAAGTCTTTTAAGATTTTCGCGTAAGAAGGGACTTGTTGGATTGCATCCAAGAGATGTATGTTTATGCTAACCTGTTTGAACAACTCTACAATCTTCTCCATTTGTGGAGTTGGTTTATTGGATCTCAACCTGCTTGGAAAAGGAACATTTTGAAACTTTGTTGAGTCCAATGTTTGTGGAGTAGATTGCTGAGTTGGAACGGATCCCCGTGTTGGTGTGTTCGTGAAGTGAGAAGTGGGTCCGTTCGATTTAGAAGAAGTAGAGCCTTGTGAAGAATGAAGAATAGGCTCTAACGAAGAAGATGAAGATGAAGAAGAAGATGATGATGATGAAAAAGAAGCACCGGCAGGGATGTCATCACTATTACCCACGTTATTGTGCAACACTCTTCCAGATCTCAACGTGGTCACAGCATTTACATTATGATTTTTTTGTTCATATGCAACATATGCGTTGTGTATGTGACCGGGATTTGGCAATGGTTGAGACGGAAGCTTTCCTTTTTCTCGCTCGCTCAACGCAGCATTTAGTTGTGCAATTTGGGCCTCAATTGATTTGATACTTTGATCATGTGAAGCACTGTTTTGCACTAAAGATTGAATGGATGTCTCCAACCTTGCTGCGGATTGTGTAGATTGTTTTAGAAACGCATCTAGACTTCTTTCTAGCGAGGTAACCTTATCATTATTCGGTTGAACAAAATTGTTTTGAGGATAAGAGTTGTTAGGCACAAAATTGTTCATTTGGTTTGGGTAAGGTTGTGGTTGGAAAGGTTGCTGGTATTGAGTTTGTTGAGGTGCTTGTTTTTGTGGAGGAGGAGGCCTTTGAAAGCTGTTATTGCCTTGGAATTGTTGATTTTGATTCCGAGCAAAATTTGGGTGGCTCCTCCAACCAGGATTATAAGTCGAAGAGTATGGATCATTTCTTTGTCTTTGCTGAAAGGCAGCATTGACTTGATCTTGTCCTTGAACAGGTAGATTGTAAGGACACTCTTCAGTAAGATGGAATGGATCCGAACAACAAGCACAAACAGTTCGTGGGGGTAAAGCAGGGACAGGAGAAGGCGATGAGATTTTGGTCTCAATTGCTTCTAGCTTTTTTATAAGTGCGGCCATTTCGGCCTTCATTGCAATCGACATATCTAGTTGATGTATGCCTGCCTTAGACTGACCTGTTGAAGAATATGAGGTGGTCTTAGTGCTTTCCCACTGAAGTGTTTGTTCAGCAAGATCGTCGAGAAACTGCCAAGCTTCCTCGGTAGATTTTGTCAGAAAGTGACCTTTACAAATGGTTTCCAACAACTGCTTCGTTGCTGGGTTCAATCTTTCGTATAAAGTTTGTCAAAGTTTCCAATTCTCGATACCGTGGTGAGGGCATTGAACAAGTAGGTCTTTAAATCTTTCAAAACACTTCCAAAAGGGTTCGGAAGGAAGCTGGGAAAATTGAATAATCTCATTGCGAATTCTCGCGGTCTTGTGATGTGGGTAAAACTTTTTTAGAAAAGTTTTAACAAACTCTTTCCAATTTTTAATCGAGTGTGATGCTGTACTATACAACCATTTCTCGGCTAGGTCACATAAGATGAAAGGAATGACACGTATCCTTATAGCATCATCAGAAAGTTGGGTTGTCTTCATCATTGCGCAAACGTTTTGGAATTTGTTTATGAAGATATAGGCATATTCGGATTCCAGTCCGTGAAATTTTGGCAACATGTTGATGAAGTGGGGTTTAATCTCAAAGTTATCCCCGTTTGCAGGTGGAAGTGAAAGACAAGTAGGTAAGGCGGTGCGGATAGGGTAGAAAAGATTCTGGAGCGCGATTCGTTAGGGTGCTTCAACAGGTGGGTGTTGTGGGTTATTCGCACCTAGCAGAGGTGGAATCAGTCCCGCGGGTAAGGGGTTGTTAGGATTAAATCCCGATATCTCCTTAGAATACGAAGAATGTGAAGGTGAAGGTAAGGAAGTGGAAGGAATTTCGACTTCGGAGTCGAAAGCGTCGTCAGTCGGTACCAACGAGACACGGACTAATCGGGCACTAGTGTTCCTAGTCCAACCGGACACACACTAAAGAGGTAGTGTAGTCAAAAAAAGTGAAAAACAGAAGGTGGGGGTAAGAAAACGTCAATGAGAGGAAAGTGAGTGTAAGTGAGGTGCACGGATTTCTTAGCGACAAGTTGCAAGTTTTTGTAAAAAAATTTCCTTTTTTGTGTTTTTTTTATAAGGAGCTTTTTGCAAAAAGATTTTCAATAAAAGGCTTAGACACACGTTCAATCAATCACAAATGCACAATCAAGCCTAGATCTAGGGTCACCTAGGTCAGCTAGACAGCTCCTAACTGTTCCAAAGGGCAAGATGTGAGGACCTCAAACCGTCTCTTCACCGCCAATTGTGGCCAGGTAAGCACAAGTAGAGAAAGGAGGGATCCGCTCACGAATCACCGTGAGACGGGCCTTTTAAAGTTACCTTTCCCTACCTGTCTAGCCTAGGCACCACAAAGACAGGTTTAGATCAACGGTCGATGGCTACAACTATTCCTTTGTCCTATTGAGCGCGAAGTCCTTTGGGCTGAGTTTAATCTTTTTTTAATTAACTTGATGGTCAATGCAATATGCTTTATGTGATTTTTGGGGTCCTTAGAAGGGTAATGAAATCCCCACCCAATCTTGATTGGTGTTCAAGCCCCTTAAAGTCAATTTAAATATGCAAAGCAGTAAGCACAATCAAACACTTGCAAACAATTTTTTTAGCGGCGCAAAGAATCCTGCACAAGATCAAGTTATTGGAGAAGGGGAGAAGTTTTTGCGCAAAGAATCCTGCAGGAAAATTTTACAGAGGAGATAATGGGGTTACAGAGAAGAAGAGAAAACTTACAGTGATTTTTCCACGTGCTGACATCACCAAGGCACCGCGGTTCCGCGGTCACAAGGCTCTTTCAGTGGCGGTTCGCAGTCTGCTAGTCTGTTCGGTTCCCGAAATTTCTTTTGCTCCTTTGTTCTAATTTTCCTCTATTGTTCAGATCTGCTGTTTTCTGTTTCGCTCTCTGGAATTTTCCAGATCTGAATTCGTTCTTCGATCCTGCACAATTCAAAAGAAAACCCTTCAAAGAATAATAAGATGATAAATTTTTTTTTTACTTTTATATTTTTCAGTTTTTATGATTTTTAAATTTTTATATTAACCCGAAATTACAAAAAAGAAAATAACTACGCCATCTCCGGCAACGGCGCCATTTGATTGATATGGGATTTTTGCGATCAAAGAATTATTAACCGCAATCAAGAACGGCGTCACTTGGTAGCTAGCCGGTGAATACGGGTCGGTCCACAGGGATTTTGTATATTCTCAATTTGTTCTAACGAGTTAATTCTAATTGGTGTTGGATTGATTATCACTAAAAACTAAGGTTGATTTAGACTAGGATTAAAACCTTGCTAGGGTTAGGTTTACGATAAGTTTGGAAACTTAAGATTTCTCACTGTTTTCAATGCTCTAATTTAGATCTATTTAGGTGTTATGGTAATAATTAATGAAGTGGATTAGGACGATCAGGAAGAAATGATGTTTCTTCCTCTAGGTCCTTATCCGTCCTTTCTTAATTCTTACCCTAACCTCTATGGAAAACATACACAACCGGTCTTTTAAACTACGGTATCACCATTACCTCGTGGGGTAAGGTGCCGTAGTGAGCGGTGTGTGTATATATGCATGGAGTCCTATAAAATAATACGCGATGAGCAAGAAAGGGGTGAGAGATTTTCATCTTTCAAACATTTCCTATTCCTAACTCTAACAAGTGAGGAACTACTCACTCATTAGGGGATTGATAAAAGACATTTTTTTATGAGTTTTCAATTTAATAACCTAATTATCTAAGCTACGGCAGATGAATAAAAAGTGCTAAGCTAATTAATTAGGGCAGATAATAAAATCTATACTAGGGCAGAAAAGAATTTAAGAACTGGGGTAAGGTAAAAAAAATCTACTTACTTTATTCGATACTCTCTTCAAAACATTACAATGAATTCTGAATTTTTTCAATAAAAAGAGGCATGCCTCAAAAAGAGCTTTAGGATTTCTATTTATAGATCATAGAATCCCTAGGGTTACATTTGATATATATCTGCATTTACAATTTTACCCAAAGAAGCCTAATCAACGCACCGCCACAGCGTTGAATTTTGCGCCGACATGTGTTCACCATGGCCACGGATCCGCGGCCAGAAGGCATGTTTGGCCGCGGTTCCGTGGCCAAATTGTGGGCTTCTTGGTTGCATTTTCCTGGGTTGCTTCTGGTTGCATTTGTCTTCTTGTTTCTTCACTTAGTTTCTCAGATTGTCATCTAGTTCTCTTCTAGATTTCCACAGTGCAAAATATCGTGGACTTTTACCCTTTGCTTCGTGTCGAAGTCTTGAACCTTCCGTTGCCTTTGTGCTTTATGAAATTGTCCATTGATCTTCATTTATTCTTCAAACTGTAAGCATGATCAAGATTCTTCCATTTGTTGGTCGTGGTCTCACTTTTGTATCGTCTTTTCATTATTTTCACTGTTTTTGTTCCGAGAACCTATAACCTGCAACTATGTAGCAGACATGGATCAAAAGCACCTGTTTATTTGTAAAATGAATAAGAATGGGGAATATAATAATGCAAAATTATGATATGAACAACATGTCACCTGAGAACTTCCATCTGACGATAGGTATAGTACCGCATGGAAGTTCTCGGCGAGTCCGTCCAGTGTACTCACACCCAGTGAGCACCTGTATACGATCTTAGGTACATCAGACCAATGGCTGCGGGACCAACCATCCCCCGACGGGGCTAGAAAAGTACACACCAGTCCACTCTGGAGTATCAGTGCCCAGTCTCGATACTCATGCGACTAGGGACCATTTAAGGATGTGCTTATAGACTACCATGCTCCCACAAGTATGATCGCCATCACAACGCAGGTAGTCAAGCAAGATCCAAAGGGTTTTATCAATATGTAACCGCAATATATAATAACGAGTATGACATATACCATGTTAAGATAAAGACAAACCACAATAGTATACTACCGTATCGAGTCTTTATCAATATGTGCAAACCAGATATAACAACAATACAAATAAATACACATATCCCGATAAAGACAAGTCAAATAATATACTATAAAACTGAGCAAGATTGTTCTGTACATACATATCCCTAGTATCATATATGTATACATATACAATACTGGCCTCTAGGGCATATACATCCAACAAAAACTATATGCACATAAATAACATACTAGATGCAACATAACACTAATACCATTATCTTTAATTAACACTAATAACTAACTAGACAGCATAACTATCCTAGTTATATGGTTGCAGGAGTGCTATACGCCATCCACCCGACTTCCCCTATAGATGTAAATCTACTTACCAACTTGTCGAACTCGTCGAAATCCACAATCGCTTTTCCTCGTCTCAACGCCTTCAGCGTCACCGCTAATACTCCTTCAAATGTAAGAACACGCTCGTCAATAACATTATCTTACTGGCAAAATGTAGTGATAAAAATACAATGCTCGGATGCATATTGTTTGAAAATATTAGCTCAGAAAACGGCTGTTTTTGGGCTCGCTTCGAAAAATCACCAGAAATCGTAAACACAATGTTTAGAGTGAAACTAAAATTATACATATTTTTAAATGAGTTAACTTTGATACCCCAAAATATCTTTTCCAGTTTCTATGTATAGGACATGAAAGAAAATGCAAAAGAAAAACATGTTTCTGGATAATCTACAGAAACCAGAAAACCACCTTCACTAAAAATTTGATATCTCTATATTTTGTAAATAGAATAAGAAAAATGAAAATTTTAAAGATATCTAAACAAAACCATTTACCACCTAAAATTTTCATATTCTCCAAATTGTTAACAGAAAAATTAAGAAAATTGTTACAACATGATTGAAAAACAGCCACTGGAAATGAAATTTCTAGTTTGGAAACCCTTTCTTTAAAAATTAGTGTAAAATTTATTTTACAGTAAAACTTAACCAAATGTTTTTTTCTAAATGATATGGCAATTATCTTCAACTTTTTAGTTTTAACCATTACCAAATTATCAATATAAAGTCATCAGAAAAATTCAAAACCCCTAACATGTCACTGATATTCGCCAGCAAGTAAAACTCACTATCACTTCAAAATTCAAAAGCAAGATGATATTTACCTATATAGAATGAGAACAAAGAAATTCCAACTCAAGGATTGTATGATGGAGGCTCTTAGGGGTTGTAGTGGCTTCTAGATTGATGGATGAAGAGATTAAGGGTTTTCTTCATTAAAATTGATGAACACTTAGAATATTTTTGTTGGAGTTGGAGAACTAGTTATGTTCAGTTTGAGGAAGCCTAAGAAATCACTAAGTGTATGTGTTGTGTTGTGTAGAAAGAGCATGAGGTGTTAAGAGAGAAGGAGAAGGTGTAAGTGTTTGAAACATGAGGTGGAGGGATGTGAACATGGGTGAGGGTGTGCTTAAAGTGAGGGTTAAACCTAGCTAATATAAACCCATCGTCATTTTAAATAAAAAGAAACAAAAGAAAACCATTTTTCTTTAATTAAAACCCTCCATGTAAAAATCTAAATCTATGTTTAACAAGAATGAAATACTTATTCTAACACTTATATATCAATTATCTTAATGTAAAATACAATGTCATGTTAAACTAATTAAAAATATCATTTTTATGATATCACACATTTTTCTTCATATTTACCAAAATAATACCATTTTTACGGATATAATTCCAATACCCAATTTCATAAGCAATATCATTTTTTGTAAACTTATTATATTCATATTTAAAATTATAAATTAATATTTATAATTTTCCAAAATGTTACATTATCCTCATAAATTCCCCAAACCATTCATTCAATCAAATAAAAAAAATTTGCTTCAAAATTTTGAGGAAAAAACCCTAGAGATTCTACGCAAACACATCATCAAATCCTCTCTCTTCATCCTTCTCTTAATCGTGGCCCTCTCCCTCTCCCTCTCCTTCTTCTACTACCATCAAGAAGACCTCGAGCGGAAATTGTTGGATACATATGTCCTAGAGACCTTTATTATATAGGATGCTAGGAGTATGTATGTACAGGACAATCTTTCTCGATATAATAGTATACTATTTAGTTTGACTTTATCTTAACATGTGTATATATTTTACTAGTTATTTTATATCGCTAATACATATTGATAAAGCCCGTAGAATCCTTACTTGACTACCAGCATTGTGATGGCAATCATACTTGTGAGAGCTGGGTGGTCGATAAGCGCATCCTTAACTATCCCTAGTCATGTGAATATCGAGATTGGACATCGATATTCCAGAGTAGACTAGTGTATACATTTCTAAACCCTAACGTAGGGCTGTGGTTGGTCCCACAGCCATTGGTGCGTTTCACCTAAGATTGTATACAGGTGTTACTGGGGGTGAGTACACTAAACGGACTCGCCGGGAACTGGCTAGATGGTATTATACATATCGTCAAATAGCAGTTCTCTGGTGACATGAGTACAGATACTCTATCAATCTGTGATCATCATTTGTCTCGTTTGAGTTCCCACTGTGCTTTGATTACTACCCTACCACGGCTCTACTGAGTCGTGCAAACAGGTTTTAGTTGGGTACAGTCCCGAGCCATATGGAGGTAGTAACCGATTGTTAGGGATTCGTCTCTCCCGGTATAGGGAGTTGATGTCGCACTGTGTTCAGTTGGCCAACACCATAAGTCCCTAGCCAGGACGGTTGAGAATTACTGATAGTTAAATCAGTAGATTCTTGGATGATCTTGAGCCACATCAGCATGACTTATCGGATTATTAGGGGCCTGACGTTTTCCACCCCTAGACCCGGAATGCAATACTCTTAGATGAATAGACCGGACTATAGGGAGATTGTCACGGAAAAGCCTAGTAGGGGTTCGGATGAGTTTGCTCGTCGACCTTCTTTTCGATAGGTATCTGGGTAGTTATTACAAACAGTTAGTGCCACTGACGTGGTTGTGGTTAAACCCACTGCCATCATACTGTTATGTCTTTAGAGTCCCACACAGAGGGTTTTCCTGGTTTAGGAGAAACGATATAGAGTCTGTATGGTTTTACGTACAGGGTTCCGATCAAATACATGTACTAGCTACATGGATTTATGTTCGAATGTTTAATACTAGTAGGCTTAAGATTAAACCGCATTTTGAATCAAGTATTGATTTAATAATGATCTAGTATTATACTATTGGAGTATTCTATCTCTTGGTATTCGTATTTTTTATAGTACGAATATGGGTGTGTGACTGATTTCTATTTTAGAGAAGTGTTGTAACCACAATCAATAACTGTGTCGCGTGTAGCTAGCTGAGATGAGTACGGGTCGTCCTCAGGGACATGTGGAATCTTTCAATCTTATTTTAAACGTGTTGAAAAAGAAGAAGAATAGAAGAATAAAGAATAGTGAAGAATAGTTTCTAGATTTACGTCAAACACGGATATAGAATACAGATCTAGTTTAAATACGGATGTAGATTTTATAAGAAGAGGGCTTGTAGGGTTCGTTCGGATTTAGTAGTCATGGATGACTAATAAAAATTACTCATTTTTTCTATTGATAGATTTAATACTAGATAGATAGCGATGAATGAGAATTAGAGTTCTTGGAAGAAACTGTAGGGTTCCTAGGCACTCTCAAGAGGTCTCACAAGGCATCAACCATGCCAATTTCAAAAAAATCTAGGTGCCGAGAAACCCTAATACGGATCGTTGGCTAAAGTTTAGGCGAAACTAGAAACTAGTTAACAACTTAACTATAAAGAATACGGAAATACAACCTTTGTAGATCCGGTTCTCCACCTCCATAGCTCCGCAACGAAGTCCCCTCGCTGTCCAAATGAGTTCCCGGGCTCTAGCGTCGGCTTCGTCGGAGAATGGGCAAGCTAGGTCGTCGATGTCCATGCCGAAGATGATCTACGTCGAGGCATCGCAAGATCAAGCTCCAAACTTCACCAAGTCATGAAAACTTATGAAGGAAACACACTCTACTACTTGGCAAGAGGTAGAGGATGAAGAAATAGGAAGTGGGTTCAATTTAGAATTGGATTTCTCACTCTTTATCATCAATCACCATTGATGACCTAAGCTTTCTTCATGATAGATATGAAGAAGAAGAAGAAGAAAGTTATGATAAGTTAATTTTAAAATAGAAAAGAAAATCCAAACTTATCATAACAAGACCATGGTTAAGTGTAGAGAACTAATAAGGGTTAAATGAAGTGGTTAGGTTTAAGCATGAGACAAAAGGGTTACAAAGTCAAAGTGTTCAAGAAACTTCATGAACAAAACAAAAATGCCACCATTTTATCATGCTCTTTATCTCTTCCAAAAAGAATAAACAAATGAATAAAAAAATGAATAATCAAATAGTAAACCCTAACCATTCCATTAACCAAGGTTTAATTCTATACACTTAATTAAAAAGGCATGTATCATCAAACATGATACAAGCATGTGCACAAAATCATATCGCATATGCAATGCGCACACCCGAGCGAGAAAATCCATTTAAAGTGAACCGATACTAGTTAATGCAAAGTAATATATCAAATATATAATTATGCATTAAATCATTAAATCAACACTTGATTTAAAGATCCGGTCATATCGCATATAACCGACTAGTATCATTAGTAACAACTTATCGAATCAACACTTGATCTAATAACCCGGCTATATCGCATATAACCGATCAATGTCACATAGCGAGAATCGAATACAGTATCACATACTGGTATTATTCTCGGTCCTGCACATATCTCATATGCGCTCCTATTTCGTTTTGCTTGAGCCAGGAAACCTCTTTGTAGGACTCTAAAGACTCGTCAATACGCCGGCAGCAGATGATGATCATATCAAACACCCACAAGCCGCAAGCGGTCTGCTAAACGTAACGGCCACCCGGGTATTGAGAGATCTGAAGATCGACGAGCAAGCCCGCTCACACTCCAGTGAATCCAACCAGTAACACTACCGTACAGTCCGGTCTGATCGTCTGATATGTCGCATATCCTGCCTAGGGGTGGTAAACGTCAGACCCCAATAGCTCGATAAGTCGTGTCGATATGAGGTCTATAACAATTCGAGAAACTACTGGTAACACTTACCATTAAATCTCAGCAACCCTGGCCAGGGATTTCCTGTTATAGCCAATCGAACACAGCGCAACATCAACTCCCTATACCGGGAGAGACGAATCCTCTCCTATCGCTCATTGCCTCCATGTGATTCGGGACTGTACCCAAAAACCACCGTTTTGCACGCCCTCTTGGACGTGGTAAGATGGAAATCAAAGCACAGTGGGAACCACACAAGACTCTATGACGATCTCGGGTCAACAGACTACTCTGTACCAGTGTCACCAGAGAACTGCCATCTGACGTGAGGTATAATACCATCTGGGAGTTCTCGGCGAGTCCGTCCAGTGTACCCAGTCTCTACTGAGCACCCGTATATCATCTCTGATGTCAAACACCAATGGATATGGGATCATCCATCGCCTATCTGTATGGGTCGAGAAGGTATACGCTAGTCTACTCTGGTATATCGATGGCCCGTCTCGATATACCCACGACTAGGGACCTTGAAGGATGTACTTATGGACTACCATGTCCCCACTAGTATGATCCGCATCATAGTCCAGGTAGTCAAGCACACATCCTAAGGGCTTTACCAACATGTAACAGAGAGACAAACAGCATACATGTTAAGGTAAAGAGTAACCAGATAGCGTACTATCATGTCGAGCAAGAAAGTCCTCCCTATATATGTCCCAGCATCCACTACAATATACATCCTATGTATAGTAATGGCCTCTAGGGCATACATATAACTAACAATCTCCCACTTGCACTAGGGCCATCTGATAGCAGTGGTTGTAGTATCTCATACTCAACCATCCCATAAAAATCTCTCTCTGGGAACAGGCCTTTGTGAGTGGATCCGCTGTGTTGTCCTTTGAGTTTACTCTCCTAACCTCGATCCCCTGGAGATCAACCATCTCCATGATGAGGTGATGCTGCCTTAGAATATGTCTGGATCACTGATGGGACCTGCGTTCCTTGGCATAAGCCACAAATCCATTGTCACACAATGGGAGGAACATAGTTCATCTCATGAACCAATATACACCCAAACAGCCTCTTTGGTAGCATCTTAAGTAGCGATGTATCCTGCCTTTATCGTCTAGTATGTCACGGTATCTAGCTTGGAACTCTTCCAACATACCGTCCCTCTTGAAGAAGGTAAAGACAATGCCTGTGACTGACATTCAGTCGTTCTTATCACTCTGGAACACTTCCAGTGATTCTCCCCAGGATCGATTGATACCATCTCACTACAACTAGTGAGTATCCCAACATCCATTTAGATCTATCTCATAGATCCAAAACCCAGGATTTAGTAGGTATCACTTTGATCCTTTATGGAGAATCATAGTGATATGCGGAGATTGATCGAGCGTAGCATAGGAAACTCCTTTCCTATGAAGAGTATGTCATCCACGTACTCTACGAGGATCGTCACCATACTCCCTACTATCTTTTTGTTTATACAAGGTTCATCTACCACTTTGATGATGTCAACTTCTTTGACTAATACATCAAAACAGACGTTCCAACTCCGCGATGTCTGCTTTATCACATAAAACATCTTGCACACATTTCCGCTGCTCCCACTGTCTACGAGGCCCTCTGGCTGTGTACTTACAGACGTTCTCTTCTAAAACATCATTTAGAAAAGCTGTCATGACACCCAACCACCAGATGTCGTAGTCATGGTATGTAGCCGTGGCAAGTAGGATCTAGATGGACTTAAGCATAGCCACTTGAAAAGGTTTCATCATTGTCCATGCCTGGTCGATGACGAAATCCTTTAACAAGTCTAGCTTTGAAAGTCTCAACTTTTCCATCTACACCAAGTAATCTTCTCAAGATATACTTGCTCCTGATGGGGATTTAACCCTTCAGATATAGCAACTAAAGTCCATACTTTGTTGGTGTATAAGGATTCCATCTCAGATCACTAAGCATCCAGCCATTCTTACAGAGTCTTACTCCTGATGGCCAGCTCGAAACTAGTTGGGTCATCATCTCATGATGTAATCCTCGCTCCCACTGTCATAGAGAAACAGAAGTATCTCTCAGGTGGGTGAGGAACCCTACTAGATTGGCGGAGAGGCTGAGGTTCGTTGGAATCTACTGAATCCTTTGGTTCTATCAAATCATCAGCTGTAGTTTATATAGCTGGAACCTTTCCAGTTCTACATTACAGACCTTGCTTCAAGCTTGTCCGGATTTTGCTTTTAGACATAGCCCGGACAACCCCAAATCTTAACTAACTTAAGACATGGGCTCTTCCCATACCATATCACATATGAAGCGGTAGGCAACTAATTTGATTGGAACCCTATTCAATAGGTATGCAACTTCATAAGTGCATAACTCCCTAAAGGAAACAGGTAACTCAGTAGTACTCATCATAGAGCACACCATATCAAATAGGGTGTATGTGCTCCGCCCCGATATACCATCGTGCTATGGTGTATACGGAGGAGTAATGCTGAGAGAGAATCCCATTCTCCTTTAGAATATCCAGGAATTCCGTGCTCAAGTATTCTCCTCCTTGATCACATCAAAGGACATAATACTTATACCGGTTTTGGTTCTCTACTTCTAACTTATATTCTGTGAATATCTCAAAAGGTTCTGACTTTTGTTTCAACAGGAACATAGGTCTGAATCTCGAAAGATCATCAGAGAATGTAATGAAGTATAAAGAATCGGTCTTGGCATGTGTAGACAGGGGACCTACATACATCAACATGTATCATCCCAAGAGTTCACTTACTCTTTCTCTGTTTCCAGTAAACGGAGCTATGGTCATCTTATCTCTGTGACATGACTGGTAAGTTTCATAAGATGTAAATTCAAACTGATTTAAATATGCATCTAAATGTAACTTCAGCTAGTCGGGTCACATTGATATGACCTAGTCTACAATGCCTCAAGAAGGATTCGTTCATTTCTGAACTCTTCCTCTTGTGTGTGTTCCGTATACTAAAGAACTGTAGTTTGATTTAGAACATTAATGCTTTTAAATAACGTGCCTGAACCGATCAACTTTTGATATAGGAAATGTTCAAAACATTATCCAACTATACAAAATTTTATCATTTCTTTACTAATAAAGAGATAGATATGATTTTGTATATCAGGTTCGGTATCTAATAACATTCGTTCAGAATCAATGTATTGGTAATACAGGGTGACAGTGACCAACAGACTTAGCTGCAACTCTTGCCCCGTTTTCTGCCTCATGAAACTTATCACCCGTTCTCAGTTCTCTACCTTTCTGTAGCCCTATGTAACAGATTATATATCTGGGATCCTGATCTGGTATCACATACCCAGGACGTAGAGGATACAGAGAAACAGTTCTGTGCAATGAACACACCCGAAGATGATGCATCAGCATGCACTCTCTTCGTTTGGGCGGCACGGGAAATCTGGTATTCCCCAATTTCCTGCTCTGTCTTATAACAATTATAAGTTGGAGCGGGACCAACGTTCCCCAGCTCAGTATAACAAGCGGGTTCAGTCAATATTCCGTATTATTATCTTGATTAAGGCGTGATATGTGAAAGGTTCCTAGGCACTCTAGTGAGGTCTCACAAGTGATCAAACATGCAAAAATAAAATTTTATGGGTGCCTACAAACCCGACTACGGATCGTTTACTAGATATTTAGGCGAAACAAGCAAACTAGTTAACATTTTAACTAAGGGAACGGACATACAACCTTTGTAGATCCGGTCCACCACCTCCACGGCTCCGCAATGAAGTCCCCTCGCTGTCCAAATCATGTCTTGGGCTCTAGCGTCGGCATCATCGAAGAATGGGCGGGCTTGATCGTCGGTTCGATGCCGAAGATGATCTACATCGAGGCATCGCTAGAACAAGCTCCAACTTAACCAAGTCGGAAAAACTTGTGAAGGAAACACCCTATACTACTTGGCAAGAGGTAGAGGATGAAGAAATAGGAAGTGGGTAAACTTTAGTTTTGGATTTCTCACTAGATTTCATGACTTGCCATTGGAGTAGCAAGCTTTCTCCATTGAAGAAGAAGATGAAGAAATAAGAAGATGATATGATATATATTTAAATAGAAAAGAAAATATAATACTTATCATATCATTAACCTTAGTTAGGTGTAGAGAATTGACTAAGGTTAATTTGAAGAGTTAGGGTTAAGAAAGAAGACAAAATGGTTACTTAGTCAAAGTTTCTAGAATCTTTAACTACAAACAAAATAAGCCACCATTTCATTTTCTTTATCTTTTTCTTTTTCCAAAATAAATAAGAAAAAGAAAACCCTAATCATAATCTTAACCATGGTCATATTCTTTACACTAACCCTAGCTTGCATGTATCATCAAACATGATACAATCATGTGCACAAAATATATCACATATGCAATGTGCACAAACTAAGTGAGTAAATCCATTTAAAGTGAACCATTACTAGTTAATGCAAAGTAATATATCAAATATATAATTATACATTAAATCATTAAATCAACACTTGATTCAATGATCCGGTTATATCGCATATAACCGGCTAGTATCCAATGTATCGGCTTATCGAATCAATCCTTGATTCGATAACTAGGTTATATCGCATACAACCATTCGACACATTCATCGCGAGAATGAAATACGGTATCACATACACGCATTATTCTCGGTCCCGCACATATCTCATATGCGCTCCTATTTCGTTTCGCTTGAGCTAGGAAACCTCTGTGTAGGACTCTAAAGACTCGTCAATACGCCGGCAGCAGGCGATGATCATATCAAACACCCACAAGCCGCAAGCGGTCTGCTAAACGTAACGGCCACCCGGGTATTGAGCGATCTGAAGATCGACGAGCAAGTCCGCTCACACTCCAGTGAATCCGACCAGTAACACTACCGTACAGTCCGGTCTGATCGTCTGATCTGTCGCATATCTCGCCTAGGGGTGGTAAACGTCAGACCCCAATAGCTCGATAATTCGTGTTGATATGAGGTCTATAACAATTCGAGAAACTACTGGTAACACTTACCAGTAAAACTCAGCAACCCTGGCCAGGGATTTCCTGTTATAGCCAATCGAACACAGCGCAACATCAACTCCCTATACCGGGAGAGACGAATCCCCTCCTATCGCTCATTGCCTCCATGTGACTCGGGACTGTACCCAAAAACCACCGTTTTGCATGCCCTCTTGGACGTGGTAAGATGGAAATCAAAGCACAATGGGAACCACACAAGACTCTATGACGATCTCGGGTCAACAGACTACTCTGTACCAGTGTCACCAGAGAACTGCCATCTGACGTGAGGTATAATACCATCTGGGAGTTCTCGGCGAGTCCGTCCAGTGTACCCAGTCTCTACTGAGCACCCGTATATCATCTTTAATGTCAAACACCGATGGATATGGGATCATCCATCGCCCATCTATATGGGTCGAGAAGGTATACGCTAATCTACTCTGGTATATCGATGCCCCGTCTCGATACACCCATGACTAGGGACTTTGAAGGATGTACTTATGGACTACCATATCCCCACTAGTATGATCCGCATCATAGTCCAGGTAGTCAAGTACAGATCCTAAGGGCTTTACCAACATGTAACAGAGAGACAATCAGCATACACGTTAAGGTAAAGGGTAACCAGATAGCATACTATCATGTCGAGCAAGAAAGTCCTCCCTATATATGTCCCAGCATCCACTACAATATACATCCTATGTACAGTAATGGCCTCTAGGGCATACATATAACTAACAATCTCCCACTTGCACTAGGGCCATCTGTAGCAGTGGTTGTAGTATCTCATACTCAACCATCCCATAAAAGTCTCTCTCTGGGAAAAGGCCTTTGTGAATGGATCCGCTGTGTTGTCCTCTGAGTCTACTCTCCTAACCTCGATCTCCCTGAAGATCAACCATCTCCATGATCAAGTGATACTGCCTTAGAATATGTCTGGATCACTGATGGGACCGGCGTTCCTTGGCATAAGCCACAACTCCATTGTCACACAATGGGAGGAACATAGTTCATCTCATGAACCAATATACACCCAAACAGCCTCTTTGGTAGCATCTCAAGTAGCGATGTATCATGCCTTTATCGTCTAGTATGTCACGGTATCTAGCTTGGAACTCTTCCAACATACCGTCCCTTTACTAAGGGTATAGACAATGCCTGCGACTGACATTCAGTCGTCTTTATCACCCTGGAACCCTTCCAGTGATTCTCCCCAGGATCGGTTGATACCGTCTCACTACAACTAGTGAGAGTCCTAATATCCAATTAGATCTATCTCATAGATCCAAAAACCCAGGATTTAGGAGGTATCACTTTGATCCTATGTGGAGAATCATTCTGATAAGCGGAGATTGCTCGAGCATAGCATAGGAAACTCCTTCCCTATCAAGAGTATGTCATCCACGTACTCTACGAGGATCGTCACCATACTCCCTACTACCTTCTTGTTTATACAAGGTTCATCTACCATTTTGATGATGTCAACTTCTTTGACAAACACATCAAAACAGATGTTCCAACTCCGCGACACCTGCTTTATCCTATAAAGCATCTTGTACACGTTTCCGCTGCTCCCACTGTCTACGAAGCCCTCTGGCTGTGTACTTATAGACGCTCTCTTCTAAATCATTATTTAGAAAAGCAGTCAAGGCACCCAACCGCCAGATATCGTAGTCATGGTATGTAGCCGTGGCAAGTAGGATCTGGATGGACTTAAGCATAGCTCCTTAGAAAAAGGTTTCCTCATGATCCACACCTGGTCAATGATGCAAACCTTTAACAAGTCTAGCTTTGAAAGTCTCAACTTTTCCATCTACACCTAGTAATCTTCTTAAGATATACTTGCTCCTGATGGGGATTTAACCCTTCAGATATAGCAACCAAAGTCCATACTTTGTTGGTGTATATGGATTCCATCTCAGATCACTTAGCATCCAGCCATTCTTACAGAGTCTTACTCCTGATGGCCAGCTCGAAACTAGTTGGGTCATCATCTCATGATGCAATCCTCGCTCCCACTATCATAGAGAAACAAAAGTATCTCTCAGGTGGGTGAGGAACCCTACTAGATCGGCGGAGAGGCTGAGGTTCGTTGGAATCTACTGAATCCTTTGGCTCTATCAAATCATCTGCTGTAGTTTATATAGCTGGAACATTTCCAGTTCTACATAACAGACCTTGCCTCGAGCTTGTCCGGATTTTGCTTTTAGACATAGGCCGAACAATCCTCAAATCTCAACTAGCATAAGACATGGGCTCTTCCCTTTCCATATCATATATGAAATGGTAGGCAACTGATTTGATTGGAACCCTATTCAATAAGTATGCAGCTTCTCAAGTGCATAACTCCCAAAAAAGGAAACAGGTAACTCAGTAGTACTCATCATGGAGCACACCTTATCATATAAGGTGTGATTGCTCCGCCCTGATATACCATCGTGCTATGGTGTATACAGAGGAGTAATGCTGAGAGAGAATCTCATTCTCCTTTAGAATAGTCCTGGAATTCCGTGCTCAAGTATTCTCCTCCTTGATTACATCAAAGGACATATTTTGGTTCTCTACTTCTCACTTATATTCTGTGAATATCTCAAAAGGTTCGGACTTGTGTTTCAACAGGAACATAGGTCTGAATCTCGAAAGATCATCAGAGAATGTAATGAAGTATAAAGAACCAGTCTTGGCAAGTGTAGACAGGGGACCTTACATACATCAACATGTATCATCCCAAGAGTTCACTAACTCTTTCTCTGTTTCCAATAAACAGGGCTATGGTCATCTTATCTTTGTGACATGACTGGCGAGTTTCATAAGATGTAAATTCAAACTGATTTAAATATACATCTATATGTAACTCTAGCCAGTCGGGTCACATTGATCTGACCTAGTCTACAATACCTGAAGAAGGATCCGTTCATTTCTGAACTCTTCCTCTTGTGTGTGTTCCATATACTAAGAACTGTAGTTTGATTTAGAACATCAACGCTTTTAGATAACGTGCCTGAACCGATCAACTTTTGATATAGGAAATGTTCAAAACATTATCCATCAATACAAAATTATATCATTTCTTTACTGATAAAGAGACTGATATGATTTTGTATATCAGGTTCGGTATCTAATAACATTCATTCAGAATCAATGTATTGGTAATACAGGGTGACAGTGACCAACAGACTTGGCTGCAACTCTTGCCCCGTTTTCTGCCTCATGAAACTTATCACCCGTTCTCAGTTCTCTACCTGTCTGTAGCCCTATGTAACAGATTACATATCTGGGATCCCGATCTGGTATCACATACCCAGGACGTAAAGGATACTGAGAAACAGTTCTGTATAATGAACACACCCGAAGATGATGCATCATCATGCACTCTCTTCGTTTGGGCGGCACGGGAATTCTGGTAATCCCCTATTGCCTGCTCTGTCTTATAATAATTATAAGGTGGAGCGGGACCAACGTTCCCCAGCTCAGTATAACAAGCGGGTTCAGTCAATATTCCGTATTATTATCTTGATTAAGGCGTGATATGGTCGCTACCTGGAGAGAGAGAGAAGAAAACACTCAGCGTGCGCTCTTGCAAGAATAAATTGGTTATTAGATTATCTAATCTGGATGGCTCCCACTGCTTTTTATCAAATCTTCCTTCAAACCCTAAAAGGAAAGACTAGCCGGGATTAATTACACACTACAAGTTCGCCAATCTTTCAGCCAGGCCAGTGTCGGTACTTTGAGGGAGGTCCCCCGTGCTTTCGCACGCGTAACCCCGTTTTCCCAGAGGCGTAACCCCGTTGACACCTTTCTAGACACCTACTTGATCGGCTAATTGTAATGTATAAAACTCTCTCAGGAGTAACTCTTACTCGCAGCGGGTATCGGGATCCAACTATCTCATAGAAGGTATGCAATCTCATTGCAAATTTCAACACTTGAAACTCCCGATAAAGATTTTTACCCCTAGCACCTATGACTTTAACTATGGTCAACAAATCATAAGTACTAGTCAAGTTCTACCCGTCATTTCGTGATTAATTAGACCCACCCACATGACCCTTAACTAAGGTCAACAAAGTCACGCGACTGTCCTAACTAATCGCATCATATGCGGTGTAGGAAGACATCACTTAGCTACCGTACACTGTGCCTTGACTATGGTCAACAAACACAGCACGAATACTAAGTACTCTACTTTCTAAAATGACGGAGGGTTGCTGCTGGTTTTTATGAAAACCTTTAACGCTTTGAACTTGATCTCGTTGCGGAATCAAATGGTTTTTAAATGGAATGTTTTTGAAGCTTTTCTAGTTTTGCTAAAGGGGTCACTCCCGGTGAAGGGATCGTCGGCCCTTTCCTCGTCGAATGAGGTGCGGGATATATCATATATATCACTGTGCAAAGCAGAAACTATAGAAGCGATCAAATACAAACCGAGTGTGTAGCATCTGCCAGTTATTGCTAAAGGAGTCACTCCCGGTGAAGGGATCTCGGTCCTTTCCTCGTCGAATAAGGTGCAGGATGTTCTATAATGTACACCACAATGCAAAGCAAGAACTGTAGCTACCTGTTTTATTTTTGAAATTCGATTCCACAACATCAATTAGGTTTATTTTTCTTTCATTAATCTTATTAATGAATATCCCATCATTTAAAATTACCTAAACATCACAGATAGATATGACGTACACTTATGCCATCCGCATTCGCCTCGATGTCCCCTCGTGCACCTTTAGGTTAGGTAACTAACGGCAGAGCGGGGCAGGGCTAGCGCGGGTGTAAAACATAAGTAACGTCTATATAATATATCATATATACTATATATAATATCTGCCACAGAACATCGCATGATCTCAGATAAAACACAGCAGAAGAAACATATGAAATATTGGATATACTAGAACGTCCGTGTTTTCAATACGAGCCAGTATAAAACACGGATTCCACAGTCGTGATGAATAGCCAATCCCACACCCCTAGACCCCTACGAGAGCGGCAAGCAACCCTACCAATTCTAGGGTTAGGAGACCCGGACTCGACTCCTCGAGTTGGTCTCCCACTGGACCCCATAACCCGGTTACTTGTGCTCCCCTCCTTGGGTCTATCCTAGTGCAGAAAAGTAAATAATATACATCAACGGCGACTACTTCCGCAACCTGGAAGTGCCCCAATAAAAGAATATTACATACAAGTTTTTACATGAATGAAAATGAAAAACACTCATCTCACATAAAAACCCCCGGCTATTCAAACACGACGATCCAATATAACATATCCAGCAACACATAACATCACATGTCATCAACGTAAGTAAATATACGCATCCCAATTGTCGTTGACATATAGCAACAAAACCGGCGATATCACATATTACACTTACGGTCACAGAAAAGAAAGTGTAAAACTACAACAGTTGGAATCCGCAACCACCTCAGACATCGCATGCCTGACCAAATGAATTACTTAGACATCGCATGCCTAACAATTATAAACCCCGCATTTTAGTCTCAAAATCGAAAACTCTTTTCAATATCAAGTCGGGCAATTCAACAAGATTCCCGACATCCTGATCGAATGCTCGTCGCAAACTTCAGTAGGCGGCCGCACCCCCGATACCGTCGACGAAGTGCACCAAGGCGGAACACCGCTGCCGCGAGCACCCGAACGGATGCTTTCGGCGACGGGGTTCTCCTACAGTCACTTGGTCGGGGCTATGGAGTGAGGCTGTCTATTAAGTTTACCCAGCGAATATCCGCGTACGCTACGTGATTGCGACGGACTTTTGATCACATCAAAATTCCGTGGCAACCGATCAAGTGAGACTAAACTGCTATGTTTATAACATTCATTCAGTTATCTCATAACTTCTTGTGAATTCCAATTATTGTATCCCATTCCGGATAAACAGAAAATGTTAAACTTTCCGATCGAACAATCGAACACCCAAGTTTTCCCGATACAGATCAACACATGAAACAAGTCTAACAACATTCCGTTCGTGCCTCAGTACCGACGGTCCAGCCGTAGAAGGGTCAAGCCAACGCCTCACATGTGGCACGCCGTACTGCCCCAAACCCGAAGGTTCAATGGGCAGTTCAAGACGGTCACATAATCAAGTTAAGGTTTGTTGTCTTCTAGAGGGTCCATCGCGTTACTTGCACTACTTAGAACGTCGTTAAACTACGGAAAAATCCAACACATGGAAATTTCCCGACAGGGGAAAAATTGGGTATTTATATCCGGTCGAACTTTTTAACATATTCTAAAATTTATCCGGAAAGCCACAAAAGACGAAATTTGATAATCCGATCGAAATACCGAATCTCCAAAACAACCCTGGAAAATTCAACTCTTGAATAAATATTAAAAATTCCCAGGAAAACCAACACAGAAAAATGAGAATTACTGTGAAATTTAAAATGCACAAAACGATAAAGTAGCCGCGCATCCGCCGCACGAGCCAAGCTCGTGCCGCGGATCCGCGGCTTTTTGATGGATTTAGTGCATCGAATTTCACAGTATTTCTTATATTAGCCTGCTGATTTATCTGCATATTTTTAATATGTAAAAACTCACTGTTTTCAAAAAAGTACAGAGAGCAAGTTTGATTCGGGGTTTCGGGTTCGTTCGGACTTCAAATTCCGTCTAGACTTCGCCTAAGGCTCTAGTTAGGCTCTGATACCACTGAAAGGTTCCTAGGCACTCTAGTGAGGTCTCACAAGTGATCAAACATGCACAAATAAAATTTTACGGGTGCCTACAAACCCGACTACGGATCGTTTACTAGATATTTAGGCGAAACAAGCAAACTAGTTAACATTTTAACTAAGGGAACGGACATACAACCTTTGTAGATCCGGTCCACCACCTCCACGGCTCCGCAATGAAGTCCCCTCGCTGTCCAAATCATGTCTTGGGCTCTAGCGTCGGCATCATCGAAGAATGGGCGGGCTTGATCGTCGGTTCGATGCCGAAGATGATCTACGTCGAGGCATCGCTAGAACAAGCTCCAACTTAACCAAGTCGGAAAAACTTGTGAAGGAAACACCCTATACTACTTGGCAAGAGGTAGAGGATGAAGAAATAGGAAGTGGGTAAACTTTAGTTTTGGATTTCTCACTAGATTTCATGACTTGCCATTGGAGTAGCAAGCTTTCTCCATTGAAGAAGAAGATGAAGAAAGAAGAAGATGATATGATATATATTTAAATAGAAAAGAAAATATAATACTTATCATATCATTAACCTTAGTTAGGTGTAGAGAATTGACTAAGGTTAATTTGAAGAGTTAGGGTTAAGAAAGAAGACAAAATGGTTACTTAGTCAAAGTTTCTAGAATCTTTAACTACAAACAAAATAAGCCACCATTTCATTTTCTTTATCTTTTTCTTTTTCCAAAATAAATAAGAAAAAGAAAACCCTAATCATAATCTTAACCATGGTCATATTCTTTACACTAACCCTAGCTTGCATGTATCATCAAACATGATACAATCATATGCACAAAATATATCACATATGCAATGTGCACAAACTAAGTGAGTAAATCCATTTAAAGTGAACCATTACTAGTTAATGCAAAGTAATATATCAAATATATAATTATACATTAAATCATTAAATCAACACTTGATTCAATGATCCGGTTATATCGCATATAACCGGCTAGTATCCAATGTATCGGCTTATCGAATCAATCCTTGATTCGATAACTAGGTTATATCGCATACAACCATTCGACACATTCATCGCGAGAATGAAATACGGTATCACATACACGCATTATTCTCGGTCCCGCACATATCTCATATGCGCTCCTATTTCGTTTCGCTTGAGCTAGGAAACCTCTGTGTAGGACTCTAAAGACTCGTCAATAAGCCGGCAGCAGGCGATGATCATATCAAACACCCACAAGCCGCAAGCGGTCTGCTAAACGTAACGGCCACCCGGGTATTGAGCGATCTGAAGATCGACGAGCAAGTCCGCTCACACTCCAGTGAATCCGACCAGTAACACTACCGTACAGTCCGGTCTGATCGTCTGATCTGTCGCATATCTCGCCTAGGGGTGGTAAACGTCAGACCCCAATAGCTCGATAAGTCGTGTCGATATGAGGTCTATAACAATTCGAGAAACTACTGGTAACACTTACCAGTAAATCTCAGCAACCCTGGCCAGGGATTTCCTGTTATAGCCAATCGAACACAGCGCAACATCAACTCCCTATACCGGGAGAGACGAATCCCCTCCTATCGCTCATTGCCTCCATGTGACTCGGGACTGTACCCAAAAACCACCGTTTTGCACACCCTCTTGGACGTGGTAAGATGGAAATCAAAGCACAATGGGAACCACACAAGACTCTATGACGATCTCGGGTCAACAGACTACTCTGTACCAGTGTCACCAGAGAACTGCCATCTGACGTGAGGTATAATACCATCTGGGAGTTCTCGGCGAGTCCGTCCAGTGTACCCAGTCTCTACTGAGCATCCGTATATCATCTCTGATGTCAAACACCGATGGATATGGGATCATCCATTGCCCATCTATATGGGTCGAGAAGGTATACGCTAGTCTACTCTGGTATATCGATGCCCCGTCTCGATACACCCACGACTAGGGACTTTGAAGGATGTACTTATGGACTACCATATCCCCACTAGTATGATCCGCATCATAGTCCAGGTAGTCAAGTACAGATCCTAAGGGCTTTACCAACATGTAACAGAGAGACAATCAGCATACACGTTAAGGTAAAGGGTAACCAGATAGCATACTATCATGTCGAGCAAGAAAGTCCTCCCTATATATGTCCCAGCATCCACTACAATATACATCCTATGTACAGTAATGGCCTCTAGGGCATACATATAACTAACAATATGGTCGCTACCTAGAGAGAGAGAGAAGAAAACACTCAGCGTGTGCTCTGTCAAGAATAGATTGGTTATTATTTTATCTAATCAGGATGGCTCCCACTGCTTTTTATCAAATCTTCCTTCAAACCCTAAAAGGAAAGACTAGCCGGGATTAATTACACACTACAAGTTCGCCAATCTTTCAGCCAGGCCAGTGTCGGTACTTTGAGGGAGGTCCCCCGTGCTTTCGCACGAACCTAATTAATGTAAACCTCGTTTTCCCAGAGGCGTAACCCCGTTGGCACCTTTCTAGACACCTACTTGATCGGCTAATTGTAATGTGTAAAACTCTCCCAGGAGTAACTCTTACTCGCAGCGGGTATCGGGATCCAACTATCTCATAGAAGGTATGCAATCTCATTGCAAATTTCAACCCTTGAAATTCCCGATAATATTTTGCCCCTAGTTTCTATGACCTTGACGAATGCCAAACAACCCATAGTCCACTAGTCAAGTTCAACCCGTACATTTCTTGATCGAATTAAACCCACCCGCACGACCCTTGACGAATGCCAAACAACGCCGTACGAATACCCTAATCCAATCGCATCATATGCTCAAGCAGATAAATACTAGTTAGCTACCGTACACTACGCCTTGACGAATGCCAAACTACCGCAGCACGAATACTAACTAGTACATATCTGAAATAACGGAGGGCTACGACAGGTTTTTCTGAAAACCTATTGCGTAATGAACTTGATATCGTTGTAGAATTAAATGATTTTAAAAATGGAGTGTTTTTGAGGCTTTTCTAGCTTTGCTAAAGGAGTCACTCCCGTTGAAGGGATCGTCGGTCCTTTCCTCGTCGAATGAGGTGCGGGATATATCATATATATCACTGTGCAAAGCAAAAACTCTTAAAAGCAATCAAAAGACAAAACGAGTGTGTAGCATCTACCAGTTATTGCTAAAGGAGTCACTCCCGGTGAAGGGATCTCGGTCCTTTCCTCATCGAATAAGGTGCAGGATATATCACATATACCTCTGTGCAAAGCAAGAACTGTAGCTACCTGTTTTAATTTTGAAATTCGATTCTACAACATCTTAGGTTTCTTTTATTTCATTAATCATATTAATGAAGTCCCATCATTTAAAGTACCTAAACATCACAGATAAATACGACGTACACTTATGCCATCCGCATTCGCCTCGATGTCCCCTCGTGCACCGTTAGGTTAGGTAACTAACGGCAGAGCGGGACAGGGCTAGCGCGGGTTTAAAACATAAGTAACGCCTATATAATATATCATATATACTATATACAGTATCTATCACAGAACATCACATGATCACATCACAGATATCGCAGCAGAAAAATCATATGAAATATTGGATATACTAGGACGTCCGTGTTTTCAATACGAGCCAGTATAAAACACGGATTCCACGGTCGCGATAAATAGCCAAACCCACACCCCTAGACCCCTACGAGAGCAGCAAGCAACCCTACCAATTCTAGAGTTAGGAGACCCGGACTCGACTCCTCGAGTTGGTCTCCCACTGGACTCCAGAACCCGGTTACTTGTGCTCCCCTCCTTGGGTCTATCCTAGTGCGGAAAAGTAAATAATATACAAAAGGTGACAACTTCCGCAACCTGGAAGTGCCCCAATAAAAGAATATTACATACAAGTTTTTACATGAATGAAAATGAAAAACACTCATCTCACATAAAAACCCCCGGCTATTCAAACACAACGATCCAATATAACATATCCAGTAACACATAACATCACATGTCATCAACGTAAGTAAATATGTCCATCCCAATTGTCGTTGACATATAGCAACGAAACCGGCGATATCACATATTACACTTACGGTCACAGAAAAGAAAGTGTAAAACTACAACAGTTGGAATCCGCAACCACCTCAGACATCACATGCCTGACCAAATGAATTCCTTAGACATCGCATGCCTAACAATTATAAACCCCGCATTTTAGTCTCAGAATTGAAAACACTTTTCAATATCAAGTCGGGCAATTCAACAAGATTCCCGACATCCTGATCGAATGCTCGTCGTAAACTTCAGTAGACGGCCGCACCCCCCATGCTGTCGACGAAGTGCACTGAGGCGGAACACCGCTTCCGCGAGCACCCGAACGGATGCTTTCGGCGACGGGGTTCTCCTACAGTCACTTGGTCGGGGCTATGGAGTGAGGCTGTCTATTAAGTTTACCCGGCGAGTATCCGCGTACGCTACGTGATTGCGACGGACTTTTTATCGCATCAAAATTCCGTGGCAACCGATCAAGTGAGACTAAAGTGCTATATTTATAACATTCATTCAGTTATCTCATAACTATTTGTGAATTCCAATTGTTGTATCACATTCCGGATAAATAGAAAATGTTAAACTTTCCGATCGAACAATCGAACACCCAAGTTTTCCCGATGCATGAAATAAGTCTAAAAACATTCAGTTCGTGCCTCAGTACCAACGGTCCAGCCGTAGAAGGATCAAGCCAACGCCTCACATGTGGCACGCCGTACTGCCCCAAACCCGAAGGTTCAAAGGGCAGTTCAAGACGGTCACATAATCGAGTTAAGGTTTGTTATCTTCTAGAGGGTCCATCGCGTTACTTGCACTACTTAGAACGTCGTTAAACTACGGAAAAACCCAACACTTGGAAATTTCCCGACAGGGGAAAAATTGGGTACTTATATCCGGTCGAACTTTTTAACATATTCTAAAATTTATCCGGAAAGCCACATAGACAAAATCTGATACTCCGATCGAAACACCGAATCCCCAAAACAACCCCAGAAAATTCAACTGTTGAATAAAATTTAAAAATTCCCATAAAATCCAGCATCAGAAAATAGGAGTTACAGTGCAAATTTTACAGTGAGACAGGCCCGTATGGCCGCGGAACCGCCGCATGAGCCATGCTCATGCCGCGGAACCGCGGCGGTATAGATGAATTGGAATGTCGTGTTTCACCATAACTCTTAGATCTTCCTGCTGAATTTTTTAGCAATTTTTAACTTGGAACAATCCACGTTTTCAGAAAAAGTCCAGAGAGCATTTTGTGATCGGGTTTCGGGTTCGTTCGGACTTCAACTTCCGTCTAGACTTCGCCTAAGACTCAAGCTAGGCTCTGATACCACTATAGGGTTCCTAGGTACTCTCAAGAGGTCTCACAAGGCATCAACCATGCCAATTTCAAAAAAATCTAGGTGCCGAGAAACCTTAATACGGATCGTTGGCTAAAGTTTAGGCGAAACTAGAAACTAGTTAACAACTTAACTATAAAGAATACGGAAATACAACCTTTGTAGATCCGGTGCTCCACCTCCATAGCTCCGCAACGAAGTCCCCTCGCTGTCCAAATGAGTTCCCGGGCTCTAGCGTCGGCTTCGTCGGAGAATGGGCAAGCTAGGTCGTCGATGTCCATGCCGAAGATGATCTACGTCGAGGCATCGCAAGATCAAGCTCCAAACTTCACCAAGTCATGAAAACTTGTGAAGGAAACACACTCTACTACTTGGCAAGAGGTAGAGGATGAAGAAATAGGAAGTGGGTTCAATTTAGAATTGGATTTCTCACTCTTTATCATCAATCACCATTGATGACCTAAGCTTTCTTCATGATAGATATGAAGAAGAAGAAGAAGAAAGTTATGATAAGTTAATTTTAAAATAGAAAAGAAAATCCAAACTTATCATAACAAGACCATGGTTAAGTGTAGAGAACTAATTAGGGTTAAATGAAGTGGTTAGGTTTAAGCATGAGACAAAAGGGTTACAAAGTCAAAGTGTTCAAGAAACTTCATGAACAAAACAAAAATGCTACCATTTTATCATGCTCTTTATCTTTTCCAAAAAGAATAAACAAATGAATAAAAAAATGAATAATCAAATAGTAAACCCTAACCATTCCATTAATCAAGGTTTAATTCTATACACTTAATTAAAAAGGCATGTATCATCAAACATGATACAAGCATGTGCACAAAATCATATCGCATATGCAATGCGCACACCCGAGCGAGAAAATCCATTTAAAGTGAACCGATACTACTTAATGCAAAGTAATATATCAAATATATAATTATGCATTAAATCATTAAATCAACACTTGATTTAACGATCCGGTCATATCGCATATAACCGACTAGTATCATTAGTAACAACTTATCGAATCAACACTTGATCTAATAACCCGGCTATATCGCATATAACCGATCAATGTCACATCGCGAGAATCGAATACAGTATCACATACTGGTATTATTCTCGGTCCCGCACATATCTCATATGTGCTCCTATTTCGTTTTGCTTGAGCCAGGAAAGCTCTGTGTAGGACTCTAAAGACTCGTCAATACGCCGGCAGCAGATGATGATCATATCAAACACCCACAAGCCGCAAGCGGTCTGCTAATCGTAACGGCCACCCGGGTATTGAGCGATCTGAAGATCGACGAGCAAGCCCGCTCACACTCCAGTGAATCCAACCAGTAACACTACCGTACAGTCCGGTCTCATCGTCTGATATGTCGCATATCTTGCCTAGGGGTGGTAAACGTCAAACCCCAATAGCTCGATAAGTCGTGTCGATATGAGGTCTATAACAATTCGAGAAACTACTGGTAACACTTACCAGTAAATCCCAGCAACCCTGGCCAGGGATTTCCTGTTATAGCCAATCGAACACAGCGCAATATCAACTCCCTATACCGGGAGAGACGAATCCCCTCTTATCGCTCATTGCCTCCATGTGATTCGGGACTGTACCCAAAAACCACCATTTTGCACGCCCTCTTGGACGTGGTAAGATGGAAATCAAAGCACAGTGGGAACCACACAAGACTCTATGATGATCTCGGGTCAACAGACTACTCTGTACCAGTGTCACCAGAGAACTGCCATCTGACGTGAGGTATAATACCATCTGGGAGTTCTCGGTGAGTCCGTCCAGTGTACCCAGTCTCTACTGAGCACCCGTATATCATCTCTGATGTCAAACACCAATGGATATGGGATCATCCATCGCCCATCTGTATGGGTCGAGAAGGTATACGCTAGTCTACTCTGGTATATCGATGCCCCGTCTCGATATACCCATGACTAGGGACCTTGAAGAATGTACTTATGGACTACCATGTCCCCGCTAGTATGATCCGCATCATAGTCCAGGTAGTCAAGCACACATCCTAAGGGCTTTACCAACATGTAACAGAGAGACAAACAGCATACATGTTAAGGTAAAGAGTAACCAGATAGCGTACTATCATGTCGAGCAAGAAAGTCCTCCCTATATATGTCCCAGCATCCACTACAATATACATCCTATGTATAGTAATGGCCTCTAGGGCATACATATAACTAACAGAAACTAGGGTTTCCCCACTATTGACCCTTGTCCTTTCATTGATCTCTATTCATGTCTAGCCCTTAACAAAATAATTGTTAATCTGATCTCAAATAGCGGTCAAGACTGGCAATAAATTGGTAGGGCGCCCGATAAGGATGTTAACATTTATTTTGCTAAAGTTTATAAATTTCATAAGACTTAAAAGAAGTTAAAACATTTTCTCATCTATTGTTCTACCCTAATCCTACGAATCCTATCAAGTGGAGAATTACTCGCGCATGATGGAGATAAAAGAACGGATAGAGATGAAATTCATAATATAACTAAATAATTAAACTAATTAAATTAAAGATCTACCTTTATTAATCAACTTCACAAGTACAAACTTCAAGTTTAGATTACAAGAGAAAGAAGAAGATTCTCTCGATCTCTCCCTTGTCGGATGTAGATGTTCCATCGAATCTCACGTCGCTTTATCACGATGAATCTTAGACCTATCTTGGATCACTTGTTCTTTGATGGTGATTAGCTAGTGTAAAATATTGATGATTTCTAAATTTAGCCCGCGGTCCTTTATATAGCCCCAAAACCAGAAACCAAAGATCCCCAGAATTAGAGTTAGTTGTAGCAAATCCAACCTGAAAATCCTAACTCCTAATTAGGTGAATCGGCCGCGGATCCGCCGCATATTGCATGGTTTGGCCGCGGATCCGTGGCTATTGGTGAGATCTTGAGTGCAAATTTCTGGGGCTTTATTCTTGTGACACATAGAGATTTATTTGATTTTTGGAACTTGAAAATATTTTCTGAGTCTCTACCGGTATTTATTCTTCGATTTTCTTTAATATTTCGGCAGATTTTTTATTTCCGACATCTCAACATCTCGATCTCCTGACCTGAGCCAAACCTTGCACCATATCTCAAAGAACAATGTTAGTAATATTTGGTATTTTTGAGATATTATCCTAACCAATTTGATATGATATTATATTTTAAGAATATTGATTAAGGATATTTGATATGATATGCATATTTAAATTATCAAAATATTATATAAATATTATATGCATATGTTTTCCTTCATAATGTTAATTATAATATATAAACATATGAAAATAGTACTTTTACAGATAAACTCTCATATGTGTCATATTTATAATAAACACCTTTAGATATTTAAGAAAAGTAAGGAAAATGTCATATCAAAAGTACGATATTTTCGACTGAACAAATACCCCCAAACTTAACTTTAATCGTACCGAGCAAACTTATTTATTCAAGAAAGGGAGAAAGAAAAAGAAAGACCTAAGTAGAACACTTTCGTAGGCAACACGATTGTACTGAGCACATGCAACAAGCCATTAAACCTCTAGATGTCTCTAGTAGGAGGAGTGTTGTCTCCTGAGGGTTTTCAGCGGATTACACCCACAAAATCTTATAATAAAAGAAAGATAGTGAAAGTTACATACAAAGATAATAACTATAAAAGAAAGAACTTGAAAAAAAGAGTTTCCAACTACACCAGTTTTTCAGTTGTCATGAACCCGATCTTAATGGTCGTGAAAAGATGTTAGAAATCACATCATCCTTCAATAAAACATCTTCTTTAGTTTTCCTCCCTGTCTTTCCTCCAAACATTGATCACATACCCCTACGTGTGTGTAAAAGACATCCCTACACTTAGAGAATTCAATTCAAGCTATCATACTCTTGTCCGTCTTCCTTAGTACTTTTTAGTTGGTGAATATTTTAGATGGAATTGCTTACACATTTTTCATGTGACCGTTAATACTTCTTGAGATACTAACCGACCGATTACAAAATGTGCTCGCGTATTAGGACGTAATTCCTCGTCTTGCAACACCTAAGACCTAGCAGTGGCTTCCAAACCAGTTGGTCTAAGGAACTAGGTGATAAAGCACCCTCGCTATATTTTTTTAAGCTGCCTTAAGCAATTACAAAACCAGTGTTCATTTTATTCTTCACCACTTATATTTTATTTTATTTTCCTTCATACTAAGGCTTTTAGACAAGAGTATTTAAAGGTATTCTCTATTATCCTAAGTTTCAAGATGTGTGTAAGTGCGTATAGTAGGGTATCAACGTTCAAATGTTTGGACTTAAGAATATGGACTATTTTTCAGACTTATTTTTATCCTCAGATTAGTAATTTCCTTCATCTTACTAACCCTTAGGACAACGGTTCATAACTACTTATTACTAGTTTCGTTTAAGAAAACATCTAACTTTCTTGCTTTTCTCAAACTATTTCTATCTTTCATATGTAAATTTTCACTTTCAAACTTTCATTATCAATTTTTTTTATATTTTCCTTATATATAGTATGATGCAAAATAATGCGTGAATAAACATAAACCTCCCCCAAACCTGTTTGCAGCAGTGTCCTCACTGATGTCATCTGTCAATCTTAAAAAAAACTGTAGACTTGGGAGGAAAAGTAACAGGGACAAGAAATAATGAAAGTGAAATCCTCCCTTAAACTTATTTTTGGCTCACAATTTTGTAAAATTTTTCTTTCAAGAGCCAAAATATTCCCCCCCAAAAAAAATTGAGTAAAATCGTATTAAGCATTTAAAATTATGAGGGGGTTAAAGTTATTAGTCTATGCAAAACTTTACAAAGACCAAAAGTCAACACCAACTATTCAAATATTTTATCGATGTAACGCACTGGTTGGTAGAAGAACATGTCACCTATCGACATGAAGAAATGGGGAGGGGATAAGGGGTGGAATAGAACGTGTTTACGTCTCGGTTTATAGAGACGAAACAGTGATGGTGGATTACTCACATTCTTGTTATTGATAAGAAGAAGGGGTGGTGGTTCAATTTCTTTGTGTTGAGGTTGATTCATCACAACACCCATGTTTTCTAAGAATGCGAGATCTTCAGCGAAAATTTCTTCAAAACTTTCATCGATATCCCGAATAATAATCTCATCAAAAAGAACGGGATGATTCTCGGACTCCATAAAAGGTTCATATTCAGCGTTAGTTGTTGACCTAGAAAGCTCGATAGAAGTGTCTGTATGTGTAAAACAAATAGCAGGGTCAAACAACAACATACTAGCGGAGTCAAGATCAAAATCGTGAAGCTGTTCAAATTCGCTGTTGTCGAAATTTATCGCTTTGACAGATAATACCTGAGCATAGGGTTCGGATGGTTTACTTCCCAACTTGTAAATGTTAAGCTCAATTGACATCTTTCCGAAAGATAGGGTCATAAAGTCGTTTCGACAATTGATTATTGCGTTGGAAGTCGCAAGAAAATGTCGACCTAAAATCATCGGAATTTGGTTTCGTGGGTTCGCTACAGGCTTTGTATCTATAACGATAAAGTCCACAGGGAATATAAATTCCCCGACTTTGATTAACACATCCTCTAGCTCACCCCTAGGTTGGGTGATAGATCGATCAGCCATCTAAAGAGTGTAGTATGCCGGTTTTAACTCTCCAATCCCTAATTGCTCATACGCAGAATACGGAAGCAAGTTAACACTAGCTCCTAAATCGAATAGAGCACGATTGATATCTTTACCCCCAATAGAAATAGATATGGTAGGACTTCCGGGGTCCTTTCGTTTCTTGGTTAGTCGTTGGGTAAAAGCAGTGCTTACATTACTCGCTAAGAAAACTTTTTTAGGCACTTGAGTTTTTCTCTTCCTAGTGAACAAGTCCTTTAGAATTTTTGTATAAGACGGAACTTGTTGAATAGCATCTAGGAGAGAAATGTTTATGTTAACTTTCTTAAAAATTTCCATAATCTTCTCCATTTGTGGACTTGGTCTGTTGCCCCTTAACCTGTTTGGATAAGGTGCTTTATCAATAAGGGTTGGGTCCAATATCGGAGAGGATTGTGGGAATGGAATGGATCCCAGAATTGGAGTTGGGATTGTTTTATATTGACTCGAGGAAGTAGGCTGAGTGTTCGAGCCTTGGGGACAACGGAGAATAGGCTCAAAAGAAGGTGGTGGACTAGACGAAATAGGAGAAGAAGTAGAAGTCGGGGTATCATTAATATCATCAACGTCATCAACGTGTTTACCACTTGGTTATCCAGCACTCTTCCTGATCTCAATGTGGTAACAGCACTCATATTATAACTTTGTGAGTGGCCATGATTAGGTATAGGTTGAGATGGAAGTTTCCCTTTCTCTCTCGCACTCATCGTGGAATTTATTTGTGCAAGTTGTGCTTGTATTGATTTTATACTTTCACCGTGGGAGGTGGTGGTCTGTGTTAATGCTCAGATAGAAGACTTCATTTCAATCGTCGATTGCATAGAATGTTTAATAAACATATCCACGCTTCGTTCGAGTGCAAATGAGTTTTCGTTACCGTCAGTTTGGAAAGAATTATTATAAGGTGTAGAATTGTTGGCCGGATTTTGAAAAGGTTGCGATTGAAAGGGGTGCTGATTTTGAGGGTGTGGTTGTTGTTGCTGTGGAGAAGGTCTTTGATAATTTCTTTGGAACTGGTTTTGATTTTGCTTTTGGTTTTGGTTCCAAGCAAAATTAGGATCATTCCTCCATCCCTGATTATATATTGAAGAATAAGGATCGTTTCGAGGTCGTTGCTGAAAAGTAGCATCAATTTGTTCTTGACTTTGAAACGGTGGATTCAAAGAACATTATTCCTTTAGATGTGATGGGTTGGAACAGCAACCACACGGTTTTGGGGAGCGTAAATTGGTTTACGGGGGCAGAAGAGACTTTGTTTTCTATTTTTTGTATCGCAGCCATTTCGGCTTTCACTGCGATGGAAATATCGAGCTGATGGATAGCTTCCCTAGACGATGCAGGTCTAACGCTTTCCCACTATAGGGTTTGTTCAGCGAGATTTTCTAGAAATTGCCAAGTTTCACCATCATCTTTAGACAAGAAATGACATTGACACATGGTTTCAAGCATCTGTTTTGTTGTTAGATCAACACCCTCATATATAATGCGACAAAGATCCCATCTATTGATTCCGAGATGAGGTCATTGTAAAAGAAGATCATTAAACCGTTCAAAGCATTTCCAAATTGGTTCATTGGAAAGTTGGGTAAACTGATTAATCTCGCTTCGAACGCGGACGGTCTTATGATTGGGATAAAATTTCTTAAGGAATGCTACAACGAATTCGTCCCATTTTGCGATGGGATATGCCGCAGTGTTATAAAGCCGTTTTTCTGCTAAATCGTACAAAGTAAAAGGGAGAAGACGTAATCTCATAGCATCCACAGAAAGTTATGACGTGCCCATCATTGCGCATACATTTTCGACTTTGTTTATAAAAACGTATGCGTCTTCGGATTCAAGCCCGTGAATTTGGGTAACAGTTTGATGAAGTGGGGTTTAATTTCAAAATTATCCCCATTGGCAGGTAGAATAGATAGACAGGTAGAAAGGGGTCCACACACGGGGTAGCATCTTTCTTGGAGAGAGATGCGCGGTGGATTCTGCGCACCTACGGGTGGTGGCAGGATGATGGTGGTAAAATCTGATGGAGAACCGTCCATCTCGGTCGATGTGGTGAGTGGAGAGAGAAAAGGAGATGAAGAAATACCGACTTCGTAGTAGATAGCAGAAACGCGGACAAGACAGGCACTAGAATCCCGTGTCCAGCCACTAAGCGGGTTTAGCGCACATGGCAGTGTGTGAGAACTTAAAAATTGGTTTGTTTTGAAAAGTGTCGGATGTGAGACAAACCACAAAAAAATGCACACACAACCCTAGAACTAAGATTACCTAGGTCAAGTCTCTAGACCGCTCCTAGACTTCCAAAGGACAAGCCGCAAGATCAATCCTCTACCACCTCTTTATCACTCTTATAGCCAGGTAAGTGCCAGGTAAGTGGTAAGTATCCGCTATACGAATCACCGAAAATAGTGGGCCTAATTAAGTAACCACTTGTCTTAGACATACTTGCCTAGACACCACAAAAGTAATGCGGATAAGCGATAGATTACCCACGACCTTCCTCTATCCTTATTGAGCGCGACGGTCCTTAGAGTCTTGGTCTAGATATTTTTTAATTAATGTAGGGCGATACGGATTCTCGTTTTGTGATTTGTGGGGCTTAGGAAGGGTGATGAAATCCCCACCTAATCTGAATTTGGTGTTTGCCCCTTAATGTCCGTATTAAAAAATACAAAAACAAACCGTAAAATAAAACTCACAAAAAGATTTTTGAGCGGCGATATTTTGCAAAAAATCCTGCAGAAAATATATTATTGGATTTTTCAGAGGAGAGAGAAAGAGATAGAAAAGATAGCAGAGAAAATTGAAGCCCTAACCCACCAACACCGCCGCGGTTCCACCGCCAAAACGCACTTCTTGCCGCGGTTCTGCCTCAGAGTTGAGAGTTCTTTGAAAACTTTTTGCTACGGTGGTCTCCCTTGCTTTTCTGGGTCTTGATGAATGTCTCTGAATCCTTATCTCCTCGCTGCAGTGACTCCAGATTCCCTCGCAAAAATCGCACACTTATCATTAAATATGCAAGATGCGGTTTGTTTTGTTTTATGATATAGATCGAATAAGAATTCAACACGAATAGTAAGAATAAAAAATTACGCACGTATCTCCGGCATTTGATTGATTTCTATTTTAGAGAAGTGTTGTAACCACAATCAATAATGGTGTCGCGTGTAGCTAGCCGAGATGAGTACGGGTCGTCCTCAGGGATATGTGGAATCTTTCAATCTTACTTTAGACGTGTTGAAAAAGAGGAAGAATAGAAGAATAAAGAATAGTGAAGAATAGTTTCTAGATCTACATCAAACACGGATATAGAATACAGATCTAGTTTAAATACGGATGAGATTTTATAAGAAGAGGGCTTGTAGGGTTCGTTCGGATTTAGTAGTCATGGATGACTAATAAAAATTACTCCTTTTATCTATTGATAGATTTAATACTAGATAGATAGTGATGAATGAGGATTAGGGTTCTTGGAAGAAACTAGGGTTTCCCTACTATTGACCCTTGTCCTTTCATTGATCTCTATTCATGTCTAGCCCTTAACAAAACAATTGTTAATCTTATCTCAAATCGCGTTCGAGACTAGCAATAACTTGGTAGCGCGCTCGATAAGGATGTAAACATTTATTTTACTAAAATTTATAAATTTCATAAGACTTAAAAGAATTTAAACATTTTCTCATCTATTGTTCTACCCTAATCCTACGAACCCTATCAAGCGGAGAATTACTCGCGCGTGATGGAAATAGAAGAACGGATAGAGATGAAATTCATAATATAACTAAATAATTAAACTAATTAAATTATAGATCTACCTTTATGAATCAACTTCACAAGTACAAACTTCAAGTTTAGATTATAAGAGGAAGAAGAAGATTCTCTCGATCTCTCCCTTGTCGGATGTAGATGTTCCATCGAATCTCACGTCGCTTTATCACGACGAATCTTGGACCTGTTTTGGATCACTTGTTCTTTTATGGTGATTAGCTTGTGTAAAATATTGATGATTTCTAAATTTAGCCCTCGGTCCTTTATATAGCCCCAAAACCAGAAACCAAAGATCTCCAGAATTAGAGTTAGTTGTAGCAAATCCAACCTGAAAATCCTAACTCCTGATTAGGTGAATAGGCCGCGGATCCGCCGCATATTGCATGGTTTGGCCGCGGATCCGCGGCCATTGGTGAAATCTTGGGTGCAAATTTCTGGGGCTTTATTCTTGTGACACATGGAGATTTATTTGATTTCTGGAACTTGAAAATATTTTCTGAGTCTCTACCGGTATTTATTCTTTGATTTTCTTTAATATTTCGGCAGATTTTTGATTTCCGACATCTCAACATCTCGATCTCCTGGCCTGAGCCAAACCTTGCACCATATCTCAAAGAATAATGTTAGTAATATTTGGTAATTTTGAGATATTATCCTAACCAATTTGATATGATATTATATTTTAAGAATATTGATTAAGGATATTTGATATGATATGCATACTTAAATTATTAAAATATTATATAAATATTATATGCATATATTTTCCTTCATAATGTTAATTATAATATATAAACATAAGAAAATAGTATTTTTACAGATAAACCCTCATATGTGTCATATTTATAATAAACACCTTTAGATATTTAAGAAAAGTAAGGAAAATGCCATATCAAAAGTGCGATATTTTCAACTGAACAGTATATATATACAGTTTTTGTATTCTTGTATTTATACAAGAATGCTTCTAGAAGAGCACACCCCATTATATGTTTTTCTATTTATTGGAAAAAGAAAATGAGGTGGAGAGATGAGGTGACTTTGAGCATGGTGAGAGACATTGCTGTTTTATTTGCTTATTCATTTGTGAAAACTATTCAAGTATAGCTAGTTATTTTATTTGGAAAAAGAAAATGAAGCATATTTTTCTTAGCTATTTTTTCCTCTCATTCTCACCATTACCTTCTCTCTCCTCTCTTGAGCTCTCTCTTCTTTTTCAACCCTAACCCCTCTCATGTGTTGAGAACCATAGGATTTTGGAGATAGAAAAATCTAATTAACACTCTCTACATCTTCTAAATAACCTAGATTAGCAAACTAAGTCATTTAGTCACTTCATTTTTGAAGTTGAAGCTCGAACAACAAACTCTCGGGTGAATCGTCTTTGACACAAGGAGACAAACAACCAAGCTCGATCCCGATGGACAAGGAGCTAAGAAAGAGGACTTTGAATACCCGAAGGACTCAATCTCATAGGTATAATCACTATCCGAGTATATTAGATCCTATGATGTTTTTGCTAACAAAGGCTTATGGTAGTTCTTAGGTTGCTAATTGATGTTGCATGCCTAAAACCCATTTTTTGTAATTTCTCCTCTCTACAAACCCCGTAAAGTGTGCAACATCAACTTACATAGTATCAGAGCCACTACATAAGCCTTAACTAGCTCATAACGACTTTCGAATTTCGTCGTTTTTGTCGCGCAAAAACAGCCGACAAAACCGTCCAAAAATTTATTGTTTTAACTTGTTTGCACACTGTTCATATCAGATTTTTGCATTTTCATACCGCCCAATTTTTATCACATTGCATATCCGTAGATACTCTTGAGCCGTGTTTGCTAGTCAATTGCAGGATACAGGTTCTCGGTTCCAAAACGATGAAATTCATGGAAAACACGAAAAAATCCGGGTTCTTGCCGACCACAGATAAAACACGGTCTCTGCTCTTCATCCGTATGTTGCTAAATATCAATAGGAAGACAAAAGATCAAATCAATGTCATTCTCATGCACAAGGCTCAATGGTAGCATAAAATCCAAGAGATCTACGCGGAGCTCGAGGCAAATCATGACAAAATCTTGACAAAAAGTCCACCTTTCCCTCAACAGAAATTCTGGAAAATTCGTGAAGTAATTATGGGAAAATACATATACCAGAAGGAAGTTCACAACAAACCAGGGTCCCACCAAAAATACCCAAGCCCAAGTCATCTATACGGCCGCGGAAGCGCGGCCAAAGAGGGGTATTGGCCGCGCTTCCGCGGCCATCCTGGCGCCAAGTGTGCAGGGTTTTGGGGGGTAGGTTGGTCTTTTCATGTATGATCTGTTGGTTGCCCTAGGGTTTCATGTTTTGGCCTATAAATAGCCCAGAAGTTTGTGAAGGATAGGGTCCAATTCTTGTATTTCTTTTGCTAGGTTTTAGTTTACATGTTCTTCTTCCTTTTCTCACCTCTTCTCCATTAAACTTGTAAGTGAGCTTTTTGAGTGAAGAGTGATGAATAAAGAAGACCATTTTTATTATCATGCTTGTCTCTTTCTTTACTTGTTATAATTGTTGTAACTTTAAATTCGTTAAGTAGTTGTTGTTATTTCCTTGTTGTTTCTTTCTTCTCTTTTTTCTTTATCTTTACATATGACAATGATACTTACGCTTGATCCTCGCCAAGGTGAGGTCGCAAATAGTTAGTCGTATTCTTCTAATCTCCTTCTTTCTATCTTCCTCTTTTGTGTTGTTTTATTTTTCCGTATTATGATGTGTGAGTAGTTCATTCTTGTTAGGGTAGGATAAGGGAAGTTTGAGAGAAGGAAATCTCTCTCACTCTTTCCTTGCCCAACAGCTTAAATCGACTCCCGTTAACCCAACCACAATCCGCTCCTTACGGCACCCTATCCTACATGATAGCGGTGATTCCGTAGTGAGACCGGTTGTGGTTGGATTAACCGGAGGTTATGGCTAAGAGCCAAGAACGGACGGACAAGCACCAAAAGGAAGACTTATGCGTTGGAAAGCCTAGCTTATACTCGTAAAGTCCTTCCTAGTCGTGCTAATCCCCGTTGTTGCCGATTACCGTAACACGATATTAAGAAGGGCAACGAAAGATGTGGAGACTCCTAACTCAAACTAACATAATCCTAACCCTAACATGCTCTCTTTAAATATCAACTCAACACTTAGATAACTACAAACAAAATCTGAACAACCGGACTTAACTCGTCGAAAAATACATAGAAAAAGATTCCCATCTCCCTGCGGACGACCCGTACTCAACCGGCTAGCTACGTGCGAAACCGTCTTGATTGCGGTATTTAAACTAGAACTTGAACACGAAAGTATCCTAACAATCAAATGGCGCCGTTGCCGGGGAGACGGTAGTTTGTTTCTTTGTGAAATTTCGGGTTAATTTGTAAGTATAACTCTAACCGAAAAACAAAAAAAATATATATATACATTGTAAACAAAACCATCTTGTTATTTTTGATTAGTTTTTGTGCAAGTGTGAAGGAAAATACAAGTTTGAGTTCAGTGGCCAAGACGTCGGAAGATACGGAGTTCAAGTACAGTGCCAAAGACGTGGGAAGATAGACCCACATTTCGCGGCTACACCGCGACGGACAAAAACGAAGCATCCGGTCTACTGTACAAATCTGGAGCTGTTTCAGTGAGGAAATCCAAATTCAGGATATCCAGACAACTATAGGAGACACACACCAGCATCGCCACAAAATTTCAAAGCCCAAGCCTACCATCTTGCCGCGGAACCGCGGCCTTAGCACCTGTTTGGCCGCGGAACCGCGGCCATTTAGTGGCTTCAGGGGTGCAATTTTTCTGGTAAGTCTCTCTCTTCTCTCCACTCCTCTGAACTCCACTGAATTGTGTTTTCTGAAGGCTTCTTTGCGCAAATTCTTCTCCCCCTTCCAATAAACTGTTCTTGTGCAGGATTCTTTGCGCCGCAAAATAAAAATTGTTTGCAGTTGATTTGTTACTGTTTTGCATTCTTTAATACGGACTTAAGGGGCTTGAAACCAATTCAGATTGGGTGGGGATTTCATCACCCTTCCCAGGATCCCGGAAATCACTAAAGCATATGCATTGTCCATTGTAAATTAAAAAATACTAGACTTCAGCCCTAAGGACTTCGCGCTCATTAGGAGAAGATAAACCTTGTTTAGAACCTTGCTTAACCGTATATTGTTTACGGGGTGTCTAGGAAAGTGTTAAAGGCGCAACCGCCGAAAGAGAAAGGGTTATTTAATTAAGGAACTTCGCGAAAGCGTTGGACAACCTCCCCTTATCTCTGCACTTACCTGACCTCGTGATCAGTGTATTTTTAAGCCTGTTTCTCGACACTGTTTAACTTCGACAATCAAGTTCAGGAGCAGGTCTAGTAGACCTAGGTTACCCTAGATCTAGGTGTGATTGTGCATATCTTGTTTGTGATTGCTTAAGCCGTATTTCCGTACATATTTCTGTAAATCTCTTTCTAAAAAAAAAAAAGAAAAAATTCAAAAAAAAAACTTTTATAAAAACTTGCCCTTTTGTCGCCAAATCCATTTTCACCCAACACCCATCGCCTTTCTTCATTGACGTTTTCTTACCCTCACCTTCTCCGCTTTGACTATACTAAACTCGTTTAGTGTATTTCCGCTTGGACTCGGGACACTAGCGCCCGTCTAGTCCGCGTTACGTTAGTCGCGACCGACTACGCGATCGACTCCGAAGTCAATACTCCGTCCACTCCTCTTTCTCCCCTTCCTTTGCCGGCCAACTCCGACGTTGACCGGAATTCTGTTCATACATCTTCACCTTCACCTTCACCTTCACCAACCTCTTCTTCCGCGATGTCGGGATTTAATCCGAACATCTCTTTGACCACCCCTGGATTGGCTCCACCTCCTATGGAGACCAATCTTCCACCACCTCCGCCTGTTGTAGCGCCGCAGCGAATTGCGCTCCAGGATCGTTTCTACCCTACCCGTTCTGCACTTCCCACCTGCCTTTCTCTTCCTCCGGCCAATGGGGACAACTTTGAAATTAAGCCCCATTTCATCAACATGCTTCCACGTTTTCATGGGCTTGAATCTGAAGATGCCTATATCTTCATAAACAAATTTCAAAACGTCTGTGCCATGATGAAAACCACCCAGCTGTCGGACGATGCTATACGTCTACGGGTCATTCCGTTCACTTTATGCGATCTCGCAGAAAAATGGCTGTATAGCACCGCTTCCCACTCAATCACCAGCTGGGACGAGTTTGTTAAAGCGTTTCTGAAAAAATTCTACCCAAATCATAAGACCGCAAGAATTCGAAATGAGATCAACCAATTCTCCCAGCTTCCTTCTGAACCCTTCTGGAAGTGCTTTGACCGATACAAAGACCTTCTTGTTCAGTGTCCTCACCACGGTATAGAGAAATGGCAACTCTGCCAAACCTTATACGAGGGACTGAACCCAGCAACGAAGCAGTTGCTGGAAACCATCTGTCGGGGCCACTTCCTATCCAAATCTGACGAGGAAGCGTGGCAGTTCTTTGACGATCTTGCGGAGCAAACGCTACAGTGGGAGAGCACTAGACCGACTTCTTCTTCTTCTACCTCCACTTCTACCGGTCAGTCTAGGGTAGGAATCCACCAACTCGATGTCTCTATTGCGATGAAAGCTGAAATGGCTGCAATAACACGAAAGCTTGAAGCGATAGAGAGCAAATTTTCTGCTCCTGCCCCCACACCTGTTCTCCCCCTTCGTACCATCTGCGCTTGTTGTTCCGACCCTTCCCACTTGACCGAAGAGTGTCCTTACAATCCACCCTCGCAAGGACAGGATCAGGTTAATGCTGCCTTCCAGCAAAGACCGAGGAATGATCCATACTCTTCCACCTATAATCCCGGTTGGAGGAACCATCCCAATTTCGCCTGGAATCAGAATCAGAATCAATTCCAGGGCAACAATTTCCAAAGGGCCCCTCCGCCGCAACAACAAGCGCAGCAACAAACTCAACACCAATATCAGCAGCCCTTCCAACCCCAGCCTTTCCAAAACCAGACGAACAACTTTGCACCGAACAACTCTTTTCCACCAAACAATTTTGTTCCGTCAAACACTGATAAGGTTTCCTCGCTCGAGCGAAGTCTGGAGGCGTTTGTTACACAATCGACTCAATCCACCGCCAACATCCAGTCTTCGATTCAATCTTTAGTGCAACACACTGCCGCACACGGGCAAAGCATCAAGACAATTGAGGCCCAGATTGCACAGCTGAACGCGGCCTTGAGCGAGCGAGAGAAGGGGAAGCTCCCGTCCCAGCCACTTCCAAATCCCGGTCACCCACATAATGCACATGTTGCTCTTGAACAACAAAACCATAATGTGAGTGCCGTGACCACACTGAGATCGGGGAGGGTGCTGCAGAACAACATTGGCAAGCAAATCAACGATGACACCCCGGCCGCTTCTTCTTCTTCTTCTTCTTTTTCTTCTTCGTCTTCCGAGCCTATTCTCCATTCTTCACAAGGCTCTCCCTCTTCTTCTTCTTCTGCTCTGAACGGACCCACTTCTCACTCTACGAAAACACCTATTCTGGGATCCGTTCCAACTCCAAAATCTCCTCCTCCAGCGTTAGACTCAACCAATTTTCAAAATGTTTCATTTCCAAACCGGTTGAGGTCTAACAAACAAAATCTACAAATGGAGAAGATTTTGGAGTTATTCAAGCAAGTTAACATTAACATTCCTCTTTTAGATGATGTCCAACAAGTCCCATCTTACGCAAAAATCTTAAAGGACTTGTGCACGAAAAAGAGGAAGTCTCAGGTACCCAAGAAAGTTTTCTTGGCTAGTGCTGTGAGTGATGCCCTTACCCAATCTTTACCACAAAAACGGAAGGACCCTGGCTGTCCTACGATTTCAATTACTATTGGGGATAAGAACATCAACCGCGCACTATTAGATCTTGGTGCCAGTGTTAACTTGCTTCCGTATTCAGTATACGAGCAATTAGGCGTCGGAGAGTTGAAACCCACACACTGCACTCTCCAAATGGCCGACCGATCGATCACCCATCCTAGGGGTGAGCTAGAGGATGTGTTAATCAAAGTCGGGGACTTCATATTCCCCGTCGACTTCATTGTCTTAGATACACAGCCTGTAGCTAACCCCCGGAATCAAATTCCGGTGATACTCGGTCGCCCATTTCTCGCAACCTCAAATGCTGTGATCAATTGTCGCAACGGTTCAATGAACCTCTCTTTTGGAAATATGACGATTGAACTCAACATTTTTAGGTTGGGGAATCAGCCCGCCGAACCTAATGCTCATATACTGGATGTCTGCTCGATCCAGGAGATCACACCAGAAGAGTGTGAATTCGAGGAGTTTCTGTTTGAACAAGATGATCTTGACGCCACTAGTGCGTGTCTCTTCGAACCTGCTGCTGTTTCTGCGCCCGATAACGACTACGAGTGTTTCACGTTCACGAACGATCTTAGCCGCGCACAACCCGAGTTTGAATCTTTCGACTTTTCGGATGAGTTACCTGAACCATCCGACTCGGTTGCTTACACTCGCTTTGAACCTTTGCTGGAGTCCTTTGAGTTCGAGACCTTTGCACCAGTCTTGCCTTCCATCATTTCACCTCCAACGCTCGAACTCAAGCCGTTGCCGTCTCACCTTAAGTATGCTTACTTAGGTGAGAACGAGACCCTCCCTGTCATCATCTCGGCTTCTCTAGCTCCCGAACAAGAGAAAGCCCTTCTCGCGGTCTTGCACAGCAACAGGCAAGCTTTTGGCTGGTCCATGGCGGACATCAAGGGGATTAGTCCCCTCATCGTTGAGCATCACATTCATCTGATGGATGATGCCAAACCAGCCCGGGATCCACAAAGACGTCTTAATCCAGTCATGAAGGAGGCTGTGAAGAAGGAGATCGTCAAATGTCTAGATAGTGGTATCATTTACCCTATCTCAGATAGCCAGTGGGTTAGCCCCATTCACGTTGTCCCCAAAAAGTCGGGCATCACGGTCATCACTAACGAGGCGAACGAGTTAATCCCTACTCGCACCCAAACTGGGTGGCGAGTTTGCATTGATTACAGAAAACTCAACGCCGCAACGCGGAAAGACCACTTTCCGCTACCTTTCATTGACCAGATGCTGGAACGATTGGCCGGACATGAGTACTATTGTTTTCTTGATGGCTACTCTGGCTATAATCAAATTCCCATCGCCGAAAAAGACCAGGACAAGACCACTTTCACTTGTCCTTTCGGCACATTTGCATATCGACGCATGCCCTTTGGGTTATGCAATGCGCCCGCTACCTTCCAGCGGTGTATGATGGGGATTTTCTCAGACATGGTGGAGAAATTTCTGGAGATTTTCATGGATGACTTCTCCATTTTCGGCGACTCCTTTGACGAGTGTTTGCTGCATCTTGACGCTGTCCTTACCCGATGTAAGGACAAGAATCTCACTTTGAACTGGGAGAAATGCCACTTCATGGTGCGCGAAGGTATTGTCTTAGGACATATCATCTCGCAAAATGGCATAGAGGTTGACAAAGTAAAGATTGAGGTCATTTCCAATCTGCCTCCTCCTCGATGCGTCAGAGATATCCGAGCCTTCCTTGGCCATGCCGGTTTCTATAGACGGTTTATCAAGGACTTTAGCAAGATTGCTAGGCCCTTGACGCTTTTGCTGGCCAAGGATACACCTTTCGACTTCAACTCAAGCTGTGTGACTGCATTCGAGTCACTGAAACGCTCACTCACTTCTGCTCCCGTTCTTTCTTCTCCTGACTGGACGCATCCATTCGAGATTATGTGCGATGCATCCGACTTTGCCATCGGTGCTGTCCTTGGACAGCACATCAACAAGATGCCGCACGTAATCTATTATGCGAGCCGAACCCTGAACGACGCCCAACTTAACTATACTACAACTGAGAAGGAATTCTTAGCTGTTGTATTTGCTTTAGAAAAGTTCAGGCCCTACCTCATCGGCTCTCCAGTCATTGTCTATACGGACCATTCAGCTCTGCGCCATCTTTTTGCGAAGAAAGATGCCAAATCTCGGTTAATACGTTGGATCCTCTTGCTTCAAGAGTTTGACCTTGTCATAAAGGACAAAAGAGGATGTGAAAACGTAGTCGCCGACCATCTCTCACGACTTCCTTCTTCGCCCTCGCTTCCAATTCCGATTAACGACGTGTTTCCGGATGAACAACTCTTGACAGTATCATGCGAACCCTGGTTCGCAGATATTGTGAATTATTTGGCCACGGGATTACTACCGACTGAGTGGTCGAGTCAGGACAGACTTCGCTTCTTATCCCAAGTAAAACATTTTTACTGGGACGAACCCTACTTGTTCAAGTACTGTCCCGACCAGATTATTCGTCGGTGTGTCCCAGATGAGGAATTCAAGAGTGTGCTGTCATTTTGCCACGACCAAGCATGTGGCGGGCATTTTGGGCCCAGAAAGACAGCTGAGAAGATCTTGCAATGTGGTTTCTACTGGCCACAACTTTTCAAAGACGCTCACGACTATTGCAAGACTTGCTCCCGGTGCCAACACATGGGCCGGATATCCCGGAGGAATGAGATGCCGCTCCAACCGATCTTGGTTGTGGAGATTTTCGATGTTTGGGGGATAGACTTCATGGGGCCGTTTCCCAGCTCTTTTGGGAACTTGTACATTCTTCTAGCTGTTGATTACGTCTCTAAATGGGTCGAGGCTGTGCCCAGCCGAACTAACGACAACAAGGTTGTCGTTAGGTTCCTTAAAGAAAACATTTTCTCACGGTTTGGGCACCCCCGAGCGATCATTAGCGACAATGGAAGTCATTTCTGCAATAGGACTTTCGAGGCCTTAATGCGGAAATACTCCATTAATCATAAGCTTTCTACGCCCTACCACCCCCAAACCTGCGGGCAGGCCGAAGTTTCAAATCGGCAAATCAAGCAGATATTGGAGAAGACAGTTTTCAAGAACCGTAAGGATTGGTCTCTGAAACTCACTGATGCCCTTTGGGCATTTAGAACCGCTTATAAGACCGACCTTGGCATGTCTCCCTATCGATGTGTACGGAAAAGCCTGCCACCTTCCTGTCGAAATAGAGCATCGCGCGTTTTGGGCGATAAAGGAGCTGAATCTGTCTCTTGAGGACGCGGGCAGCCATCGGAAGCTGCAGCTGAACGAACTGAACGAGCTTAGGGATGAGGCTTACGACAACGCGGTTGTCGTTAAGAATCGAACGAAGGTGTTTCACGATAAACACCTTTTGCGCATAACCTTCGTACCTGGTCAGCAGGTACTGCTTTACGACACCCGACTTCACTTCCATCCTGGAAAGCTCCGATCTCGCTGGAAAGGGCCGTATTTTGTGCGGAATGTGTATCCGCAGGGCGCTGTGGATTTGGAGAATCCAAAGGACGGTTCACTGTTCAAAGTGAACGGACACCGATGCAAACCGTACCTTAGCGCCGAACCAACAGAGGAGCTCCTGTTCTTGCAGGAGCCGATTTACCCTGAGTGATCTTCCTCTGCCTACCTCCAAACTTCGGTTATCCAGCCAAGAACAGTGGACACTGTTCCAAATAAGTTTGGGGGTATGTACAAACCATTTTGTTTATATTTGTGTATATTCTTTTTCTTTTCTTTAAAAACAAAAAAAAACAAATAAAAATTGTGTATCGCTAACCGACAATTTTGAACCTTCAAACTGATCTCTTCATGCAACGACAGTGAGGACACTGTCCAGTTTAAGTTTGGGGGTACGCTCGGTACGCATTTCTTACCTTCGCATTCATATGTATATTTTGCACCTGCATATTAAATCCATAAAATCCATAAAAATTTGAAAATTTTCTAAAAACATAAAAACTTTTCTGTCAAGTTAGCTTGTGAAATAAACTCTGATTCAACATTTCGACGGTTTTTGTTTGAAAAAATAGGAATAACTAGATCTTATGTTTGGATTTTGAAAACCTGAAAGATAACTCTCCTTTGAAGTTAACTATAGCTGATATACGTCTTTACATCACACTACACGTGTCGTAAGATTTTGGGAATTAGATGACAAGTCTTTCATGTTTGAACTTTTAAACAGATAAATAATTTTCTGAGGATCAAATAGGTTTGTTCTGAAATAAGTAATGTCAAGAATAGTTTATGAAGTAAAGCGAATATGAAGGAATGTTATTGATGCCGTAATAGGAGCTAAGTCTGAAAAATAACCCATCTGAAACTTGATTGGAATGATTACACACCGAACCCACTAAACACGTCTTTTATCCGAAAAAAATATTTGAACTGCCAGTTATATCTCCGTTCGTATCAAATCATCTGATTTTTACGCCAAACTGTCTTTTGTTTTTGGACCTAGGTAACTTGAGTAATTAAGTCCGCTGGGGTGTTTCTACACCTAATGCCCTAAAACCAACTGGTTTGGGTGCATTGGCCCAAAGCTCGCTAAGAAGCCTAGAAAGTCCAGTTTAAAACAAAGTCAAGCAAGTGTTCTCTCCGAGTTAAAATTCCTAACGGTTCTTTGTGTGAGAATAATCTTGATAAAAGACAGGCTTTTAAAAAAAAAAATTTTAACAGAGATGTGAAGGTTTTATTCTGTGATAAAGACTATTGCACGTTCACAGTGGTGTGTATGAAATGAAAACAAGAAAAAGGTGGAGTGAAAAATACGACTTAGTTTCCTGTTATGGAAGATAGAAATTCTGAAGTTGAAACCTTACTGGAAAACGAAACTTGAAAAATGCTTAACTCTTTATAAAACTTATGTGATCCTTTTTAAATTGTTATCTGGGCTTTATTGTGCGACATGATGACTTTAATCGATCCTTCTGGAACTTAACGACTCTATTTGCACTACACGTAAAGACATATAAAATCTGTAGTTAAATGAGAAGCGAGGTGTGAAAAATAAAGGTTCGATGGTCTAGACTTAGGATTATAGAATTGTTATTTTCTAAAAACAAAAATTTAGGTTTTGAAACTTAGTCATTTTTACAAACCAACTTGACCGGATTTTGTGGGTAGTATCCGCTGAAAACCCTCAGGAGACAACACTCCTCCTACTAGGGACACCTAGAGGTTTAACGGCTTGTTGCACATGCTCAGTGCAATCGCGTTCCCTGCGAAAGTGAGGTTAGGAAATTTTTTATGAATAAATGGACTTTGCTCGGGACGAGCAAATGATAAGTTTGGGGGTATTTGTTCATATCAGATTTTTGCATTTTCATACCGCCCATTTTTTATCACATTGCATATCCGTAGATACTCTTGAGCCGTGTTTGCTAGTCAATTGCAGGATACAGGTTCTCGGTTCCAAAACGATGAAATTCATGGAAAACACGAAAAAATCCGGGTTCTTGCCGACCACAGATAAAACACGGTCTCTGCTCTTCATCCGTATGTTGCCAGATATCAATAGGAAGACAAAAGATCAAATCAATGTCATTCTCATGCACAAGGCTCAATGGTAGCACAAAATCCAAGAGATCTACGCGGAGCTCGAGGCAAATCATGACAAAATCTTGACAAAAAGTCCACCTTTCCCTCAACAGAAATTCTGGAAAATTCGTGAAGTAATTATGGGAAAATACATATACCAGAAGGAAGTTCACAACAAACCAGGGTCCCACCAAAAATACCCAAGCCCAAGTCATCTATACGGCCGCGGAAGCGCGGCCAAAGAGGGGTATTGGCCGCGCTTCCGCGGCCATTCTGGCGCCAAGTGTGCAGGGTTTTGGGGGTAGGTTGGTCTTTTCATGTATGATCTGTTGGTTGCCCTAAGGTTTCATGTTTTGGCCTATAAATAGCCCAGAAGTTTGTGAAGGATAGGGTCCAATTCTTGTATTTCTTTTGCTAGGTTTTAGTTTACATGTTCTTCTTCCTTTTCTCACCTCTTCTCCATTAAACTTGTAAGTGAGCTTTTTGAGTGAAGAGTGATGAATAAAGAAGACCATTTTTATTATCATGCTTGTCTCTTTCTTTACTTGTTATAATTGTTGTAACTTTAAATTCGTTAAGTAGTTGTTGTTATTTCCTTGTTGTTTCTTTCTTCTCTTTTTTCTTTATCTTTACATATGACAATGATACTTACGCTTGATCCTCGCCAAGGTGAGGTCGCAAATAGTTAGTCGTATTCTTCTAATCTCCTTCTTTCTATCTTCCTCTTTTGTGTTGTTTTATTTTTCCGTATTATGATGTGTGAGTAGTTCATTCTTGTTAGGGTAGGATAAGGGAAGTTTGAGAGAAGGAAATCTCTCTCACTCTTTCCTTGCCCAACAGCTTAAATCGACTCCCGTTAACCCAACCACAATCCGCTCCTTACGGCACCCTATCCTACATGATAGCGGTGATTCCGTAGTGAGACCGGTTGTGGTTGGATTAACCGGAGGTTATGGCTAAGAGCCAAGAACGGCCGGACAAGCACCAAAAGGAAGACTTATGCATTGGAAAGCCTAGCTTATACTCGCAAAGTCCTTCCTAGTCGTGCTAATCCCCGTTGTTGCCGATTACCGTAACACGATATTAAGAAGGGCAACGAAAGATGTGGAGACTCCTAACTCAAACTAACCTAATCCTAACCCTAACATGCTCTCTTTAAATATCAACTCAACACTTAGATAACTACAAACAAAATCTGAACAACCGGACTTAACTCGTCGAAAAACACATAGAAAAAGATTCCCATCTCCCTGCGGACGACCCGTACTCAACCGGCTAGCTACGTGCGAAACCGTCTTGATTGCGGTATTTAAACTAGAACTTGAACACGAAAGTATCCTAACAATCACACACCCCGTGGGCTCACGGTTTGGATTAAGAAGCCACGGGGTAATGCGTTGGTCCCGTGGGGAAACCTAGGGGAACCAAAGGTCAGGCTCACCCCCCAAGACCACCATGAGGTGGCCCTAGGGGGTGGGGACCCGAAACTACCCCCAAAGGGTGTTCTCGGGTCTGCCTTCCCCTTGGGACCACCTCATGGTGGCCCCGAGGGGTAGGTACCCCCTTAAGCCCCTAAAACGTACATTAATTTTTGGTTCTTCTCCCCCACAAAGATTCAGGCGAGTTTCGAGTTCATTTCGACTCCCGGATTGGTTTAAAACGAGAGATTTTGGGGACTTTAGTAGACTAGATTTTCAGTTGTGGAAAATTGGTTAAGTTTGCTAATTTTGCGCGGAATTATAATTTTTTTGTTTTCGTTACTTACTTATATGTCGCGTATATGTGTTGTTAAAGGTCTTTTAATCACTATACGTCGATTAGAAGGGGTTGCACATATCTTGTGTTTTTGTGTTGGCAATGGTTTGATGGATCGTCGTGTGGAAAGCCCCGTGTGAATTTAGATGTAAGATGTGAGTGGATGATATAATTCTTGTAATAATTGATATATATTCTTTTATTGGGAGACATCCGGATTGAGGATGTTGTCACCGGCTGTATATTATATTTTCCATTTTTGCATCTAGGATTGACCCACGAAAGAGTGCACAAGCTACGGGGTTCTAGAATTCAGTAGGAGGCCATCTTGAGGAGTCAAGACACGGGTCACCCAATTCTAGGATTGGCGGGTAGCTTTCCGCACTCATAGGGTTCTAGGCTTATTCACACTCAACTATTCACACGACCGTGGAGAATTGTGTTTCATAAGTGACTCAATGAAATGCAGAAGTTCCTGGTTGATTTATTTTTCCATTTTCTATGATGTTGATATCTGCTTGTGATGTTTATCATGCCTATGATGAATGGTTATATATATATATAATAAATATTGTATATGTTTTGCACCCGTGCTAGCCCTGCCCATGCACTGGCGTAAGTTAAGTAATCTTAGGGTGAAGTCTCCGGACCCCGTGGCGAATGAGGATGGCATATACGTACATTCTATTTTCATTATTTTCTGGTGTGATAAGGCTAATTGATGGAGCTGCATTAATCCCAATTAATGGAAAGAAACAAACCTAAATTTTGACGCCGTTGGAATAAATATAAAACCACTCGGTTTTCTTTAAAAACAACTTTTAAAAGCGAAGTCTAGACCACTCCTTTTCAAAGCTATTCGGTTCTTTCGACTATATCAAGTTCATTACGTTCACGGTTTTCGCCAAAATTAGCTGTAGCCCACCGTCATTTCATATAGGTATAAACTAGTATTCATGCTATGTGTTTTGACCTTCGCCAAAGCATAGTGTTTGGTAGCTAGCGGGTACTTATTTGTAGCATGGATAGATATATTAATCTAGGACAGGCGTACAGCTGTTTTGACCTTCGTCAAGAGCTAGTACGAATGGGTCTAGATTAATCTGGACAATGAAGGGTTGAACTTGACTTGCGACTGATTGTCATGGTTTTATGCTATGCGTTCTATGTGTTCTATACTTACTGCAATCAAGACAGTATCACTTTGCAGCTAGCCGATTGAGCACGGGTCGTCCGCAGGGAGATAGTTGTATATCCGTTCTTGTCTTAGACGGGTCAATTAAAGAATGTATATGTGTATGTTCGAATCTATCCTAAGTGTTCATATTTTATATTCAAGTAAACTTTTTAGGCTTAAGGTTGGTTAGTAGAGTTAGGATTAGTATTGTACTTGTCTTTTGCCATTCTCGAAATGATGTTGGGATAATCAAAATTAGCGGGGATTAGGAGAACATAGGAATGGGATTTGCGAGTTTAAGCAAGTTTTCCAACGATAAATCCATTCCTAATGCCCCCTGTCCATTCTCTACGTGCACTTATTTCCAACCCTATGTCAGACATACACAACCATGTATCCACTTAGGTCACAACTACATGTCACGTTGTAGTGCGCCCAAAAGACTTCTCGACTTAGGTCGCAGCTATATGTCACATTTAGCGCGCCTAAGTGAGGGGGTTGTGTTTATTTGGTCTAGGTTCATTTTAAGATTTTTGGCAAAGAGAAGCACAGGGGAGTTTTCCGTCCCTCATGCTGACCTTCCTTAGCCCTAACAAGTGTAGAAATTATTCACACATTTAAATGAAAATAACAAAACAAGAAAGAAGAAAAGAAAGAAAAGAAAATATGATTTTAACAAATGGTAGCAAGCTAACTACTTGGGCCTTCACCTAAGCAAGGGACTCAATCGAGTATCATGGCTTGAAAATAAGGTTTGGAAAAGAAGGAAAATAAAACAAGAAATAACAATAACTACGTAACAACAATAAATAAAATTACACTAGGAAATAAAATTACAAGACAAGAAAATTAAAGATACAAGATAATAAAAACAATCATCATCTTCATTAAACTTCCACTCAAGAGCTCTCACTACAATTTCATGGAGGAAAGATGAAGAAGAAGAAGAAATACAAACTAAACTACACTAAATTCTACTAAAGAAAAAGCACACACACTTGGCTCAAAACTGGACTATTTATAGGCAAAGAACTGAAACCCTAGGACCATATTCTGAGCCCTAATACAATTACCAAACTACCCCCAAAATATCTTTTGTCGAAAACTTGACATGGCCGCGGAATCGCCGCCCAAACGCCCTATTGGCCGCGGTTCCGCGGTCGTATGGAGAGCTTGATGTGTCGTTTTTTCTGAGATTCCTTGTGTTGCACTGTTTTTCTGTTTTACAGGTTCAAAATTATAAAATGGTTCCAAGATATCTCCAGATTTTCAATAGTCCAAATTGGCTTCACTTTTAATCCATTTGACCTTTATCTCCCTCGAGCTCCGCGCATCTCTTGAATTTTGTGATGGCCCTCTCGTGCTCTATGCTTGACCGAGACACGAATGACTACTATTATTTTTCTTGTCTCTTGAACTGGTAAGCGGCACTGGACGGGTGTAGATGACCGGAACCCGGATTTTATCTGTTTGTGGCAGATATTCTAGATTTTGGCATAACTGTGAAGATTTTGTATGATTTGCGTTATTTTGGACTAGGAACCTGTAACTTGTAAATATGTAGCAAATACGGATCAAAAGCACCTACCTATAAATAAACGAGCAGAAGAATGGGCACTATTAAATGCAATATTCTGGTGTGAACAAATACCCCCAAACTTATCTTTTGCTCGTCCCGAGAAAAACCATTTATTCTCGAAAAGTTCTAAGCTCACTTTCATAGGCATCACGGTTGCACTTAGCATGTGCAACAAGCCGTTAAACCAATAGGTGTCCCTAGTAGGAGGAGTGTTGTCTCCTGAGCGTTTTCAGCGGATACTACCCACAAAATCCCGTCAAACTAATTTTATAAGTTAACGTTGATTCTAATCCTACGGTTTAGCATCTAAGTTATAAATTCTATCATCCTAAGTTATAAATATCAATCCTTTATTTTTCACACCTCCTATTTATTCAACCTAAGATCCTATACGTTTTGACAGTTTAGAAAGATCATGTTCTCTCTTAAGTTTTCCTTCTAAAGCGCAGTCTCCAATCCGGAATTTTTATCAACTTTACGGAAAACATAAGATTTATTCTTTATCCCTATCTTTCCTCCAAATATCGATCATATGCCCCTATGTGTGTATAAATTTCATCCCTACACTCAAGAATTCAATTCAAGCTATAGTACCTTTTACCCTAATACCTAATACTAATTCATTTTATTAATGATGGATGGATTTGCTCACACACTTTTCATGTGACTATTACTGCTTCTTGAGGCACTAATCAGCCAATTACTGAATATGTGTGTTTAAAACGTAAATAGCAGTTTCCAGGTCTTGTAATTTATTTTTTCTTTTATTTTTCTTTTCTTTTTCTTTTCAAGACCGGATATATTTTTCAATGATCCTCTTTTGGTGGTTATTTTTAAATACCGTTTTATTCCTTTCATACTCGGCTTTCAGGCAAAAGTATTTTTAGGTATCCTCTACCATCCCAAGTTTCAAGGTGCGTATAAGTGTGATTTGTAGGGTATATACTTTCTGAATTTGGACTCAAGAATATGAATTATTTTTCAGACTTATCCTTCAATAAAACTTTCAATACTTTTCCTTCATCTCGACTTAACTCAAGCACTGAACTCAAGATTACCTACTTCTAAAAAACTGCAAGAACGTATATTTACCAAGGTTAACCAGAAGGAGGGTTATTTTTAGGATTTTCAATTTCTAAACCTAAGATTTAGTTATTTCTAACCTATCAAGTTAACTTTTCGGAATAAAAAATCTAAGTTACCCTACTAGCTAACTTGAAGACAAAGTTTTTATATTTTTGTAAAATTTTTCGATTTTTGTGGATTTTTAAATAAGTATGCAAATAAAAAATATATACATGAATGCAAAGGTAGAAAGCTTACCGAGCACACCCCCAAACTTAAATGACAGTACCCTCACTGTTATGCTACACCAAGAGGGTCAAAATTGTCGGTGTTCCCCTGGTTTTTTTGTATAAAAGAAAAAGCAAACAAAATATATACACACAAAAATATCCCCCCAAATTTAAGTGAAACAATGTTTCCACTGTTTAATCATTAAGTTCAGAGTTAGGGGGAGAGAACAGTATTAATCTATACAAGGCCTTACATAGGCCAAAAGTTAACACCGACCATTCAAAAAATTTATCGCGATAATGCCCGGGTTGATGAAAGAACGCATAGAGAAAAGAAATGAAGAATACACGAGACCGTGTATGGAAGGAAGCGGGATACAGTCTCGGTAAAGGAGATGAATGGAGAAAGGGAAAAAAATGGAATACGAACTTGAGGGTGGAAATAGAGTGAATAAATTAATACAATTTCTAATGATCGAGTGAAAAATTGGATTGTACTAATCTATCAACACATCGAGAAATGGGGTCAAAGCTCTCAAGATTCGTAAGAAAACATGGGTCGACCGGATTTGGTAAACCAGACGCAGGAAATAAAGGTGATATGGTGGCTTGCGAAGTGGGAACGACGGAAAGGATGGAGGGAAGTGATTGAGGAATGGTATCGGTTAAACGTTTAGGAGGATGTGCACAGTCAGTGGAAGGGACAGGATGAACTGGAAAATCCGACTCATCTATTAAAACTGGTTTATCCTCAAGAATATCCTCAAAATTTTCCTTAAAATTCAGCTTATCCATACATTCATTATCAATAATATTCAGATGCATATGGGGTTCGGAAAAGACAGTAAATGGTTCAGGATGATGTCCACACAAAAGTGAAAGGACATGATGAATTCGTGAGAAAAACTCATCCAAAACTATGGGTTCATCATCCAAAATATTCCCAGTGTCAATATTCTCAATCAAGTGAAAGTCAAATTTCTCAGACACCTCATCAAAAGCATGGTTTTCAATCAATTCCGGTTCTAGAGTGGAGGTATAGAGATCAAAAGGATTGGGATTGGTTTCACTTGAAATGGACCCTTCACAATCGGGTAAATCAAACACTATAAGGTCGCACAACTCATCAAACATTTTATCTTCAATTGGTGAATCATTTAGGGCACTCGATAGACTTTCGAAACTGGAGTTGTGGAATTCAATTTGAAACGGGTAGGATTGATTTGGAAGGGTGTACTGTTCACTCTCACGGCTCAAATCCTCAAATTGTCCTATCGCCTCATCATATATTGGAAAATTCGGAGCTAATTGAAAACTAGCTGCCGGTTCGTTAGGTTGTATGAGGGCGGCCATGGACGCATTCAAATCCGTCATCTGTTGGCATGATACTACCCGAAATTCTTCTAATGACTGTTCAAGACTAGACATGTATAGTGAAGGGGATTCAGTAAAATATTCAAAGTTTTCTGGATACTTGAAACTCCCAAAAGGCTGTTCAAAAGAAATGTCTAGAGAAGGTGAAAAAGTCAGGTAGAATTGATAGAAATCAAATGGATGCGAAAATGGACAGGATTAGGATCAATATTCTTATATGAAGGTGATTGGAATTGTTGTGCTAACGAATTTAGAGTGGTGAAAAGAGAGAAAGATCAGCTACGGGATTGTTCAATTCTGTCAGCAATGGACATAGGTTTTGGAGTCGCAACATGACTCTCAAAATGGGTATCAACGCGAGAAGGTGTGAATGTTTGATATGGTTGATACAAATTGGAATGCGGTGTCCAATTGTTGGTCCTAGACGTGTCTATCCGGCCTCTCAAAGAAATTTTGGGCATGGATGGATCGTTCTAAGTTCGACCAAAATAAGAACCGTAAAAAGAAATGTCTGGTTGTAGGTACCAAAGTTCAGCAAGACTTTGTCGTTTTAGAGTACCCATGTTATGAAAAGAGTGAAAGGTAAGGAGGTGGGTGAATTTTTATAAATTTTTGATTTTTTTTTTTTTTGTTTTTTTTGTTTTTGGAGTTTTTGAAATTATTTGTTTGGTTTTAGAAAAAATACGGAATTATAGGACTAAACTTTACACAAGCACAAACAAAACACAATATGCACAAATAATATCTAGAGTTAGAGTCTTTAAAATCCAACTAGACCGCTTCTAGACTTCCAAGCGACAAATTACAGGATAACTCTTGAATCGCCTCTTCACTGCCAATTGTGGCCAGATAAGCACAAGTGAGGTAAGGAGGGTTCCGCTCACGAATCACCGTGAGACAGGCCTTTTAAAATTACCTCCTCACTTTTCTAGCCTAGGCCCCCACAAAATCAAGTTTAGATAAACGACCAATTCCCCGCAACCTTCACTTATCCTAAATGAGCGCGACAAGTCCTTAAAGGTTTGGTCTAGATATTTTTTATTAACTCAAGATAATGAGTATGCCTTTTGTGATTTGTGGGGTCTTAGGAAGGGTGATGAAATCCCCACCCAATCTTAATTGGTGTTATAACCCTTTAATATCCGTATTATTATATGCAAAGCAATAAACAAACAAAATCTAAAACAACAAAAATCTTATTTTGCGGCGGCGCAATCTGTGCAAAGAAACCTGTATAAAATACAATTCAGTGGAGTTTACAAAGGGGTTTGGAGAAGGAGAAGGGGTAAAAAAAATTTAGGCTCAGAATCCACAATAGGACCGCGGAACTGCCGCTAGAACCTACCTTTGACCGCGGTTCCACGGTGGAATGGTTGACTTGGGGCTTCAAGTTGGTTCTATGCACTCCCCTTGTTCTTCTCTCCAATATCCAATCGTCTGTTTCTTGATAAGATCGCTGTATTTACTCCAGATTTGCCTGCACACTTGCACACAAAAAATATCAAAAATAACAAGATGTTTTTTTATATTTATTATTATTTTTTTTATATATATACAAAAAAAAATATTAACCCGAATGACAAGAAAGAAATACGTTACCGTCTCCCTGGCAACGGCGCCATTTGATTGTCAGGGTTTTATGTTATGTGTTCTACGTGTTTTTTACTTACCACAATCAAGACTGTGTCGCTTTGCAGCTAGCAGGTTGAGAACGAGTTGTCCGTAGGGAGATGGTTGTATGTCCGTTTTTGTCTTAGACAGGTCAATTAAAGAATGTATATGTGTATGTTCGAATCTATCCTAAGTGTTCGTATTTTATGTTCAAGTAAACTTGTTAGGGTTAAGATTGGTTAGTAGAGTTAGGATTAGTCTTGTGCTTGTCCTTTGACATTCTTGAAATGATGTTGGGATAATCGAAAATAGCGGGGATTAGGAGGACATAGGAATGGGATTTACGAGTTTAAGCAAGATTTCCAATGCTAAATCCATTCCTAGTGCCCCTTGTATGTCCGCTACGTGCGCTTATTTCCAGCCTTAGGCCAAACATACGCAACCATGTATCCACTTAGGTCACAACTACATGTCACGTTGTAGTGCGCCCAAAGGACTTCTCGACTTAGGTCGCAGCTATATGTCACGTTTAGCATGCCTAAATGAGGGGGGTTGCGTTTGTTTGGTCTAAATTCGTTTTAAGATATTTGGCGAAAAGAAGCACAAGCGAGTTTTCCGTCCTTCATGCTGACCTTCCTTAGCCCTAACAAGTGTGGAAATTATTCACACATTTAAATGAAAATAACAAAACAAGAAAGAAGAAAAGAAAGAAAAGAAAATACAGTTTTAACAAATAATAGCAAGCTAACTACTTGGGCCTCCACCTAAGTAAAGGACTCCATCGAGTATCATGGCTTGAAAATACGGTTTGGAAAAGAAGGAAAATAAAACAAGAAATAACAACTACTTAACAATAATAAATAAAATTACACTAGGAAATAAAATTACAAGACAAGAAAATTAAAAATACAAGATAATAAAAACAACCATCATCTTCATTAAACTTCCACTCAAGAGCTCTCACTACAATTTCATGGAGGAAAGATGATGAAGAAGAAGAAATACAAACTAAACTACACTAAATTCTACTTAAGAAAAAGCATACACACTTGGCTCAAAACTGGACTATTTATAAGTAGAGAACTAAAACTTTAGGGCCATATTCTGAGCCCTAATACAATTACCAAACTACCCTCAAAATATCTTCTGTCGAAGACTTGACAAGGCCGTGGAACCGCCGCCCAAACGCCCTGTTAGTCGCAGTTCCGCGGTTGTCTGGAGAGCTTGATGTGTCGTTTTTTCTAAGATTCCTTGTGTTGCATTGTTCTTCTGTTTTACAGGTCTAAAATTGTAAATGGTTTCAAGATATCTCCAGATTTTCAACGGTCCAAATTGGCTTCACTTTTAATCCATTTGACTTTTATCTCTCTCGAGCTCCGCGCATCTCTTGAATTTTGTGCTGCCCCTCTCGTACTCTATGCTTGACCGAGACACGAATGACCATTGTTATTTGTCTTATCTCTTGAACTGGTAAGCGGCACTGGACGTGTGTAGATGACCGGAACCCGAATTTTATCTATTTGTGGCGGATGTTCTGGATTTCTGCATAACTGTGGAGATTTTGTATGATTTACGTTATTTTGGACTAGTAACATGTAACCTGTAAATATGTAGCAAACACGGATCAAAAGCATATACTTATAAATAAACGGGCAGAAGAATGGGCGGTATTAAATGTAATATTCTGGTGTGAACAGCGACTTATAATGTTTTGACTTTCGTCAAGATTATAAGCGCTTGAGGAAAAAACCATATCGGGAGTTTCAAACATACAAGAAACTTGCTAGTGTTGCATACCTTCTGAAGTGTGGTAGTTTTTGTAGGCTTCCTTCAAAATTATCACATGATGATAGTTGGGTCCCGATCCTATTATGAGTAGCAGCTACTCTTCGAGAGATATTTTCACTTTGCAATTAGCTAATCAAGTGGGTGTCTAGAAAGGTGTTAACGGGACTATGCCTCTAGGAAAACGGAGTTATTTAACTGGGTCTGTGCGAAAGCACGGAGGACCTCCCTCCGAAGTACCAACACTGGCTTAGCCGAAAGATAAGAAAACTTGTAAGGTGCGATTAATCCCGACTAGTTTTTATTTTAAGGTTTGAAGGAGAATTCAGGAAAACAGTAGGAGTCGTCCTGTTTAAATAAACTAATAACCAATCTAAACTTGCAAGAGTATATACTGAGTGTTTCTTTTCTCTCTCCTAATTGCCGCAACTATGACGTGACTTAAATTTATACTAGATAAAAACAAACTGATTGGGCCTAATTATAAACACTGGATGAGGAACGTCCATATAGCCCTTACTTATGATAAGGTTTCATATGTCCTCATGGCTAAAGTCCCCTGTTCCAGGTCCAGAATCCTCAGTCGCATACATTGAGGTCCGTAAGACTTGGGATCTTGATTGCATGAAAACTAAGTGCCTCATGCTGGCCTCCATGGATAATGAACATCAGAGGCGGCATGAGAAGATGGACCTTGCTTCCATCTTTCTCTATACCAAAGATTTATATGGAGAGAAATCTCATATCTCAAGATACGAGACATCGAAGAAGTTATTTCAGGCGAGATTGGCTGTCGGATCATCTGTAGGGGACCACGTCCTAAAGATGATAACTCTCATTGAAGAGCTCGCAGACCTTTGAATTACGTTGGAGAATGAGTTGTATACCAACTTGATTCTGCAGTCCCTTCCTTCCACCTATGCCAAATTCATATTGAACTTCAATTTGCAAAGGACGGAAGTTGCACTTCTTGAGCTCCTTAACATGTTGAGGGTTGCAGAGGGCACCTTGAAGAAATCCAAGGAAACACCCGTTCTAGTTGTTAGGGAACTTTCTTCCTCTAAATCCAAGGCTAAAACCAAGGGGAAGAAGAAGAAGGCCCCCACCAAACCGAAAGGATGTGTGCAGAAGGTGCAGGGGAAGGGAAAGGCAAAGATTGGGGGATCAGCAACAAAGGAGGAATGTTTCTATTATCATAAGAAGGGACATTGGAAGAAAAATTGTCGGGGTTGGAAAGCCAAGAATCAGGACACGAAGCAAGTTGTGGTTTCGGCTTCAGGTGTGTTCATGATTGAAAACTGTTTCTCTATTAACTCTACTTTCTAGGTATTTGATACCGGATCAAGATCTCACATCTGTAATTCTTTGCAGGCGCTGAGAAGCCATAGAGTTTTGAGAGAAAAGTGATATGACCCTCAGGGTTGGCAACGGAATAAGTATAGATACTATTGCAGTAGAAAATTATTACCTCGGGTTGTTGAGTGGACATATTTTGGTTTTGCATATCTGCTTTTATGTACCCAGTATGATGTGTAATATTATATCTGTATCTTTATTATCTAGTGAAGGATATAATTTTGCACTTGAAAACAATGTCATAAACATTCACCTGAATCATGAAATGATTGGGTTGGATACACTAAATAACGGAATATCCGTACTCAACCAACATCCTGTTTTCAACATCCAAAGCACACTAAAAAGAAAGACTCTAGAATTAAATCAGGCTTTCTTATGGCATTGTAGACTTGATCATATCAATGAAACACGATTAACTAAGTTACATAAAAATGGATATTTAGATCCGTTTTGAATATCTATCTTATGCAACTTTTCAATTATGTATCAGAGAAAAGATGGCCAAAACTCTGTTCACTGGACATGGAGAAAGAGCCACTGAGCTCCTGGGACTCATACACAGTGGCATATGTGGTCTGATATCTACACATGCAAGAAGTAGTTATTCCTACTTCATCACTTTTACCAATGATTTCTCAAGGTATGGACATGTATTCTTGATGAAATATAAATCCGAGGTTTTTGAGAAATTCCAGGAGTATAAGAATGAAGTCAAAAAATAAACAGGCAAAAGTATCAAAATGCTTCGATCTGATCGGGGTGGAGAATACTTAAGTGCCGAGTTCATGAAATATTTAAAAGAGAATGGAATTCTGTCTCAGCTTACTCCTCCATACACACCACAACACAATGATATATCAGAAAGATGGAATCGCACCTTGCTAGATATGCTGTGTTCCATGATGAGTAATGCTGAGTTACCGCTACCCTTCTGGGGTTTTGCACTAGAATCTGCTGTATACCTATTGAATAAAGTTTCAACTAAGTCGGTGCTTACCACTCTATATGAAATATGGAGTGGGAAGAAATATTGTCTTAAGTATTTTAATATATGGGATGTCCAGATTTTGTCAAAAAGTATCATCCGGACAAACTCGAGGCACGCTCAGCATTGTGTAAGTTTGTGGGATACCCAAAGAATTCTAAAAGGGTATTTTTTCTATTACGCTGAGTAATAAAAGATTTTTGTTCCTCAACATGCCCGCTTTATGAAAACTCAATTTCTTGAAAAAAAATTAGTGGGAGCGCGATTAAACTAGAAGAAATTCCAGAACTACAAACTATTACTGAAGACTTATAGAACCTGAAGTTTGAATAGAACCGGACATACCTACGCCACTCCAAAGATCTAGTAGGCAATCTCATCCACCCGAGAGATACTACGGTTTTCTCGTAGACGAAGATCGAGAGGATTGCATCATCGATGATGATGAGCCAAATAGTTTTCAGCAAGCCATCGCGAATAGAGATTCGGTGAAGTGGCTGGATGCTATGCAATCCGAGATGGAATCTATGTACGCTAACAAAGTATGGACTTTGGATATTTCTCCTCCTGAGGTAAAACCCGTAGGATGCAAATGGATTTTCAAAAAAAAGATTGGTATTGGTGGACAGGTAGAAACCTACAAAGCTAGATTCGTTGGAAAAGGTTTTCGTCAAAGATCAGGATTGGACTATGACGAAACTTTTTCACCAGTGGCTATGCTTAAATCCATTCGGATCCTACTTTTCATTACTACCTACCATGACTATGATATCTAGCAGATGGATGTTAAAACCGCTATTCTAAATGGAAGTTTAGAAGAATGTGTTTATATGAATCAGCCAGAGGGTTTCATAGCAGAGGGAGCAGCAGGAATGTATGCAAGTTGTTTAAATCTATTTATGGATTAAAGCAGCCATCACGGAGTTGGAACATCTGCTTTGATGAAACGGTTAAAGAATTTGACTTTATCAAAAATGTAGATGAACCTTCTATTTATAAGAAGATTGTAGGGAGAACTGTGGTATTCCTCATTTTATACATAAATGACATTCTCCTGATAGGAAATGATATTCCTATACTGCAATCGGCCAAGATTTTTTTGTCACAGAAGTTCTCTATGAAAGACCTGGGTGATGCCTCCTACATTCTGCGGATTAAGATCTATCGTGACAGATCTAAAAGAATGTTGGAACTTTCACTGTCCAGGTACATAGAAACCATACTAAAAAGGTTTAGTATGGAAGATTCCAAGCACGGTAATTTACCAGCTTGTCACAGAATCACCCTCTCCAAAGAGATATCTCCCAAGACTGATGAAGAGAGGGCCCGCATGAGCATTGTACCCTATGCTTCAGCGGTAGGATCTATAATAAATGCGATATTATGTATGAGACCAGATGTAGCTTACACACTTAGCATCGTAAGCAGGTATCAATCCTACCTAGGTGAGAAGTATTGGATAGCAGTGAAGAACATTCTTAAGTACCTGAGAAGGACTAAGGAGATGTTCTCAGTGTACGGTAATAGAGACCTCCAGATTGAGACTTTTACCGACTTTGGCTTCCAAAGTGACAAGGATGACTCCAAATCCGTCTCGGGTTATGTGTTTATCCTCAATGGAGAGGCGGACTGTTGGAAGAGTTACAAACAGGACACCGTAGCAGACTCGATGATGAAGGTTAAGCATATCGCTGCTAACGATGCCGCAAAAGAAGCCATCAGGATGAGGAAGTTCATATCTGAATTTCAAGTGATTCCATCCATTGCTAATCTAATCTATTTGTATTGAGATAACAATGGAGCCATGGTATTGGCAAAGGAACCACGGTCCCATCAGAAATCCAGAATATCTTGAGGCGGTATCACCTAATCAGGGAGATCCTAGATTGCCGGGAGATCGAGGTGTGAATAGTAGATACGAAGAACAACACGACATATCCATTCACCAAAGCCATCTCTCAAGTTAGTTCGAGAGACTATTCGAGATGTTAGGTATGTGATATGCCAACAACTAGCCCTAATGCAGACGTTGGGTACTCGATACGCCAATAACATGCCTTAGTGCAAGTGGGAGATTGTTGGATATGTATGTCCTAAAGGCTTTTATTGTATAGGATGCTAAGGGTATGTATATACAGGACAATCTTACTCGATATGATATTATGCTATTTGGTTTGATTTTATCTTAACATGTGTATATATTTTACTAGTTATTTCATATCGCTAATACATGTTGATAAAACCCGTAGGATCCTTACTTAACTACCAGCGATGTGATGGAAATCATACTTGTAGGATCTGGGTAGTCAATAAGCACATCCTTAAATGTCTCTAGTCAGGGGAGTATCGAGACTGGGTATCGATATTCCAGAGTAAACTAGTGTATACGTTTTTATACCCTGACGAAGAGTGGTGATTCGTCCCACAGCCATTAGTGTGTTTCACCTAAGATTGCATACAGGTGCTCACTGGGGGTGAGTACACTGGACGGACTCGCCGAGAACTGGCTAGATGGTTTTATACCTATCATCAGATAGCAGTTCTCTGGTGACATGAGTATAGATAGTCTGTCAACCTGAGATCGTTATTTATCTCGTGTGAGTTCCCACTGTACTTTGATTACTACCCTTCCACAGCCCTACTAAGTCGTGCAAACAGATTTTAGTTGGGTACAGTCTCGAACAACATAGAGATAGTGAGTGATTGTTTAAGATTCGTCTCTCCCGATATAAGGAGTCGATGCCGCGCTGTGTTCAGTTGGCCAACACCATAAGTCCCTGGTCAGGGCAATTGAGAATTACTGATAGTTGGATCAGTAGATTGTCTTAAGCAACATCGGCACGACTTGTCGGGTTATTAGGGGTCATATGTTTTCCACCCTTAGACTTGGCATACGATACTCTCAGACGAAAAGACCGAACTGTACGAAGATTGTCACGGACAGTCTCAGTAGGGGTTCGGATGAGTTTGCTCATCGGCCTTCTTTTCAACAGGTGTCTGGATAGCCATTACGTACAGTTAGTACCACTGACGTGCTTGTGGTTAAACCCACTGCCAGCGTACTGCTGACTCTTTAGAGTCCCACACAGAGGGTTTCCTTGGTTTAGGCGAAACGATGTAGAAGCCGTATGGTTTTACGTGCAGGGTTCCGATCAAATACGTGTACTAGCTACACGGATTTATATTCGGACGGTTAATACTAGCGGGGTTAGGATTAAGTCGCATTATTGAATCAAGTATTGATTTAATAATGATTTAGTATTATACTTTTGGATTATTCTACCTCTTAGAATTCGTATTTTTTGTAGTACGAATACGGGTATGTATATACGGTTTTTTTATTCTTGTATTTATACAAGAATACTTCTAGAAGAGGACACCTCGTTATATGTTTTTCTATTTATTGTAAAAAAGAAAATGAGGTAGAGGGATGAGGTGGCTTTGAGCATGGTGAGAGGAATGGTTATTTTATTTGTTTATTCATTTGTGAAAACTATTCAAGTATGGCTAGTTATTTTATTTGGAAAAAGAAAATGATACATATTTTTTCTCAGCCATTTTTTCCTCTCATTCTCACCATTGCCTTCTCTCTCCTCTCTTGAGCTTCCTCTTTTCTTCAACCTTAACCCCTCTCATATGTTGAGAACCGTATGTTTTTGGAGATAGAAAAATCTAATTAACACTCTCTACATCTTCTAAATAACCTAGATTAGCAAACTGGGTCATTTAGTCACTTCATTTTTGAAGTTGAAGCTTGAACCACAAACTCTCGGGTGAATCGTCTTAGACACGAGGAGACCAATGATCAAGTTCGATTCTAACGGACTAGAAGCTAAGAAAGAGGACTTTAAAGACCCGAAGGACTCGATCTCATAGGTATAATCACTATCCGAGTAGATTAGATCCTATGATATTTTTACTAATTAGGGCTTATAGTAGTTCTTGGGTTGTTAGTTGACATTGCATGCCTAAAACTCGTTTTTTGTAAAGTCGGCATTTCTAAAAACCCCGTAGAGTATCCAACATCAACTTACAGAAATGCCCGTACGGCCCCCGAAACCCCTCAATTCCATGCTACCGCCGCCATCCAAGGCCATGTTCCCGTCCCCACCCCTACCCCTACGACATTCTCCCACTCGTCTTCGCCATCGCCGCCTCCCCCGCCATGTGGAACCACCGTAGCTCTTACTCCCAGGTCTAGTGGGACGCCGCCCGCGGCCACGTCTGCTCGACCGGGACCCAACATACCGCCCCCCTATGCCTCCGCATGTCCTCCGATCAGGGTCTCCCCTAACAACTTCTCCTGCTTCGAGGACCGCATGTCTGCGTCCCGCATCGCGAGCATAGTGGCGGATTCATACAATCTTTGTTACATTATTTGTATAATATAAGTAATTTCAATAAATTAAAATTTCTATTTTGGTTTTTTATAGTTAACCGTGGTTTAACTCATTTAAATTCAAATCCCCCTCCCATTTTGTTGAAGGGAGTAGTTATGGAAGCCATAGGTAGTTTTCACCATTTAAATTTTGAATTCAAATGGTGAAAAGATTCCATTCGCATCCTTTCAACTCTTATTTCTACCAACTTGTTTTTTTTGTTCCATAAACACAATAACAATTATTTTCTTCTCTTCTCTTTTGGGATTTTGGTACTCAAAAGATCAAGTTTTCGGGGCAATTCTTTGCAAATGCAAGGATTGAAACACAAGATTGAGTTGTATTCTGGAAGTAATTCGCACAAACCCTTATTGTATTGTAGGGAGCAAAAATTGTTTTAAAAATAGCGATTACGTGTCTCAACTCAATTTATTGTGTTTTTTTAGCCATTGTACTCAACTAGCGCAACAACAATTTAAAGCAATTTTTTGTGTTCATCATTGGCACCGAAAACATCAACGATGAAAATGAAGAGTCTCAAATTTGTCAAACTGGACTACGTATTCACTACTTTGATTCCCACTGCGCCGAAATATGAAGAGAATTTGTAGAAAGCATTTGACTCAAAGCACAAAAATGTAGATTTGGAAGAGATGAACCTTTTAGGTAACAAATATCTAAGCCTTGTTTTTATTAATAAATATTATATTCATGCAATTTTTCATAAATTATCTAACTTTCGAAAAGATTGTCGATTTCTAAAATAGAGAAGTAATCAAAAGCCAAGGATAGATTTATCACAATGATTTCTGAAATTAATGTGATTAGAAGGGATATAGATTTGTTTCTTCATTCAGGTGCCACTAAGCATATAACGAATAATAGATCTATGTTTGCAACTTTCATATAAGAAAGTGATGGCCATCAACTTTTCATGGGCAATGAATCAACTGCAACGGTTAATTTAAAATTCACTTCGGATAAGTCAATAAAATTGACTGAAGTGTTGTATATTCCAGAAATTCGTAAGAATTTAATGTCTATAAGTTTGCTAAGTAAACATGGTTTTAAAATTGTATCTGAGTCCGATAAAGTTGTAATAACCAATAGTGGAATATTTGTGGGAAAAGGTTATGCCTGTAATGGGATGTTCAAATTGAGTCTAATTAATAAATATACTAGTTTTGTTTATATTGTTGATTCATTTCCTCTTTGGTATAATAGATTAGGACATATACATTATCGCCGCATGAATGACATGATAATATTCGGTTCCGACATGAATCTTATATACGACACTAAATCTTTTCTCTCTTTAAAATTTGATATGAAAGATTTAGGGTTGGCCGAGATTATCTTAGGAATTAAGATTATCAGAAATGGTGATACTGATATTATCACAATCTCATTATGTAAATAATGTATTGCAGAAATACAATGAATTGAGTGGAAGAACTATGTCTATACTTTTAGATCCTAATATTAAATTAGAATCTAATAAGGGTAGAGCAGTTTCTCAATTGAAATGTACTAGTGTTATTGGTATTCTTATATATATTATGCATACTACAAGACCTGATCTTATATATATTATTGGACGAGTTAGTCGGTATACTAGTTGTCCAGGTAATGAGTATTGCATAGCAATATCAAAAGTATTTACAAATTTGAGGAAAATCATAGACTACGATCTAGATTATACAAGTTATCTTACGGTTTTAGAAGAATATATTGATGTTAGTTGGAACTCAATTTTGGATGAGTCATTATCAACTAGTGGTTAGGTTTTTACTTTATGAGGTGCTGTGATTTCTTAGAAATCAAATAAGCAAACCATTATTACTCATTCCACAATAGAATCAGAGTTTATTGCTCTTGTTGATTGTGGTAAGGAAGCGGAGTGGCAAAGAAATCTTCTTAGAGATATCTTTGTGGCCTAAGCCTATGCCACCGATTGTCATCAATTATGACAGTGAGGCTGCTCGATCGGTAGCCCATAATTAAGTTTATAATGGAAAATCTTGACATCTAAATTTAAGACATGATTATATCCGACAATTACTCAATGATGAGGGAATAATTAGGATTAACCATATTCGTACAAATTGGAATCTTGCCGACCCTTTTACTAAAGGATTGTCAAGAGATTTGATAAAGAAATTATCATTGGAGATAGAGTTAAAATTTTACAAATAGATCAACTATTATTGAAATCCTACTCGATATTTGTGCTCCAAGTACTGTGAGTTCAAAGGAAGAGTAGATGATACGATTGATTGAATAAACATGGAAACTTGTACTTATCCCAGAAATGACCATGCTTGGATCTTGTAGCAAAAGAAAGAAAATGAATTGCACACTAGATTACCTGCCTATATGAATGTGGGGTACGATAGCCTTCTATGAGATTAAAAGGTTTTCTCAAAAATATTCATGAAACCAGGACATGGCCATAATGGAGACTTATGAATAACTTGATTTTTGAAATGTACGTATGTGCTTTATATTCGGTAATTTCGCAAACGAGTCATCGGTTCAAAACTTCGGTAACCATGCACCTTGATTGAATTTTGATGTAAATGCACTAAGTGAAAATTTAAGTCTAGAAGACATCTTCATGGTATGTATGTACATTTAGTACCAACTTTTGTTTGTTTTTGGAATTTTTTGAAATTTGTGAGGAATGTTATATTATTTGTATAATATAAGTAATTTCAATAAATTAAAATTTCTATTTTGGTTTTTTTATAGTTGATCGTGGTCAAACTCATTTGAATTCAAATAACCCTGCCATTTTGTTGGAGGCAAATCTCCCTCTTATTTTGTTAGAAGGAGTGGTTATGAGAGTTATAAGCAGTTATGGGAGTTATAGGTAGTTTTCACCATTTAAATTTTGAATTCAAATGGTGAAAGGATTCCATTCGCATCCTTTCAACTCTTATTTATGCTAACTTGTTTTCTTTGTTCTATAAACACAATAACAATTATTTTTATCTCTTCTCTTTTTGATTTTTGGTACTCAAAAGATCAAGTTTTCGGAGCAATTTTTTGCGAGTGCAACGCGGAGGATTGAAACACAAGATTGAGTTGTATCCTAAAAGCAATTCATACAAACCCATGTTGTATTGTAAGGAACGAAAATTACTTTAAAAATAGTGATTATATGGCTCAACTCAATTTACTGTCTTTTAGCCATTGAATTCAACTAGTGCAACAACAATCGACATGGAAGTTGTGCGGTGGGTCATGATGCGGGACGATAACACCGTCTTCTTCAAGGTGAACATGGTGAGCGTGTTGAACAGGTACGACCATAACGAGATGTATTACGTGGGGGCGGGGAGCGAAAGCGTGGAGCAGGACGATATGCAGCCGTATAAGCTGGCGTTCGGCGAGGGAGGGTTCACAGTGAGCTTGCCCGCAGCCAAGGAGCCGGCGGCGGCGATGGAAGGGTGCCTGGAGAGGTACCGATGGTTCTGGGGGAGCGATCAAAGGGTGTACGCTTGCTTGACTGAGGTTGGGGTTCCACTCTCCCGAGAGCTTGGGTTCCATCAGGTGCAGATTTATGATTAACTTGATTTTTGAAATGTACGTATGTGCTTTATATTCGGTAGTTTTGCAAACGAGTCCTCGGTTCAAAACTTCGGTAACCATGCATCTTGATTGAATTTTGATGTAAATGCACTAAATGAAAATTCAAGTCCAGAAGACATCTTCATTGTATGTATGTACATTTAGTACCAACTTTTGTTTGTTTTCGGAATTTTTTGAAATTGGTGAGGAATGTTATATTATTTGTATAATATAAGTAATTTCAATAAATTAAAATTTCTATTTTGGTTTTTTATAGTTTAATGTGGTCAAACTCATTTGAATTCAAATCTTCCTTCCGTTTTATTGGAGGCAAATCTCCCTCTCATTTTGTTGGAGGGAGTGGTTATGAGAGTCATAAGCAGTTATGGTAGTTATATGTAGTTTTCACCATTTAAATTTTGAATTTAAATAGTGAAAGGATTCCATTCGCATCTTTTCAACTCTTATTTATGCTAACTTGTTTTCTTTGTTCTATATAGACACAATAACAATTATTTTCATCACTTCTCTTTTTGATTTTTTGTACTCAAAAGATCAAGTTTTCGGAGCAATTTTTTGCGAGTGCAACGCAGAGGAATGAAACACAAGATTGAGTTGTTGTATTCTAAAAGCAATTCACACAAACCCATGTTGTATTGTAGGGAGCGAAAATTACTTTAAAAATAGTGATTACATGGCTCAACTCAATTTATGGTGCTTTTTAGCCATTGTATTCAACTAGAGCAACAACAATCTCGACATGAAAGTCATGCGGTGGGTCATGATGCAGGACGACAACACCGTCTTCTTCAAGGTGAACCCGGTGAGCATGTTGAACAGGTACGACCATAACGAGATGTATTACGTGGGGGTGGGGAGCGAGAGCGTGGAGCAGGATGATATGCACTCGTATAAGATGGCGTTCGGCGGGGGAGGGTTCGCAGTGAGCTTGCCCGCAGCCAAGGAGCCGGCGACGGCGATGGAAGGGTGCCTGGAGAGGTACCAATGGTTCTCGGGGAGCGATCAGAGGGTGTACGCTTGCTTGACTGAGGTTGGGGTTCCGCTCTCCCGAGAGCTTCGGTTCCATCAGGTGAGTTCTTTTTTGTACCTATTTTTCTTTGGTTTGGGTTGGGTTGCGCTGCTTATTTTATTGATTTTTTACAAAAAAAAAGTCAGCAACCTCAAAAAATTTCAGGGGATTACCGTTTAGAAGCGTGCACGCCGGCAGGGGGGGGGGGGGGGGGGGGGGACAATCTACCTTATTTCATTTTATGGGGCACATGTTGGGGCTTTCTTTCATGTGCCACATGTTTGGTCCAGTGAAATCTAATGATTTTAGGTGAATTACTTTAGTTTTGATGGGAGGACCCTAAAAGCAGGACTAGGGTCATGAGGGTTGCGATTTTGGGTTGCATCTTGATCCGAATAAACAGATATTTTCAGGATACATATATATATAGGTTAGGAATAATAAGCAGGCACTTAAAATGTTCTCGTGTCCTAAAAAGTTGGCTCCATATGAGAACCATCCTTGCTAAACGTACATGACTGATCTATATTCATATCTCCCACCCTAAAGAAACTAACACTTTATGATTCATCCAGTTCTTGAAAGCACGATATTATTCACATTTGTTGCCACGGTGTAAGAAGCGGTGTAAGACTAACAGTCGAAAAGTTGGAACTCTGGTATGCAATGGAGTGTAACCCTATAACAAGCTATTGTTTTGTTGTAGGTTGATCTCCGAGGCGATCGTATGACATGCTTGCTGCACACCCAATCACCCCACTAGTCTCATTCTACCACTTAGACTCAATAGCACCCATTTCCCTGCTCGCACCAACCCAGCTTGAAGCGGTCCAATTTCTGATCCAAGCATCCAAATCCGACTCAGCCCGGACCCTACAACAAACCTTCTGCTTTGTTCTTGATCAAGCACTCAATTGGTCTGTCTTGGTCTCACGGGGCTACACTGTCCAAATCTACCCTTGGATTTTGCCCCCCGACGAGCTCGAAGTTCCTCTACAAACTTTTCAAACATGAGGAGTTTTAAAGACGGACCGTTTGTGTTCAGCACTAGGCCGTTTCAATTGGACCAGGAGGGTGATCAACCGGTTCGGTTCTTTTTTGATAAGGTTCAGGATTTTGATAATGGGATGGTTAATTCAATAGTAAGCGGGCGAGTATGTGAGGTATAGGAGAAGAAGAGCAAAGGGTATAACCGGTCGGGGTTTTTTGGTTGCATCAAAAGTCGAGTTTGTTTGAGTTTATGCACGAAAACTGAGCCGAAATGTTTGGCAAAAGGTAAAAGCTTTTTATGACCTTTTATTAGAACTTTAGGTTAAATTAAAACCGTGTATGATAATTATTATTTTCAAATGTGCCAGGCTCCACGTAGGCAATAGGCAATGCAGAGGGAAGATAAAGAAGATGAAGATCAGAGATTGTTATTCCGGCTAGATCACATCGCCGCGTAGATTAGTGATTAGTACTCATCATTTTGGCTCATACGTGATCATTGTACAAAATTAAAAAGGTTATTACAATTAGAAAGGTGTAGGAACATCAGATGAGAGTATAGTTTAGTTTGTATATTTTACTCCTTGTGGTACAATTTCTTATACTTTTGAAAAATACTGTTGTACATTAACTGCCATGTGACTTCAAGCTTATGCTTGGAATGCCAGAAATATAAGAGATAGCTTTTAAAAAATTACCATGAGAGTGGACCTAAGACCTTACTTACGTTTGTTTGTAAATATTTTTGAAAAAATAAATAAATAATGAAGTAAATTCTTATATTTCTTTTATAAGCAAAACTAACAAAAAAATATACTGTTTTTCAGTAGAAATAATTTATTTCTTTTTAATGTAGCAAAGAGAAACGATAAACAATTAATCATTTTTCTTATTCCTTTTACTCCCGGGTTACTTTCAAGTTTCAATTCGAACAAGGACATGTTTGTTTGACATGAAGTGTCGTTTTTCTCTTCCTGGCATTTTGGGTAGGAAGACTAATAATTTTTTTGGTTTGTTTTGTTCATGGAAGAAGCATGAGAAATTACTTCATAATTTCCTTTTTCCATTTTCTAAAATATTTGCAAACAAACAATAAAAATAATTTAGAAGTTAGATATACCCTTAAACTTCTTCCATCAAAACGAATACACCAAGTCCAAGGCCAACAACAGGCTTAGATCATTAGATTGAAGTTAATTAAAGAGTCCTGTTGACATGATATAAACAATGGTGATTGAAACGGACCCATTCTAGGTATTGCCAAAAAGAGGGATATGCCTTTATAGAAGACGTGCCCAGCAATAAAGAATGCGTGGATTTCTCGATCACTTTTTAATTTTTTTCCTTCTTTCTTTTTCTCTATCTTTGTCGTCGAGAGTTAGTTGCCACCCTCACCCACACACAGATGGAATCTTTTGGTTGTGATTAGGATCGGTTTCCAAGCCATTAATTAGTCCTTAGAGGGGCAAAAAGTAAATATCAAGTTTTGGAGGGCTAAAAAGAAATTTTTTATGTTTTGGAAGGGGGCTACCAGTTAAAAAAAAACAAATATAATATATTAAACTACCCGCACAATGTTAGAACTCTAATTAAAAGATAACACTTTTCAATAAAAGTTGTGTACTAGTGAATGATATCTTCTAGGATAAATTGTCAAAAAGCCCCCGGGCGCAGGAGTTGTCCAAAAACCCATGGGCATTTTGCTCTTGTTAAAAACCCTTGGGCCCAATCATAACCACTATATACCAGTTGTCTATAATATCTACACAGTTGCCTGTAATATCTACACAGTTGGAGTTGCATGTAATAGCTAAACAGTTGCTATAATAAAGGCCTAAATGAAATACGGCTCAGGACCTTTTTTGATAAAGATTTTGAACAGTAGATCCTTCCCAACAATTTCGAAAATTACAAAGGTTTTTAGACAACTCCCGAGCAGGCCGGGGGCTTTTTGACAATTTACCCAATCATCTGTCCAAAAAGACTTGTACGGTTCGGTTCAAAGCATAGTCACATAATTCGTGAATTATTCGCCGAATTCTCGAATAATTCGCGAATTTTTGATCAAACGAATTAATCTCCGAATTAATCGTCATTGCCGAACTGGCCGAATAATTCGCGAATAATTCACGAATTATTCCCGAATTATGTGAAAAATAGCGAATAATTCAAAAAACAGCAAATAATTCACAAAATCAAAACCTGGCGTCTCATATATTAATTTATTGCTCGAAATCCTTCCCGAACACTTACCGAATCTTTCCCGAATACCTGCCGATTTTTTCCGAATAATTCTCCGAATCCGAATTTTCGACCTCGCCGAATTATTCCCGACGAATTTGTTACTATGGTTCAAAGTCCAAACTTTGTCATGGTCAAAAAGCGCATAGAGATTAGATATGTATGCATGTTTATGGCGTTACAAAAGGCATCTTGTGGGAATGATATGATGATTAACCAAGTCTCAGATATAAGAGGATGCAGAGTATAGAGCGGGAATATAGGAAATTTCCTACATTAGTGGATTGAAAAATCGATCAACCGTCGATCTTTTGACCATATTAATTTTCATGTCCTAAGCAATGGGGACACCAAATTTCTTATCATTTGCATACTCGACCCATATTTAAGGACATGATCAAAATATCAGCGAGAATCATCCAAAAATCGGCGGATGATTGACTCTTGTGCCGCTTTACATATACTCTGTGCTCTCTTGATATAAATCTGCTTAGGTGTTTGAATTCATCCCTTGATAGTTGTGATACATATGGGTGTATTACTGTATGAAATGTCTAAACTTTAATTAAGTAAACGAGTGAATTCATCCCTTGATAGTTGATGTCTATTATCGTATGAAATGTTTAAACTTGGGTAAACTGAACAATTCTTCATAGCCCAGCAAACAAATATATATGTATGATTCTGCATATGAACAAGTATGGTACACTGGACTTCCGAAAATGCCATACATGCATGTTCTTATAAAATTTTGCTTTTATAATAACATACACTATACAGGCTCCCGCAAAAAAATGATAATATGCAGAGGCAGTACCTGAACCCGTGCAAATATCGGAGCATGTGGTTAACTGTTAGTTGCATAGTAATGTCTCCCTTGTCGCGTTTCCAGTTGTTGGATTCACTCTAACATAGAACATCAAATTTAGATTCCGAAAAGCAGAACAGATTTATGAGACAAAAAGTCAAAAACTGTCGTGCAAGGTTTTACCCATCTGCAAATTTACAGATGTATTCTCGTTGGTCGTCTCTCAGAGACACATCAGTGAAATCTGGTGAGGAAAGAAAATGATGTTCTTAGTTATGAGTTACCTAATCATAGGTTGCAAAAAACATAACGAAAAGAACTTGGCACTCTTATAAATGAAGAAAATAACATACAAAGAAGGTAGTTCAGGGAATTAAATCAGCGGTATTTAAGAGTATATTCCTGTAATTTAGTCTTTAATAATTATTGTGCTTAATGCTTTAATCATAAAGAGGAAATCATCAAACCTGGGAGTTGGTCCCAATACTTAATTGTAACAGTGGATAGGAGTAATGGAAAAATAACACAAGATGTCGTGTTCAGTTTACCTTGTAATCTAGCAACTTAAACCAAGTAGACTTAAGCAAGAGATTTGAAAGATGCTGGACTATGTTGCATGAATTAGTCGTTGAAAAGATGTTTGTATCAGAATTGTATCCATATCGGATTCTTTTATATTTGTTGAGTTTGGCTCATCCTATATTTATATTGTATTCTAGGCATACATAACATGAATATATTGCTAATACCCCAACTATCTATGCATCAACGCTACCAAATTATTTGTGTATATATATATATATATATATATATATATATATATATATATATATATATATATGCTCATTTGATATAATGAAAATGTTGTGTTATTATGTATGAATGTTTAAACAACAAAAAGAAATAGCGAGTTCCAACAAATCGCATCCTTGCTTTAAAAAATTAAGAATTCGAGCTTCTGACTCAAAATCATGTCCCATATCCGAATTCATGCTACTTAGATGCCGACCACCTGTTTCCAAGGAAGCTCGCAGGCAACTCACAGCAGTATATCACCATGTTCACGTAAAACTTGGAAATTTAATGATTGGGGAATCCCCTTCCTTATTTGTGTTTTCGTCATTTTACACCATTTTGTGCTCATTTTGAAATGCTTCAGTTGCTGCTGAAATATCCTTCGAAATACTTTCAAAAAGAATACAGAAACCTTCTAGGATTTTGTTTAACCCAGTTCAAAACACATCTGTTTTAAGGGGAAAAAATCTCAAATGAGAGATGGGATAATGTAATTTGTCCAAAATTACATTAACCCAGTTCAAAAACATTAACCCCCTTGGACATTAGTGGATCCCAACCACAAACCAAATAATAACAGAGCTGACACTATTAACATACCTACCCCATTTATGTTGGCTCCCTTAAAAGATGTATTTCCTGTTGCGAGTGCGCCTTCAAGATTTGAATTACTCAGATTTGCCTGAACAGAAGGATTTAGGAGAGAACAGAGTGTAATAGAGCAGAGCATTAAACTGTGTTGGCTCTTATAAATGCTTCAGTGGGTGGTCATATGCAGACTCACAAATTGTGTTATATCATATTATAAAAGAAAAGATTCCAATTCAAATTGAATTTGACTCGATCGATTGAATTATGCCTAAATATTTGTGTCAAAGATATTTATTTGAATGTGAAATCGAAACAACCCCATTTCAAAATTGTACAAAGAAAGTAATTTGGTTGATGCAGACTGATTGCCTCACATTCATAATTATTAGGCTAAACTGCATTTATAGTTTTTTGTGATAACTCTCTGGAACCCTATAAATGATAGATAAGTCCCAAAACTATGTACTTGGCATATAACTACCCTACAATGTTAAAGCGTATTAGATTTTGACCATTTTACTATCAATTATTTTTCTAAACCCAAAATTTCATCATCCGTAATTCTTCCATAAAACCATCAATTCATTGATTACCCTATCCTTTTCTTTCTTTAATTCCAAAGAGATGAAACACTCTTGTTCTCAAGTCTCCTCTATTAGATTTACAGTGAAAATTAAGAATCCAACCCCAACCTAAATCACTTCATAGCATTCCTATAAGAGGTCAACTTCATGACCCATGGCAATCTTTCTCAGAATAATTGGTCCATTAGAACTCAAACTCATCCCCAGTTCATGCCCCCCCCCCCACCCTGCGCCGTGTTCTTCAAGCTCAACAATGTTGAGTTGAAGGGACTTTGTCCTAGAAGAAGAAAAGGGGAGAAAAAAAGAGAATTTGTCGTTAAGAAAAGATTTTGTTCTAAACCCAAATCCAATTCTTCTCCTTTGTTCTTTAAGCTCAACCATCTCGAGTTGAAGATGATTTTGCCCTAGAAGAAGTGAAGAGGAAAACAAGATCTTCTAAATAAGAGAGATTTTTCTAGAAGAACAGAAAGGAAAAAAAAAAGAAGTAAAATGAATATTAAATTAAAAAAGGGAGAGAATAGTTATTTAATATATGTTGTGGATAAAAAAGGAAGAACATATCATAATTTGATGATGTGGCAACTACCGTTAACATTTACAGACGTCCAAGAATGTCAGGGTACTTTCTGCAGTCGGGGTTGATAGTTTGAGGTATTTTTCTCTAATAAAATTAGATGGAGGTAGTTATTGCAAAAATCGTGATAGTCAGGGATATTTTAATGCAGTTTAGCCTAATTATTAATAGAAGCAGAAAGCTTTCAAAAGAACTATCTGTCAGTTCAAAAAAATTTAAATGATTCAGAATTTAACGGGATTTAATGTAGGTAAAATATAAGAAGTCCTTTACACACTAAACATATCCAAATTGGGAATCTGTGTGCTTAAGCTATATCTAATAGGTTTTCATTGTATCCGAGGAGTTTCAGGAATATGTTTTAGAGGCTGATGGAGATACAGCTCTAACATGTAGCCTCAAATTAGAAGTTGACACATGTTTTTAATAAAAAGCTTACAGGTATTCTAACAACCTCCTGCTAGCATCCGGTTAGGATCTACCGATCTAGAGACAATAAGGAACTTGACCCTGGCACTAAAATAATCAAAGATTTTCATTTCGTTTTATCTCTTGATTTTCATTTCGTTTTATCTCTTAATTTCATTTGCCTCCTACCTTGGGCAGACAATCATGCAATGTTTAGTGACAGTGTTCTGATCAGAGTATTAGGTTGAGGAAAGCTGAGTATAGTTATTTTCCTAAGATCAGCATGTCAGTCTTAACTCATATACTAAGTGAGGAAACAATCAAATTTCACAAGAAATAGAAAAATATGATTCAAAGATTACCTTTGTGAAATTTGCCAAGGACAAATCTGCACTTCTCAGATCAGCATCTGATAGGTCTGCACCTGAAAATAGAATTTATCCAGGAATGTACTTAAGAAATGGTAATGAAATGGCTCGAATATAGTTGTGCATAACAACAAACATGGAATATAGATAAAGGGTTTTAACTCATCAAAAGCAATATCTTTCACTGGCATCTTCCCACAGATATTATTCACTGCCTTCTCAAGAGGGGTAACCCAAAATGGTGCGCCAAGAAAAGTACGTTTGATGGTCAAATAAACTAAATAAAATAAACGAGGTATACGAGAAATTTAAGCAACAAAACTAGATTATCCAAAATTTCAAAAGACAGAGAAGCAAAAACAGATCTTTTCATGAATAGACATAGTATGCAACACATTTATCTGCTCCAAGATGTTCCCTGGTTCTCCAATATCACAGCAGCATACTGCTCTGATACTTCCTCTTTCTATTAACAAGGCAAGCTACTCCCAAATTTATCTGCAATTATCTTTCCTAAAAAAAATTCGTACATAAACACCCCGACAGAGTTAACCATAAAGATTTAGCGATCACTCTAATACATTAAGATATCATATGTCTCCCACTTGATGAACTTTTCCAGGATAAAAACAGCCATTTAATTGTTTCTTCTGGTACAAAAAATTAAAGAGTATACACCAATTAAATAAATCAATTGAAAATTCATTTTAAAATTGGTAGAGTATGTTGTGATTCAAATTCAATGCAAGCAGTTATCTGCAATTTGGTAGAAGTTGGAAGTCAATTTTTTGCAGTTCACCCAGAAATTTTAGCCTAATTGTTCCAAAACTATCATAAAGTATGACTTCTGTTGAGAATTTTTCATGATAAAAATGTGGAACAATTGCACTGTAGTGAGATTTGTGATTAAAGTCCGCCTATATTTACAAATACACTGTCAGTTGAGATGCACGATCCAAAAGGAAACACTGGAATGGTAAAATAAAGAAAACTGTAATTTTCCAATTATAACTTGAAAGTTAAAGCTTTATTGTAGATGTTTTCCCCTAATCTATAAAAATTACGAGCATTTAGGATTATCAAACCTCTCTCTTTTCCATAGTTTCCACATTGGAATATCGTTGCTAATTAAGAGGATTCACGTCAGGTTGACAAATGGTTGTATAATCTTAACAAATCATTTATAGGGCCTTGTTTCATACATGAGCTCATTTTGCTGGGAAAAGTCCGAATTGATAACAATGATGATGACATAAAATTTTGAACATATCAAATCTCTAATATATAATGCCAACCCGAGGGGGGTTGGCGTTGAATTGATTGCAGATCAATGAGGCCGCTAGCGTTCTCCATTTCAAGATAAAAAATGAAAAAAGCTATAAAAATTTTGTTCGGCTCCAAAAGCATACACGTCATTCACCATTCAGATATTAAATACCACATAGAATTACGAGCCCCGACTGTGCATATTTATATATTATGGATGAGAAATTGAGCATAACAAGTATATGATATGAACCATATGAACCACATATACCTTTCCATATCAAACCTACATGCCTATCATTTCACAAACAATTGAACAAATCTCATGAATTTCAAATAAACTGCAAGTAGTGTTATTTTTTAATCCTATCTTATGCACACTGTTTGCAAATTTCAAAATTGATTTTGAGCGCAATTAAAATCCGGACTAGAGTTTTAAGAAAGTGCTCGATTTTTAATCAAATTAGTCATACTCGTGTTGTGCAGGATTTTTAATATCATGGTCAAAGATTTGAGATGATGTAAAAAATAATAATTAAGATAAAATATATTTCTACGACTTTCAATAAAGACTTTTAAAGATCTGAGTGGATTTTGAAAATTTGGCTATGATTTTGTATAATTTTTTTCAGGATTTTTCTTGCCGATTGTTAGGGAACCAAATTCGCAATTTCAATGCAAAGACCTCTCTTGTGTGCATTAATAGCACAGAAGTTAATAAAAGCATACTAAAATTCCAAATAATGTAGCATCTTCTCTATAGAAGATTTCAAACCCATTATATAAAAAAATATTAGTTTGTAAATAAGGTTCACTCATTCTTCAAGTCTGTCTTCTATTTTCGGATAGATCTGGACTGAATTTTACTTTAAACACAGGCACATACCATAATAAGTCAATATGGTGCTTAATGATAATGTGTTGGGTTTGCACTACATACAGATTCAAACTTCATGTTTGTTAACACCATCTAAACCCAATTGGAACGTTTACTGTTATTCTTTAAACCAAACCAACCTAGACTTATCACCGCATCTTTTACTCATACATGCGTGAAGTATAACTAAGGATACGAAACCATACCGGTTAAATCTGCATCAAAGAAGCTTGCCCCCAATAGCTTGGCACCTCTAAAATTAACCTGCCTCAACATTGACTGCAACAAAATAAAACCAATTTTTTTATAAAAACATTGCTCCATAAATTTATCAAAATCAGGACCAAAATTATCGTCTTGAAATCCTGCTTGATCAAACTCTTGCCAGTAAAATCCTTGCCGGTGAGATCCTGCCCTCTCGTCGCTTCTTGCCCGTAGGGGCCTCCACCCTTCAACAAAGCACGCAATCAATAAGGCACAAAATCAAAAGAAATCAGGTAATCAAATTTAGTGCCAGGGTCTCTCGAAGAGTTACAAACCCTAAATGCTACCGCGGGATCGACTATAAACAGCGAGGCGGCGACGAGAGCGATCGCGCTCGCTCGACTCAAACTCCGAGGAATGTCAAACCGTAGAGACTTCTGATTTGGCTGTAAAAAATGGAGGAAAATGGGGGATCAAAATTCGAGATGGTGAGAATGTGTGATTGAATCGCTTACAGGAGAATGCGAACAGAGGAAGCAAGATCTCGAGCTGCTGCGGCGTCGGCGGTTGAGAGAGGAGAGGTGTTGAGGCAAAGAAGAAGAAGAAAGTGGAAGTAGGGTTAGGCTCGTTGCTGATGCCATGTTAGGCGACCTGGATCGCGCCAAGATATTACCTTCCGTTGATCAGCTGATTGCGGCGACGGGTGGCTAAGATTGGATCTAGAGGCTGTCGCTCCTGAAGCGTGCAGATCTCAATGGGTTTGAGGTTATGGTTGCCGAGCTACCTATAAGGAAGTCCCGGGGTGGTTGTACCACCGAGGACCCTCCGACGGTCAAGTTAGACTAGAGATCCGAACAAAGTAACGGCTTAGTGGAGTAAAAATGGTTTACCTGGACCGTCTGAAGAAGGGTTTTATATAGCGGTGACAGCATGCAAGACAGGCGCGAGAATCACGCCAGCCGTTACGCTCCCGACGTCAAGCCCGCGTGATTAGCGGGACCTCCCATTAATGGCGAGATAGGCTCATTAATGGGGAATCGTGATGGCGTGGAACGTGGGATGTGGCCGAGGGAGATCTCTCGCATGGTGAGATTCGCGGGATGGCGGTTGTGCTTGCAAGCGGTGCTGTCGGTCGGTCGATAAGACCGAGGAAGATGAACTCGGCTGGAGAGCTCGCGGAGGAGCGGGAGAGCCGAGGTATCTTGGTTCTGCTCGAGCCCGGAGATGAGATGGGAGGGCCGAGGAGGCTCGGGCCTGTGATAGCTCGGAGACGAGCTGTGAGGCTGAGGAGGCCAATTGTGCTGGGGGCTCGGAGGTGAACTAGCGTTTGCTTGTCAGACGAGCACAGGAGTGGTATGGTCGGCCACTGTAGGTCCTTCCTTGCCTGCTCTGGGACACGTCATCTGCCACGTGTCATGATCTAAGGAATTACCGTTATCGAGCATCATCATTAGCCCCCCACTCTCGTTCCGATCTATTCATGGGTCGGGTCGAGAGCGGACTGCTTGGTTCTTTCTGTGCGGCCTAGCGCTGGTAATTCCTCGTGGTGGATTGTTCGGGGACGACACGGAGTTCTTGTTGTCGCGCATCGAGTATAAGTCGAATGAAGGACGAGTGTGAGAAAGTCGGTCTCCTCCCTTTGCCGGAGTTGAGGCGCTGATCGCGCGTTGAGTATGAGTTTATTCGGCGGACCTTGGATCCGTATCTTCGTAGGGTAGGAAGCTACCCGCTGCGGATGCGCTAAGCAGAAAGCTACTCAGCAGCCTTGCGAGGAGGGCTTTGGATGCACCGCGTTGATAGGTAGGAGGATGCCCGCTGGGGATGCGCCGAGCAGGAAGGAACTCGGCGGCCTCATGATGAGGGCTTCAGATGCTCAGTGTCTGATGGGCAGGAGAATGCCCGCTGGGGATGCGCTGAGCAGGAAGGAACTCGGCGGCCTCACAATGAGGGCTTCAGATCCTCAGCGTCTGATGGGCAGGAGGATGCCCGCTGGGGATGCGCCGAGCAGGAAAAAACTCAGCGGCCTCATGATGAGGGCTTCAGACCCTCAGCGTCTAATGGGCAGGAGGATGCCCGCTTGGGATGCACCGAGCAGGAAGGGACTCAACGGCCTCGCGATGAGGGCTTCAGATCCTCAGCGTCTGATGGGCAGGAGGATGCCCGCTGGGGATGTGCCGAGCAGAAAGGGACTCGGCGGCCTCGCAATGAGGGCTTCGGATCCTCAGTGTCTGATCGGCAGGAAGATGCCCGCTGGGGATGCGTCGAGCAGGAAGGGACTCGACGGCCTCAAGATGAGGGCTTCAGATCCTCAGCGTCTGATGGGCAGGAGGATGCCCGCTGGGAATGCGTCGAGCAGGAAAGGACTCGGCGGCCTCACGATAAGGGCTTCAGATCCTCAGCGTCTGATGGGCAGGAGGATACCCGCTGGGGATGCACCTAGCAGGGTAGCTGCTCGGTGGCCTCTTGGCGAGGGCTTTGATCCTTAGTGTGGGAGGGGCCGTAAGAGACCTATTAAGGATGGTGCCGAGCAGAGTAGCTGCTCGGTGCCTTTTGTCGAGGGCTTTTGATCCTTAGCGCGGGAGGAGCCGTAAGTGGCCTACTAAGGATGGCCAAGCAGGGTAGCTTCTCGGTGCCTCTTGGCGAGGGCTTTGATCCTTAGCGCGGGAGGGGCCAAGAGTGGCCTACTAAGGATGGGGCCGAGCAGGGTAGCTGCTCGGTGCCTCTTGGCGAGGGCTTTGATCCTTAGCGCGGGAGGGGCCGTGAGTGGCCTACTAAGGATGGGGCCGAGAAGGGTAGCTGCTCGGTGCCTCTTGGCGAGGGCTTTGATCCATAGCGTGGGAGGGGCCGTGAGTGGCCTACTAAGGATAGCCGAGCAGGGTAGCTGCTCGGTGCCTCTTGGTGAGGGCTTTGATCCTTAAGGATGGGCCGAACAGGGTTACTGCCCGGTGCCTCTTGGCGAGGGCTTTGATCCCTGGTTTGGTAGGGAGCTACCAGCCAGGGATAACTGAGCAATGACGGCCCGGTTGCCTCTTGGCGAGAGCTTTGATCCCTGGTTTGTTGGGGGTAGGGAGCTAACAGTCAGGGATAACCAAGTAAGGGCGGGCCCGGTTGCCTCTTCGAGGGCTTTTCATTCTTAGCGCGGGAGGGGCTGTAAGTGGCCTACTAAGGATGGCCGAGCAGGGTTACTGCTCGATGCCTCTTAGCGAGGGATTTTTGTCCTTAAGGATGGCCGAGCAGGATTGCTGCTCGGTGCCTCTTGGCGAAGGCTTTGATCCCTGGCGTTGCGGTAGCAAAGTACCATCCTGGGATAGCCGAGCAGGGTAGCCGCTCGGCTGCCTCTTTGGTGAGGGCTTTGATCCCTGGCGCTGTGGGTAGAAAAGTACCAGTCAGGGATAGCCGAGCAGGGTAGCCGCTCGACTGCTTCTTGGTGAGGGCTTAGATCCCTGGCGCTGCGGGTAGAAAAGTACCAGCCAGGGATAGCCGAGCAGGGTAGCCGCTCGGCTGCCTCTTGGTGATGGCTTAGATCCCTGGTGCTGCGGGTAGCAAAGTACCAGCCAGGGATAGCCGAGCAGGGTAGCCGCTCGGCTGCCTCTTGGTGAGGGCTTAGATCCCCGGCGCTGCGGGTAGCAAAGTACCAGTCAGGGATAGCTGAGCAGGGTAGCTGCTCGGCTGCCTCTTGGTGAGAGCTTAGATGCCTGGTGCTGCGGGTTGCAAAGTACCAGCCAAGGATAGCCGAGCTGGGTAGCCGCTTGGCTGCCTCTTGATGAGGGCTTAAATCCCTGGCGTTGCGGGTAGCAAAGTACCAGCCAGGGGTAGCCGAGCACGGTAGCCGCTCGGCTGCCTCTTGGTGAGGGCTTAGATCCTTAGCACTGGAGGGTCTATAGGAGGCCTGCTAAGGATTGACCGAGCAGTGAAGTTGCTTGGTTTCCTTTCGGCGGTGGCTTTGATCCCTGGCGTTGCGTGGTAAGGGAGCTACCAGCCAGGGATAGCCGAGCAGTGAAATTGCCTCTTCGTGAGGGCTTAGATCCTTAGCGCTGGAGGGGCCGTAGGAGGCCTGCTAAGGATTGATCGAGCAGTGAAGCTGCTCGGTTGCCTCTTGGCGAGGGCTTTGATCCCTGGCGTTGCATGGTAGGGGAGCTACCAGTCAGGGATAGCCGAGCAGTGAAGCCGCTCGGCTGCCTCTTCGTGAGGGCTTAGATCCTCGGCCTCTGCTGTTGGAGACCTGTGTCCGGCCGCGGCCCCGGTTCCTTAGGTCCTCTGGCGAGGTAGTCTTCGAGCTGCCGTGATGAGCCCCGTCCGTGCGACCCCATCGAGGAAGGGGTGTTGGTCAGGACTGGGAGTAGACGAACTGACCGACATCTCCTCGAGAGGGACAGGAGCACGTAGGGGTTCGGGGCGAGGTGCTCTGGCGACGGACCTCGGTGTCGAACTATAGGGTGCCCAGCGGGTCTCAGAACGTATCGGCCCGGGAGATCCGCGGCCGGGGAAGGTAGCAAGGCGGTGGTCGGCGGTGCCGACGTAGACGGAGCCTTCTCTCCCCTGTAGGGGTCCTGGCCTCGAGGTGGGGGAGCGGCGACTTGGTGATCTTGCTCCATTGTTTGGACGCGGATCAGCGCCTCCAAAACAGACACGAGTCGGTCTATGCGGCCGGCGAGGGCGTTGATGGCATTCGGTGGAGGGGGTTCGTCCGCACCCCCGCTGAGAGGGAGGCGGTGGCTGGTGCTTGGATCGTCGTGATGATCGCTCGCCATTGGATTGAGATCGGAAAGTGAACTTTTGTTTTTGTGGAATCAAGGAGTTCCCACAGATGGCGCCAGCTGACGCGACCTGAATCGCGCCAAGATGTTACCTTCCGTTGATCTGCTGATGGCGGCGATGGGTGGCTGAGATTGGATCTGGAGGCTGTCGCTCCTGAAGCGTGTGGATCTCAATGGGTTTGAGGTTGTGGTTGCTGAGCTACCTGCAAGGAAGTCCCGGTGTGGTTGTACCACCGAGGACCCTCCAACGGTCAAGTTAGACTAGAAATCCGAGCAGAGTAATGGCTTAGTGGAGTAAAAATGTCTTATCTGGACCGTCTGAAGAAGAGGTTTATATAGCGGTGGCAGCAGGCGAGGCAGGCACGAGAATCACGCCGGCCGTTACGCTCCCGACGTCACGCCCGCGTGATGAGCGGGACCTCTCATTAATGGAGAGACAGGCTCATTAATGAGGGATCGTGGTAGCATGGAACGTGGGATGTGGCCGGCGGAGATCTCGCGCATGGCGAGATTTGTGGGATGGCGGTTACGTCTGCAAGCGGTGCTGTTGGTCGGTCGATGAGACCGAGGAAGATGACCTCGGCGAGAGAGCTCGCGGAGGAGCGGGAGAGCCGAGATATCTTGGTTTTGCTCGAGCCCGGAGATGAGCTGGGAGGGCCGAGGAGACTCAAGCCTGTGATAGCCCGGAGACGAGCTGTGAGGCCGAGGGGGCCAATTGTGTTGGGGGCTCGGAAGTGAGCCGGCGTTTGCTCGTAGGAGGGGCACAGGAGTGGTCTGGTCGGCCACTGTAGGTCCTTCCTTGCATGCTCTGTGACACATAATCTGCCATGTGTTATGATATAAGGAATTACCGTTATCGAGCAGCATCACCATGAAATTTTTAGAGAGAGATATTTGTTGTTGCTTTCCTTTTCATTATCTGAAATTAGATAATGAACCGGGATAAAAGGGGTTTTGCACTTTTTTGTGCCGACGGGGCAATATTGCGAGAAAAATCGTTAAACCATCTTTGCTATCTATATTATTATAAAGCAACTCTTTTCTACCTCACCCATATATCATCCTTTTCTAAAAATACAAAACAAAAGAAGAAAAAGTTGGCATTTATAATGGATTAGATAATTTCGTGTCATCAATAATAAAACAAATCTTTACTATTTTAATTAGAAGTCTCTTAGATGAATGTCATTAATTTGCAAAATTAAAAAAATAACAAAATTTCTAAAGCCAAAGTTGAGAAGAGAAAGATGTTCACCTCGTTACCGCAAAAGAAAGAAATTGAAAAATGAAAAGTCAATAGCCTTCTTTCTCTTTCTCTTTCTCATTCATTGCACATTCTCTCTAATACTCAAAATCCTAAAATATGACATGCCTTACAAATTTATATATAAGCCCTTATATCTTTGTTATTTTGTATAACTCATACATTTCTCAATTCTATATTTACCACTAACCATTTTCATTTAATTTAAATTTAGAAAAACTATAGATATCTTTAAAAAATTTCATGTAATGTCCAGGATAAAAAATTGTACACACGCCTTCAGTATATATGTTGTTCAAAATATACAAACGTGCATCGCACGTGCAAAACACTAGTCAGTAATAATGACAACCTCCTCCTATTCTTACCAACTTTTCAAATTCAAACAAATTGAGCCAAAGTTTACATTATAGAGTTTTCTACAACCCTAATAAAAACATTTATGGAACCAATATTTGATAAAGAAAATGGATACGGTTATCAACATAAATAGTTATGAGAATAGAAAAGAGAAAACACAAATCATATTGAATATAAATGTGCATCGCACGTGCAAAATACTAGTTATAACTAGACTACAAGTCCTTAACGTTAGATATAGGTGCCTTGAAGTAAATTATTGGAATTGTACATGGACATATATGAATAGAACATCCTTCCTCAAGATGATAGTATACTATGTGATTTGTTTTATCATTCATGTGTATATATTTTACTTGCTATTATGTATTGCTAATACATATTGATAAAACCCTTAGGTTCTTTACTTGACTACCAGCATTATGATGAGATTATACTCTTGGGGTCTAGGTAGTGCATAAGCACATCCTTAAATATTCCTAATCGTGGGTGTGTCGAGACAGGGAATCGGTACTCCAGAGTAGACTAGTGCATACGTTTCTTGATCCCGGCCGGGATGATGGTTAGTCCCACAGCTATTGGTGATTGACATTGAAAATTGTATCCAGGTGTTTATTGGAGAATAAGTACATTGAACAGACTCGCCGAGAACTTCCAGATGGTATTATATCTATTGTAAAATAGCAGTTCACTGATGATAATGTACATGGTGATCTTTTAAGCTGAGATCGTCATAGTGTCTTGTGTGGGTTCCTACTATACTTTGATTTCTATCCAACTACGGCTTTGAAGAGCCGTGCATACAGGTTTTTGTTGGGTATAGCCCCGAAGCACATGGAGGAAGTAAGCGGGCAAGAAGGGATTTATCTCTCCCGGTATAGGGAGTTGATATCGCGCTATATATGATATAACTATAACCTGAAATCCCTGGTCTAGATGGTTGAGATGAACTGATAAGTGTTATCAGTTGTATCTCGGACGGTTATGAGTTCGATGTCTATATGACTTATTGGGTTATTGGGGGTCTGACAGTTTCTACCACACAGGCCCGGTATGTGACACTCTATGATGAAGAGACCAGACTGTACAGTAATTGTCACTGATAGGCTTTGTTGGGTGCGGATGAGTTTGTTTATCGACATATCTTTTGATACATACTTGGATAGTCGTTACATACGGTTAGTGCCGCTGACGTGCTTGTGGGTTAACCCGTTAGGGGATTGATCTGAAATTGCTTTAGATTCAATCGGATATGAACCTATTAACCTACTGCCAGTATATTTTCACCCACGGCGAAAGAGCCTGCTCAGGCGAAACGATGATGTGGATTTGTATTATGCGTATAGTCGATAAGTACGGGGGTTCGATTAAAGACGTGTATATGATACACACATATTAATCGAACGTTTGATAATACTGACCGGTTTATTTATAAGCCGGATTATTAAGTCAAATGTTGACTTGATATCCATAAATGTGATATGGTTAATATTATTGTGTATATGATACACACACACACTCTCTCTCAAGTATTTAGTATATGTATATGATACATATACTAATCTTTGTCACTTAGTGACAAATGAGGCATGTGGGCTTTTGGGGACCATTTGAGGAGATATTTTCTCTACCCCTCTCTCAAATATATGATAGAAGAAAGAAAAAATCAAGAAAGATATAATTCATTTGCCTCTTCATCTTCTCTCTCAGAAGTTGAGAAAAAGAGAACTTGAGAGTAAAAAAGAGCTTTCCACTTCATCTTCTAACTCTTACTTACTAACAATTTATGAGAGCTAGTAGCTTCACAAAGTGTTCTTTTATGGAGTTGGAGCTTGGATGGGTTTCCTTTAAGTTGGATCATCTTCGAAGAGGAGGTCATAGATCAAGCTCGATCCCGTAACCTTAGAGAGAAACTTGGGTCTTCCACTAGAAAATGAACACGCTACAAAAGTTGTAGCCCCCTCAAACCCTTAGTATAATTTGTGATAGCTCTCTTGTTTTGTTACTATCGCTAATATTTGGATGATCTTAGTTTTACTCTATGGTGCAATTGTTTAGATATTTTTGTTCTATGTTTCCGCCGCAGTCCGCAAACATTGCATTCCTAGCACCGTAGACTTACATCATGAAATCGAGCCCCAAAGGACCCGAAACGAGCCTGAAATCCCGATGAAGAACTTTTGGATAGTAGTAAAGAACATTCTTAAGTGCTTGAGAAGGACTAAAAAGATGTTCTTGGTGTATGGTAATAAGGACCTCGAGATGGAGGCGATTACGGATTCCAGCTTTCAAAGTGACATAGATGACAGAATGTCTGTCACGAGTTATATGTTTACCCTCTATTGAGAAACAGTATATTAGAAGAGTTCCAAGTAGGATATTGTGGCAAACATATAATGTTTTAGAAATCTTCTTTCAAATTTTTCGTTTTTAGGGTAAAATTGTCGGTGTTTTCCCTTTTAAACCGATTGTGATCAAACTTCAATATAGACTTTCTGGCATCTAGTTTAGCTAAAATAAAGCTAGTGCGCAAATTTTGGGGGTCAATGGGAAGTTTTGGTTCACATAGAATTTTTCCCTAATAAAATATTATTTTAATGCTTTATTTGTGCACTTTATTAGTGGTAATTATTTTTTATACGGGTAAATTACTACTAATATGGTTTTATGCTATGTTAATCACTAGAATTATGTTTAGAACCATCCATCCAAAATATCATGATATTTGTGGAAATTAAGTGAATTTTTAAAGAAAATAAAATAAAATGACATAAAGCGTTTTGTTTTATTATACAATTATTTCAATTTCCTTCTAGAAAATTCCACACAACTCCACACAAACCCTAGCCCTTCTCTTTGGCTGGCCACATCTTCTCCTTGCCGCCCTTCATCATTTTTCCACTCATTTCTTCTCATTTTGCTTAAAAAAATGATGAAAATCCAAATAAATTCTTACAAATTTAAATATAAATCAAACCAATCATTCTTCTTCTTCAATCATGCTTGGATCTTCATTCTAGCGGACATTTTTGAGGCTAATTTTGGAGATTTTTGCTAGTTTTTGAAATCAAATTTGAGATATAAATCCTAACTCTAAACTTAAGTTCTTGTATTAATACTTTAATTAGCTTAATTAGATATTTAATTAAGCTTTTAAATTCATATTTAGAAATTCAAGATATCATTTTCATAATCAAATTAGGGTTTTGATTAGTGGAATGGTTAAGTGATAAGCTAAGACAAATGAAAACTTAATCAAGTTGCTAATTTGTTAAATGATATTTTCCTAATCAGCTAATTAAGCTAATTAACAAACTAAACTTTTGCTAATCCTAATTAGTGAAATCTAAAATTTTAGTAAAGGTATAAGTGGTTTAACCTTGCTATTTGAAGATGTTTGTAAGTTCTAGTTTTGGTAAAACTTGTAGTTTTTTGCTAAAATGATAAATACTGCTTACTAGATTTATGGATATTTTAGGCATGAGTTTCTTTTGACGTTTCGACGTTGATTATATTGATTCCACGCTATATCTTGTATTGTGAATTTGCGATCTGTACGATTAGATTCTAGACATGGTAGTTGTGTCGCTTTGCGCTCCTAGTTAGGGCCGTGCCGTTGTCGTTCGTATCTTTGTGTAGTTTTTACTCTTGAGTTCGTTTCGTAGTGTCGCTACGCGCGTTAGCCACAAAATGGACACTCGAGGGTATGTTTGGAGTTGGTGAGTCGGTCAAACGTAGTTGTACGTATTTTGGTCGATTGCTAATATACACTAGCTTTATTGTTATATATGTTCAGGATCGCAGGCGGGGACTTCGGGCGCTGCGAACAGGGGAAGCGAGTAGTTGGCTTTACTTAGCCAGGATGGTTGATGAGTAGATTTAACATCTACAGCGGGATCGCCCGCATGGTGTTATGCGTCTGGGCTAAATCAAATGATATGAAATTTAGTGTTTAGTATATGGACTCGTTTGTGCATGTGTATTTCGTTGCATATCTCATTTACCTATTGTATTTGGACATAGTATTAATGAGACGCAACACTATTATTGACGGTTCATGTGGCACGAGCACTGATTGTATGCCACTCAAACCGTCAATAATTTCCATGACACGCACAACACCTATACATATGTGATATAGTATTGCTTAGGGACATCGAGACATGATCCTTATCTTCATTGTGCATATGACATATAACATACCTGTATACCTACATGCTTACACATATGCCCTTACATGCTTACATACTAATTATCCATATACCTATAGGGTAGTGTACCATTAGTGATAGGTATATACACATATGAGATATAGCTACATATACATCTGGCATACATACGTATATATACCTGGAGGGTATTATGGATAAGCATAGAGACATACCTTGCTACAGATACTTTTACATCATACATACTTACATATGGACATACATACCTTGCTATACCGATATGGTTACGCATACCTTGTTATAGCTACATGTTCACCTGTATATGATGTTGCATCTGATTTCGGAGAAATCAGGAACCGCATGATATATTTAATAAGTTGTTGCAGTTAAATAGCGGTTTTCCTTTATATGCTCATATTACTGTTTCATGTTTACATATATTACATCCATGGATTTCATATGATGTTCTCTGATATTTTTACTCCTAAGTATATATAACAGTGGAATGGGACGCTGTTATATATGCCTATACACATATATTAGTGGAATGGGACGCTAATATATGTGTATTGATTCATGTATTTATACTTATTCATTACTTGACATTTTCTGGATTTGAGGACCGTGGTGGTTTCATGAAATTATGTAAGTATTCTTATTCTTTACTCGATATTTGTATGCATCCACTCAGAAATTTGTTTTAATACCGATATGGGATCGAAAGTGTCGGTGTTTGGCACTTAAGATTCGAAGGACATATAATACCGATACGGGATCGAGAGTGTCGATGTTGGGCACTTAAAATTCGAAGGACGTATAATACCGATACGGGATCGAGAGTGTCGGTGTTTGGCACTTAAGATTTGAAGCACGTATAATACCGATACGGGATCGAGAGTGTCGGTGTTTGGCACTTAAAATTCGAAGGACGTATAAATCTGTTTTGGATCATAAATGTCAATGTTGGGCACTTAGGATTCGCTATTTTGGATCATGAGTGTCGGTGTTTGGCACTTAGGATTCTCTGAGACTTACATGATATATGAAAGTTACTTGATATTGGACACTTAGGATATATGAGATTTACTTGATATTTGGATACAGAATTTATATGAGATTCACCTGATATTGGATACATGATAATGAGATTTACTTGATTTTGTACATTCGGGACATATGAGATTTGCTGATATTGTACATTCAGGATTTGTGAGACTTACATGATATGAGAGCCAATTTGGGGGCTGATTTGAGGAATTGGGATTTGGTTTGTCTAGATGGACTTTGGTCCTACCACGATATCAGGATTCCGTGGAAATGACATGTTTCATTCCATACTCCACATTTATTGTTTATGAACTGCTTCATGTATTAGTTATACCTGATAGAGTACCTTCCATGACTGTTGCATTTACATACTTTATTTTATATGCATTGCTTCATGTATTAGTTGTACCTGATAGAGTACCTTTCATGACTGTTGCATATATACATTATCATATCATCGTTTCATGTATTAGTTGTACCTGATAGAGTACCTTACATGATTGTTGCATACTGATTGTCATATTATTGCTTCATGTATTAGATGTACCTGCTAGAGTATCTTTCATGACTATTGCATTCATATGACCATTTATTGCTATCAGCTTGCATGTTTTAGATTCGCGCTGTACGTGCATACTTGCGATTAGCTGCATATGTTATTTACTATTCACGAGTTGGCAACTCGCCCCCGTTGTGCCACAGTGTTTGCAGGTGTTTCCCTAGGGCAGTCGCGGCAGGCTTTCCATCTTTCGTATCATCTTTTGCTGCAGATACCGCTACGGCTGACTATCCACGGTTTTGCTATAGGTGGATTTTGCGGCTATTTGTTATTGTTATCTTGTACCTTGTACTCTCCATCTACCACTATTATGTATGACTTAGAGACTTGATGTGAGGACGATTGTATATTATTTTGTGACTTGGGATGTCTTTTATATAGTTTTACTTTATCGTCTTTTTCTTCGCTACGGCGTTGTATATTTGCTTGTCGTGGTTGTTTTCCGCCATTTGGCGTGGATTTTCTCCCGTTGGGGATGCTTTACTTTTATCTTTGTATGTACCTATTTTTGGGGCTAGTTTTTACAAAGGAGGTGCTGCCAAAATTTTCAAGAAAGTAAATTGGACTTAAAGAATTTATACTTGAGATTTTCAAAAGTTTAAACAATGTTTCTTATCATTTACTACTTTTGGTGGTTTAGAAATATGGGGTTTTGGCTTTCTTAAATTGCGTTACGCCTGTAGACGTTGCGTAGTTTAAGGGCCGTCACGTGCCATATTTCAGGTCGTGACAAAATTGGTATCAGAGCGCTAGGTTTTACCTTTCAGAGTGTATGATGACCTTGGTATGATGGAGCTGGTAGCTTAAGCAGAGTAACGTAGCGTGTGTATGTTCCGCGGCATACTTACGACACGGTACTCCGCCTAAGTGACCTAAATACTAATTGCTTGAAATTCCTTCCTTGATGATATATATCCTTGTGATTCGATTTCCGTGTTCCTATCGAATCCTATTTCCATTTATAGCCTTATGCCGCTAATGACTGTGGGGACTCAGAGAGGTACAGCGAGTGCCGATGTCAGAGTTGACTCATGTGGGATGAGGACTGATCAGGATGGCACGCCCGTTGCACAGAAGCAGTTTGATCCTCTTTTGTTAGATCATATCGTTGGACTTGAGGCTGAGATGCAGGATATGCGCCAGAGGATGAGGTCATTGGTGGAGACCAGTCGAGCGCAGCGACAGGAGGTTGCCACCCTTGTTACCTAGTTTTTCCTTATGGTCAGCACACAGCATAGCGTTACGTATACAGCACCAGTGGATGCAGCCCTAGCCGATGAGGCATGTCTTCCAGAGTCTTTAGGAGTTCCAGATCAGAGGAGGGCTCGTGCAGGTGTACCAGCCCAGAGACAGAGGTTCAGTCATCGAGACAGATTTCGTGCACGTCATGGGAGTACCAGAGGCTTGGGACGAGGACAGTCTTCTAGCTCTTATCCCCAGGTTGGTCAGCTGTTTTCTTCCACATGTTATCGTGCGAGAGTTTTCCGACGTGTCCCAGATGAGTCGGCAGAGCTTAGGGATCTTAAGGATCAGCTGTAGAGTTGTTTGTTGGGGGACTTGTACGTCCAAGTGTTTTGCTTTGGGGAGCTCCTATTCTGTTCGTCAAGAGATGGACGGCAGTTTGAGGTTGTGTATCGATTGGTCGTCAATTGGACCGAGTACGATGCGGATAGGTATCCTTTACCTCGCTTTGACGATTTGTTCGATCAGATCTAGGGTGCGAGACATGCTTTTCTAGTTGTTTTGGGATCAGGTCATCATTTGTTGTAGGATCGGAGTGATGACATTCCGAAGACTGCTTGGGTGCGCTATGGGCAGCATGAGTTTTTGGCGGTGTCGTTGGACTCACCAATGCCCTAGCAGCAGTTGTGGATATGATGAACCAGGTTCCTTCAGGCCGTTCCTCGACCAGTTGATTGTTGTGTATTGATGACATTCTGGTCTTTTAATTGGTGTCGTGAGGAACTTGAGCAGCACTTGAGGATTTGCTTTGCAGACATTGGGAGAGCCCCAGCGGTTTGCTAAATTCTCGGAGTGTTCCTTCAGGCTTGATTGTGTTGACTTCCTAAAGACATGTGGTTATGGGAGACGGTTTTCGTACGGACCCGAGGGAGATCAAGGTCGTACAGCTTTGGCCCAGACTTGTAGCAGGGACAGAGGTCCGCAGCTTTTTGGGCTTGGCCGGTTTTTACCACCGTTCGTGCAGGATTGCTTGTGTAGCGCTGCACCGCTGACCAGATTGACCAGGAAAGGAGTTCCTTTTCTTAGACTGAGGCATGCGTGTGGAGTTTTCAACAGCTGAAGACTCGGGTGATGACTGCATCAGATATATCTTTGCTTCTGGATCGGGCGACTTTGTTATTTACTGTGATGTTTCACGAGTGGGGCTCAATTGTGTACTGATGTGGCGCTATTGCGTTATCGCTCATGCTTCCCGAATGTTGGAGGAAGTACGAGCAGGATATCCCACTCATGATCTGGAGATGACCGGGGTGGTTTTCCATTGAAAATTGGGGACACTACTTGTGCGAAGAGACGTGTCAGATTTTCACGGGCCACCAGAGCTTAATGTACATCTTCCTGCAGCGGGTTTTGATTGTTGAGGCAGTCTTCTGCAGATTTACAGTTCTTGTGCGATCATTAAGTACAGCTTATATTCGCTTCTACTGAGGGGATAGCTTGCTCATGTCCGCGCCCGACCACTTTTCCTTAATCGCTTTCGTGAGGCACAGCCCGCCGATGCTCGTTCATCAGAGATTCTTGAGCATACTCGGCTGGGCAATGATTTGGAGTTCTGATTTGTGACCAGGATGTGCTACGTTCCGGACTCGTTGATGTGTACCTGATACTGATAGGTAGAGACGCGAGGTCCCAGAGCAGGCACATCAGTCACCTTCTGTGTTCATCCAAGTGCCACCGAGATGTAACGTGACTTGAGAGTTAGTTACGGTGGGCAGGGATGATGGGTGAAGTTTTAGGTTTCGTTTCGAGGTGTAGGTGTCTGACTTGTTGTGTGCTAAGGTTGAGCATTTGAGACCGGCTGGAGAGTTGCAACCTTTAACTGTTCCAGAGTGGGAATGGAGGCAGATCTCCATGAATTTTCGTTGTGGTGTCTACCCAAGGTTAGACAGGGTGTAACGCCATTTGGGCGTTTGTTGCCCAGTTTTACTCAGTTGCTCTATTGTTCTTCGGTGAGTTGTACGTTTGCACGGAGTTCCTTCTTGTGTTGTATCCAATAGAGGCACCCAGTTCGCTAGCCATCTTTGGCAGAAGCTTCAGGAAGCCTTGGATACTGTTTGAGCTTTAGCTCCGCTTCTCCATCCGTTGGAAGATGGTTAGACAGAGCGGACTATACAGACTCTGGAGGATATGCTTGTGTGTATGTACTAAGTGGTTGTTGGCTGTTAGGATCGTCACTTGCCATTGTTAAGGTTCTCCTTCGATAGCTGTTATCAGGAGACATTCCAATTGGCAACCTTTAGGCTTTGTTTGGTAGGTGGTGTCGATCGCCAGTCTGTTTTACTGACTCTGCATGAGTAGGATTTTGAACCCCAGCTAGTCATGAGAGTACGGAGAAGATCCAGTTGGTTCAGGTCAGGATGAGAGTAGCCCAGTGCAGACAGAAGTCTTTGCCGACCGTGGTGGTCGCAGACTTGAGTTCGTAGTGGGAGATTATGTATTCCTACGGATTTTTCCGATGAAATGGCGTGTTGAGTTTTGGGAAGCTTAGTCCCAAAATTGTAGGTCCTTTTGAGATCCTTGAAGTGAGTTAGTACCGTTGCCTATAATATGACACTTCCACCCAGATTTTTGAGTTTTCACCCCGTATTCCTTGTGTCGATACTTCGCAATTACCTTCATGACCTTTTTCACATGATTCAGTATCAGACCACTTAGCTTGGATGCAATATTTTGTTCACCAGCAGCCGATAGTTATAGTGGATCGGCAGGTGGAGGAACTTCGGTCAAGAGTCTTGCCGTCTGTTGGCGTAGCTGTATAGTGAAGTGATTACTGGGCAGGCTGCGAGCGAGATTTGGGAGTTTTATACTCATATGTTTGAAGGTACGCGTAGATGAATTTTAATTCGGAGACCGAATTTTTTTAAGGGGGGAAGATTGTAACGTTTTAGAAATCGTTTTTCGAATTTTCCATTTTTAGGGTAAAATTGTCGGTGTTTTCCCATTTAACCCGATTGTGATCAAACATCAATATAGACTTGCCGGCACCTAGTTTAGCTAAAATAAAGCTAGTACGCGAACTTTGGGGGTCAATGGGAAGTTTTGGTTCACATAGAATTTTTCTCTAATAAAATATTATTTTAATACTTTATTTGTGCACTTTATTAGTGGTAATTATTTTTTATGTGGGTAAATAACTACTAATGTGGTTTTATGCTATGTTAATCACTAGAATTATGTTTAGAACCATCCATCCAAAATATCATGACATTTGTGGAAATTAAGTGAATTTTTAAAGAAAAGAAAATAAAATGATATAAAGCTTTTTGTTTTATTATACAATTATTTAAATTTCCTTCTATAAAATTCCACACAACTCCACACAAACCCTAGCCCTTCTCTTTGGCCGGCCACATCTTCTCCTTGCTGCCCTTCATCATTTTTCCACTCATTTCTTCTCATTTTGCTTAAAAAAAATGATGAAAAATCCAAATAAATTCATATAAATTCAAATATAAATCAAACCCATCATTCTTCTTCTTCAATCATGCTTCGATCTTCATTCTAGCGGGGATTTTGGAGGCTAATTTTGGAGATTTTTGCTAGTTTTTGAAATCAAGTTTGACGTATAAATCCTAACTCTAAGCTTAAATTCTTATATTAATACTTTAATTAGCTTAATTAAATGTTTAAATTAAGCTTTTAAATTCATATTTAGAAATTCAAGATATCATTTTCATAATCAAATTAGAGTTTTGATTTGTGGAATGGTTAAGTGATAAGCTAAGACAAATGAAAACATAATCAAGTTGCAAATTTGTTAAATGATATTTTCCTAATCCGCTAATTAAGCTAATTAACAAACTAAACTTTTGCTAATCCTAATTAGTGAAATCTAAAATTTTAGTAAAGGTATAAGTGGTTTAACCTTGCTATTTGAAGATGTTTGTAAGTTCTAGTTTTGGTAAAACTTGTAGTTTTGTGCTAAAATGATAAATACTGCTTACTAGATTTACGGATATTTTAGGTATGCGTTTTTTTTGACGTTTCGACGTTAATTATATTGATTTCACGCTATATCTTGTGTTGTGAATGTGCGAACGGTACGATTAGAGTCTAGACATGGTAGTTGTGTCACTTTGCGCTCCTAGCTAGGGTCGTGCCGATGTCGTTCGTGTTTTTGTGTAGCTTTTACTCTTGAGTTTGTTTCGTAGTGTCGCTACGCATGTTAGCCACTAAACGGACACTCGAAGGTATGTTTGGAGTTGGTGCGTCGGTCAAACGTAGTTGTATATATTTTGGTCGATTGCTAATATACATTTGCTTTATTGTTATATGTGTTCAGGATTGTAGGCGGGGACTTCGGGCGCTGCGAATAGGGGAAGTGAGTAGTTGGCTTTACTTAGCCAGGATGGTTGGTGAGTAGATTTAACATCTACAGAGGGATCGCCCGCATGGCGTTATGCGTCTGGGCTAGATCAAATGATATGACCTTTAGTGTTTAGTATATGGACTCGTTTGTGCACGTGTATTTCATTGCATATCTCATTTACCTATTGTATTTGGACATAGTATTAATGAGACACAACACTATTATTGACGGTTCATGTTGCACGAGCACTGATTCTATGCCACTAACACCGTCAATAATTGCCATGATACGCGCAACACCTATACATATATGATATAGTATTGCTTAGGGATATCGAGACATGATCCTTATCTTCATTGTGCATATGACATATAGCATACCTGTATACCTACATGCTTACACATATGCCCTGACATGCTTACTTGCTAGTTACCCATATACCTATAGGGTAGTGTACCATTAGTGATAGGTATATACACATATGAGATATAGCTACATATTCATCTGGCATATATACGTACATATACCTGGAGGGTATTATGGATAAGCATAGAGACATACCTTGCTACAGATACTTTAACATCATACATACTTACATATGGACACACATATCTTGCTATACCGACATGGTTATGCATACCTTATTATAACTACATGTTCACCTGTATATGATATTGCATCTGATTTTGGAGAAATCAGGAACCGCATGATATATTTAATAGCTTGTTGCAGTTAAATAGCGGTTTTCCTTTATATGCTCATATTACTGTTTCATGTTTGCATATATTACATCCATGGATTTCATATGATGTTCTCTGATATTTTTACTCCCAAGTATATAACAGTGGAATAGGACGCTGTTATATATGCATATACACATATATTAGTGGAATGGGACGCTAATATATGTGTATTGATTCATGCATTTATACTTATTCATTACTTGATGTTTTCTGGATTTGAGGACCGTTGTGGTTTCATGAAATTATGCAAGTATTCTTATTCTTTACTCGATATTTGTATGCATCCACTCAGAGATTTTTTTTAATACCAATACAGGATCGAGAGTGTCGGTGTTTGGCACTTAAGATTCGAAGGACGTATAATACCGATACGGGATCGAGAGTGTCGATGTTGGGCACTTAAAATTCGAAAGACGTATAATACCGATACGGAATCGAGAGTGTCGGTGTTTGGCACTTAAGATTCGAAGGACGTATAATACCGATATGGGATCGAGAGTGTCAGTGTTTTGAACTTAAGATTCGAAAGACGTATAAATCTATTTTGGATCATAAGTATCGATGTTGGGCACTTAGGATTCGCTGTTTTGGATCATGAGTGTCGGTGTTTGGCACTTAGGATTCGCTGAGACTTACAGGATATATGAAAGTTACTTGATATTGGACACTTAGGATATACGAGAATTACTTGATAATTGGATACAGAATTTATATGAGATTCACCTGATATTCGATACAGGATATATGAGATTTACTTGATTTTGTACATTCGGAACATATGAGATTTGCTGATATTGTACATTCAGCATTTGTGAGACTTACATGATTTGAGAGCCAATTTGGGGGCTGATTTGAGGAATTGGGATTTGGTTTGTCTAGATGGTCTTTAGTCCTACCACGATGTCAGGATTCCGTGGAAATGACATGTTTCATTCCATACTCCACATTTATTGTTTATGCACTGCTTCATGTATTAGTTGTACCTGACAGAGTACCTTCCATGACTGTTGCATTTACATACTTTATTTTATATGCATTGCTTCATGTATTAGTTGTACCTGATAGAGTACCTTTCATGACTGTTGCATATATACATTGTCATATCATCGTTTCATGTATTAGTTGTACCTGATAGAGTACCTTACATGATTGTTGCATATTGATTGTCATATTATTGCTTCATGTATTAGATGTACCTGCTAGAGTATCTTTCATGACTATTGCCTTCATATGACCATTTATTGCTATCAGCTTGCATGTTTTAGATTCGCGTTGTACGTGTATACTTGCTATTAGCTGCATATGTTATTTACTATTCACAAGTTGGCAACTCACCCCCGTTGTGCCACAGTGTTTGCAGGTGTTTCCGCAGGGCAGTCGCGGCAGGCTTTCTATCTTTCGTATCATCTTTGCTGCAGATACCGCTACGGCTGACTGTGCACAATTTTGCTATAGGTGGGTTTTGCGGCTATTTGTTATTGTTACCTTGTATTTTGTACTCTCCATCTACCACTATCATGTATGACTTAGAGACTTGATGTGAGGACGATTGCATATTATTTTGTGACTTGGGATGTCTTTTATACAGTTTTACTTTATCGTCTTTTTCTTCGCTACGGCGTCGTATATTTGCTTGTCATGGTTGTTTTCCGCCCTTTGGCATGGATTTGCTCCCGTTGGGAATGCTTTACTTTTATCTTTGTATGTACCCATTTTTGGGGCTAGTTTTACAAAGGAGGTGCTGCCAAAATTTTCAAGAAAGTAAATTGGACTTAAAGAATTTATATTTAAGATTTTCAAAAGTTTAAACAATGTTTCTTATCATTTACTACTTTTGATGGTTTAGATTTCTGGGGTTTTGGCTTTCTTAAATTGCGTTACGCCTGTAGACGTTGCGTAGTTTAAGGGCCGTCACGTGCCATATTTCGGGTCATGACAAGAAATGATGTTGGATGCTGAGTGCGACTCAGCCGATGATGCAACAAAAAGAGCTATTTAGATAAGTAAGTTCTTTTTCTGAATTTAGTTCCATCAGATATCCAGACAAGTTCTAAGGCAAGTATCGCTTGATTCGAGAGATGGTTGATCTCCGTAAGATTAAGATAAAGAGAAAGATATTAGAGACATTGTAGCGGATCCACTCACTAAGACTGTATCTCAGATATAGTTTGTGAAACTGTTGTTAGAGAAGTTGGGTATGAGATATTTCAATAATCAGCCTTAATTGCAAGTGGGAGATTGTTAGATATAAGTGTCCTGAAGGAAATTATTGGAATTGTACATGGACATATATGGATAGAATATTCTTGCTCGAGATGATAGTATATTATATGGTTTGCTTTATTAGTCATGTGTATATGTTTTACTTATTATTACGTATCGCTAATATATATTGATAAAGCTCTTAGGATCTTTGCTTGACTACTAGGATTATGATGAGATCATACTAGTGGGGTTTGGATAGTCCATAAGCACATCTTTGAATGTTCCTAGTCGCGAGAGTGTCGAGATAGGCATCAATACTCCAGAGTAGACTAGTGTATACGTTTCTTAACCCCGCCCGCGGCGATGGTTAGTCCCACGGCTATTGGTGTTTGACACCGAAAATTGTATATAGGTGCTCATTAGAGAATGAGTACATTGAATGGACTCGCCGAGAACTCCTAGATGGTTTTATACCTATTGTCAGATAGCAGTTCTATGATGAAAATGGTACATGGTAGTCTTTTCACCCGGGGTCTCCATAGTGTCTTATGGGTATTCCTACTATACTTTGACTTCTACCTAACTACGGCTTTAAAGAGCCGTGTATATAGGTTTTTGTTGGTGATCTATGGTCAAAAAACTACCCTGTAGCATTGTTACCAGAAAACTGCTATCCGATAATAGATATAATACCATTTAGGAGTTCTCGGCGAGTCTGTTCAGTGTACGCATTCTCTAATGAGCACCTATATACAATCTTCGTTGTCAAACACCACTAGTTTACTCTAAAGTACCCATGCTCTGTCTCGACATTCTCACGACTAGGAACTTTTAAGGATGTGCTTATGGACTACCTAGGCTCCACTAGTATGATCTCATCATAATCTTGGTTTTCAAGCAAAGATCCTAAGGATTTTATCAACATGTATTACGTAATAGTAAGTAAAATATATACACATGAATGATAAAGCAAACCAGATAACATACTATCATCTCGAGCAAGAATGTTTTTGTCAAGCCCCGCATTCTAAAAGAATGACAACGGGTATATGACAAAATCGCGACGTATTTATTCCAAGAAGGTCTTTTCTCGAAACAATACGCTAAGCGTAAAGTAAGTAGTATGAAAAACAAAAACGACATGATAATGAAAAACCAACTTTATATATTTACATTTCAAACTTTACAAAGTTAAACCGACATAAGATGTTTGAAAAAAAAGTACAATAATATAAAGGTGCCTAAACAAGTAGCCTGAAACTGAAAAACTGGAAGAACACTAAGGATCAACTTATGAGCTGGGCTGGTCGTAATGCTCCGCGGTCGGTTCCACCTTCTCAGTCCCTAAATTATCTGACGAACATTCCAAAAGAAAAAGTTTGGTGGAATACCAGTCAGCGAACTTGCTCTCGGTAAGTCTTCAAAAAAGATATGAATACAATGTGATAAAGAAACACGTATATGTAGAACATGACATCTAATGTAACAGTAACCAAGTAAAGGTATCAATTAGACCTAAGTATATCTATGTATAAGCATAGTTGTTTTGTTCTAACGTGGTTGTTTGTAGTTTAATAAGGAAGGTATGCATGTATACGAGAGTGGTCCGTCAAACCCACGAACCCACGTCACATAGAAGTACAAGGACATGTCAAACTCGCGGGACAACGACACACGATATTCAAGTTAGGTGATTTTTAGTTAACTCTCATGCCACGACATACTTTATTTACCAAACTACCCCTTATCCTCCGCGTATTTTAATTTAAAGATTTAGTTACAAGTCTTGCCATAAATCCATGAATATAAAGAGAGTGTACAAAGCAAGTTAAAGTCGAGTCCAAGTATTTAAGTCCAATTCAAGTGTTCAAGCCTAAGCCTAGTCGTATTCATAGTTCGGGTCAAGTCAAGTCTAGAGTGTAGTAGGTTTAATCAAGTGATAGAGATTTTCTTAGTCTCTAAATTTTAACTGCAAGTATATAGTTGTGCAATTGTAGTATTTTACGGATCGATCCACAGGGAGGCGTTGAGATTTTAATTAATTCTAAAACAAGTAAAAAAATAGTTGATTTATACTAAAAGTTAAAGTGCATAAAAATAAAGATATGAAATTGCAAATTTTAAAAGAAGATTTAAATAAATAAAAAGACCTAGGGTTTTTAATTATCTTTACTAATCATGGTGTTTTATAAGATATATATTTTTTTCTAATTTCCATATCCAAATTCATTACCTAACAATTGCGAGAAAGCATAGAGAATACGTCCATCATAATAAAATATCAATCAATCAAGAAAGTATAAATTATATGAACATGGCAATACCCTATCAATCTATAAAATTATCAAGCAAGGAATTTAAATACAAAGTTCTAATTAATATAGCAATAGTTAAATCTACCCTTATACTAAATAAACACAGAGGTTGTCAATCAATGGTTTATCTCGTCTTATCGGCATAGCCTAATCTACCATAAATCAATTAGATTGAATCTACCTTGATAAAACTTCCATCTTACCTTTCCTAATTAGTTTTATAGGTCGTCAATCTATCATTAAACTAATTATTTTATATGTGATATTACCTTTTTCTAAACAAGTTTCAAGAGCGTCAATCAATGATAAACAAGTTTAGTTTATCAGCATGACATCATAAAGACTTTAGTTTTTATCTTAGAGATTCATCATGACGCACAAAGAAAGGAAATAAATCAATAGGAACAAACACTATTCATAAAAAGAATAACTCAAAAACCCTTGAAAATAGATTAGCTACACATGATAGAAGAAAGCATAAAATTAAATAACTTCATATCAAAAATAACTATAAAACTTGATCTCTCTGAAATAAATGTAACGACTCGGTTTTAATGTACAAATTTTTTTAAAGTTAATGTACTGAATGGAGTATTTGCAAGCTTGAGTATAATTTAAGTATTATTTTGTTTGAAAAAAAACAAGAAAACACTTGTAGCTCATTGGTTGTAGGGCTCCTAGGCATACGAATGAGGTCTCACAAAGTATCAACCATGCCAATTTCAAATTTTTCCGGTGCCGAGAAACCCTAATACGGATCGTTAACTAGAGATTAGGCGAAACTACAAGCTACTAAACTACTTTAGTGCTAAGTGAACGGAAATACAACCTTTATAGATCCTGTCCTCCACCTCTCTAGCTCCGTGATGACGTCCCTCCGCTGTACCCATCGGAATCCTAGACTCTCGCGGTGGTCTCATCGGAGAAAAGATCGGGCTAGGTCGTCGATTTCGATGCCGAAGATGATCTACATCGAGGCAACTCAAGATCAAACTCCAACTTCACCAAGTCATGAAACTTGTGAAGAAAACACCCTATACTACTTGGCAAGTGGTAGAGGATGAAGAAATAGGAAGTGGGTTCACTTTAGAATTGGATTTCTCACTCTTTTTCTCATGTTGCCATTGATGGTAGCAAGCTTTTCTTCATTGTTGAAGAAGAAGAAGAAGAAAGAATATGATAATTTATTCTAAAATAGAAAAAAAAATGATACTTATCATAATCTCAACCATGGTTTAGTGTAGAGAACTAACTAGGGTTAAGTTGAATGGTTAGGGTTAGGAGAAGAAGACAAGGATGGTTACTTTAGTCAAAAGTGCCTGAAGCATCAAGAAGTTTCTTGAATGAAAGCAACCATTTTTGTTTTCCTTTTCTTTTTTTAACCAAAATAAATAGATAAATGAATAAGTGAGTAAATCAAAACCCTAACCATTAACATAACCATGGTTTAAGTCTTTACACAAACCCAAGTATGCATGTATCATCAAACATGATACAAACATGTGCACAAAAATATATCACATATACAACTTGTGCATTTCAAGTGAGAAAATCCATTTAAAGTGAACAAATACTAGTTAATGCAAAGTAATATATCAAATATATAATTATGCATTAAATCATTAAATCAATACTTGATTTAACGATCCGGTCATATCGCATATAACCGACTAGTATCCAATGTATCGACTTATCGAATCAATCTTCGATTCGATAACTAGGTTATATCGCATACAACCAATCGATACATTCATCACGAGAATAGAATACGGTATCACATACATGCATTATTCTCAGTCCCGCACATATCTCATATACGCTCCTATTTCGTTTCGCTTGAGCCAGGAAACCTCTGTGTAGGACTCTAAAGACTCGTCAATACGCCGGAAGCAGATGATGATCATATCAAACACCCACAAGCCGCAAGCGGTCTGCTAAACTTAACGGCCACCCGGGTATTGAGCGATCAGAAGATCGACAAGCAAGCCCGCTCACACTCCTGTGAATCCAAGCAGTAACACTTACCGTACAGTCCGGTCTGTTCGTCTGATATGTCGCATATCTCGCCTAGGGGTGGTAAACGTCAGACCCCAATAGCTTGATAAGTCATGCCGACGTGAGGTCCATAACAATCGTGAAACTACTGATAACTCTTACCAGTATATCACTGCAACCCTGGCCAGGGATTTCCTGTTATGCCAATCGTGCATAGCGCAACATCAACCCCCAATACCGGGAGAGACGAATCCCCTCCCATCGCTCATTGCCTCCATGTGAATCGGGATTGTACCCAAAAACCACCTGTTTGCATGCCTCAGTAGAGCCGTGGTAGGGTGGAAATCAAAGCACAGTGGGAGACACACAAGACTCTATGACGATCTCGGGTCAACAGACTAAGCTGTACCAGTGTCACCAGAGAACTGCCATCTGACGTGAGGTATAATACCATCTGGGAGTTCTCGGCGAGTCCGTTCAGTGTACCCAGTCTCCACTGAGCACCCGCATACCATCTCTGATGTCAAACACTAATGGATATGGGATCATCCATTGCCCATCACATGGGTCGAGAAGATATACGCTAGTCTACTCTGGAATATCGATGCCCCGTCTCGATATTCCCACGACTAGGAACATTGAAGGATGTACTCATGGACTATCCAGGCCCCACCAGTATGATCTGCATCATAGTCCTGGAAGTCGAGTACACATCCTAAGGGGTTTATCAACATGTAACAGAGAGACAGAAAATATACATGTTAAGATAAAGAGCAACCAGATAGCGTACTATCATGTCGAGCAAGAAAGTCCTACCTATATATGACCCAGCATCCACTACAATATACATCCAATGTACAGTAATGGCCTCTAGGGCATACATATAACTAACAATCTCCCACTTGCACTAGGGCCATCTGTAGCAGTGGTTGCAGTATCACATACTCAACCATCCCATATAAGTCTCTCTCTGGGAAAAAGCCTTTGTGAGTGGATCCGCCGTGTTGTCCTCTAAGTCTACTCCCCCAACCTTGATCACCCTGGAGATCAACTATCTCCATGATCAATCAGGTGATGCTGCCTCAGAATATGTCTGGGTCACTGATGGGACCAGGGTTCCTGGGCCGAAGCCACACTTCCATTGTCATACAATGGTAGGAACCTAGTTCATCTCATGAACCAATATACACCCAAACTGCCTCTTTGGTAGTATCTTTAATGGCGATGTTACCAGCCTTTATCGTCTAGTTTGCCACGGTATCTAGCTTGGAACTCTTCCAACATACCGTCCCTCCACTGAGGGTGAAGACAATGCCTGTGACTGATATTCAGTCGTCCTTATCACCCTGGAACACTTCCAGTGATTCTCCCCAGGATCGATTGATACTATCTTACTATAGCTAGTGAGAATCCTAACATCCATTTAGATCTATCTCATAGACCCAAATCCCAGGATTTAGGAGGTATCATCTTTATCCTATATGGAGAATCCATGTGATAAGCGGAGATTGATCGAGCGTAGCATAGGAAACTCCTTCCCTATCAAGAGTATGTCATCTACGTACTCTACGAGGATCGCCACCATACTCCCTACTACCTTTTTGTATATACAAGGTTCATCTACCATTTTAATGAAGTCAAACTTTTTGACAACTACATCAAAACAGACGTTCCAACTCCGTGATGTCTGCTTTATCCTATAAAGCAACTTGCACACGTTTCCGCTGCTCCCACTGTCTACGAAGCCCTCTGGCTGTGTACTTACAGACGTTCTCTTCTAAAACATCATTTAGAAAAGCAGTCATGACACCCAACCACCAGATATCATAGTCATGGTATGTAGCCGTGGCAAGTAGGATCTGGATGGACTTAAGCATAGATCCTTAGAAAAGGTTTCAACATAATCCATACCTGGTCAATGATGCAAACCTTTTAACAAGTCTAGCTTTGAAAGTCTCAACTTTTCAATGTTCACCAAGTAATCTTCTCAAGATATACTTTCTTCTGATGGGGATTTAACCCTTCAGATAAAGCAACCAAAGTCCATACTTTGTTGGTGTATAAGGATTCCATCTCAAATCACTAAGCATCCAGCCATTCTTACAGAGTCTCACTCTTGATGGCCAGCTCGAAACTAGTTGGGTCATCATCTCATGATGCAATCCTCGCTCCCACTGTCATAGAGAAATCGAAGTAACTCTCAGGTGGGTGAGGAACCCTACTGGATCGGCGGAGAGGCTGAGGTTCGTTGGAATCTACTGAGTCCTTTGGTTCTATCAAATCATCAGCTGCAGTTTGTATAGCTGGAACATTTCTAGTTCTACATAATAGTCCTTGCCTCGAGCTTGTCCGGATTTTGCTTTTAGACATAGGCCGGACAACCCCAAATCTTAACTAACTTAAGATATGGGCTCTTCCCTTTCCATATCACATATGAAGTGGTAGGCAACTGATTTGATTTGAACCCTATTCAATAGGTATGCATCTTCTCAAGCGCATAACTCCCAAAAGGAAATAGGAAACTCAGTAGTACTCATCATAGAGTACACCATATCACATAGGGTGCTATTGCTCCACCCCGATATACCATCGTGCTATGGTGTATACGGAGGAGTAATGCTGAGAGAGAATCTCATTCTTCTTTAGAATAGTCCAGGAATTCTATGCACAAGTATTCTCCTCCTTGATCTCATCATAGGACATAATACTTATACCCGTATTTTGGTTATCTACTTCTAACTTATATTCTGTGAATATCTTAAAAGGTTCGGACTTGTGTTTCAACAGGAACATAGGTCTGAATCTCGAAAGATTATCAGAGAATTTAATGAAGTACAAAGAACCGGTCTTGGTATGTGTAGACAGGGGATCTTCATACATCAACATGTATTATCCCAAAAGTTCACTAACTCTTTCTCTGTTTCCAGTAAACAGAGCTATGGTCATCGTATCTTTGTGACATGACTGGCGAGTTTCACAAGATGTAAATTCAAACTGATTTAAATATACATCTATATGTAACTTCAGCTAGTCGGGTCGCATTGATATGACCTAGTCTACAATACCTCAGAAGGATTCGTTCATTTCTGAACTCTTCCTCTTGTGTGTGTTCTGTATACTAAGAACTGTAATTTGATTTAGAACATCAATACTTTTAGATAACGTGCCTGAACCGATCAACTTTTGATATAGGAAATGTTCAAAACATTATCCAACAATACAAAATTTAATCATTTCTTTACTTATAAAGAGACTGCTATGATTTTGTATATCAGGTTCGGTATCTAATAACATTCGTTCAGAATCAATGTATTCAGGTAATACATGGTGACAGTGACCAACAGACCTGGTTGCAACACTTGCACCGTTTTCTACCTCATGAACTTATTACCCGTTCTTAGTTCTCTACCTTTCTGTAGCCCTATGTAACTGATTATATATCTGTGATCCTGATCCGGTATCAAATACCCAGGACATAGAGGATACAGAGAAACAGTTCTTTGTAATGAACACACCCGAAGATGATGCATCAGCATGCACTCTGTTCGTTTGGGCGGCACGGGAATTCTGGTAATCCCCAATTTCCTGCTCTGTCTTATAACAATTATAAGTTGGAGCGGGACCAACGTTCCCCAGCTCAGTATAACAAGCGGGTTCGGTCAATATTCCGTATTATTATCTTAATTAAGGCGTGATATGGTCGCTACCTGGAGAGAGAGAGAAGAAAACACTCAGCGTATGCTCTTGCAAGATCAGATTGGTTATTTATTTTATCTAATCAGGATGGCTCCCACTGTTTTTATCAAATCTTCCTTCAAACCCTAAAAGGAAAGACTAGCCGGGATTAATTACACTCTACAAGTTCGCCAATCTTTCAGCCAGGCCAGTGTCGGTACTTTGAGAGAGGTTCCCCGTGCTTTCGCACGGACCTAATTAAAGTAAACCTCGTTTTCCCAGAGGCGTAACCCCGTTGACACCTTTCTAGACACCTACTTGATCGGCTAATTGTAAAGTGCAAAACTCTCCCAGGAGTAACAATTACTCACAGTGGGTATCGGGATCCAACTATCATATAGAAGGTATGCAATCTCATTGCAAATTTCAACACTTGAAACTCCCGATAATGGTTTTTACCCCTAGCACCTATGACCTTGGCTAAGGTCAACAAATCATAGGTACTAGTCAAGTTCTACCCGTCATTTCGTGATTAATTAGACCCACCCACATGACCCTTGGCTAAGGTCAACAAAGCCACATGACTGTCCTAACTAATCGCATCATATGCGGTGTAGGAAGACATCACTTAGCTACCGCACACTACGCCTCGGCTATGGTCGACAAACGTAGCACGAATACTAAGTACTCTACTTCCTAAAATGACGGAGGGTTGCGAATGGTTTTTAAGAAAACCTTTAACGCTTTGAACTTGATCTCGTTGCGGAATCAAATGGTTTTTAAATGGAATGTTTTTGAAGCTTTTCTAGTTTTGCTAAAGGGATCACTCCCGTTGAAGGGATCGTCGGCCCTTTCCTCGTCGAATGAGGTGCGGGATATATCATATATATCACTGTGCAAAGCGAAAACTATAGAAGCGATCAAAAGACAAACCGATTGTGTAGCATCTGCCAGTTATTGCTAAAGGAGTCACTCCCGGTGATGGGATCTCGGTCCTTTCCTCATCGAATAAGGTGCAGGATGTTCTACAAGGAACACCACGATGCAAAGCAAGAACTGTAGCTACCTGTTTTATTTTTGAAATTCGATTCCACAACATCAATTAGGTTTATTTTCTTTCATTAATCTCATTAATGAATGTCCCATCATTTAAGTCCACATAAACATCACAGATAAATATAACGTACGCTTATGCCATCTGCATTCGCCTCGATGTCCCGTCTGCACCGTTAGGTTAGGTAACTAACGCCAGAGCGAGGCAAGGCTAGCGCGGGTGTAAAACATAAGCAACGTCTATATAATATATCATATACACTATATATAATATCTATCTGAACATATCACATGAACACATCACAGATAACGCAGCAGAAGAATCATATGAAACATTAGATATACTAGGACGCCCGTGTTTTCAATACGAGCCAGTATAAAACACGGATTCCACGGTCGTGATGAATAGCCAAACCCACACCCCTAGACCCCTACGAGAGCGGCAAGCAACCCTACCAATTCTAGAGTTAGGAGACCCAGACTCGACTCCTCGAGTTGGTCTCCCACTGGACTCCAGAACCCGGTTACTTGTGCCCTCCTCCTTGGGTCTATCCTAGTGCAGAAAAGTAAATAATATACAAAAGGTGACATCTTCCGCAACCTGGAAGTGCCCCAATAAAAGAATATTACATACAAGTTTTTACATGAATGAAAATGAAAAATACTCATCTCACATAAAAACCCCCGGCTATTCAAACACGACGATCCAATATAACATATCCAGCAACACATAACATCACATGTCATCAACGTAAGTAAATATGCGCATCCCAATTGTCGTTGACATATAGCAACGAAACCGGCGATATCACATATTACACTTACGGTCGCAGAAAAGAAAGTGTAAAACTACAACAGTTGGAATCTGCAAACTCTTTAGACATCGCATGCCTAATCAAATAAATTCCTTAGACATCGCATGCCTAACAATTATAAACCCCACATTTTAGTCTCATCATCGAAAACTCTTTTCAATATCTAGTCGGGCAATTCAACAAGATTCCCGACATCCTGATCGAATGCTCGTCGCAAACTTTAGTAGGCGGCCGCACCCCCGACGCCATCGACGAAGTGCACCAAGGCGGAACACCGCTGCCGCGAGCACCCGAATGGATGCTTTCGGCGATGGGGTTCTCCTACAGTCACTTGGTCGGGGCTATGGGGCGTGGCTGTCTATTAAGTTTACCGGCGAGTATCCGCGTACGCTACGTGATTCCGACGGACTTTTGATCGCATCAAAATTCCGTGGCAGCCGATCAAGTGAGACTAAACCGCTATGTTTATAACATTCATTCAGTTATCTTATAACTTCTTGTGAATTCCAATTATTGTATCCCATTCCAGATAAATAGAAAATGTTAAACTTTCCGATCGAACATTCAAACACCCAAGTTTTCCCGATACAGCTCAACACATGAAATAAGTTTAAAAACATCACTTCGTGCCTCAGTACCAACGGTCCAGCCGTAGAAGGGTCAAGCTAATGCTTCACATGTGGCACGCCGTACTGCCCCAAACCCTAAGGTTCAAAGGGCAGTTCAAGACGGTTACATAATCGAGTTAAGGTTTGTTGTCTTCTAGAGGGTCCATCGCGTTACTTGCACTACTTAGAACGTCTTTAAACCACGGAAAAATCCAACAATTGGAAATTTCCCGGCAGGGGAAAAAAGTGGGTATTTATATCCGGTCGAACTTTTTAACATATTCTAAAATTACCCGGAAAAACATACAGACGAAGTTAAACTTCCCGATCGAAACACCGAGTCCCCAATACAACCCAGAAAACTCAACTCTAGAGTAAATATTAAAATATCCCAGAAAATACAGCACTACAATATAGGAATTACTGTGCAAATTTTATTGGAAGAACCAACCGTACGGCCGCGGAACCGCCGCACAAGGAAGCTCCTGCCGCGGTTCCACGGCGGTTTAATCGAGTTAGGTCCACGAAATTTACAGTAATTCCTATAAAACCCTGCTTAATTTTCTGCATATTTTTAATATGGAAAATTCCCAGTTTTGGAAAAATGTACAGAGAAGGCTATTGTATTAGGGTTTCGGGTTCGAACGGACTTCTAACTTCGTCTACACTTCGCCTAAGGCTCTAGCTAGGCTCTGATACCACTATAGGGCTCCTAGGCACACGAATGAGGTCTCACAAGGCATCAACCATGCCAATTTCAAATTTTTCTGGTGCCGAGAAACCCTAATACGGATCGTTAACTAGAGATTAGGCGAAACTACAAGCTACTAAACTACTTTAGTGCTAAGTGAACGGAAATACAACCTTTGTAGATCCGGTCCTCCACCTTTCTAGCTCCGTGATGACGTCCCTCTACTGTACCCATCAGAATCCTAGACACTCACGGTGGTCTCATCGGAGAAAAGATCGGGCTAGGTCGTCGACTTCGATGCCGAAGATGATCTACGTCGAGGCAACTCAAGATCAAACTCCAACTTCACCAAGTCATGAAACTTGTGAAGAAAACACCCTATACTACTTGGCAAGTGGTAGAGGATGAAGAAATAGGAAGTGGGTTCACTTTAGAATTAGATCTCACTCTTTTTCTCATGTTGCCATTGATGATAGCAAGCTTTTCTTCATTGTTGAAGAAGAAGAAGAAGAAAGAATATGATAAGTTATTCTAAAATAGAAAACAAAATGATACTCATCATAATCTCAACCATGGTTTAGTGTAGAGAACTAACTAGGGTTAAGTTGAATGGTTAGGGTTAGGAGAAGAAGACAAGAATGGTTACTTTAGTCAAAGTGGATGAAGCATTAAGAAGTTTCTTGAATGAAAGCAACCATTTTTGTTTTCCTTTTCCTTTTTTAACCAAAATAAATAGATAAATGAATAAGTGAGTAAATCAAAACCCTAACCATTAACATAACCATGGTTTAAGTCTTTACACAAACCTAAGTATGCATGTATCATCAAACATGATACAAACAAGTGCACAAAAATATATCACATATACAACTTGTGCATTTCAAGTGAAAAAATCCATTTAAAGTGAACAAATGCTAGTTAATGCAAAGTAATATATCAAATATATAATTATGCATTAAATCATTAAATCAATACTTGATTTAACGATCCGGTCATATCGCATATAACCGACTAGTATCCAATGTATCGACTTATCGAATCAATCTTCGATTCGATAACTAGGTTATATCGCATACAACCAATCGATACATTCATCGCGAGAATAGAATACGGTATCACATACACGCATTATTCTCGGTCCCGCACATATCTCATATGCGCTCCTATTTCGTTTCGCTTGAGCCAGGAAACCTCTGTGTAGGACTCTAAAGACTCGTCAATACGCCGGCAGCAGATGCTGATCATATCAAACACCCATAAGCCGCAAGCGGTTTGCTAAACGTAACGGCCACCCGGGTATTGAGCGATCAGAAGATCGACGAGCAAGCCCGCTCACACTCCTGTGAATCCAACCAGTAACACTTACCGTACAGTCCGGTCTGTTCGTCTGATATGTCGCATATCTCGCCTAGGGGTGGTAAACGTCAGACCCCAATAGCTTGATAAGTCATGCCGACGTGAGGTCCATAACAATCGTGAAACTACTGATAACTCTTACCAGTATATCACTGCAACCCTGGCCAGGGATTTCCTGTTATGCCAGTCGTGCATAGCGCAACATCAACCCCCAATACCGGGAGAGACGAATCCCCTCCTATCGCTCATTGCCTCCATGTGAATCGGGACTGTACCCAAAAACCACCTGTTTGCACGACTCAGTAGAGCCGTGGTAGGGTGGAAATCAAAGCACAGTGGGAGACACACAAGACTCTATGACGATCTCCGGTCAACAGACTAAGCTGTACCAGTGTCACCAGAGAACTGCCATCTGACGTGAGGTATAATACCATCTGGGAGTTCTCGGCTAGTCCGTTCAGTATACCCAGTCTCCACTGAGCACCCGCATACCATCTATGATGTCAAACACCAATGGATATGGCATCATCCATCGCCCATCACATGGGTCGAGAAGATATACGCTAGTCTACTATGGAATATCGATGCCCCGTCTCGATATTCCCACGACTAGGAACATTGAAGGATGTACTCATGGACTACCCAGGCCCCACTAGTATGATCTGCATCATAGTCCTGGAAGTCGAGTACACATCCGAAGGGTTTTATCAACATGTAACAGAGAGACAGAAAGTATACATGTTAAGATAAAGAGCAACCAGATAGCGTACTATCATGTTGAGCAAGAAAGTCCTACCTATATATGACCCAGCATCCACTACAATATACATCCAATGTACAGTAATGGCCTCTAGGGCATACATATAACTAACATTAGTAAAGCCTTGTACTGCTGTGACATAGCCTCTGTGTTCGAATCCCATTGCCACATATTATTTTTAATGATTTTTCTTTTAAACTTTTTGAAAGCCCAAAAGTTTACATGTGCAATACACGTAAAAATGAAAAGTCACTGAAAACAAACATGTGAAAAATTATATTAACAGCGATCTAGACACGTAGCAAGAATCCCACACCTAACCTCACCAAAACGACCGGCGAAGATTGCAAATTGGCCGGCGCCGTCGGGCCAAACCGTAGGAAATGCCCCCATATTTTCAACCCTAGTCGTTTGGCCTACCCCCATTACTCCTCTTCTGTTTGTTTTTTGTTAAATTAAACAGAGAATTAAAAATAAGCATTAATCCAAGTTTAAATTCATTTTTAATTCCTTTCTTCAATTCTCAAAACTCTAATTTCTCATATAAATACAACATCACACCCTAGCTCTCTCCATTCTAAAATCCATTATCAAAAATTCTCAAATTTTTCCAAGTTAAAGAAGTGTACAAGTGGAGTTAGCCCAAGGTCACCTTCCGGCGACAATTCGGGACAATTCCGGCGACACCGCGACTCCATGAAGTTTCCATCTTGTTCCCATACCTCCCCTTTCTCTTTTCAAACCGTAAGTCCCCTCTCTTCTATTCTTTTCACATATTAAAACTATCTCTTTTCAAATGACGTCGGTAAGTGGAGTTACCTGACTTTTAAATTCCATTCTCTTTAAAATAACAATTTTTCTTAGGAAACAATTATTCAAATTATTATACCTTGCTTGTTAAACATTAACTAAAATCTTAGAAACCAATTTTGCTATAAAACTCCATGTAAAAATTTTTTTATTACACTTTTACGGTTAAATACCATAAACTTTTTATTCGGCATCTTTGATCATATTTACTTGTATTACCTTTCGAAAAATCTCACGAGATAATGACCTATCTCTCACAACACATATCTTGACATAGCACGATTGTTTGAAAACAATATTTTTTTTAGACAAATACAAATTTACATTTAAATACCATAAACTATTAAAAACTGTATTCTTTAAATTGTTTTAAATTAAATTCCTTACGATTACGTTTCTACAATCCACTTTTGGGGAATCCGATTTGGATAGTGCAGGTTATCGCACATACTCGGAACTAGTAGGGCGAGATGCAGAACTACTCATGGAGCATACGATCTCGATAGAATTTTTAATATAATTTTTAAGAAAACGTGATTTTCTATTTAATAAATAAATTCCATTTTTAATAATTAAATATATATATATATATATATATATATATAAATATTATCAAAATATCTATTTTATATTTATATAAATTCCATGTTTTCTAAAGACAAGAATCATAAGTTTCATAAAAACACCATCAAGAATCCAAACAAGTCAAATTTACACAAAAATACCATATATTATTCAAGCTAGGTATTTATTCACTAGAATGCCTCACTTTTAAAATTTACATCCATGAAAAACATAAATACGATAAATAAATACTTGAGGATTATTTTGAAATTATACTAAAACTATTTTTCATAAAACCACCTCAAGTTATATTAATTTACATTAAGGATCCTAGTAAATATAGTTTTAAGCGGGAGCAATTCTTTTGAGCATCAGAGAGTAGGAGAAAGTGGGTGCTTGCCTATTTAAGGTAAAAAACTAAAACGGGGTTATCAATGGTAATTGGCTTGGAAAAAGTTATAAATCCTGCCGTACATGTGCAGCAGTTACCGATAACTCCAAAATTTACTTGAGGAATCTAATTCTGTTTAAGTGTCTGACTCAGAGTCTCAGTCTAATCTGAATACCATCCATACATGAATACAATTCAAATATAACTGCAATATAATATGAATCCACATATACTGGAGCTTGAACATGAATACCAGAATACTATCAAATTTCAACATGACTCGACTGGACCGAACTATGGATATATATTGACTTGACTACATGATTATCTGTTTATATCTTTATCCATTTACATGAACAATTTATACCATGGTTTCGGCAAGTCTCATACAACAAATCAATACAATATACATTACGAGGTTTTAAGGGGTAAACTAGTACGGAATGTGCTAAAAGTGGCACGACGATGGTCACTATAATACACCTAATCTGAACATCCATTGCCGTTGTCCCGTGGGTTTTGATGGGGCCTTGTACTCCATATACCTTAGTCCACGGAGCAAGTTGGACTCCTCTCGTATATACTGGCACATTCTGTACCAAGCTACAAATAACTACGTTAACATAACAAATATAACCATATATACTTTACCTGTTCTATTCTCTGTCTATTCTTCTTTATCTTTTGGGACCTACCGAGCAATTGTTCGCTGACGACATTCCTTTTCCCTTCTTCCTTTGGAATATTGTTAGGAGGACCCGAATCTGGAGATCGAGCCCAGCCAGGACGATTTGGAGCAGTTCATTGAGGACCTAGAGCTCTAGTTCACTTGTATATACTTTTACTTTCAGTTCATGCCATTGTTTAGGCATTGGTTTGCAGTATTGTATTTACTTTCCAGTGTATTGTAAAGAATGTTTAATCAATAAAAAGCTGCTGTTTATTTATATGTCTTGTCATTTCTTGTGTACATTTATTATATTGCTTATTTATGCTTAACATGTTTACTTCTGAGTAAATACGTCGCGGGCCTCATCGCGTCTCCTTACCCGTACTCTGGGAAGCGGGGCATGACAGATTTTTTTGGCGGCCCATGTAAGTCAGTGCTGCATGAAGTTATATCATGCAGGGTCAATTCTGCACGGAAACCTAAGAAATATATCATAAGAATTATAATAATCAGTAACTAAACATTCTTTACATTTCATATTCTTTGAATCTATCTTAACCCTATTTTTCTTTCAAGGTTATGGATTCCCCGAACAACACAAGCACCAACGTGAACGACAACACCACACTACCATCTCTTCCACTTACACCTACCATAGCAGCTCCTATTAACTAGCAGACGTTAGTGCTCGAGACGATCAAGAGTCTTTTAGAGGGACAGTAGCAACAAACTGCTATCCTAATGAACCGCCCCGAAGCTGAGGCACCTGGAGTGAAACAATTCCGGGCATTGCACCCTAAACAATTCTCTAGGAAAGAGAGCCCTTTGGAAGTAGTGGAATGGGCTCAGTCGATCAAAGACGACCTAGCAGCAGCACAAGTGCCAAAGATCGCTAGGGTATGGTGGAAGGCGGAAAAAAGCCATCTTGCCCCGTCAATCGAATGGAGGATTTTTCGCAAGATGTTCGACGCTAAATATTTTTTCGAGACTGCTCGTTTTGATATGGAGCAGCAATTCATCCACTTGCAATAAGGCTCTATGTGGAGCAAATCTGTGGATGAGTATGATACTGAATTCACCATATTGAGCAGGTAAGATATGTCTTAAATATTCGAATTTCTAATATCACATACTACACAGCTAACAAAAGACCGTAACAGGTTTGCGGCCTATCCTATACCGACTGCTGAGATCGGGGCCAGACGATTTCAGTAAGGGTTAGACCCGGAGATTCAAGCCGCATTAGCTACAGGGGATTTCCCAACCCATGATTTAGCTCTTGAGGCTGCCCGAAGATATGAGGCAGTAGTGAAGAAGAAGGGCAGACCTCAACCTGCCGGTTTGGAGCGCCCTGCTACTTAGATAGTAGGAGGAACCTCTTCCAGGCCACCGTTTGTACCCAGGAGACCGGGAGTACCTTTTAACCGACTCAGTCCAGATTTCTGCTTCTATTGCAAAAGAAATGGACACCTGGCGAAAGATTACAGGCGTGCAAATCACCTATGCATAGTTTGTGGCTCATCCACACACGATATTGGATCTTGTCCTCACAGACTCAATCAGAATCATGCACCCAGACCAGCAATCACCTATTCGCAGCGGCCAGCTATCCAGGCACTTGCTCTTCGACTTGCTTTCCTAGCTCCACCTCCTCGTAGACCTACTGCACCTCTTCCTCGTCAATTTTTCAAGCATAAAGGAACCTACCTCAAGGACAGAGGAACGGACAGAGGAATGCACCTCCCGCAAGGAGGAATGTACCTAGGCGACAGGCTTTCACAATGACTGTGGAAGAAGATGAAGCTACTGGCCAAGTTATCACTGGTAACTCCCTTTCTTTCAAACTTTTTTTTAATCTTTATACATATCAAAGTATCTTTTTCTATACCTAAACTTATTCCACACAACTTAGGTACAATCTTAGTAGTCTCACTTCCTGCACTAGCACTCTTCAATACTGGAGCATCATATTTCTTTATGTCGCAACGGTTCATCTAAACTCACGCGATTCCAGTTAAACCGCTCGTATCCAGCTGGAATGTCAGTTCAGGGAATTGCGTTCTAAAGGCAACTTTGGGATATGATCTGTGTCCAGTGGTTGTCTACAACAGAGAATTTTATGCCGACTTCAAGGTTCTGGACATACCGAACTTCGATGTAGTTTTAGGTATGGATTGGCTAGGAATTTTTTCGCTACCATCGACTGTCGTCAAAGGAGGGTTCAAGATTCCAGACCATCCAGTCTTTTATTTTAAGAGTGGAGACCGTACTCTAGAGCCTAGCACATACAAAGCTAAGCCAAGGAAGGCCATGGTTGCAACACTACAAGCAGAGGAAAAATCGAAGCCAGAGGTAGTTCGAGAGTTTGACGATGTATTTCGTGAAGACACATCAGGTTTGCCTCCCGATTGAGCTCTTGAATTCAGTATTGACTTAGTACCTGGTGCATAACCAGTGATCAAAGCACCGTATCAGTTAAGTCCGGAAGGATTGAAGGAGATCCTTACCCAGCTGGACGAAGAAAGGATGGATTCGTCCCAGTACTTCAAGTTGGGGTTCTCCAGTTTTGCTTGTGAAGAAGAAGGAAGGTTCATACAGAATGTGCATTGACTATCGAGCTCTGAACGAAGTCACCATAAAGAACAAGTACCCGCTACCGCGAATCGACTATCTGTTCGATCATCTAAGTGGGTCTTGCGTTTTCTGAAAATTAGATCTTCGTTCGGGTTATCATCAGGTGAAGGTCAAAGAGTCTGATATTCCGAAGATGGCATTCAGAACTCGCTATGGTCATTATGAGTTTCTTATGATGCCATTTGGAGTGACCAATGCACCAGCCATATTCATGAATCTGATGAACCAAGTTTTCCGAGAGTACCTAGATAGGTTCGTTGTCATATTCATCGACGATATTCTGGTGTATTCTTAGAGTCGGAAAGAACACGCTGAACATTTGAGGATTGTCCTGGAGACTTTGCGACAGCATCAACTCTATACCAAGTACAGCAAGTACGAGTTTTGGCTAAATCAAGTCGGATTTCTCGGGCATATCGTTTCAGGTGAAGGAATCTCTGTGGATCTAGCTAAAGTATCAACAGTAAGCGAATGGCCGACACCAAAGACAGTGAAGGACATTCGAAGTTTCTTGGGATTAGCGGGATACTACCGAAGATTCATAGAAGGCTTTTCGAAGATTGCAACACCCCTGACCAAGCTCACACGTAAAGATGAAGCATTTGTGTGGTCAGAAGCATGCGAATAGGCTTTTGTAGAACTCAACTCAAGATTGACATCAGCGCCTATTCTTGTAATACCGGACCAATCTAGAGGTTTCATAGTGCATTGCGATGCATCCGGTAAGGGATTAGGATGTGTTCTACACCAGCATGGGAAAGTTGTAGTTTATGCTTCAAGATAGTTGAAGATTCATGAGCGTAATTATCCAGCGCATGACTTAGAGTTAGCACACTGAAGATTTGGCATCATTATCTTCTTAGAGAACGGGTAGATATATACACAGATTACAAAAGTTTGAAGTATGTTTTTACTCAGAAAGAGTTGAATATGCGGCAAAGAAGTTGGCTAGAACTTATGGTGGACTTCGACATCAACCTACAATATTATCCATGGAAGGTGAATGTAGTTCCCGATGCACTTAGTCGCCAGCCACTATCAATGAATCTCACCACACAGTGGAATCTACAGCATGATTTGCACAAGATGGAGATTGAAATAGTTATGCCAGGTAATACTTCAGAGTTGATAAATTTACAAGTTCAATCTACTATTGTCAATTAAATCAAAGTAGTTCAAGCAAGCGATGCTGTTCATCTCAGAAAACTGCATTTTAATACCACTCATTCATTATCTATTTTTTGTATATATCGGTGCTATTAACCGGTGTTTGCTCAGTAAATACAGATTACAGGTATCCGTGACACAATACTGAAAATACACTCAAAATCACGGATATAACGTTTGTGAGCCTACACTGCAACCGGAACTGGAAACCGACCGATATTTCAAGAGTTTCTTTTTGCAACATGCATTTGTACACACTTTTTATCTAAATGGTCCAACACATACAAGTGTGTATACTAGCTTATTGGTTCATGGACCTAGAAGGGGGCTACCCATGGTACACACAAATAATGACTTGGTGCAAGTGGGCACATGAGAAGTGATGTGTATTTAATGCAAAATGATATGATGTGAATTAAAAAGCATCAAGTTCCCTCCAAGCTACTGAGTACAACCTAGGCCTCTATAGAGAAATCAAGTAGCACCAGTGGACTTGTTGAGAGAACACAAGACAACCACATCAACACAAGTCAAGATGCTTGGATTTGGGCTGGCCACATGCCTAATATATCCGATCTCGCTGGCCCCCTAGCCCCAATGAGCCCCATTTTTATTCTGGCTCTCCCTTGCTGTCACATCAACTCATTTTTATTACTTGTTTAATTTTCTTTTGAGCCTATAAATACATATCAGTGAGCAAAGGAGAGGGGGTCCAAGATTGTTCAAGATTCACAACTCTTTTTCATTTTCCATTCTCTATTTTGTTCTTGTACATAGCTAGTCCCCCTTGAGTTCTTTGCTTTCTTTTGATCTTACAACCTCTTCATTGAGCTTGCAAGTTTAAGTTTTGGTTATTGAACTTGTTTCCCCCAATCAGAGCAAAGCTTTATTCAAATTCCAAGATTTGAAATGAAGCGACGCTTCCTTTTCCCCAATCAGAGCAAAGCTCTGTTTGAATTTCAAAATTCAAAAACTGAAGCAATGCTTCAGATCCCTTGCGCTGCACGCTGAGCGCCACGTGTCAAAAGCAGACACGCCAGCGCCAGGAGCGCTGCGCCCTAGGCAGCGCACCCAATCAGAGCAAAGCTCTGTTTCAAAATTCAAATTTTAAAAATTGAAGCAACGTTTCAGATTCCCTGCGCTCTGTGCTGCGCGCCATGTGTCAAACACAGGCGCGCTAGCGCAGTTGTTCTGCTCTCTGCGCTGCGCGCCACGTGTCAAACAAAGGCGCGCTAGCGCAGTTGTGCTGCGCTATGGGCTGCGCGCCACGTGTCAAACACAGGTGCGCTAGCGCCAATTGCGCCAGCACTGGAATTTAAATAATAAATTACTAATTAATAAGAATTAAAATTCTGTTCTAGAAAGATCTTTCCAATCTTATTAAAATAAGAAGATTATCTTCTGTAAAACAAAAGCCTTAGGATCAAAGATCCAACGGTGGGGAAATATCCCCAGATCAATCAGAGAAAGATCTCTGTAACTAACTTAACAAATCAATTGGCCTTATATAAAGGCCCCAAGACTTCAAGTCTCAAAGAGAGAGTACCCTCTGCAAACTTTGAGAAAAAAACTCAAAGAGAAAGAAAGGCAAGTCTTTGAAGAAATAAGATCATTTTCTTCATCTTTAAAGGTAAAGAATTAAATTCTTGGAAGAATAGAGATGAAATCATCTCATTAAAAAAAAGAAGAGCCATCTTCTAAGAAGATCAAAAATCTAAGATTAAGATCAAGATCTTCAATAAAAAGAAAAAGATAAAAAAGATCTAATTATAAAAGATTAAAAGAAGTAATTTACTTCATTCACAGATCTTTTGATCTATAAAGGCACAGCCTTTTGATGAGAATAAGAACCTTGGTTTTTAAATCTTTGATCTTAAATTGATCAAAATGCGCTCTGCGCTATTGGACAGTGCTTTGCACTCTTGAATTGCGCCTTTGCGCTCTTTGGACTGGCGCACTGTGCCAGAACGCGCCACGTATCAACCACAGAATAGTTTACGCTTTGCGCTTCTAAATATAGCGCACTGCGCTCTTGGACTGGCGCACTGCGCCTGAGCGCGCCACGTGTGACTCACTGGCGCAGCGAACTCATAAAGCGCAGTGCGCTAACAGACTTGCGCTTAGCGTTGAGCAAGCCACGTGTCACTCACTGGTGCAGTGCACTTATAAAGCGCAGTGCGTCAACAGACTTGCGCTTAACACTGAGCGTGACACGTGTCACCTTCGCAGGCGCTAGAGCAATGCGCTCTTGATTGGCGCAAAGCGCCTGACAAGCCATGTGGCGCACTATCAGACCACTATTTTGCTCCTGACAAATGCTATGCATTATTAAAAGGGCCGAGCCCAAATAAAGGCTCAATAGCCAGAACAATAAAATGTTCAATTCATATCAACTGAGCCCATATGCTCATAAACCTGCAAACAGACTTTAGTCCCAAATTGGACTATAGATCTCCCAACCAACATTGGTTCAAGGGTACATCTCTGAACTCCTCTGATATTTGTCGTTGTAATCCTTCAACGTCTTCAGAGAGGTGACGGGTCCCGACAGCCATACATTCTACGGACTATGATGTCCTTAACCTTGACCGGGATGTCTTTAAACTAACATTGGACCACCATGTCCTTAAGCTGGTAATCGGTCGAAATGTCCGAAAACTAAACAATAGAGTCTAAATGCGCTTTCGTTGGATCTAAACGATCCTGTTAAGTTTCTCTTAGTCTAGAAATTAGACTAACGTATCCTTAACAAACGTTTAAGTTGATCTTAGTCTCAAATGAGGCTAACGTATTCTTAAACTAAACCCCCAAACCCAAATCTAAGAAGATAAGGATTTGGACTAATTCACGCCCTACGGGCGACAACATAAATTAGTCTCCGTATACAATCCACGGGCAACCACAAACAAAACAAACACCCACGACACAAAGTGACCATATGGAGAAGGAGAAAGTTGTTACCGTGATGCGGTAGCGTAATTAACTGCAGGGGCTTGCGCCTGCAGGGAAGAGCGTCCCCACAATCAAAAACCCCTCAGACGAGGGGGAATCTGACGATGTCTGCTATATCGGCCGCATCCGTTTAAACCTTCGATACACGGTGCCATAAATCAACTTGGCATCTTCGGAGAGGTGGACGAATAGCACCAATTAGCATCTGCCCCTAATTTCAGGCAAGACGTTTATCGCGTCTGCGTGATTCGGAGGGGAACAGATTCTGGCACGCCCGGTGGGACATCTTCCTCTTTCCACTCCACACTTCGTGTGTCGTGTTCGCGAACGAATTGCGGTTTGCTATGGTTGCCTGTGGATTCGAGGTACTTAGATTTGGTGTCTTGCTCCGTGCAGAAAATAGAAGATCAATGGCTTCAAACTACACTAACTACAACTGCAACTCTCGCTCCGTCCCGTCCAGAGGAGTGACTTACGGGCCTCAAGCAGCCTCCATCTTCGCTATGCCGGTGGAACAAGTGACTCAGGCCACCACTGGGCTATTCTTTGGGACTATGCTCCCACCGATGAGCTTCAATGCCCCACTACCATTGCAAGAAGCCCCAAAGAAGTCGAACTTTGATCAGCTCACCAATACTGCGGCCCTTCTCAACGGGTCGTCCAAATCCAATGCCTCAGTTTTCAATAGACTGGGCCAAAACTCCAACGGGCCTATGAACAACCCGCAATACCTGAAGCAGCCATCCCAAAGCGGATAGCCATCCCGGCTCAAGCAAAAGAAATCATCGGAAAGGCTTCTCCTGCCAAGAAGTCAGTTTTCACAAGGCTGGCCCTTCCGACTCCCGCTCCAGGCAAAGTCACCTCTGCCCAGAGGTCTGTATTCGATAGATTGGACATTACTTCTCGACGAACGTCAGTCTTCAAGAGGCTGGTACCAGCAGCGCCTGACCAGAGCAGGGGGCATGACAAAGCCATCCCCATAGCCGAACCAACACCATCCGCGCGACATGCTCGCCGAGTACGGAAGGCTGGGGACAGCTCTCCGTCTGGATTTACTCCACCAGCTCCAACGGTGGAGATCGATGCTGCTGTTCCACTTGGGAACAATTTTGAGCTGCTAAATAAGGTGCGCAGGAACTCTCCTACCGCCGTGCTGAAGAGATCTCCTCCACCGGTAGAGACGGTCACAGAAATGAAGCCAAAGCAGTCCCCTCAACGGCTGTCTTCCAAAGTTTACAAAATCCGGCGGCAAGTCTGAGAGTCCTTGGTCGATCAAGATTATCTTCGCCTACAAAAGAAGCTGAAGGTTCAGCAGGAAGAGAATCGCCCAATCAAACCACAGAAGGCGACGGCTACTTGGGTGCGCACTGCGACGGCCCCCTCAACATCAATTGCTCAAAGAAGAAGGAGGCCAAGGAAAGCCCCTGTGACTACGGCAGACCACAAAGATGCTGAGCCCAAACGCCCCAAGTCTGGGGGCATAATGGTACATACTGTTTACATGGCTTCCGGAAAAGAGGAAAGCCGCGCTTCGACGGGTCACCGACCGCTCACCCGATCCGTGACAAAAGCCCAAGAACAACAGCTGAAGCTTCAGGAGATACTGACTGCAATGGCCGCACTTACCGGGCCAAAAGAAAGCCTGGAGGCATCATCAGAACAGCGTCACGACAAGAAACTGACGCTGACTTCCTACGCAGAGTCCTCGAAAAGAAGGACAGAGAAGCAGCAGAACAAGCGGCTAATATAAAACAAATGGCGCTTCTCTTCCAAGACATGGTAGAAATGATGCTACAGCCGGATCTTCCAGCTGAAGACCCTCCGATCATTGTTGAAAACGATAGAGGGGAGACATCTAATCCTCCTCCGGCTCTTTCAGCAGCCAAGTAGGAAACCATCTCCAAGGCCGCACTCGATGATTATATAGCTCAGCAAATACAAGCTCACCGAGCGAACGAAACGGCTGGCCACGTTGTCAAGACCGGACGACCCTATCAGGGCTGGTATGACCAAATAAGTTACCCGCCGGGATATACGATCCCTAAGTTCCATATGTATAAAGGGACGAGGAATCCACATCAGCATGTCGCTCAATTCAAGGCTCTATGCGGCAACACTGGAGGTGACGACAAACTGTTGTTTCACCAATTTGTCGGCAGCTTAGCAGAAACGGCCTTCGACTGGTATTCGGAGCTACCCAACGACTTTGTCAAAACATTCACAGAGATGGAACTGCTGTTTACACAAAGATTTGCAAGCGCCAGCGAGCGCACCCCAGTCACCGCATTGATCAACGCCAGGGTAAGGCCAGGCGAAACGTGAGTTCAATACGCAATACGGTAGCGAAACTTATGGTCGAAGTGCGAACAACGCATCGAAGAAGCGCTGGCAGTGGGCATGTTCGTGGGCACTCTTGATCCTCAAGCGACCATCTCACAATTCATGATGTTTTTTAAGCCAACTACTTTCTACGACTTGATTGACAAGTTGGCCCAAATGGATCAGATGGGTCATAGACCATCTCCTTCAAAGACGGATCCTCGGAATGAAAAGGGGAAAGGAAAAGCAACTTTCGTCGCTAATACTCAACAACAGCCAAGCAACTTAAAGCTGGTTGTTTGCCAAAGCAATATGCGTCCACGCCCATCCCTCGAGGAAAGGCTAGGACGTCCTTACTCGTTTCCTCAAGACAAAACGAGAAGACTGTTTGAGTTGGCAGTGCGCAACAGACTCATCAATCTGCCGAGTCCAAAATGTCCGTTGCAACCAGGCGATCTCAAAAATCCTAATTACTGCCTTTACCATCAAGCAGTAAGCCATCCAATCGAAGATTGCTTCGTTTTCAAAGGCTGGATTGAGGACCAATACCTACAAGGCAAGTTCGCGTTGTCTGAGAAGTGGAAAGTAAACCCACCGCAACCGCACACTCCTAAGAAGACGGACACACCGGGGGCAACGTGCTCTTTTGTTGAAGAAGTTCCATGGGAGGTCGTGCTTTCAGCCAAAACCAAAAGGATGCTGAATGATCTTCAGATATGCCCGGCAATCAGGTGGAAGAACCCGCTAGAACCCCAGATCATCGAAGGGATGCTGAAGCCGCGCCCAACTCTAAAGATTGGTGGTGATGGCCCAAGCACTCACACCCAGCCGTTAAAATCTTCAAAGAAGAAGAAGAAGAGATCCAAAAAGCCCATGAAGCCTGGCGACAAGCGCACGGACCTACAGAAACAGATCGATGCGCTGGAGGAGTATAATCAGAAGGCGCAGACTCCCATCACGCTCCAAGAATTCCTCAGCCATGTCCTCGAGGATGAAGATGATGGAGAAGACTCGTCGGGTGGATCTAAGGATTACGTAGCAAGTTGCCATGTGATCTCTCACTCATCAATAAACGATGAAGAAGCCCTTTGCACCAAGGGACCGGGGGCAGGGCCTGAACCGGAACTTCCAGGGCCATCAGATGAAATGATCGACGCCTTCCTGAATGAGATTCATCTGAAAAGTAAAGCCAATCGGGAGCGTGAGATGGCCATATTCGAAAGAGCCCAACGCCGACGACTTGACGAAAGAGTTGAGACACTCCCGCTGAATCAAAGAACATCCGTCACGGATAAAAACAAGTTCAAGACGAGGAAAAGGTTCGCTAAAGCCATATCAATGGGAATGAAGCTACCACCCTCCGAAGGAAACACTCCGGGTGAAGCAGAGATGCATCCTAGCTACTGCTTATATCATCGAAAGATTTCGCACCCTACCGAAGAGTGCAACGCTTTTAAAAGATGGTGGCTGGGATATGTTGCTCACCGGCAACATTTTAAGCGGATGAAACGCAAAACTCGTCGGGAGCAAAGAAGTGCGACTGAGGAGCATAAAAGAAATACCAGTAACTGTCACATGGTCAACACCGGGGGATCGCAGATTCTCACTTTCGGAAGCGACTCTAACGAAAAGATAGCTCTTGGTCCTCTCTTTAAAGAATCCACATTGGGGAAGGTGGAAGAACCGAAGGCCTGCGAAAACATTCAGCTGCGCAATCGCACGCTTCCAGAAAAGAATCTCGGACCTACGAGTAGAAAAGATAAGGGAAAAGAAAAGGTCTTTGAGGATATCGCTCTGGAGGACCAAGTCATGAAAGAGCTGACCGCCAAGGACCTGCCAAAGAAGAGTAAGGTGGACTATAACGTTCTGGCGTACTTGAGGAAGTTACCCTCGCAACTCAGTATTCTTGATGCCCTTATACTATCCAAAGAAGCGAGAGATTCATTGATCAAGGAGCTACAAGAGCCAGAGCAATTCCAAGCTTTTCTCGCCGAAGAAAAGATGAAGGACGAGCTGGAGGAAGTACACACAGCCGATATCACCTTCGGCGATGAGGACCTCCTCCTTGGGATATGCGAGCACAATCGTCCCCTCTATGTCTCAGGATACTGCCACGATATAAAGATAGGGAAAATCCTGGTCGACAATGGGTCTTCTGTCAATCTTCTCAACGTGCGAGTGTTGAAGGAAATCTGCATGAGCGTCCAGCATCTCGCTCGTGATAAAATCACCATCTCTGGTTTTGACTCCCAGTCATCGCGGACTCTTGGGTTGTGATATTGACATTACGATTCGGGCTACTTGTCACGGATATTAAATTTCATGTCATTGACGCCAAAACATGCTATAACGCTTTGCTCGGCCGGCCTTGGTTTCACGAGTATAACATCATCTCTTCTACACAACATCAGTGTATGAAATACTTTAATGATGGTCTCGAGTATACCGTAACGGGAGAGCTCAACCCATTCTCCGTGAACGAAGTCCGTAAGTACGAGGATGCAAAATACTTCTTGCCAGACTTTGAAGACACAGAGAGATGTCGCAAGCCGGAGAACAAAGCTATTACCACCATTCCTGTCTTCGGGAGTGATACTGAGGAAGAGGAAGCGTTAGTTTATTCAGGTCCACCCCAGCACAACAATCCAGGACCGTCCGCTCCTATGTTGATCTTTGGCAGCGACTCGGAAGATGAGGTCCATACTATATTCTCCGCTCGGCCTTCATTACAAACATTCGCTGATGAAGAGCAAAGTTTGCAAGTTGTCATGGTTCCGCCCAAACATCATAAAGAACTAGACGCGCTTGATACCTACAGTGTGGAAGAGCTGCGGACGTTCTATGTCCCTCCCAGGAGAAAAGGTGAACATGCAATCCTATTCTACCGCTCCGGGGAAACCAAAGTGGAGAAAGAAATCTGGCACGGCGCGGATTCTACACTTGACAGGCTCCAGCCCATCCGTCTGCCTAGATATTATACAGAAGGCTTGAAAAGGCTGTTGAAGCGCCAACGGATACCCTTCAAACAGACTGCTCGGAAAGCTAAGTTTTATGACAGGATCTGGAACATTCCCGGAACTCAGCGCAAGTTGCCTAACGGGAGAATAGAAGCGATCGGGCTTGGATATGTTCGGTCCAAGAAACGGGAGCTACTCCGCGACTGTTATGTCGTACATGACTTTGATGAAGAAGGAGATGCTCAATGGGAGAATGCTAACCCGGATCAAGAAAGAGCCCGCGACGTGAAAATGCCCAGTACGTCGTTTGAAGAACAAATGGGCAAGCTTATAAGGGAAGCTGGTCAAAAATTTTGAGACGACCATAATCGTGAAATGGCCATCTACGAGAAAGCCAGGACTCAGCGCCTTCTTCAATAGGCTACGAAAGAAGAAAATGCCCCTCCCTGTTAACCTGTTGTACAAAAGACTCGACGCAGAGGCAGAAACAAGTCAAAGAGCGGAAAAGGCATTCAGCAACGACAAAACGGGACCAAGAAGTCATGCGATCGGGAATCGAGCGGTCCGGATTTTTCCCTTATGAAGAAGATGAGTCGAGCATACTCTTTTTCTCAAGACAAGACAAAGAAGATACTTGATCTTGCCATAAGACATCAAATGCTTACACTTCCGGAGTCCAAACACCCTGAGCAAGCTAACAAGGTCTTTCATCTAGACTATTGCTCTTATCACCGAGCAATAGGACACCCCCTCGAAGACTGCTTCACCTTCAAGAACTGGGTCGAAGATCAATATCAGCTCGGCAAGTTCGCTCTATCCGACAGTTGGAGGATAACTCCGCCACAGAAGCATGAACCCAAATCCACGAGGATAGACCCAGATCTACATCGGTCTTGGAAGCGAGCTAGTACTTGTCATATGATAACGATATTAAAAGAAGAACCTGAGAGTATGGATGGCCTTCCCTGGTGCTTCGAAAACAATGATGACGAGGTGATCTCAGAGTTTCCACTGGCGCCAAAAGAGCTGGAAGATGGAATACATACTACTGCAGATAACCTCAAGAAAATTGATTTGGGGACGATAAGTGACCCGCGACCGACATTCGTCAGTGAGCTGCTATCTGAAGAAAGGGTGGATGCGCTAAAAGACGTGCTTATGCAGCATAGAGATTGCTTCGCATGGAACTATTCCAAAATGCCAGGATTAAATCCAGAGATTGCGGTCCACAAATTGGCGATATCCTCGGACGTCAAGCCAATCAAACAAGCACCGAGAAGAATGCGGCTTGAGCTTGAGATGAGTATCAATGCGGAGGTCAAAAAGCTGATCGACTCTGGCTTCATCCAGGAAGTTCAGTATCCTGATTGGATCGCCAACATCATCCCAGTGATGAAGAAGAATGGGACAGTGCGCATATGTGTGGAGTTTCGGGATCTCAATAAAGCCTGCCCGAAAGACTACTTCCCAGTGCCAGTCACTGAGCTGATGATAGATAACACGTCCACTCACGAAGTCTTCTCCTTCATGGACGGATCGTCAGGATACAATCAGATAAAGATGCATCCCGAGGACCAGAAGCACACCGCTTTCCGGACCTCTTTGGGTATATTTTTCTATAAAGTGATGCTCTTCGGTCTAAAGAACGCCGGCACCACTTATCAGAGGGCCATGATGAAGATCTTCGATGACCTTATACATGAAATCGTCGAATGCTATATCGACGACCTCGTGGTCAAAAGTAAATCATAAGAGGAACATCTCGAGCATCTGAAGATCGTGTTTCAACATCTTCGGCAATACAACTTGAAGATGAACCCTCTCAAATGTGCGTTCGGGATGTCTTTAGGAAAATTCCTAGGATTCATCATCCGACACCGAGGTATCGAGATAGATCCGTCGAAGATCAAGGTGATCATGGAAATGCCTCCGCCAAGGACTCTCAAACAATTGCGATCTCTTCAAGGGAAGCTCGCGTATATCCGGCGATTTATAGCCAATCTCTCGGGCAAGTGCCGTCCTTACAGTCACTTGATGAAAAAAGGGACCCCGTTCGTCTGGGATCATAAATGCCAAGGCGCGGTGGACGAAATCAAGCAATACTTGCAGAATCCGCCAGTACTAGCCGCTCTGGTCAAAGGAAAGCCCCTTATTCTTTATACAACAGCCCTCGAAGGTTCCTTAGGCGCATTATAGGTACAAGAGAACGACCAAGGGAAAGAAAGAGCTCTCTATTACTTGAGTCGAGTTCTCCTGGGGGCAGAAAGCAATTATTCTCCCATCGAAAAACACTGCCTGGCATTGATCTTCGGATAACGAAGCTCAGGCACTATGCATTGGCGCATGAAGTCTGTCTCATATCGAAGGTGGATCCTCTCAAATATTTGATGTCAAAGGCCATATTGACAGGGCGGCTCGCCAAATGGGCCTTGCTCTTGATGGGGTTCTCAATAACTTATCAGCCTCTTAAAGCAGTGAAAGGCCAAGCCATCACCGACTTCCTCGCTGAGCATCCAATACCTGCCGATTCTCCTTTGAACTGTGAGCTGCCAGACGAACATGCGTTTGATGCGATCGACGATGTTGATGCCCGATGTGAACTTTATTTTGATGGACCTTCCTCCATGAAGAAGCGCAAACAGAACGCGCCTATAATCAAATTAGGGGTAGGCCTTATCTTCGTGACCCCATAAGGAAGGATAATGCGATTCGCCTTCTCCTTGACAGAGCCGAGGACAAACAATGAAGCTGAATACGAAGTTTTGAAAGCAGGCCTCGAGATCGCCATCGACATGGGAATTGAAAACCTCCTCATATACGGAGACTCCCAACTGGTCGTTAGTCAAGTAAATGGCGACTACCAGACGTGCAAGCCAGAGCTGGTGAAATACGGCGAAAAGGTGCAGCAACTGTTGACCCAGATTCCTTTCTACACCCTCGAAAATATACCTCGCGCGGAAAATAGCAAAGCGGATGCATTAGCCAAGCTTGCTAAAGAATTGGCCGATGAGAACCTCGATGACGTAAGAATCGTGGTACAAAGCCGTCGGGTTCTTGCACCGGCAGGAATATCTCCGGAGTCGTCCGAGGAAAAGGGAGGAACTGAGCAAATGGCTCTACAAGTAAAAGACCAAGAGAAGGTCGAGAATTGGAGATAAGTCTTTATAGACTACTTCAAATCCCTTCGAACACCTGAAGATGCATTCTCAAAACATCAGCTTATGAAGCGAGCCTTATCTTTTGCCTTCGTCAATGATACTCTGTACTAGAGGTCATTTGATTCCCTGTGGTTAAGATGCCTGGGACCTGAAGAGACAAAGAGAGTCGTCCAAGAAACTCACGACGGACTCTGCGGTTCTCACCAAGCCGAGCCGAAGATGAAGCTGAAGATTAAAAGGATGGGCTACTATTGGCCCACGATGATTCAAGACTGCCTTGAGTATGCGAAGCAATGCCACTCGTGCCAGATCCACGGGGACTTCATCCATCAGCATCCAAATCCTTTACATCCGACAGTGGCTAGCTGGCCGTTCGAAATGTGGGGAACCGACATAATCGGCCCCATCGAACCGGCGTCGTCCAGAGGACATCGATTCATTTTGGCGACAACTGACTACTTCTCCAAATGGGCAGAAGTAGTACCGCTGAGGGAAGTGTAGACGGAGAATATCCTCCATTTCTTCAAGACGCACGTTATTTATCGGTTTGGAACTCCACGGCGGATCATCTCCGATAACGGGCTAGCCTACAGAAGCCACAAGATTAGCCGCTTCGCACAACAGCACAACATAGACTGGAGATACTCTTCAGTTTATAATCCCCGAGCCAACGGTCTAGCTGAGGCTTTCAACAAGACCTTAACAAAGATCGTGAAAAAGACGGTGTCCCGAAACAAGAAGGACTGGCACGAGAGACTGCAAGAAGCTCTCTGGGCGTATCGAACTACGTTCAAGACGGCCACGAACACAACGCCGTACGCTTTGGTATTCGGTACAGAAGCGGTACTCCCCCTCGAGATAGAGTTACTCTCTCTACGAGTGGCAGTCCATTACGAGCTAACAGAAGAAAAGAATGCTCACCTTCGGCTCGAGGAGCTCGATGCCCTGGATGAAACCCGGCTTATGGCGCAACAAAATCTGGAAGCCTATAAAGCAAAGATGACGCGCTCCTATGAAAAATTGACCAGGCCAAGGACATTCCGCCAGGGCGAACTCATGCTGGTGGTCAAAAGACCTATGATCCCCAATCGCGCCAGGCGGGGGAAATTCGAGCTGAACTATGAAGGCCCATACATCATAGATAAGGTCTACCAGGGTGGAGCCTATCTACTCATGTACATGCATGGTGAAAGACCTTTCAGGCCAATAAACAGTCGCTTCCTGAAGAAGTACTACGCTTGACGAGTCAGGGCCTAGGTCAATGATAGATGACGACGACTATGTCCGCTCGCTATCTTCCTAAGCCCAAACTCTATAAGTAGTAGCTGGCTTACTTTACAACGGACCGAAATGTCTTTAAACTAATAGTGGAACGAAATGTCCTTAAACTAACGACGGACCACTATGTCCTAAAACTAGCTGTTGACCGATATGTCGAGAAACTACGGCGGATTGCAGTATCCCAAAGCTGATACTAAAATAATAAAAAAAGAAAAAAAGAAAAACGGTATGTCCATAAGCAAAATGGGCACGGATGAAAACCCGAAAGGGCTCCGTGAGTAAAAACAGCAGGGCTACCGGCGGGTCTTGTGAAAACCCGAAAGGGCGCAACCTCGTTAAGAAAAAAAAGAAAAGAATAAAAAGAGAATAAAAAAAATGAAAACGGTATGTCCATAAGCAAAACATGCACGGATGAAAACCCGGAAGGGCTCTGTGAGTAAAAACAGCAGGGCTACCGGTGAGTCTTGTGAAAACCCGAAAGGGCGCAACCTCGTTAAAAAAAAAACACTTGCAAAGTCCTCTCGACCTTGTGAGGAGAAACCACCTGCGTGAGATCCTTACGACTCACAAGGGGACAACACACTTAGGGATCCCCACGATTCCTAAGAAGAAATTACACTTGCGAGATCCTCACGACTCGTAAGGAGAACTCTCTTATGGGACCCTCACGGCTCATAAGATTTGAATGTCTTAAGTTACAGAGACCTGAACCCGTTCTTAAGCAACCCCCACAACCTCCGATATTGCCCTACAAGCGGCTCAATACTGACCCTTGTATACAATCCACGGGCGCGAATAAACATTTCCCTAACCAAGTCTCACCCGTGACTAGGGATATGTCCATATGGTGAACAACCCTTGTAAGTCCTCTCGACTTATAAGGAGAAAACCCTTTTGTAAGATCTTTACGACTTACAGGGGAATATGCACTTAGGAATCCTTACGATTCCTAAAGAGAAAACACACTTACGAGATCCTCACGACTTGTAGGGAGAAATACCTTTGTGAGACCCTTACGGCTCATGAAGTCAAAAGCCTTAGTCGACAGAATCCTAACCCTGTTTACTAAGCCACCTTTGTTCGACATCGACAGAGGAAAATGATGATTCGCTCCTGGCAACATCCCAGTTGTAGCGGTGCTGATGCCAAAATCGGTGTCTAATCCCAAGCTTGCAGCAAAAAGCCAGCACGCCACACATGCATACGAAATAGCCGAAATGATGGAGCAACTTGCAAACAAAATCAGCAAGTAAAAATGTATGCATACAAAATAGCCAAAATGATTGGGCAACTCGCAAGAGAAAAACAGCGAGTGAAAATAAGATAAATAGCCCAAATGATTGGGCACCACGAAAAATAGCCAAAATGATGTGGCAATCGCGACATTCGCGATATAAAAGCTGAAATGATAAAGCATCGCGGGAAAAAGATAAAATAAAAAAATATATGAATGAAATTTATGCCCTACAGGTGATATTACATCAATCCCTGTATACAATCCAAGGGCGCAAACAAAGAAGGAATCACACTCCTCCTCCCCCACGTTCACAGGTAGCCTGGAGATCATCTCAACATTTGTCCCAGCAGACACAACATCAAACAAAGCGGAACAGCGGCAACCCCCAGTTCCATGACTTGACGGTATACAGATGACCGAGAGTCAAATCCCAACTCCGTGAAATACAGATATAATCAGCAAAATTCCTGGTTACGTGGAACACGGATAACGTCACTTCTGACCCCATGGAAAACGTCCAGACCGGATCCTGGTCCTCGCAGAGCACAGCAGTGAACCCGTGTGAAGCATCAGAGCGGAGCCTTGTCCTCGCCGAACACGGCAGTGAACCCGCGGGAAGCATCTAGAGCAAAATTTCTGGTTACGTGGAACACGGATAACGTCACTTCTGACCCCGTGGAAAACGTCCAGAGTGGATCCTGGTCCTCACAGAGCACGGCAGTGAACCCGTGTGAAGCATCCAGAGTGGAGCCTAGTTCTCGCCGAACATGGCAGTGGACCCGTGGGAAGCATCTAGAGCAAAATTCATGGTCACGTGGAACACGAATAACGTCACTTCTGACCCTGTGGAAAACGTCCACAGCGGATCCTGGTCCTCGCAGAGCATGGCAGTGAACCCGTGTGAAGTATCCAGAGCGGAGCCTAGTCCTCTCCGAACACGCCAGTGAACCCATGGGAAGCATCTAGAGCAAAATTCCTGGTTACGTGGAACACGGATAACGTCACTTCTGACCCCATGGAAAACGTCCAGAGCGGATCCTGGTCCTCGCAGAGCACGGCAGTGAACCCATATGAAGCATCCAGAGCGGAGCCTAGTCCTCGCCAAACACGGCAGTGAACCCGTGGGAAGCATCTAGAGCAAAATTTCTGGTTACGTGGAACACGGATAACGTCACTTCTGACCCCGTGGAAAACGTCCAGAGTGGATCCTGGTCCTCGCAGAGCACGACAGTGAACCCGTGTGAAGCATCCAGAGCGGAGCCTAGTCCTCGCCGAACACGGCAGTGAACCCGTGGGAAGCATCTAGAAAAAAATTCCTGGTCATGTGGAACACGGATAACGTCACTTCTGACCCCGTGCAAAATGTCCAGAGCGGATCCTGGTCCTCGCAGAGCACGGTAGTGAACCCGTGTGAAGCATCCAGAGCGGAGCCTAGTCCTCGCCGAATACGGCAGTGAACCCGTGGGAAGCATCTAGAGCAAAATTCCTGGTCACGTGGAAGACAGATAACGCCACTTCTGACCCCGTGGAAAACGTCCAGAGCGGATCCTGGTCCTTGCAGAGCACGGCAGTGAACCAGTGTGAAGCATCCAGAGCGGAGCCTAGTCCTCACCGAACACGGCAGTGAACCCATGGGAAGCATCTAGAGCAAAATTCCTGGTCATGTGGAATGCGGATAACGTCACTTCTGACCCCGTGGAAAACGTCCAGAGCGGATTCTGGTCCTCACAGAGCACGGCAGTGAACCCGTGTGAAGCATCCACAGCGGAGCCTGGTCCTCGCCAAACACGGCAGTGAACCCGTGGGAAGCATCCAGAGCAAATATCGGACTGTGAGGTCCTTAAACTCATGGACTATGATGTCCTTAACCTCGACCATGATGTCTTAAAACTAACAATCAACCCCAATGATTTTACACTAATTCTACCTTGGTTCAAGGGTACATCTCTCCACTCTTTTGATATTTGTCGTTATAATTCCTCAACGTCTTCAGAGAGGTGACGGGTCCCGACAACCACACATTGCTACGGACTGTGGGGTCCTTAAACTCACGGACTATGATGTCCTTAACCTCGACCGTGATGTCTTAAAACTAATACCGGACTATGATGTTCTTAACCTTGACCGCGATGTCTTAAAACTAACAGCGGACTGTGAGGTCCTTAAGCTCATGGACTATGATGTCCCTAACCTCGACCGTGATTTCTTAAAACTAATACCGGACTGTGAGGTCCTTAAACTCATGGACTATGATGTCCTTAACCTTGACCGCAATGTCTTAAAACTAACAATGGACCGCAATGTCCTTAAACTACTTATCGACCGCAATGTCACTAAACAAAACAATAGAGCCCAATTGCTCTCTTGTCGGATCTAAACGATCCCGTTAAGTTGATCTTATTCTAAAATTAGACTAACGTATCCTTAACAAACGTTTAAGTTGATCTTAGCCCCAAATAAGGCTAATGTATCCTTAAACATACCCCCCAAACCCAAATCTAAGAAAGATAAGGATTTGGACTAGTCCACGCCCTACAGGCGATAACATAACTTAGTCTCCGTATACAATCCACGGGCAACCAAACGCAAAACAAACACCCACGACACGAAGTGACCATCTAGAGAAGGAGAAAGTTGTTACCGTGATGTGGTAGCGTAATTAACTGCAGGGGCTTGCGCCTGCAGGGAAGAGCGTCCCTACAATCAAAAACCCCTCAAACGAGGGGGAATCTGACGAAGTCTGCTACATCGGCCGCATCCGTTTAAACCTTTGATACACGGTGCCATAAATCAACTTAGCATCCTTGGAGAGGTGGACGGATAACACCAATTAGCATCTGCCCCGAATTTCAGGCAAGACGTCCAGTCTTCCCGGTTCCCGTCTTGAAAGAGGTGACGGATCCCCATCAACCACACGTTTCACGGATTATGGAGTTCTTAAATCCGCGGACTATGATGTCCTTAACCTTGACCGTGATATCTTAAAACTAACATTGGACTATGGAGTCCTTAAATCCACGGACTATGATGTCCTTAACTTCGACCGTGATGTCTTAAAACTAACATTGGACTGTGGAGTCCTTAAATCCACGGACTATGATGTCCTTAATCTCGACCGTGATGTCTTAAAACTAACATTTGACTGTGGAGTCCTTAAATCCATGGACTATGATGTCCTTAACCTCGACCGTGATGTCTTAAAACTAACATTGGACTGTGGAGTTCTCAAAATCCACGGACTATGATGTCCTTAATCTCGACCGCGATGTCTTAAAACTAATATTGGACTGTGAGGTCCTTAAACTCACGAACTATGATGTCCTTAACTTCGACCGCGATGTCTTTAAACTACGATATCCTGGAAAACGTCCAGAGCGGAGCCTAGTCCTCGCCAAATACGGCAGTGAAATCGTGGGAAGTATCCAGAGCAACCCCTGACTCCGTGAAATGCGGATAAGAGCAACTTCACCCATCACTTGCGGGTCCTCACGACCCGTAAGGGAGTAAAATTCTTTTGTAAGATCCTTACGACTCTCAAGAGAAAACACACTTAGGAATCCTCACGATTCTTAAGAAGAAAATTACACCTACGGGATCCTCTCGACTCGTAGGGAGAAAATTCTTTATGAGACCCTCACGGCTCATAAAGTTGAAAAGTCTTAGGTTACAGACCTTAACCCTGTTTTCTAATCCATCACCACTCTACAAAGAGCCTAAGACTGACAGCTATATACTATCTACCGACCGCACATGCTAAAATCACATGGCAAAAACACAGCAAGGAGAAGAAAGCGACAGAAAAAATATCTGATTTGCATTTAATTAAGTGTCCGAGGCATACTCATTCAGGAATATGCAAAAGATTTAATACATAGGATAAAACATGCTGAAATGAAAAATTTGCCATTCATACTGCAAACAAGTTCTTACAATTATGAAAGTAGTAAACAAAAATATTATCGAGATGGTTACAATGGCAAAACCTCAGACCCAGTGTATGGATTGAGAAATTCAAAACTGACCTTGTCCAAAATCTCCCAGGCCTTTCGAACCATCCTGGTATCCTTTCTTTCACGATCAAGAGCGTCGGGATCCTCACGGATGTCCTCCTCCCTCCGATAGGCAGCAGGTATTGCAGACTGTTGAAAAGCTTGATGCAGAAGATCGATAACGTTATCTCGCCTTCTCTTTGAGATTAGGCTCATCAGATACACCGAGTGCACCTTATCCTCGGTGGCATCCAATGCCCTAAGTGGCACACCAGTACAGAATAAGGGAAGCGCTTCCCAGATTGCTCCCACGAAGCTTCAAGAGAGAGGAACATCGAGGAAGATGTCGACCATTGTATGCGTCAAAGCGACTCATGATTTCGGCACACTCGGCGTTTGTGAATTCTCGATTCTGAGAACGGCCGAGTCGGCGTATATCCCCGTAAGAGATAATCTCGTCGAGATCATACATATGGGCGTCCATTACTCCTGTAAAAGAAAATCAACAAAATTAGCAAACAGACTGATTAAGCAATTTCTGATTCAAAACAGGCACAGGAAATTAAACACCCCGAGAGCAATGCTCTACAGGCAAGAGTGACACCCGTCAAAATCAATTATGAAAGGAATTTAAAGAAATCCCCCGAGAACATTGAGAGCTTTGCGCTGAAAAGATGATATAATTAATCAAAAAAAATAAAATTCCATTTTTAATTTTCAAAGATCCATGAAAAACTCTTAAGAGTTCTGCTATATGATTTGAAAGGAGGAAAGCTCCATTAATTAATTAAGAAATCGTAAGTAAAATCCTTTTAGAGAGCAGAGTTCTATTAATGGAACCCTAATAGGGCTCTCTTTAAATCTCTTTAGACCTATGGAGCAAAGTTCTGCTAGTAAAACCCTAAGTGGGTTTTCTAAAGATCAAAGATCTATTAAGAGTAAGGCTCTGTTAATAGGTAAAACCTTAACTCATTAAGATTTATTAAAATTTTACATAAGTTTGGAAAGTGTCTCTTTTTTACTTTTGAGAAATTCTCAAACAGAAGAGCTGTGCTCTGAACAAAATTCTCAAAGAGGATGATAATCATCCAGAGGACTAAAGGTCCTATTTATAGGCATTAAGACGTCTCTTCAACTTCTGAGTTGATCCAAGGGCTCAGATGTTGCCACCGCTACGCTCACGTGTGGGCCACGTAAGCGCAACGGTGGGGGGCATTTATTTCCCCCAATCAGAGCAAAGCTCTGTTCAAATTCCAAGATTTGAAATGAAGCGACGCTTACGTTTCCCCAATCAGAGCAAAGCTTTGTTTGAATTTCAAAATTCAAAAACTGAAGCAACGCTTCAGATCCCTTGCGCTGCGCGCTGAGCGCCACGTGTCAAAAGGAGACACGCCAGCGTCAGGAGCGCTGCGCCCTAGGCAGCGCACCCCAATCAGCGCAAAGCTCTGTTTCAAAATTCAAATTTTAAAAATTGAAGCAACGCTTCAGATTCCCTGCGCTCTGCGTCGCGCGCCACGTGTCAAACACAGGCGCGCTAGCGCAGTTACACTACGCTCTGCGCTGCGCACCACGTGTCAAACGCAGGTGCGCTAGCGCCAATTGCGCCAGCATTGGAATTTAAATAATAAATTACTAATTAATCAGAATTAAAATTCTGTTGTAGAAAGATCTTTCCAATCTTATTAAAATAAGAAGATTATCTTCTGTAAAACAAAGGCCTTAGGATCAAAGATCCAACGGTGGGGAAATATCCCCAGATCAATCAGAGAAAGATCTCTGTAACTAACTTAACAAATCAATTGGCCCTATATAAAGGCCCCAAGACTTCAAGTCTCAAAGAGAGAGAACTCTCTACAAACTTTGAGAAAAAACTCAAAGAGAAAGAAAAGTAAGCCTTTGAAGAAAGAAGATCATTTTCTTAATCTTTAAAGGTAAAGAATTAAATTTTTGGAAGAACAGAGATGAAATCATCTCATTCAAAAAAAGAAGAGCCATCTTCTAAGAAGATCAAAGATCTAAGAGCAAGATCAAGATCTTCAATAAAAGAAAAAGATCAAAAAGATCTAATTATAAAAGATTAAAAGAAGTAATTTACTTCATTCACAGATCTTTTGATCTATAAAGGCACAGTCTTTTGATGAGAATAAGAACCTTGGTTTTTGAATCTTTGATTTTAAATTGATCAAAATGCGCTCTGAGCTATTGGACAGTGCTTTGCACTCTTGAATTGCGCCTTTACGCTCCTTGGACTGGCGCACTGCGCCAGAACGCGCCACGTATCAACCACAGAACAGTTTACGCTTTGCGCTTCTAAATATAGCGCACCGCGCTCTTAGACTGGCGCACTGTGCCAGAGTGCGCCACGTGTCACTCACTGGCGCAGCGCACTCATAAAGCGCAGTGCGCTAACAGACTTGCGCTTAGCGTTGAGCGCGCCACATGTCACTCACTGGCGCAGCGCACTTATAAAGCACAGTGCGCCAACAGACTTGCGCTTAGCGCTGAGTGTGACACGTGTCACCTTTGCGGGCGCTAGCGCAATGCACTCTTTGATTGACGCAAAGAGCCTGACAAGCCATGTGGCGCACTATCAGACCACTATTTCGCTCCTGACAAATGCTATGCATTATTAAAAGGGCCGAGCCCAAATAAAGGCTCAATAGCCAGAACAATAAAATGTTCAATTCATATCAACTGAGCCCATATGCTCATAAACCTGCAAGCAGACTTTAGTCCCAAATTGGACTATAGATCTCCCAACCAACATTGGTTCAAGGGTATATCTCTGAACTCCTATGATATTTGTTTTTGTAATCCTTCAACGTCTTCAGAGAGGTGACGGGTCCCGACATCCATACATTCTACGGACTATGATGTCCTTAACCTTGACCGGGATGTCTTTAAACTAACATTGGACCATCATGTCCTTAAACTAGTAATCGACCGAAATATCCGAAAACTAAACAATAGAGTCTAAATGCTCTTTTGTTGGATCTAAATGATCCTGTTAAGTTGATCTTAGTCTATAAATTAGACTAACGTATCTTTAACAAACGTTTAAGTTGATCTTAGTCTCAAATGAGGCTAACGTATCCTTAAACCAAACCCCTAAACCCAAATCTAAGAAGATACGGATTTGGACTAATCCACGCCCTACGGGCGACAACATAAATTAGTCTCCGTATACAATCCATGGGCAACCACAAACAAAACAAACACCCACAACACGAAGTGACAATATGGAGAAGGAGAAAGTTGTTACCGCGATGCGGTAGCGTAATTAACTGCAGGGGCTTGTGCCTGCAGGGAAGAGCGTCCCCACAATCAAAAACCCTTCAGACGAGGGGGAATCTGACGAAGTCTGCTATATCGGCCGCATCCGTTTAAACCTTCGATACACGGTGCCATAAATCAACTTGGCATCTTCGGAGAGATGGACGGATAGCACCAATTAGCATCTGCCCCGAATTTCAGGCAAGACGTTTATCGCGTCCGCGTGATTTGGAGGGGAACAGAACTCAAGGGTTTGTATCATTATTTGGAATCAATAAAGCTTTCTTTTTTCCTTCAATTTGCTTTGAGTTCTTAGCCTTCTCTTGATCTTGCAACCTCCTCATTGAGCTTGCAAGTTTAAATTTAGGCTATTAAACTCATGGTTTGTAATGTGTTCTTAGGTTCTTAGTATTTCTATCTTGTTCTACTTACTTGCTTTACTTACTTGCATTTCCATTCTTTCTTTACTTACTTGCATTTCCATTCTTGCTTTACTTAGTTGGTCTTTAATTCCATACAATTTACTTACTTGTATTGTTGTCTTCTCTTTTCTTTGTTCTTTTCTTTGCTCTTTTTGTTTGTTGTTGAGATGGTTGTGAATATGGTGTTGTCAGGAAAAAGATTGGTTTTGTAAGTTAAGATTTCCCTTCTTATTTCCTTTTCCCGATCGTTTCCATTAAACTCCGCCCAAACCTTACGCAAGCACTCCGTTAGGCACCCTACTCTACCAAGGTATCGATGATTTCTAACCGTGACCGGTTGTGTTCGGATTGGCCGAAGGCGAAAGCAAGCGACAAGAACGGACGGATAAGGGTCAATAAGCCAGATTTCATAAATACCGTGCTTAAGCATCATAATCCATGTTGTTGCCAATTGCTCTAGCTTTAGTGGTCGAGTTCGGCTCAAAAGATTGAGTACAAAAATCCATAACTTACACTATCCTATCTAATCCTAACAAACGTTTACTTTGCATATATACACATAGGTTATATACGAACATTTCCGACCCGCGCATTAACTCGTCATAACAAGAACTTGAAACACTCCGTCTCCCTGCGGACGACCCGTACTCATCGTGGATGGCTGCAAAGAGACAATGTCCTGATTACGGTTAACTTTAGAACTTAAAATACGACACGCCAAAAGCGTGCCAATCAAATGGCGCCGTTGCCGGGGAGACGGTAGCGTTTTTATTGTTGTCATTTTAGGTTAATCTTGTTAATATCATCTAACACCATTCTTAAAAACAAACTAAAAAATCATAAATTTTCAAAACCAAAACAAAAACTAAACTTGCTAACATTTTTGTTATCTAGATTTCTGACCTGCTAGCACTCTGGATCTAAACAGAAAAGATAAGCAATAGAATTGAGACAATAATAGAGCACTTAGACACCAGAAAAAGTTTGGAGCCCAAACTCAAATTTTAAACCGGCAACACCCCTAGATATTCTGAGCTCGCCGGCCCTACCACTTCCTTTGGCTCCAAATTTTTTTCCCCACTCCAGTGTTCTAATTTTGTCCCTATTTTATTGTTTGTTTTTTTAATAATTTTTAGTGTGCAGGTATTTAGGCATTCATATCGCTTTTTCGTACTAAATATCCGTTTTCCGACATTTGTAAATTTTATGGATTTGCGAACTGCGATTGTGTGGAGCAAAGTGTACATTCAAGACTAAGGTGATTGCGAAGTACAGTACCAAAGATCCGGATAGTTTGACCGGCGCAAGCAAACTTTCCAAGCTATTCGGATTCAATTCAACGAGGGTTTCTTAATCCGAAAACTTATCGGTACGTATTTTCCCAACACCTTCTTCTCAAATCCGACGCATCCAATATAATATGTTTGCAGGATTCTTTGCAAGATTCGCTAGCAAACGCTAAAATTGACTAATCCATATTTATTGCAGTGCCGTGTTTAAACATAAAAATCGATTTTTAGGTTTTTAATAACCTTTTCATTGATTTGTGCATTGCATCCATTAATACGGACTTAAAGGCAAGCGAACCCCACAACATACGGTAAAGAATTTCATCACCTTTTCCGTGGCCCACAAATCACGAAATTGAGCATAACGTTTACCCGCATAAATTCTAAAAGAAACTAGACTTTAAGCCTTTAAGGACTTCGCGCTCACTAGAAAATGTTAACTGTGTTTAGAACACCGCTTAACGGTATATCGTTTCAGGGGTGTCTAGGAAAGTGTTCACGGTGAAACCGCCAAAAGAGAAAGGGTTATCTAATTAAGGACCTTCGCGAAAGCGTTGGAAAACCTCCCCTTATCTCTGCACTTATCTGGCCTCGTGATCAGTATATCTTGAGACCGTTTCTCGACACAATTTTACTTCGAAAATCAAGTTCTTGAGCAGGTCTAGTTGACCTAGGTGAACCCTAGACCGATTAGGTGTGTGGTATTATACCGTGATTGTTTTTGTTCAGATTCTTTTTGTGAGTATATTTCATTCTTTTGTTGATAACTAACAATAAAAAACACATTCTTTTTCCTCTCCTTTTTCTTCTTCTCTTCATATCATGGGTACCCCACCTCGAAAAACTCTTGCCGAATTTTGGTACCCACAACCAAACATTACTTCATACGGTTCTTGCTTTGGTCGAACTTCGAACGATCTATCCATGCCCAAACTTTCTTTGAAAGATCAGATAGACGTGTCTAGGACAAACAACTCGACTCCGCAATCCACTTTGTATCAACCGTTTCAACCTCCACCACCTTCTTACGTTGATACCTCTTTTGACAGTCCTATTGTAACTTCGAAACCCATATCTATTGCTGAACGTATTGAACAATCTCGTAGCCGATCTTTCACTCCTTTCACCACTGCAAATTCTTTGATCAACAATTCCATCCACCTTCTTATCATGACGTTGATCATCATCCTGTCTAACCATTCGATTCCTATCAATCCTATCCAACTTTTGCACCTTCACTAGACATTGCTTCTACACAGCCATTTGGGAGTTTTATATATCCAACCGATTTTGAATCTTTTACTAAAACTCCTCCACAACCCATGTCTAATCTGGAACAGTCGTTGGAAGACTTTCGGGTAGCATCATGCTAATAGATGATGGATTTGAATGCGTCCATTGCTGCCCTCATACAACCTAGTGACCCGGTAGTTAGTTTCCAACTAGCTCCAAATTTCCAATGTATGATGAGGCGATTGGACAGTTTGAAAATTTGAGTAGAAAGTGAGCCGTACACCCTCCCAAATCAAATATATCCATTGCAAATTGAATCACACAACTCCGGTTTTGAATGTCTATCAAGTGTCCCAAAAGATATACCAATTGAAGATAGAATGTTTGATGAGTTGTGCGACTTTGTAATGTTTGATTTACCGGATTGTGAAGGGACCTTGTCAAGTGAAACCACACCCAATTCATTTGACCTCTACAACTCCATCTTAGAACCACAATTGATTGAAATCCATACTTTTGATGAGGTGTCTGAGAAAATTGATTTTCACTTGATTGAGGATATCGACGCTGGGAATATTTTGGATGATGAACCCGCAGCTTTGGATAAGTTTTTCTCTCCAATTTATCATCCCGAGTCATTAACTGTTTTTCCCGAACTCCATATGCGTCTGGATTTTGATGATGAATGCATGGATGAGTTGAATTTTGAGGATAGTTTTGAGGATGAACCGGTTTTATTTGATGAGTCGAATTTTCCAATTCGTCCAATCCCTTTCACTAACTATGTATACCCTCCTGAACCTTTAACTGCTACCCTTCCTCGATCACTTCCCTCCATCTTTTCCATTGTTCCAACCTCGCAAGAAATCGTATCACTTTCATTTCTTATGTTTGGTTTACCAAGTTCGGTATACCCATATTTTCTCACGAATCTTGAGGGATTTGACCCCATTTCTCGACGGGTTAATAGATTAGTACAATCGCTTTTTACACATCGGTCATCACAAATTGTACTAATTTATTCACTCCATTTCCACCTTCAAGTTCGTATTCCACTTTTTTCTCCCTTCCGCCATGCTTCTCCTCATATACCGGGACCATATACCACTTCTTTATCTATACGGTCTCGCGTATTCTCCATTTCTTTCTTTTCCGCATTCTTTCACCAACCTGCACACTATCGCGATAAAATTTTTGAATGGTTGGTGCTAACTTTTGGTTTGTGTAAGGCCTTATATAGATTAATACTGTTCTCTTCCCCCTAACCCTGAACTTCACCGTTTAAATAGTGGAAACACTGTTTTACTTAAGTTTGGAGGGGGGGATCTTTTTATGTATATATTTGTTGTTTTCCTTTTTTTGTTATAAAAAAACCATAAAAAAAAACAACAGGGGAGCGCCGACAATTTGACCCTCTTGGTGTACCCTGACAGTGAGGGCACTGTCAAGTTTAAGTTTACGGGTATGCTCGGTAAGCTTTCTACCTTCACATTCATTTGTATATTCTACATTTGCATACTTATTTAAAAACCCATAAAAATCGAAATTTTTTCTAAAAATATAAAATCTTTGTCATCAAGTTAGCTAATAGGGTAACTTAGATTTTTATTCCGAAAGTTTAGTTGATACGTTAGAAATAACTAAATCCCGAGCTTAGGAATTGAAAACCCTAAAAATAACCCTCCTTCTGCTTAACCTTGGTAATTATACGTCATTACAGTTTTTTTTTTATAGAAGTAGGTAATCTTGAGTTCAGTTCTTGAGTTAAGTCGAGATGAAAGGAAAGTATTGAAAGCCTTACTGAAGTATAAGTTTGAAAAATAGTTTCTATTCTTGATTCCAAATTTAGAAAGTGTATACCGTACAAAAAGCACTTACACACAGCTTGAAACTTAGATAGTAGAGGATACCTAGAAATACTCTTGCCTGAAAGCCTAGTATGAAAGGAAAAAAAACGGTATTTAAAGCTAACCACCAAAAGAGCATCATTGAAAAATATATCCGGCCTTGAAAAAGAAAAAAAAAGAATAAATAAATAAAGTCAAGACCTGGAAACTGCTATTTACGCTTTAACCTCACACATTCAGTAATCGGCCGGTTAGTGCCTCAAGAAGCATTAATAGTCGCATGAAAAGTGTGTGAGCAATACCGTCTATCATTAACGAAAAGAAGTAGTATTAGGTATTAGGGTAAGGGTACTATAGCTTGAATTGAATTCTTAAGTGTAGGGGTGAAATTATACACACACGTAGGGGTATACAATCAATGTTTGGAGGAAAGATAGGAATAAAGAATAAGACTTATGTTTTCCGTAAAAATGATAAAAATCCCTGATTGGAGACCACACTTTAGAAGGTAAACTCAAGAGACACCGAGATCTTTCTAAACTGTAAAATGTATAGGATCTGAGCTTGAATAAATTAGAGGCGTGAAACATAAGGGTTGAATATTTCTAATTTAGAATGATAGAATTTCTAACCTAGATACTAAATTGTAGGAATAGAATCAACGTTAGCTTGTGAAACTAGCTTGACGGGATTTTATGGGTGTAATCCACTGAAAACCCTTAGGAGACAACACTTCTCCTACTAGGGAAACTTAGAGGATTAACGGCTTGTTTCACGAGCTTAGTGCAATTGCGTTCCCTACGAAAGTGAGGCTAGGATTTTGTTTTGCTCGGGACGAGCAAAAGATAAGTTTGGGGGTATTTGTTCATCTCAGAAAACTGCATTTTAATACTGCTCATTCATTATTTATTTTTTGTATATATCGATATTATAAACCGGTATTTGCTCAGTAAATACAGATTACAGGTATCCGTGACACAATACTGGAAATACACTCAAAATAATGGATATAACGTTTGTGAGCCGACACTGCAACCGGAACTGGAAACCGACCGATATTTCAAGAGTTTCTTTTTGCAACATGCATGTGTACACACTTTTTATCTAAATGGTCCAACACATACAAATGTGTACACTAGCTTATTGGTTCATGGACCTAGAGGGGGGCTGCCTATGGCACACACAAACGATGACTTGGTGCAAGTGGGCAGATGAGAAGTGATGTGTGTTTAATGCAAAAAGATATGATGTGATTTAAAAAGCATCAAGTTCCCTCCAAGCTACTGAGTACAACCTAGGCCTCTATAGAGAAATCAAGTAGCACCAGTGGACTTGTCGAGAGAACACAAGACCACCACATCAACACGAGCCAAGATGCTCGGATTTGGGCCGGCCACATGCCCAATATATCCGATCTCGCCGGCCCCCTAGCCCCAATAAGTCCTATTTTTATTCTGGTTCTCCCTTGCTGTCACATCAACTCATTTTTATTACTTGTTTAATTTTCTTTTGAGCCTATAAATACAGATCAGTGAGCAAGGGAGAGGGGTCTAAGATTGTTCAAGATTCACAACTCTTTTTCATTTTCTATTTTGTTCTTGTATATAGCTAGTGCCCCTTGTGTTCTTTGCTTTCTTTTGATCTTGCAACCTCTTCATTGAGCTTGCAAGTTTAAGTTTTGGTTATTGAACTCAAGAGTTTGTATCATTATTTGGAATCAATAAAGCTTTCTTTTTTCCTTCAATTTGCCTTGAGTTCTTAGCCTTCTCTTGATCTTGCAATCTCTTCATTGAGCTTGCAAGTTTAAGTTTAGGCTATTGAACCCATGGTTTATAATGTGTTCTTGGGTTCTTAGTATTTCTATCTTGTTCTACTTACTTGCTTTACTTACTTGCATTTCCATTCTTACTTTACTTACTTGCTCTTTAATTCCATGCAATTTACTTACTTGTATTGTTGTCTTCTCTTCTCTTTGTTCTTTTCTTTGCTCTTTTTGTTTGTTATTGAGATGGTTGTGAATATGGTGTTGTTAGGAAAAAAATTGGTTTTGTAAGTTAAGATTTCCTTTCTCATTTCCTTTTCCCGATTTTTTCCATTAAACTCCGTCCAAATCTTACGCAAGCGCTCCGTTAGGCACCCTACCCTACCAAGGGATCAGTGATTTCTAACCGTGACTAGTTGCGTTCGGATTGGCCGGAGGCGAAAGCAAGCGACAAGAACGGACGGACAAGGGTCAATAAGCCGGATTTCACAAATACCGTACTTAAGCACCCTAATCCACGTTGTTGCCGATTACTCTAGCTTTAGTGGCCAAGTTCAGCTCAAAGGATTGAGTACGGAAATCCATAACTTACACTATCCTATCTAATCCTAACAAACGTTTACTTTGCATATAATACACATAGGTTAGAATCGAACCATTCCGCCTACGCGCATTAACTCGTGACGCTCCGTCTCCCTACGGACGACCCGTACTTATCGTGGCTAGCTGCAAAGAAATACCGTCCTGATTGCGGTTAACTTTAGAACTTTAAAACTCGACATGCCAAAAGCGTGCCAATCAGATACCAGGTTGCAAAAGATCAGAGAACAAGTAGAAAGTGGATTTAGAACAGACTTCATCATCCATGAAGATGGATCTTTGAGATACACAAGCAGATTGTGTGTATCACAAGGTTCTGTTCGGGAAGAGTTGATGAAAGAAGCTCACAGCTCTCCATACTCAGTACACCCTGGTGGTACAAAGATGTTCAAAAATCTATGGCAGCATTACTGGTGGCATGGAATGAAGCGTGAAGTAGCCAGAAGCGTAGCCAAATACTTGGTGTGTCAGCAAGTAAAAGCTGAACATCACAGGACTGCTGGTTTACTTCAACCGTTACCTATTCCAGAATGGAAGTGGCAACACATCACCATAGATTTCGTGACTGCACTTCCTCGCAGTATGAAAGGTAACGATACAGTATGGGTTATTGTGGATCGACTCACAAAATCGGTTCACTTCATCCCATTTCGAGTTGGCCAATCTACCGAGACACTAGCAAAGAAGTACATGGAAATAAGTCTGAATCTAAGTAAGATTTAACTCTTCATAGTGTACTATTTCTGATACCCATGAACTCATGCAAGAGATCGTGAGATTACATGGAGTACCGGTTTGCATTGTCTCCGATCGTGACACCAGATTCCAATCGCAGTTTTGGCAGAGTCTGCAAGCTAGCTTGGGAACGAGTCTGAACTTCAGCACAGCTTATCATCCATAAATAGATGGTTAGTCTGAGCGAATGATTCAGATCCTTGAAGATATACTAAGAGCGTGTATGTTAGACTTCGGAGGATCGTGGAAAGATCACCTACATCTTGTAGAGTTTTCATACAACAACAGCTAACAACTGAGTATTAAAATGACACCATTTGTAGCTCTCTATGGAAGGAAGTGCCATTCACCATTAACTTGGGACAACATCAGATATAGGGAACTTCTTGGACCAGAGATGATCGTAGCAACTATGGATGTAGTTCGCACGATCAGAGAAAGAATGCGCATAGCCCAAGACCGACAGAAGCACATGGCTAATGCAAAACGCCGACACTTAAAGTTCCAACTGGGAGATCATGTGTTTCTAAAGATCTCTCCAAACCGTGGAGTGATTCACTTTGGAAAGATGGGTAAGCTCAGTCCGAGATTTATTGGACCGTTCGACATACTCGAACCAGTCGGAAAAGTGGCATACCGATTGGCCCTTCCACCCTCATTGAAAAGAGTGCATAATGAGTTCCACATATCCCAGCTTCGAAAATATGTGAGCGACCCCAACCACACTCTTGATTACTCCGAGCTCACTGTACAGACAGACTTATCTTGTGAGCATCAACCCGTTGAAATCCATGACAGAAAGGTAAAATCACGTAGGAACAAGGAAGTAAACTTGGTCCGAGTGATGTGGAGAAAATATTCACCAGGAGAATCAACATGGGAAAGAGAAGACGACATGCGTGCAAGATACCCTTATTTGTTTGTAAATTAGTCATTAGATAATTGTAAATTTCGAGGACAAAATTTTTATAAGGAGGGTAGAATATAACAACTCTGTTTTAATGTACGAATTTTTTTAAAGTTAATGTACTGAATGGAGTATTTGCAAGCCTGAGTATACTTCACGTATTATTTTGTTTGAAAAACAATAAGAAAACAGTTGTAGCTCATTGGTAAAGCCTTGCACTGCTGTGACATAGCCCCCGTGTTCGAATCCTATCAGCCACATATTATATTTAATGATTTTTCTTTTAAATATTTTGGAAGCCCAAAAGTTTACACATGCAATACACGTAAAAATGAAAAGTCACTAAAAACAAACATAAGCGACCTAGACACGTGGTAAGAATCCTACATACAACCTCACCAAAACGACCGGCGAAGATTGCAAATTGGCCGGCGCCGCGGGGCCAAACCATAGGAAATGCCCCCATATTTTGAACCCTAGTCGTTTGGCCTACCCCTACTGCTTCTCTTCTGTTTGTTTTTCCTGAAATTAAACAGAGAATTAAGAATGAGCATTAATCCAAGTTTAAATGCATTTTTAATTCTTTTCTTCAATCCTCAAAACCCTAATTTCTCCTATAAATACAACATCACACATTATCCCTCTCCATTCTGAAATCCATTATAAAAAATTCTCAAATTTTTCAAAGTCAAAGAAGTGTACAAGTGGAGTTAGCCCAAGGCTACTTTCCGGCGACAATTCGGGAAAATTCCGGTGACACCGCGATTCCATGAAATTTCCATCTTGTTCCCATACCTCCCTTCTCTCTTTTCAAACCGTAAGTCCCCTATCTTCTATTCTTTTCACATCTCAAAACTATCTCTTTTCAAATGACGTCAGTAAGTGGAGTTACCCGACTTTAAATTCTGTTCTCTTTAAAATAACAATTTTTCTTAGGAAATAATTATTCAAATTATTATACCTTGCTTGTTAAACATTAACTAAAATCTCAGAAACCAATTTTACTATAAAACTCCATGTAAAACAATTTCTATTATACTTTTACGGTTAAATACCATAAACTTTATATTCGGCATCTTTTATCATATTTGCTTGTATTACCTTTAGAAAAATCTCACGAGGTAATGACCTATCTCTCACAACACACATCTTGATATAGCACGATTGTTTGAAAACAATATTTTTTTGGACAAATATGAATTTACATTTAAATGCCATAAACTATTAAAAACCGTATTCTTTAAATTGTTTTAAATTAAATTCCTTACGATTACATTTCTACAACCCAATTTTGGAGAATCCGATTTGGATGGTGTGGGTTATCGCACATCCTCGGAACTAGTAGGGCGAGATGCAGACCTCCTCACGGAGCATACGATCTCGATGGAATTTTTAATACAATTTTTAAGAAAACGTGATTTTCTATTTAATAAATAAATTCTATTTTGAATAATTATATATATATATATATATATATATATATATAAATATTATTAAAACATCTATTTTATAATTATATAAATTCCATGTTTTCTAAATACAAGAATCACAAGTTTCATGAAAATACTATCAAGAATCCAAACAAGTCAAATTTACACAAAAATACCATATAGTATTCAAGCTAGATATTTATTCACTAGAATACCTCAATTTTAAAATTTACATCCATGAAAAACATAAATATGATAAATAAATACTTGAGAATTATTTTGAAATTATACTAAAACTATTTTTCATAAAACCCCCTCAAGTTATGTTAATTTACATTAAGGACCTTAGTAAATATAGGTTTAAGCGAGACCAATTCTCTTGAGCCTCAGAGAGCCGAAGAAAGTGGGTGCTTGCCTATTTAAGGTAGAAAACTAAAACGGGGTTATCAATGGTAATTGGCTTGGAAAAAGTCACAAATTCTGCCGTCCATGTGCAGCAGTTACCGATAACTCTAAAATTTACTTCAGGAATCCAATTCTGTTTAAGTGTCTGATTCAGACAGAGTCTCAGTCTTATCTGAATACCAACCATACATGAATACAATTCAAATATAACTGCAATACAATATGAATCCATATATACTGGAACTTGAATATGAATACCAGAATACTATCAAATATCAACATGACTCGACTGGACTGAACCATGGATATATATTGACTTGACTACATGACTATCCGTTTATATCCTTATCTATTTACATGAAAAATTTATACCATGGTTTCGGCAAGTCTCATACAACAAATCAATTCAATCAATACAATATGCATTACGGGGTTTTAAGGGGTAGACTGGTACGGAATGTGTTAAAAGTGGCACGATGAAGGTCACTATAATACACCTAACCTGAATATCCATTACCATTGTCCCATGGGTTTTGACAGGGCCTTGTACTCCATATACCTTAGTCCATGGAGCAAGTCGGTCTCCTCTCGTACACACTAGCACATTCTGTACCAAGCTACAAACAACTACGTTAACATAACAAACATAACCATATATACTTTACCTGTTCTATTCTCTGTCTATTCTTCTTTATCTTTTGGGACCTATCGAGCGATTGTTCGCTGACGACATTCCTTTTCCCTTCTTTCTTTGGAATGTTGTCAGGAGGATCCGAATCTCTGGAAATCAAGCCCTGCTAGGACGATTTGGAGCAGTTCATTGAGGACCCAGAGCTCTACTTCACTTGTATATACTTTTACTTTCAGTCCATGCCATTGTTTAGGCATTGCTTTCCAGTATTGTATTTACTTTCCAGTGTATTGTAAAGAATGTTTAATCAATAAAAAGTTGTTGTTTATTTATACCTTTTGTCATTTCATGTGTACGTTTATTATATTGCTTATTTATGTTTAACGTGTTTACTTTTGAGTAAATACGTTGCGGGTCTTGTCGCGTCTCCTTATCCGTACTCTAGGAAGCGGGGTATGACAATAAAAACCTTAATTTTAAAGCCTAGGGAGAGAAGAAACCCTATTAGAGATTACAGATGTATTTATAGGGTATGGAGAATTGAAACAAACATTACAAAAGATCTCAAAGAATACAAATTTTCCTAAAAATATGAGATCCTAACTCTAAAAATTGTCGGCCGAAATAGGATATTTCGAAGTTTTGGTCGAAATTCTGGCGATTTAGATCTCCAGATTTTTTCCATGTTATGTAAATTGATCTCGAGAATCTTATTCTTTGTTCTGTTTTCTGATATCTTGTTTACTTGTCTCTGTTTAAGGTTTATTAAGTCCACATCCAACGCACGTAGTCTGTCTTTTGCGCACTTTTCCTTTTTAGCTCTGTAACCTGCATTTATTGACAAAATATACCCGAAATAATATAAAATAAGAAAAAATAAGATAAATATGGTTATAATAAAATGCATTAAAAATCACCAATTAAATACCCCCCACACTTATCTTTTGCTAATTCTCGAGCAAATTTAGGGTTTCAAACTCTAAACTAAAACTAAACTGTTATCTAACTAAAACATACTCCTGCTCCTATACTCCTTCCGTGGGCGTGTGATTGCACTGAGCACGTGCAATAAGCTGTTAAAGAACTAGGTGTCTTTAATAGGAGGAGTTTTATCTCCTGAGGATTTTCAGCGAATACTACCCATAAAATCACAGAAAGGAAAACAAAACGAAAAAGAAAAGAAAAGAAAAATAAAAAATGAAAAATAAAGAAAATGAATTTTTTATACAAAAACTAAGGAATAAATAAAAAGATAGAGTGCTAAATTTTCTTTCATGAATTTTCGTCCTAATAATCCTGTTCAACTACAGAAATTATCTCCTCCCTAAATAGAACTTCATCATATTCTTCCTTCCTATCTCTCCTTCAAATATTGATTCTATACCCCTACGTGTGTGTAAAAGATCCCTACACTCGATAATTCAATTCAAGCTATCATACTAATGCCCATGTACCCTCGTATTTTTATTTAATATGATGTACTCACACACCTTTCAGTGTGACCGCTACTGCTTCCTGAGACACCAACCAACCGATTACTCAATGTATGAGTTTAAGTTAGGCGCTATATTTATGATGCTAGCCTTGCAACTACCTTGGAACTTAGCAGTGACTCCCAAACCAAGGCACTAGGTGATGATGCATCCTTAAGTTGAAGTGATACTCATGCCCTTGATAACCACAAGACTAGACTTATTATATTTAAGCTCATTTCTCTTTCTTTTTTTTCCATATATATATATATATATATATATATATATATTCATTTTTTAAATTTTTATACTTGGGTATTATAGGCAATGATATTTCAAGGTATTCTCTATTATCTCAAGTTTCAAGATTCATGCCTGTGCAACTTGTACTGCGTATACTTTCTAAGTTTGAATTCAAGGTAAGGAATTATTTTTCAGTCTTATTTCTACCCTTATATTCAATTATTCCCTTCATCTCTCTTAATCTTTCGGATTCAAATTCATGATCAGCTATTACTAGTTCGATTAAAAAACATCCCCTTTTTCCCTAAAAAAATTTGAAAAAGAAGACATAAATAAATTAGAGAAGAAAAACTAAAAGTAAACCAAAAAATGAAAAAAGAAAAACAATTATGTATAAACCACCCCCACAGTTATTTCATACATTGTCCTCAATGTCGATCCATCACTCATCTCTCTAGTCTTACATACTAATCAATAAAGAACAATCACTACTTTGTTCAATGATAGTTATAAACTAATGTAGTGAAATTAATTTAGACAGGGATAAACATTAAACGTAATAACAAGAATAAACTTACAGAGCTTCAAAAATTTAAAAGATTCTTCCCGCATCAAGCCGCTAACTAGCGGTGGTCAGTAGCTAATATGCTATCTGATAAGAGATTTCTTCTTCTTGCTTTAAACTGCATATCTGCAACTTATTTCTTGTTTTTATGTTAGGTGTTGGAGTCAAATAAAAGTGTTGAAATAAGTGGAAAAGAATAAGATGATTATTTTTTAAAAAGAAATTAAAATCCTAAAAAAAATAATAGAAGAAAAAGAAAAAATAAAATAATTTAAATTTACATAACGGTTTGGCTAATCCAAAAATTAATATCAACCACTCAAAATTTTTAACTATGATCAAGCAGGAGTAGTAAAATAAGTTATACCAGTAAGTATCAATAAACACCTTAAAATTGATAAGCATAATATGAATATGGTGTTTATATATGGGTGAATAAAATTGTGATCCAAATTTAGACGAATAAACTAGTGCAGTAATAAAAGATTTAAGTCTAAGAGAATTATACAACTGCGCTACCTTATCATTATACTGGCTAAAAGGATCAAAGTCTTCAATTTGAACATGCGGTATAAAATATCCGGTCGTAGGAGTTAAAGACACAACTTCTTCTTGCTTTTCGTTTGGATTGGTTTCAATGAGGAAATAAAGTATTTGAGGCGTAGGTTCAACTGTTAAAGGCTCATCTAAAATTCTAAGTTCAACTTTAAAAAGTTACTCAAAACTTAGTTTTAAATAACAAATGTCATCAACAATTTTTTCACATTCGTCCAAGATCATGAGTTTCTCTTTAAAAATTTTCTTAAAACTATCCTTTCCGGAACAACCTTCTTCAAAATTAATCGCCTCCTCCTCATCTAAAATTTCATCACATCCCGCATCTAACAAGTCTTTTACCTTCTCGTTAAAATGGCTCATGGGTTGAATTTTATCATCCAAATCTGTAGATTCCCAATCTAAAGTGTCCTGAAAATTTTTATTGTTCGTTCCAACTAAAGGTGTAGATTGATGGCTTATGGATTTTTAGAATCCTACTATTTTTTTGATAATTTTATGCAATATTAATAGATCTATAGATGTATTTCATATTGCATATTTTATAACACCGTATATGAGCTTGGTCGTGTTTGAGAAAAATTTCAGGATATCAACCGACACAAGCCAACCTCCCCCATAGAGGAAATTAAGCTAAAATGGCAAATCTATTAGAGGTTGGAGGATAATAGACTAGAGCTCCTCAATGATCACATTCAAGTTTCATGAAGCTAAGAAGCCAAATTCCAAGTTCAAAAAGAATCAAAGAAATCAAGAGTTCAAGCTAAATACTTCATGGTTTATGAGATCAGCATAAAAAAGCTCAAACACATACACTACTGCATGAATGAAATCTTTGGGCAAAACTTGGCAAAGATTTTTATTCAAAACGATTTTCAATTTCAAATTCAAAATTTTCTGTGCATTTCTTTTTCAGACGTCTGTCCAAGTCTTATTCAGACGTCTACGTACTATTGTAAAATATGCACATATTTTGAAATATTAGTTTCTTCTTCAGAACAAATGTCTGAAGCATGCCAGAATAAACATCTGGTTGTTCACTGGATTTTCATTATTTAAAATTTTTGATAGAACAAACATCTGTCCATGCTTCTTTATCCATCTGTTTGTTCTCTGGATTTTTATTGGCTTAAAACTTTTTAAGAACAAACGTTTGTCAAAACTTCTTCAGACGTCTGGTTGTTCTATGTGTTTTCATGACATTTAAACTTTTTGTGGGAACAAACGTCTGAACCTTATTGGCACAAACGTCTGAAAGTTAAAAACTTTGAAAATATTTTCATCTTCAGACATGTGTCACTTGTTCTTCAAATGTCTAGTTGTTTTCTGTACTTTCATTTGCCATGTTTTGAAAACCACGGCAAACGTCTGAAGCTCATGACAACAGACGTTTGAAGCATTTTTTGTTTGAAAAATATTACCGTTATGTACATTTAATGCTATAACGGCTAGTTTTATTTTGCCTTCAGACGTCCGTTCTCTTGTTCTTCAGACGTCTGTTCTTTTACTTGAGGCGTAATAAATGCATGTACTTGTTTGATTTTTGTGTGGGGTTTAAAAGGGATACTTGTGTATTGCACAACAACTATTCTGAAAAATTGCATTCATTCTTTGAATTCATCCTCACCCACCAAAAGAAAAAGAAAAACACTTAAGCTTTAATTGCAAATCTAATACTCCATTGAAGTATTCTAGAGCTTGAATTGTAAACTCTTGAGAGAGTATCTTGGATAGTAATCTTCTTCTTCTCTCGTTGTGTGGAATCTCTTAAGTGTAGGAGAGTTCTTGTAAGTGAGGAAAAATGTTGTGAAGAGAGTCACTCGTGTGTCGAGTGACGTATTATTGCAGGAGTGCAACGTATTTGTCTCGGTGGAGACGTGATTAAGTGGAATGAGCTCGTTGCCTAAAGAAAGAGCACTAAGAGATCTCCTGAAACTTTTTAAATCGCTTATATTTGCATTTTGTTTATCTCTTGCCATCACTTACCTGCATATTATCTTGTTCTATATTTGTGTTTACTTTCATCTTGCAAGTAGAATTTTTAATTTGTGCGTTTTGTTAGTATAATCCTATTTACCCCCTTTAGGATTATTTCAATTGGTATCAGAGCAAGGTGCTCTTATTTGTTAGGATTAAAACCCTAGAGAGATCCTATGGCCTTATCTTCTTTATATAGTATGGGACACTCTCAATCTATCACCAAACCACCATGGTAACAACCCTAAACTTTCTGTACAATTTTTTTCCCAAAAATACAGAAAGGGGTACTTGAGCCTGAGTATAAGTTATAAGTTTGATTTGCTTTTGAATAGCAAGAAGGAGCTTGTAGCTCATTGGTAAGGCCTTGCACTGCTGAACCATAGCACCAGAGTTCAAATCCTATCAGCCACACATTATTTTTATTTAAAATTCTTTTATCTACGATGAACTTCCAGCGACAACTCAAGGAGTTTCCGACGACGAAACAAGGCACCAGCAACTCCCACCTCTTCCTCTTTCTCTCCTCTAGCCAATCATCCAGTAAGTCCCTACTTCTCCTTCTTTTCTCTATTCTAAAAACATTCAAAACTAAAACCCGATGGAAGCGGATTTAGTCCGACTTTCGATACGGTTTTCTTTAAAAACTACTCTTTTCTTTAATGAAATAAAACCATACTCTTATATGTTGATTAATAAACATTAACAAACTTAATAAAACAAGTTGCACATCAAATTAATCATTTTTGTAACTTTTATTATACTTTTTCAGAAAAATACCATATAGTTTAGTTTTGACATAAACTATCATAATTCTTTATTATACATATAGATAGTTCACGAGGTAATGACTTACCTCCTCACAACACACATATCTAATATAGCACGATGGATATTGGGAACATAGATTTGGGAAAACACGACTTTACATATAACAACCTTAAACTTATAAAACCTTTTTGTATAAGAAGTGCATTTTAACAAATCTTTGCAATTGTACCTCTACAACCCATTTTTGGGAACCCGTTCGGTTTAGTGCGGATTATCACACATCCTCGGGCCTAGTAGAGCGAGATGCAGACCTCTGTAAGGAGCATACGATCTCGAAAGATTTTAATACAATTTTCTTTAGAAAATGTGATTTCTATCATAAACAAAACTTATATTTTTAATAAATAAATATATATGTAATTAATATCAAAATACCTATTTTTTAATATTTATAATATTCCACATTTCCAAAATTCCAGAAAAACATCTCATTTACAAGAAAATACCATACAATTCCAATATTTCAAATAAATACCTTATACTTTAAAACTAGGTCATATTCATTAGAAATTTCATATTGAATAAAAGAAATATCTATGAAAACTCTAAAGACAATAATTAAATACTTGAGCTATATTTTTGAAAGTATAACAAAACTATTTTACATAAAACCCCCTCAAGTTATACTAAATTACATTAAGGACCCTAGTAAATATAGGTTTAAACGGGACCAGTCTCTTGAGCCTCATGGAGCCGGAGATATGGGTGCTTACTTATTTAAGATAGACAACTTAACAAACGGTGTTATCAACACGGTAATTGTTTTTGAAAAAGACACAAATCCTGCCGTCCATATGCAGCAGTTACCGATAGCACCAAAACATAATTCAGGATTCAATTTCTTTTCTAATTGTCTGACTCAGACTGAGTCTCGATATAATCAATCTGACCTGAATATGATTCAAGTATCAAACTATAATTCAATATGGATGCATGAATCTATATATTCAATCTATTCAATCTAATCAATCTATATCTGAACCGAACCATGGATATATTCCATTTACATGATCATCCATTATATCCGTTTCATTACTGATATCATAGTTTCGGCAAGTCATCCATCTATATACAATATACAATTCAAACAATACAAATAATACAATCAAGATATTGTGGGGGTTATACGGGGTATATTTGTACGGAAGGTGTTAGAAGTAGCACGAGACAGCAACCATAAAGACACCTAACCTTAATTCAATTGTCGTTGTACCATGGCTGAACGGTTCCTTGTGCTCTGTATACTGTAGTCTCCGGAATAGTGAGACCCCTCTCGTATACACTAGCATTCTTTTGTAATAAGGTACAAACAACAGCGTTAATACTAAATACAACATTATAACAATATACTCTCTATTCTATCTATTCCATTCTTATCTATTTACGGGACTTACCGAGCAATTTGTTCACTGACGACATTCTCTTTCTTTTTCTTTGTAATGTCGTGACTCACTGGAGATCGAGCCCACCAGCGAGGATTTGGACCAGCTAACTTTCGACCCAGAGCTTTAGATTCCCTGTACACATTTACATTCTGTAGTTTCCATTTCTGTTATGCCACTGTTTAGACATTGCTTTCCATTCTATGTATTTACTTTTCAGACGTATTGTAAAAAGAATGTTAATAAATAAAGTTGCTATTCATTTACATCCTGTCTCTTGTGCATTTTATTTATATTGCTTAGATACGCTTAGCGTATTTACTTCTGAGTAAATACGTAGCGGCCTCGTCACGTCCTCTGCCCGTATACTGGGAAGCGGGGCGTGACAACCATACCTTGATGGTATTAAGTTTACCATTTGGAAAGTTAAGATGGAGTCCTTTTTAGAATCACAAGGTAGAAATGTGTGGAGATACATCTTTTGGAAGGAGTATGAGTTACCCACCCACCGATGAAGATAGTTGAAGTGTAGTTGATAAAAAGGCTTATAAAGCTAATCATAAAATCAAGTTTGCTTTCTTTTCTTGTCACAACGAAATGATTTGGCTCATGTTATTAAATGTAAAAGTGATTTTGCCATGTGGAAATTTTTATTAGTTGTTCATGAAGGGAGTTCCAATGTTAAGATGGCTAAAATTGATATTTTGAAAACGGAGTATGAAATTTTTTGAATGTTGCCCGATGCAAATATTTATAATATGTTTAGTTGTTTTATTTGTATCACTAATCCTGTTGACATCTTGTTAGATGATCCCATAAAGAATGAGGAAAAGGTGAGGAAGATATTTCAATCACTCACCAAGAAATGGCAAATAAAAACGACCACTCTTAAGGAGATAGCCGACATTGAGGTCTTGTCTTTTGAAGAGTTTAAAGGAAAGCTCAAAACTTATGAGATTGAACTCAAAGCTTACGACCTAGAAGATGAAAAAGTAGAGAAGAAATACAAGCTTAAGAACATCGCTCTTAAGGCTGCATCTAAAACTCCATCCAAATCAAGCGAAGATGATGAACTTAGTGGATACGATGAGGATATCGCTCTTATAATAAGGCATTCAACAAATTCCTCAAGTTTCGAAGAAATTTCAAGAGAGGAACCTTTTCAAAAGATCATCCCTACAACAACAAGAAGGATATAGGGCCTTGCTTCAAGTGTAGGCAGCCCGGTCATCTCGTTGCCGATTGCCCCCTCAATAACGAGAAGGAAGGTCCTCATCGACCAAATCGGAGAGCCTTCAATGCAAGAACGTGAGACGAGTCGAAAGGGAGCAATAAGTAAGTTCGTCCATATGATTAAGAAATAGTGAACATGTGCTTTATGGCACATAAGGATGAGATAATTGATGATCTTGACTCATATAATTTTGAAGAACTTCTTGAAACATTTGGAACTTTACATGATACTTATTCCAAACTCCAATCTAAGTATTACATTGCCAAAAACAAAATTACTTATCTTGAAAATGAAAGTTCTTCTTTTAAATTTTGTGGTTGTGAGAGTTTAACTGTCACGACCCGAAATTTGCTCGTGACGGCCCTTAAACTATGTAACGTCTACAGGCGTAACGCAGTTCAAGTAAGCCGAAAACCTAGCAATCTAAACCATCAAAAGTAGTAAGTGATAAGAATATTGTTAAAACTTTTGAAAATCTCAAGTACAAATTCATTAAAGTCCAAATTTACTTTCTTAAAAATTTTGGCAGCACATCCTTTGTAAAAAATAGTCCCAAAAATGGGTACATACAAAGATATATGTAAAGCATCCCCAACGGGAGTACAAACCATGCCCAAAAGCGGAAACAACCACCACAATAGATATACGACACCGTAGCGAAGAAATAAAAGACGATACAAATAAAACTGCATAAAAGACATCCAGAGTCACAAAATAATATACAACATCGATCTTCACAACTCGTCTCTAAGTCAAATATATGAAGGTGGTAGATGGAGAGTACTAGATACAACTAAAGATATACAAAGTACATAAACAGATAACCGCGAAACCCTTCTATAGCAAAACTGCTCACAGTCAACCGAAGCGGTATCCGCAGCAAAAGATGATATGATAGGATGAAGCCCTGCCGTGACTGCTCTGAGGGTCAAACCTGCAAAACCACTGTGGCACAACGGGGGTGAGTTGCCAACTCGTGAATAGTAAATAACATATGCAGGAAATCGTAAGTATGCACGTACTGCGATAATCTATCACATGCAAGCTGATAGTAATAAATAGCAATATGTATATACAACAGTCATGAAAGGTACTCTATCAGGTACTACTAATACATGAAACAATGCATATCAAGTAAATGTTGAGTATGGAATAAAATATGTCATCCTCACGAAATCCCCCTATCCTGTAAGTCTCATGGAACCCGAGTGTGATGTCGTCACCACGACTGGCCCTGATAGGTACGTATCATATGCTATCTTGAAAACCGAGTGCCCAGCTTCGACACTCGAAATTCCCCGTATCTATACGTACATAACTCCGGTCGGTATCACCACGATAACCGCTGAGTCTAAATACTATTACCGGTAGGTACTTGCTCGCCTGCCAGCCTCATCGGCTAAACCATCGACATACCTTTCTTGACCCAGGGAACCATACCGGGCTCCACCATGTACCCACAAATGGCCCACTCCACTCCTCGCATCGGGTAAATATCACAAAACTCAGAACCGAGAAATCTCATGGTGGACGCAACGAAATATCATATCAAGAGAAACCGGGTTTTTCAAATAATGCATAATTTCATGAAACCACCACGGTCCTCAAATCCAGAAAATATCAAGTAATGAATAAGAATATTTGCATAAATCATTATGATGATATATATTATATGTGTGTACATATATAACAGCGTCCCATACCACTGATATATATATATATATATATATATATATATATATATATATATATATATATCAGCGTCCCATACCACTGATATATATACGTAGGAGTAAAACATCCAGAAATCCATATCTCAATGCGAAATCCATGAAATATAATATATGCACCATGAAACGGTAATATGAGCATATAAAGGAAAAACCGTTATTTAACTACAATAAGTTATTAAGTATAACATGCGGTTCTTAATTTCTCCGAAATCAAATGCAACATCATATACAAGTGAACATATAACTATAGCCAGGTATGTGTGTAATCATGTAGGTATAGCAAGGTATATGTGTAAGCATATAAGTATGCAAGGTATAGTACCTATCATATGCGCAATCACATAAGGATCAATGACTCCACGTCAATGACAAAACAATACCACATAGGTATATGTAACCCTAGCAAGGTAAGTGGGTGTACATGTATGTATGTGCGCATGATGTACATGTAGCTAGCAAGGTATATGAGTATGTATCTATCAATAATGATGTAATACCATACGGGTGTATGTGTAAGTATGTATGAAAGATATACATGTAGCTATATCTCATATATGTATATACCTATCACTAATGGTACAATACCATATAGGTATATGGGTAGCTAGCATGTAGACATGGCAAGATATATATGTAAGCTTGTAGGTATACAGGCATGCTATATGTCATATGCACAAAGGAATATGAATCAATGTCTCAATGTCCCTAATCAAACAATATCCTATATGTATGTGTGTTGTGCGTGTCATGGCAATTATTGACGGTGTGGGTGGCATACAATTAGTGCTCGTGCAACATGAGCCGTCAATAATAGTGCACTGTCCAATGGGTACAAGTCCAAGCACAACAAGTGATAATATGCAATGAAGTTTATACGCAAACTCTATATGTGCAATATAAACATGCGACTAATATCATATCATATCTAGCCCAGACGCATAACGCCATGCGGGCGATTCCCCTGTAGATGTTAAATCTACTCACAGATGATCTCGAGCTAAGTAAATCCGACCACCTGCTTCCCTTTCTTCGCAGCGTCCGAAGTCCCTGCTCGCAATCCTAAAATTTCACAAACAAAACACATAAGACTAAATATCCTGCGCCGACATAAAGACAATGAAATGCAAGAATAACGTCTACAAGATATACACACTGTGCACTCAGTGCACAAAACACGTACGATATCGGCACAACCCTAGGATGACACAACTACCAAGCCTAGACTCCGATCGTACCGATCGCGTATTCACAATACAATATATATCGTGGAATCTAATATATATAACGTCGCAATGTCAAAAGAAACCAACGCCTAAATTATCCAAAAATCTAGTAAGCAACTTTTAATCAATTTAGCCCAAATCTACAAGTTTAACCAAAAACTAGTAATCACAATCATCTCATTATAGCTTGATTAAACCACACAAACCTTTATTACAATTTTAATCTCACCCAAAAGTGATTTAGTAAAAGTTTAGTTTGCAATTAAGCTAATTAGATAATTAGGAAAAATATCATTTAACAATCTTGCAACTAGGTTAAGTTTTATCCAAGTCTAAACTTCACACTTAACCATTACACTAAACAAAACCCTAACTTGATTATCCAAAAACCATTTCTAGAATTTCTAAACATGCAAATGAAAGTTTTAATTAAACATCTAATAAGTTAGCTTAAAATAATAAAACAAAAATTAAAGTTTAGGGTTAGGATTGTATACCTCCACTAGATTCAAAAACTTGCAACTAGATCCAAAAACTTGCAACTAGATCAACAAAACATCTTCTGAAATGCTATCCTTCATGAAGATCCATGCAAGATTAAGGCTAAAAATTAATGGGTATTGATTTGTATTTGAGTTTGTGGGATTAATTTATGATTTTAGATGAATTTGTGAAGCTTTAAGATGTTGAAATGGGGTGAAAAAGAAAATAGGGCAGCAAGGGGATGTGGTCGGCCACACATGAGGAAATGGAAATGTTGTGGAAGTTTCCTAGGTTAAAAACACATTTAAAGCTTAATAAAACACTTTATATAAAGCCACCTCATAATTCTTTAATTAAAACCTTCATTAACTTATAAAATATCTAGATATTTATCCAAGATATTTTGTAACAAAACAAAAGAGTTAATCTTGTGATTAAATTAGCATAGATTCACATTAGCATAATTAACCCAAACCAAATTGTAATTACCACTAATTAAGTGCATAATTAACAACTTATAATAATATTTTAATTAAGGAAAAATATTAAAACGCACTAAAATTTTCAAGTGACCATTAAAAACCGCAAACTAGCAATTTCCTAGTTAAACTAGGTGTAGTGAAATTTATACAGATAAAAGATCACTACAAGGTTTTTACGGAAAACACAATTTATTTTACCTATTAACGGAAATTTCGCCTAACGATTTCTAAAACGTTATATTAACTTGAGAACGAAAAACTTTTGTCTAAAATTGTTTCTTTAAATAGTTCTCTCGAAGATACGAATTTCAAAAATGACAGACTCACTTCCACTTTTGCTTTTCTCAAATGCAAATATGATTATTTCACTATTACCCATAATGCTATGTTGCTTGATGTTGATAAAACGAAGCTTAAGATTAATGATCTTGATGCCACTCTACACAAGCTTGCTACTAGAAAAATTTCTCTTGATAACATGATAGGTAATTTAAATGTTTCCAATACGCAGAATGGAATTGGTTTTCAACACGCATCGATTTCTCATGCTAGTAGCTCCAAACCAACATATGATAAGACTTCATTTAAGACTACTTTTGTTAAGGCTACTTCTTCACATGCATCTACTTCTTATGATCACCATGCTCATCATATACATGCTCCTATATCATATGATCGTATAACTAGATTTTCTCATGTTCCAAATTTTAAAAAATCCTTTGCTAGAACTATTCGTGTGAAGACTCCTACTTCACATCATCATCATCATCATGCTAAACACACACATGCACATACACATTCTAGAACTAGTAATGTTGTGTGTAACTATTGTGGCCATATTAGGCATATCTCTTACCATTGTAAGCTAGATCTTCAAAGAATTTGATTTGGGTTCCAAATACTAACCCCCGTAGACCCACTAAGACTTGGATACCAAAATTTACATTTATTGCATCTTTTATAGGTACCCCATAAGTCACGACGTGAAAATCAATGGTACCTTGATAGTGGTTGCTCAAGACATATGGCTGGCAAATTTAAGTGCTTTACAACCCTATTAAGAGAGGAAGGTGGCATGGTCACCTTTGGAGATGATGGTAAAGGTAAAATTATTGGTAAAGGTAATATCAAGTTTAACACTACTACTTTAGAAGATGTTCTTCTTGTTGATAGTTTAAAACATAATCTTCTAAATATTAGTCAATTTTGCGATAAAGGCTTTAAATTTTTTTTGATGAAAATTTTGGAAAAGTCCTTGATTCAAAAGATGAGATGATATTTTGTGGTAAAAGAAATGGTAATATTTATTCTATTGAAACATATGATATTTCTAATGAAAATTTTGAGTGTTTAAGTGTTGTAAAAGATAATAGTTGGTTATAACACCGAATGCTTGGACATACTTCCATGAAACTACCCTCGAACATCACAAATAAGGACTTGGTCATTAGCATACCAAACCTCAAATTTGCAAGAGACAAATTATATGATGCATGCCAAATGAGTAAGCAAGTCAAGAGCTCTTTCAAGCCGAAATTTGTGGTATCAACTTCTAACCCTCTTGAGTTAATTTATATGGATTTATTTGGTTCTTTAAGGACTTTGAGTTTTGGTGGTAAATCTTATGCATTTGTTATTGTTGATGATTTTTCAAGATTTACTTGGGTTTTTTTTCTCTTTCCAACGAAAGTGATGCTTTTGTTGCTTTCAAAACTTTCTTTAGCAAAGTGAAAAACGAAAAACAACTTTCTATTATTAAAATACGTAGTGATCATGGAGGTGAATTTCAAAATGCTTTCTTTGAAAATTTTTGTAATGATCACGGGGTTAAACATGAATTTTCTTATTCTAGAACTCCACAACAAAATGGAGTCGTTGAATAGAAGAATCGATCTCTTCAAGAAATGGCTAGGACAATGCTAAATGAATATGGTTTACCTTACTATTTTTAGGCCGATCCTTTGTTGCATCTTTCTAAAAAATGAACCTGTCCGCATTGTATATTATAAATAGGCTTGTTATTCGTAAAGGACTTGTGAAAAATCCTTAGGAATTATATGGTTATTTTATAGTTTTCGGGAGCAAGTATTATATTTTAAATGCTAAAGATCCTCTTGGAAAAGTTGATGCAAAAAGTGATTTGGGTATTTTTCTTGGCTACTCTTCTACTAGTAAAGCTTATCGTATTTTCAATAAAACTTCTAACACTATGGAAGAGAGTATGCATGTCAAGTTTGATGAAACTAATCCTCTTGCCAAGACTGCTGTAGTACTTGAACAAGAAGATGATGAAGTGGTTTGAGCTCGCTTAGAGGAACTTGACATCTCAAAGGAGGATTCTAAACAAGAACCTCCTTCAAGTGCAGTAGTCGATGTGGATGACGAATCAGTACCAACCCTACCAAAAGATTGGAGATACAATAAGAATCATCCACTAACTCAAATCATCGGTGATGTGACAAAGGGGGTAACCATTCATTCTTATAATCCAAATTTCTTTGCTAACATATCTTTCTATCTCATATTGAACCTAAGAATGCTAAAAAAGCTATCATGGATGAGAATTGGGTTTGTGCTATGCAAGAGAAGCTTGTCCAATTTGAATGGAACAATATGTGGATGTTGGTTCCTAGGCCTAGTGATAGACACATTATAGGTACAAAATGGGTCTTCAAGAACAAGCTTGATGAATTTGATGTGATCACTAGGAATAAGGCAAGACTCATAACACAAGATTACAATCAAGAGGAAAGTATTGATTTCGATAAAACTTTTGCTCTGGTAGCTAGATTAGAAGCCATTCACATTTTACTCTCATATGCATGTTTTAAAGATTTTAGAGTCTATCAAATGGATGTTAAAAGTGCGTTTTTGAATGGTGCCCTTGAGGAGGAAGTTTTTATGGAACAACCGCCTGGTTTTACATCTTAATCATGTTTACAAGTTGCATAATGTATGGTTTTAAACAGGCTCTTAAAGCTTGGTATGCTAGATTGTGCATTTTTCTACTTGAAAAAGGTTTTTTTCAAAGGCAAGGTTAACACCACACTTTTTATCAAAAAGAAAAATGATGAGATTTTACTTATACAAATTTACGTAGATGATATTATTTTTGGATCCACTAATGAATCTCTATGCAATAAATTTGTCCATAGCATGTAAAAAGAGTTTGAAATGAGCATGATGGGTGAACTCAATTATTTTCTTGGACTCCAAATCAAGCAACTCAAAGATGATATCTTCATAAATCAAGCCAAGTACACAAAGGAGCTCATCAAGAAATTTGACCTTGAAGATGTGAAGCCAAGCAACACTCATATGGCCAGTACAATAAAGCTTTCAAAAGATAAATTTGGCAAGAATGTGGACATCACTAAATATCGTGGTATGATTGATAGTTTACTTTACTTAACTGCTAGTAGACTCGATATAATGTTTACTGTTAGTTTATGTGCTTGTTTCCAATCGTGTCCAAAAAATCACATCTAAGTACGATAAAAAGAATGTTTAGATATCTTAAGGGAACGATTGGTTTAGGTTTGTGGTATCCGAAAAATAATTTTTTTGATTTTAAATCTTATTTGGATGCTGACTATGAAGAGAGCCAAATAGACCGTAAGAGTATGAGTGGAACGTGTCAATTTCTTGGAAATTGTCTGGTTTCTTGGTCATCCAAGAAACAAAACTCGATTGCTCTTTCCACGGCCGAAGCAGAATATATTGCCGTGGGTGCTTGTTGTGCTCAAATCCTATGGATGAAGCATACCCTAGAAAACTTTGATGTGATTATAGATAATATTCCTATTCTGTGTGATAACACAAGCACGGTGCACATGACGAAAAATGCAAATCAACATAGACGCACCAAACATATTGAAATCTACTACCATTTTCTTTGTGATAATCATGAAAAAGAGGACATTATTATAGAGAACATACCTATACAACACCAATTGGCCGATATCTTTACCAAACCCCTCGATGATACACGTTTTGCTTATATTAGGAGAGAGCTTAATATGTGTTTAATTGAGTGATATTGTGCTTAAATATTATCTTTCCAAAATGACCTCTGCAACCCTCAGTAGGGGAACCCAATTATGGATTTATTGTTTATAACATATCTTAGGATCTAGCGGAGTGTGTTTAGGGCCTTCATGGGCTTGCCGACACTAAATATGAGAAAACCCTTTTTGCTATATCTATATCTCATCTTTTCCGCCATATGATATTAGAACGTGCTTATATATTGCATATGGTTATCTTGCATGTATAGCTTACTTTTTCTTTTCCTTTGTACATGGTTGTTGATATAAGCCCAATACTTGTTTTTCAAAGTTATTCAAACGTTTAACTTTAACTCATGCTCATATCAACTCCTATTAGTCTCATATACATACATTTAGGGGGAGTAATTCAAATGTTTAAGTTACTTTTGGTGTACACATGTGTTTAGGGGGAGTAATTTGAAAGGTTACACTAGTACCCCGGCCAACTACCGTGACCAAATGCGGAACAAAATTTTTTCTAAAGATTAGAACATGGCACTGGAATAACTTTTAACCCGGATCTTACCATAAACCTAACTAGCTAAATAAAGAGAGCTATCTACTATGATGAAGAAATCTCACCAAACGAACCAAGTCCTTCGGTCTTCTTTCCTCATCTTTAATTAGCTCCAAGTGGCTACCTTGAACATGCTTGATCTTCTTTGTTGGCTCCTTTGGTTCTCCGCGATCGATCTTGCTCTTCGGTCCTCCTTTGTCATAGATGATCCACCCGAAAGATATGATCCATGGCTTTAGCTCCTCAAAATATGTCAAGTGGAGCAACTAGAGAACTTGGGTTGCTAAACCAAGTAATCTAGGATGTAGTGTGAAGATCTAAGTGTTTGCTATCTCTTTCTTATCTTTTCACTTGTTTCTCAACTCATGAGAAGGGTAGTGAAGAGGAAGATGATGAAGGTGGAGGAAACTCAAGAGGAGGGAGGAGATGAAGAAAAATGGGAGCTCAAGAAAATAATGAAGCATCCATGAGAGAGAAAATCAACACAAAGATTTTGTGTATGAATTCTCATGAATAAACAAGTGTAGCCATGCTTCAATAGTAACCACAAAGGAATAAAGAATTCATTTGTGAACTATTGAAGTCATGCCACTCACCATGCCTCCATCTCCTTAATTTCTACCTCATTTCCAATTATCAATAAATGGAAACGTCCATGATGAGGTGTCAACCTTTTAGAAGGTAATCTGTAATAAAATACGGATTACAATCTGCTGTATATACATACCTGCATCCGGATAAAAACACGAATGCTTAAAGAGATAGAATAACATGAAGAACGTAATACTAGAATATATATATCGAAATACATATATGTAAACTATTAAATCAATACCTGATTTAATAATCCGGCTCAAACCCGAGCCGGCTAGTATTACCAACTGTCCGATCGAAAGTCCGAGTGTAAAGTGCATCAATCGATCGAGACCCTGCACGTATCCAATACGGCTACTACATCATTTCACTTGAACCAGGGAAACCCTCTGTGTGGAATCTAAAGACTCGACAGTACGTTGGCAGTGAGTTACTGGATAAATCCATAACTACAAGCACGTCAGCGACACTAGCTCTACGTAACGGCTACCCGGGTACCTGTCGAAAAGGAATGCCGACAAGCAAACTCATCTGGATCCCTATTGAGCCTATCTGTGACAATCTCCGTACAGTCCGGTCTCTTCGTCTGAGAGTATCATATACCAGGTCTAGAAGGTGGTAAACGTCAGACCCTAATAACTTAGTAATTCGTGCTGATGTAGTTCAGGACCAATCCAGAAAACTACTGATCAGCCTATCAGTAAATCCCAACTACCTTGGCTAAGGTCTTATGGTCCTGACCAATCAAACACAGTGCGATATCAACTTCCTATACCGGGAGAGACGAATCCCCGAAAATCGCTCACTGCTTTCATGTGGCTCGGGACTATACCCAACTAAAACCTGTTTGCACGACTCAGTAGAGCCGTGGTAGGGTAGTGATCAAAGCACAGTGGGAGCTCACATGAGACAAATGCCGATCTCAGGTGTAAAGACTAACCTGTACTCATGTCACATTAGAACTTCCACCTGACGATAGGTATAGTACCATCTGGAAGTTCTCGGCGAGTCCGTTCGGTGTACGATCTTAGGTCTAAAAACCAATGGTTGCGAGACCAAACCATCGCCCCTCATCGGGGTCCAGAAATGTATACACTAGTCTATTATGGAATATTGATGCCAGTCTCGATACTCCCACGACTAGGGACCATTTAAGGATGTGCGTACCGACTACCCATCTCCATAAGTATGATCGCCATCACAGCGCAGGTAGTATAGCAATGATCCTACGGTCTTTATCAACATGTATAAGAGATATGTAATAGCAAGTAAAAACATGCACATGTTAAGATAAAGACAAACCAGATAGCATACTATCATATTGAGCAAGACTGTCCTATACATATATATATGTCCAAGCATCCATATGTATACTTATACAATAATGGCCTCTAGGGCATACATATCCAACAATCTCAAATTTGCACCAAGGCCATATATATTGGCGTACCGAGTATCCAACGTCTGCTCTAGGGCCAGATGTTGGCGTACCGCATACCCAACATCTCAAAATGTCTCTCAAACTGTGCTTGAGGAAGGGCCTTGGTGAATGGATCCGCAGTGTTGTCTTTTGTATCCACTCTCCGGACCTCGATCTCCTGGCGATCTACGATCTCCAAGATCAGATGATACCGCCTTAAGATGTGCATGGATTTCTGATGGGGCCGTGGTTCCTTCGCTAAAGCTATAGCCCCATTGTTATCGCAATACAAAGGTATTGGGTCAACAATGGACAGAACGACCTGAAGTTCATTAATGAACTTCTTCATCCAGACCGCCTTTTTTGCAGCATCTCTTGCAGCAATGTATTCAGACTCCATCGTCGAGTCTGCAACGGTATCCTGTTTGGAGCTCTTCCAACACACCGCCCCTCCATTGAGGGTAAACACAAAACCCGAGACAGACTTGCTGTCATCTTTGTCACTTTGGAAGCTTGAATCGGTAAAGGACTCGACCTTTAGGTCTCCATTACCGTAAACCAAGAATATCTCCTAAGTCCTTCTCAGATATTTGAGAATGTTCTTTACTGCTGTCCAGTGGTCCTCAGTTGGGTTTGACTGATACCGGCTCACCACGCTCAGTGCATAAGCTACATCTGGCCTTGTACATAGCATCGCATACATTATAGATCCTACCGCCGAAGCCTAGGGTATAGTGCTTATGCGAACCCTCTCCTCGTTAGTCTTGGGAGACATCTCCTTGGAGAGGGTGATTCTGTGCAATGTGGGTATATTACCGTGCTTGGAATCTTCTATACTAAATCTCTTTAGTACGGTCTCATGTACCTGGACCGTGAAAGTTCCAGTAATCTCTTGGATCTATCTCTGTAGATCTTAATCCCCATAATGTACGAGGCATCACTAGGTCCTTCATGGAGAACCTTTGTGATAAAAATAGCTTGACCGATTGTAGCATAGGAATGTCATTTCCTATCTAAAGAATGTCATCCACGTGCAAGACTAGGAGCACGACAATTCGTCCTACAATCTTCTTATAAATACAAGGCTCATCCTCGTTCTTGATGAAGTCAAATTCCTTGACTGTTTCATCAAAACAGATGTTCCAGCTTCGCGATACCTGCTTTAATCCATAAATGGATTTAAGCAACTTGCACACCTTCCCGCTGCTCTCACTGTCTACAAAACCTTCTGGCTGATCCATATAAATGCACTTTTCGAAACTGCCGTTTTTACGTCCATCTGCCAGATCTCATAGTCATGGAAGGCAGCAATGGTAAGTAGGACCCGAATGGATTTGAGCATAGCCATCGGAGAAAAGGTTTCTTCATAGTCCACTCTTGGTCTTTGACGAAAACCTTTTGCAACGAGTCCAGCCTTATAGGTTGCAACCTGCCCATCTACACCAAGTTTCCCTTTATAGATCCATTTGCATCCAACAGGTTTTACCCCAGGTGGAGCAATATCCAAGGTCCACACTTTATTGGTGTATATAGACTCCATCTCGGATTGCATAGTATCCAGCCACTTATTAGAGTGTCTACTGATAATGGCCTGCCTGAAACTGGTAGGATCATCTTCTTCCAAGATGCAATCCTCTCGATCCCCGTCTATGAGAAAACTGTAGTATCTCTCGGGGGGATGAGAAATCCTACCAGATCTGCGGAGTGGCTGAGGTTCGTCTGGGACTATTGAATTTTGTGGTTCTACTAAATCTTCAGTTATAGTTTGTCCCTCTGGAATTTCTTCCAGTTCTACCGTGCTCCCATTTGTTTCTTTTGCAAGAAATTGCCACTCTAAAAAAGTAGCGTGCTGAGCAACAAACACCTTCTGTTCCTCGTTGTGGTAGAACAGATATCCATTTGAATGCCTAGGATATCCTACAAAGTTACATAAAGCTGACGTGCCTGAAGCTTTTCCGGATTCTGGTTTTCATATATACCGGACAACCCCATATCTTAACCCGTTTAAGACATGGTTTTCTGCCACTCCATATTTCATATGGAGTTTTAGGCATTGATTTAGATGGAACCTGATTCAACTACTACGTTGTTGTTTCAAGCGCAAGTCCCTAGAATGAAAGAGGTAATTTAGCACTACTCATCATGGAGCGAACCATGTCCAATAGGGTACGGTTCCTCCGCTCTGATACGCCATTGTGCTATGGTGTATATGGAGGAGTAAGCTGAGAGGGAATACCATTCTCTTTTAGAAAGTTCCTGAATTCAGTGCTCAAGTACTCCCCTCCTCTATCAGATTGGAGGATCTTGATACTTTTGCCAGTCTAGTTCTCTACTTCTTTTTTGAATTCTTTGAATTTCTTAAAAGCCTTCAGATTTGTGTTTCATCAGATACACATATCCGAACTTAGAGAGATCGTCAGTGAATGTGATGATGCACGAGAACTTATCCCATGCATGTATAGATATTGGACCACCTACATCACTGTGTATGAGTCCCAAGAGCTCTCCTGCTCTTTCTCCATGTCCGGTAAACAGAGATTTGGTCATTTTTCCCTTGAGACAAGACTGACAAGTTTCATAAGATGAAAAATCGAACGTGTTCAAAAGTCCATCTTTATTCAACTAACTTAGTCTTTTCTCTCCGATATGACCAAGTCTACAATGCCACAAGTAGAATTCGATCGTATCTGAACTCTTCTTCTTGCGTGTGTTTTGTACATTGGTTCTGATTTATAACATAGATACCATTACACAGTGTACCTTCTGCAACCAATATCATATCAAGGTAGATGCTCATGATATTTTTATCAAGAAAAAAGTTAAATCCATCTTTATCAAGTAAAGAAACTGATATGATGTTGCAAACCATGGAAGATACATAGTAGCAATTGTTCAAAATCATAGTATTGCCATTTGGCAATACTAGGTGATATTTACTAACGGCTGCAGCATTAACTTGTTCTCCATTCCCTATTCTGAGGGACATATCACCAGGTCCAACCATCCTACTTTTTCTCAGTCCCTGCAATAAATTACAGATATGAAATCCTGATCCGGTATCTAGTACCCAGGAGGTAGGACTGACCGAAAAGCAGTTCTCAACTATAAGAACACCTGAAAGAGATGCAATAGTATGCTGCTTCTTCGATGAGGTCATCAAGGAATTCATGCTTTCCTCTTTCCCTTGCTCATACTCATGACTGCTGTCATAGTTTAGAGCCGAATCGACGTTCCCCAGCCCCGAATAAGAATTCAGATCGGTCAAGCGATACATTTTATTATCTTGATTAGGGTGTGAAATGGTTGCTACCTAGAGAGAGAGAAAAGAAACACTTAGCATGTGCTCTTGCAAGATTAGATTGGTTATTATTTTACCTAATCAGGATGGCTCCCACTGTTTTCTCAAATTTTTCTTCAAACCTCAAAAGAAGAACTTGTCAGGATTAATCGCACGTCACAATACTTGCTTAACCTTTTAGCCAGGCAGGTATTGGTACTTCGAGAGAGGTTTTTTCCAACGCTTTTGCGAAGTTTCTTAATTATATAACCTCTTTTCCCTAGAGGCGTAGCCCCGCTAACATCGTTCTAGACACCTACTTGGTTTATAACATTGATTGTTAAGTGAAATAATCTCCCGAGAGTAATCCAACTCATCAGTGAGATTGGGATCCAACTATCATTGTGTGATGACCTAGATGGAATCAACTCTAGTCACCACACTTTAGAAGGTATGCTAAATCTGCAAGTTTCCTTTATATTTGAAACTCCCGATGTGATTTTTCCCCAAGCGGCTTCATGACCTTGACAGAGGTCAACATGTCATAGGTCGCAAGTCAAGTTCAACCCGTCATTGTCCTGGATTGATTTAGACCCACCCGCACAAGTTCTTGACAGAGGTCAAAATGACCGTGTGACTGTCCTAAATAATTGCATCTATCTATGCAACATACGAGCATTGCTTAGCTACCATTCACTATGCCTTGAAAGAGATCAACATACATAGCATGAATACTAAGTAATACTTGTAAGAAATGACGGAGGGCTACGACTGGGTTTTTGGCGAAAAACTCGTTAACGTAATGAACTTGATATCGTTGAAGGAACCTGAGTAGTTTTGAAAAGGAGTGGTTTAAGCTCCGCTTTTGAAAAACTTCTGTTTTTGAAAAAACCGAGTAATCTACAGTATAAACTTTCGCTCAAGAGGTCACTCCCCGCGAAGGGATCTCGGCTGTTGCCTCCTGGAATGAGGTGCTGGATATTCATGACCGAATACCATTGTGCAAAGAGAAACAATATAACTACAGTTTTTCGAAATTTATTCCAACAACATTTTTTAGGTTTATTATCTTGCATTAATCAAAATTAATGCCGTCCCATCAGTTTAATCTATCACACGAGAAAAGAACGAAAATACGATGTATGTATATGCAATCCGCATTCGCTATAGGGCCCCGTCATCACCAGTTAGGTTACTTAACTAACGACATAGCAGGGGCTGGACTAGCGCGGGTGCAAAATATATACAACCTCTACTAGTATATATATAAGTATATATAACATTCGTCTCAGGCATGATAATAAGCAACATCACAGAGTCACGGCCAACAATACAAAATGGTGGATAAGCTTGGAGCCCCGGGTTTCATTTGAGCCGAAAATAAAACGCGACGTTCCCGGTCGTGTGGATAGCCTGTGCAATGAAAACTTAGACCTCTACGAGCATGGCAAATTACCCGCCAATCCCAAAAGTGAGGCAACACTCTTCAACAAAGTGAATGGGCCACCCAGCACTTCATGGAATCCGGTAACTTGGGCACCCCTCCGTGGGTCATTTTATCCCCTACGAGTGCGGCGAAGAGCCCATCAATTCTAGAATGAATCCCCTTCCGTCTCAACGCCATGAGATGCGGGCTTGTTGGCTTCTAGAACCCGACTATTCATGCACTCCACCGCGGGGTAATCCCAGTATAGAAAATGAAAATAATATATACAAATGGTGACATCGACCTCAACCCAGTCGTGCCCCAAACAAATAATATACAATCCGGCAATGACGGCAGTTCACATGTCGGACGCTCGCCCCGCAATAACAAATGTACAAATGAATACAAACTGTTCTAAATCATTGCACTACCAGCTATCCACCATGACAATCCAACCAAAATATCAGCACAATCATAAAATATCAACGTGAATGTCATGTTCGCAAACTTGCCTAAAAGGACATATAGAAGATAGATGGGTTTACCGATCAAATGACATTTATGGTGGCAGATGCTAATCTAAGTACTGATAACAATTAAACAGTTTTTAAAAATATAATGACTTCGAAACACTCTAAATTTCCCCAAACTAAAAAACAATAGAAAATAAAATCTGGGCAAAAATAAACAACACCTGAAACCCAAACTTCAAGAGACAAGAACATTGGCCAAAACTCGATGCAATTCCCTTTAAGAAAACCGGTGAGGCCAGTTTTATCCTTGTTATGGACGATCCAAAATGGTTGGAATCGTTTCGTTTTTGGTCAGTGTTCATCTCTCTGTGTAAAGAGCACTCTGCAATTGTTTAAAAAAATTTTGAAGCCTCTGAAAAATCGACAGAAACTTGAAGTTTGGTTTCAATGTTTTGGAGTTGTTTCAGTCTCGTTGTTTTAACATTGTTTAAATTTGATAGTGTAAGGTTTATGGGCTGGCTCTGATATCATGAAAGGTTATGCTAGTGCCCCGGTCAACTACCGTGACCAAATGCAGAATAAATTTTTTTATAACGATTAGAACATGATACTAGAATAACTTTTAACCAAGATCTTACCATAAACCTAACTTGCTAAATAAAAAGAGCTATCTGCCATGATGAAGAAATCTTACCAAACGAACCAAGTCCTTCGGTCTTCTTTCTTCATCTTTAGCTCCAAGTGGCCACCTTGAACATGCTTGATCTTTTTTGTTGGCTCCTTTGGTTCTCTGCGATCGCTCTCCGGTCCTCCTTTATCATAGATGATCCACCCAAGGGATATCATCCATGGCTCTAACTCCTCACAATATGTCAAGTGGAGAAACTAGAGAACTTGGGTTGCTAAATCAAGTAATCTAGGATGTAGTGTGAAGATCTAAGTGTTTACTATCTCTTTCTTACCTCTTCACTTGTTTCTCAACTCATGAGAAGGGTAGTGAAGATGAAGATTATGAAAGTGGAGGAAACTCAAGAGGAGGGAGGAGATGAAGAAAAATGGGAGCTCAAGAAAATAATGAAGCATCCCTGAGAGAGAAAATCAACACAAAGATTTTGTATATGAATTCTCATGAATAAACAAGTGTAGCCATGCTTTAATAGTAACCACAAATGAATAAAGAATTCATTTGTGAACTATTGAAGTCATGCTACTCACCATGCCTCCATCTCCTTAATTTCCATCTCATTTCCAATTATCAATAAATGGAAACGTCCATGATGATGTGTCCACCTTCTAGAAGGTAATCTGTAATAAAATACGGATTACAATCTGCTGTATATACATACCTGCATCCTGACAAAAACACTAATGCCTAAAGAGATAGAATAACAGGAAGAACGTAATACTAGAATATACATATCGAAATACATATATGTAAACTATTAAATCAATACCTGATTTAATAATCCGACTCAAACCCGAGCTGGCTAGTATTACCAACTGTCCGATCGAAAGTCCGAGTATAAAGTACATCAATCGATCGATACCCTGCACGTATCCAATACGGCTACTACATCATTTCGCCTTAACCAGGGAAACCCTCTGTGTGGGACTCTGTAACAACTCCATTTTTAATGTACAAAGAATTGATTTAAATTCAATGTATACTTGGAGTATTTATTGCGACTGATATCTCTTTAAGTATTTATTTCACTCCATAATTACAAGAAGGAGCTTGTAGCTCATTGGTAATACCTTGCACTGCTGAACCAAGCCACCGGAATTCAAATCCCATGCCCCACATTATTTTTGTATTTATTTTGTTTTAATTTCTTTTGGAAGTCAACAGTCAAAAGGCCATAACTCCCAAAATATGTACTGGACAACAAAAAGTAAATATACCAAATTGTACCCTCGAAGTTTCCCCGGCCTCTGGTGGCCTGACTCGGCCCGAGTCGGCGCCGCCGGCCGGCGAACCGGCCGACTTGGTCCGGCGCCGCCGGCCGGACTTGGCCGGACGGCCGAGTCACCAACAGAGAAAAGTTAGGCCTTGACTTGGTCAACCCTCCTGCACACTTATTATACCTGGATCGGTTTTAAATTGCCCAATAAATCCCTTTTAATCCTAGGTTTAATGAGTTTTAATGAATTTTTATATATTTTTATATTTTTTTATTAAAAACCCTAACCCTAGCCTAACTCTATATAAACCCCCCATACCCTCTACCCTCTCATCACTTTTTTTAAGTCCACTCTCCCAAAATTCCAAGAGAACTTGGTACGTGAGAAAACGAGCGAAAGACGAAGCGCTGAAGAAATCGACGGCGAAATCCCGACGATCGTACTAGGACCTCTTCACAACGTTTCGACGCACCGGCAAACCCACTACCTTCCTCTCACTCTCTAGCGTTGTCCAAACCCGTAAGTTTCCCTTTTCTACCTTTCTTTTCCTTCATTAAAATACGACTTTATAAACCCGACGGAAATCGGAACAAACCGATTTCCGATTCGGTTTTCTATCAAATCTCACTTATCACCAATTTCATAATGCTTAAATATCTTCATGTTGACTACTAATCACTTAAAAATTAATTTGAACAAGTTTTCACACATGAAATGATAGCTTTTGCAATATACCGTATTTTTTCACTTAAATACCACCATATTTAGTTTATCACATTTAACCCTTTAACATTGCTATACCTTAAAGTAGTTCACGAGGTGATGACTTACCTCCACACACACTCATATGTAATCATAACACGCTACCTTGAAAACTTAGAATACGATAAAACAAGATTTTACATTAAAATACCATTTTCTTTATAAACCTTTTCTAAAAGTTCTAAGTTGTATACAATTTTAATGCAATATCTTTTAATAGGAAATACGATAAGTTATGGATATCGATCGTTTATCTAAACCTGATTTTGTGGTGTCTAGGCAAGTGTGTCTAAGGAGAGTGGTTACTTAATTAGGGCCACTACTTGTAGTGGAGAGCCTCCCACTCACTTGGCACTTACCTGACCGCAATTGGCGGTGAAGAGGCGATTTGAGGCTTCTAATGACTTGTCGTTTAGACCATTTAGAAATAGGCTAGTTGGCTTAGGAAACCCTAGAATCTAAAATACGGAAATTTACACTCTTTTACAAATAAATATCTTATCTTTATAAAACCGTTTTCTAAATGATTAGTATTTATTAAATCTTTGCAAAGCGCCACTACAACCCACCTTTGGGGAACTCGTTAGGGATAATACGGTTTATCGTTCACCCTCGGACTTAGTAGTACGAGATTCAGACCTCCGCAAGGAGCATTCGGTCTCGAAAGGTTTAAAATACGATATTTAAGAAAAATGAGATTTTTGGAAAATAAAATATTTATTAAAAATTATTCTTGTATAAACATATGTATATTTATCATTTGAACACCTATTTTATTATAAAATAAAGTTTTCACCTTTTCCTAAAAATTACATTAAAATACCATGAATTTCAATTAAATCAATATTACAAATTAATTCCTTTATCTATGTAATTAGGATATTTTCACTAGAAATATCACAAAATAAAATCACACTCATTATAACAATAAAGACGAATAATAAATACTTGAGGTGTACCTTGAAAACTATACAAAAGTATTTTTACATAAAACCCCCTCAAGTTTTATAAATTACAATAAGGACCCTAACAATTATAGAACATCGACTTACATTTTTTTTAGTCTGACTCGGGTTCGAGTCTGATTATTTCTGACTTGAATATGATTCAAGTCAATCTATATTCTTTAATATTCCAACTCAATATGAATACATGAATCCCAGAATCCAGTTAACAATTTATACAACTTGACTGAATCAAACCATGTTCCATTATTCCGTTATTCCATTTACCTGATTATGCAGTTACAATCTGTTTATTGATATCATGGTTTTGGTCAGTCATCCAACTTATACAATACAATACAACAATATAATCAAAACACTACGGGGTTTAAGGGGTAGATTGGTACGGAAGGTGTTAAAGGTGGTACGAGGTGGTCAGATTAAGACACCTAACCTATATTCCGTTGCTGTTGCACCGTGACTTAACGGTTCCTTGTACATTCCGTTTGCCCTGGTCTCTAGCATATAGAGACCCCTCTCGTATACACTGGCATCCTTCTGTACTAAGGTACAAACAACAGCGTTAACACAATATTCTACAATATTTTACAATCTCTTTAGAAAATATCTCTTATTCTGTCTTTTCTAATTCTTCTTTATCTTTGGGACTTACCGAGCGACCTGTTCGCTGACGACATTCTATTTCTTCTTCTTTGAATGTCGTCAGGTGCTTTGGACCCAACAGAGATCGAGCCCACCGGTGAGGACTTGGAGCAGTTTCACGAAGACCCTGAGCTCTAGACATTATACCTTGTTCTATTCAGTATTTTCATTTCCTGTTATGCCATTGTTTAGGCATCGCTTTTTATTTCAGTTGTATTTACTTTTCATGCATTGTACAAAAAAATGTTATTAATAAAGTTGCTGTTATTTCTATATCTCTTGTCTCTTGTGATTTACTTTTATATTGCTTAGATACGCTTAGCGTATGTACTTCTAAGTATATACGTAGCGGACCTCGTCACGTCCCGTTCGCCTTACACCGGGAAGCGGGGCGTGACAGATTTTGTTGGTGGCCCATGCAGGTCAGAGCTGTATGAATCCCTATCATGCAGTTCTGGTCTGCATGAACAACCTAAGAAATATAACACAAGAACAAGCAACTAAAACATTCTTTATAATTCATGTTTCTTGAATCTTACAAATTTCTATTCCTTGAATCTTATCATTTCATGTATTTGAATCTGTCCCAACCCAAATTTTTCTTCAAGGTTATGGATTCCCCGAACAACACCAGCACCAATGTCAACAACACACCTCCAGCACTACCTCTCGCACCAGCTGTTCCTGCACCACCCACTGAGCAAACAGTGCTACTTGAGGTGATTCGCAGCCTTCTCGAGGGACAATAACAACTCCTGAACCGTCCTGAGACCGACGCACCAGGGGTAAAGCAATTCAGGGCTTTGTACCCCAAGCAGTTCTTTGGTAAAGGAAGCCCTCTTAAAGCTGAAGAATGGGCACAAAGTATCGAAGACGATCTGGCAGCAGCTCAAGTGCCAGACATTGCTTGGGTCCGTGTGGCAAAACTACAACTCACGGATAATGCTCGTAACTGGTGGAAGGCGGAAGAAAGCCTTTTGGTACAGCCAATTGAATGGAAGACTTTTCGCGAGAAGTTCGACGCTAAATACTTCCCTGTGTCTGCCAGGTTTGCAATGGAGCATCAGTTCATTCATCTACAACAGGGTTCAATGTGGGACAAATCAGTAGATGAATACGACGCTGAATTCACCATGTTAAGCCGGTAAGATATGTCACAATAGTTCAATTTTTAAATATCACATACTACACAGCTAACACAATCCTTAAACAGATTCGCTGCACACTTGATACCGACGGACGAGATCAGAGCCCGTCGCTTTCAACAAGGACTGGACACGGAGATTCAGGCTGCTCTAGCCACAGGAAAATTTTTGACTCATGAGGATGCTCTGGAAGCTGCCCGCAGTTATGAGGCAGTGATAAAAGCAAGGGGCAGACCTCAGTCTGCAGGAGTCAAATGCCCTGCCAACCAGATGGTAGGTGGAGCCTCGTCCAGGCCACCTTTCGTGCCAAGGCGACCCGGAGTACCAACCCATCGTCCCAGCCCAGCCTTTTGCACCTACTGTAAGAGAACTGAACATATGATGAAGGACTGCCGTCGAGCCAACCGCCTTTGCTTAGTCTGCGGCTCAGCTACTCACGATATTGGGTCTTGTCCCCAAAGACAGAACCCAGTTACTGCACCCAGGCCAGCAATTACTTATCCGCAGCAACCAGCTCTTCAGGCACCTGCTCCCAGACCTGCACTACCTGCACCACCCAGAGGACCACAAGCTGCACCACTTCCTCGTCAGTTCCATCAAGCTCAAAGGAACGTTCCGAGGAATGCTCCTCAGGCCACGAGGAATGTACCAAGGCACCAGGCTTTCACGATGTCCGTGGAAGAAGCTGAAGCCACTGGCCAAGTCATCACTGGTAAACTTTTCTTTTCAAACTTTGCTTTTCTATTCTACTACTTAGTCACATATTTCCTATACCTAAAACAAATCCCACATACCTTAGGTACAATCTTAGTATCCTCAATCCCTGCACTTGCACTGTTTGATACTGGAGCATCACACTGCTTTATGTCGCAACGGTTTGTCCAAACCCATGTGATTCCAGTCTCACCGCTTGTATCCAGCTGGAATGTCAGTTCAGGAAATGGCGTTCTAAAGGCAACTATGGGATACAGCTTGTGTCCAGTCGTCGTCTGCAGTCGAGAGTTTTATGCTGACTTCAAAGTACTGGACATACCGAACTTCGATGTGGTTCTAGGAATGGATTGGCTTGGAACTTTTTATGCTACCATTGACTGTCGTCAAAGGAGGGTAGTATTCGAGATTCCAGACCATCCGGTCTTCTATTTCAAAAGCGGAGACCGTACACTGGAGCCAAGTACCTACAAAGCGAACCCAAGAGAAGTAGTAGTTGCAGCAGTTCAAGCGGAGGAAGAATCAAGACCAGATGTAGTTCGAGAGTTCGACGATGTATTTCCTGACGATATATCAGGTTTATCTCCCGATCGAGCTCTTGAATTCAGTATTGATTTAGTACCAGGAGCACAACCGGTGATCAAAGCACACTATCGTTTAAGTCCGGAAGGTTCGAAGGAAGTACAAACACAGTTGGACGAATTACTGCCGAAAGGATGGATTCGTTCCAGCACTTCAAGTTGGGGATCACCTGTACTACTTGTGAAGAAGAAGGAAGGTTCATACAGAATGTGCATCGATTACAGAGCCTTAAACGAAGTCACTATAAAGAACAAGTATCCACTCCCGCGCATCGATGATTTATTCGATCAGCTAAGTGGATCTTGTGTTTTCTCTAAATTAGATCTTCGTTCAGGTTATCATCAAGTAAAGGTCAAGGAAGCTGATATTCACAAAACAGCTTTCAAAACTCGCTATGGACATTACGAATTTCTGGTGATGCCATTCGGAGTAACCAACGCACCTGCAATATTCATGAACCTTATGAATCAAGTTTTCCGAGAGTACTTAGACAGGTTTGTTGTCATCTTCATTGACGACATCCTGGTGTATTCTAAGAGTCGGAAAGAACATGCAGAACATCTACGAATTGTCCTAGAAACTCTTCGACAACATCAGCTTTATACTAAGTACAGCAAGTGCGAGTTTTGGCTAAATCAAGTTGGTTTTCTTGGACATATCGTATCAGGAGAAGGAATCTCTATAGATCCAGCGAAAGTTTCGGCAGTTAGCGAATGGCCTACACCAAAGTCAGGGATGGATATTCGAAGTTTCTTGGGTTTAGCTAGAAATTATAGAAGGTTTATTGAAGGCTTTTCGAAGATAGCAACGCCCCTGACCAAGCTCACACGTAAAGATGAAGAATTTGTGTGGTCAGAAGCATGCTGTTTCCTGATTTAAAATCAGGAAAGCCTACGGAAGAGGCATCACGTGCTAACACGTGACCAGCAGTCACGTGTTGGCACGTGACATTTAAAAGCAGTGGCAAAAGCACATCAGTTCCCTGATCAAATCAAGAAAAAGGTTTCAGAAAAGGTCACGTGCTCACACGTGACCAGGGGTCACGTGTTGGCACGTGACGGCTGAACAACGGCTAGGAGACAAAGCGCAGAAAGCAGAGGAAAGCTCATTCCAAGGGGTCACGTGCCTACACGTGACTAGGGGTCACGTGGCCACACGTGACCGGCTTTCAAAGCCTATTTATTTAACAGAATCAAATTCTGAAGAGATCATTCAAATCTTTCCAAAGGAGAATGATTATTGGAACCGATTGGATTAAAGATTTAAAGATCACCTATCTGTGGAAAAATCTTGAACTTGGAAAGATTTCCCCTTTAAAATCTAACTGAAATAACAAAGGGAAATCTCTGGATTTAAAATCCAATGGTGAATAAAATTCACCTAATAATCCAAAGGACCAGATGAATGATGAATGCAAATCAAATCTCTGAATGAATACAAATCAAATCCCTCAATGAAAGATTCATCAAAACTAATTGATTCTGCTTCTTCTCCTATAAATAGGAGTCAAGAGAGACATACAGAGATCGATACATAGAGAGAGAGAAAAATAGAGCCTTGAGACTCTGGAAGAATTTGATCTTCTGCAGAAGAAAAGCCTAGGTAAGAAAGGGAAGGCCCTTAAAATAGAATTTAATTCTCAAAAGAGTTTAACTCTTAAAAAGAAGAACATAGTTCTCTCTTTAGTGGAGGATCTGCAAAGTGCACATCTCCCCTTGAATTGAGAATTTAATTCTCATTGGGTTGAGATCCTGTCATGCAGATCCAAAGCATAGAGAGGGAATGGAAGTTTGAGAATTTAATTCTCACAAAATTATAGGAGTTTAATTCCTTTAAGATAAAATTAGGGTTTGACCCTATGTTATAGGAATTTAATTCCTTCAGAATGAACAGAATCAGGGTTTAACCCTAGTTAAGAACTTAGTTCTGTCAAAATAACAGGAATTTAATTCCCTTAAGAAAGAAGAAATTAGGGTTTCACCCTATGACAGAATCTCATTCCTCAGAATATAAATTAGGGTTTAACCCTATTTAAGAATAATTCTCTAAAAGAGAATGGGAATATAATTCCTCTAAAGCTTTTATTAGGGTTTAACCCTATGATAAAATTCAGTTCTTCACATATAGGAGGAATTTAGTTCCTACAGGAAAATCAGAGTTCAACTCTGTCAGAGAATATAATTCTTCAGAGGAAAATGAGGATTTAATGAAGAATTTAATCAGAAATTGCAAAGAGGCAGGGTCACGTGCTACCACGTGACCCCCGGAAAGATCCACAGAGAAGGGCTTTTGAGGCAATGCTTCACGTGACCCACGTGATCCTTGGCAGAAGCTTAAACGCACAAACACTTAAATGCCCATCACGTGAGAGCACGTGATGCTCCAAAGTACTCAATATTCTCAGCAGAACAAATAAAGGGAGGGCGCCCTCACGTGCTACCACGTGACCCCTCTTGCCTTAGTGTTTAACACTAAATTGGAACCTCTGAATCCACTGTTTAACACTGTTTTGCCTTAGTGTTCAACACTAATTAAAGAACTTTATTTGCGGTGTTTAAACACTGAATTTCTTAGTGTTTAACACTAAATTAAATCTCTGTTAACAGAGTTTAACATTAATTTTCTTAGTGTTCGACACTAAATTAAAATCTCTGTCACCAGTGTTTAACACTGATTATTTTAGTGTTTGACACTAATTTGAGATCTCTGTTGCTAGTGTTTAACACCGATTTGTTTTAGTGTTTAACACTAATTTGAACCCCCTGTTGCTGGTGTTTAACACTAACTTTAGCCCAATTGGCTAAGTGTCTAGTGGCAAAGCCTCTCCTCTAATGGACCAACAGAGGGCCAATATCCTAAATGTGATTGGACTTAGCCCAAGCTGGTCATAAGTCCTTAACTCAAATTCAACTGAGCCAATGGGCTCATAATATAATTAATTGGTCTTGTTTCCAAATTGGGTCAAAGATTATTTAATCTATCTCAGTTTAAGGGTACATCTCTTCATTCCTTTGATACTCAGCGTTGTAATTCCTCAACGTCTTCAAAAAGGTGACGGGTCCCGATGACCACATATTGATATGGACTGTGGGGTCCTTAAACTCATGGACTATGAGGTCCTTAACCTTGATCGAGATGTCTTAAAACTAACTTTGGACTGTGGAGTCCTTAAATCCATGGACTATGACGTCCTTAACCTTGACCGAGATGTCTTAAAACTAACTTTGGACTGTGGAGTCCTTAAATCACGGACTATGAGGTCCTTAACCTTGACCGCAATGTCTTAAAACTAACATTGGACCGCAATGTCCTTAAACTACCTATGGACCGCAACGTCCTTAAACTACCTATTGACCGCAACATCACTAAACTAAACAACAGGGCTCCCTTAATGGCTCTATTGTTGGATCTAAACGATCCCGTTAAGTCGATCTTAGTCTAAAAACTAGACTAACATGTCCTTAACAAACGTTTAAATCGATCTTAGTCTCCAATGAGGCTAACGTATCCTTAAACCCAAACCCGCAAACCCAAATCTAAGATAATACGGATTTGGACTAGTCCACGCCCTACGGGCGACGACATAACTCAGTCTCCGTATACAATCCACGGGCAACCAAACACAAAATAAACACACACGACACTAAGTGACCATCTGGAGAAGGAGAAAGTGGTTACCGCGATGCGGTAGCATAATTAACTGCAGGGGCTTGCGCCTGCAGGGAAGAGCGTCCCCACAATCAAAAACCCCTCAAGCGAGGGGGAATCTGACGAAGTCTGCTACATCGGACGCATCCGTTTAAACTTTCGATATACGGTGCCATAAATCAACTTGGCATCTTCGGAGAGGTAGACGGATAGCACCAATTAGCATCTGCCCCAAACCTCAAGCGAGACAATCATGCGTCGCGCCGTCTTTCGTTGGGGAACAGATTCTGGCACGCCCGGTGGGACCTTTTCCTCTTTCCACTCCACACTTCGTGTGTCGTGTTCGCGAACCAAACACGGTTTGCTAATAGTTGCCCTGGGGTTTCAAGGTACTAAGATTCGGCGTCTTGCTTATTGCAGAAAGCAAAGAATCAATGGTTTCCACTTGTGCGACATGCTCCAACTGCAATTGCAACCAACGCTCTGCCTCGCCAGGAGGTATAGCCTACGGACCCTAAGCTGCTCCGCTGTTCACAATCCCCGTGGAACAGGTCACTCAAGCCAGGTTGTTTTTTGGGACCATGCTCCCGCAAACAAGCTTCACCGCTCCTGTGCTGACAACGGAAGCTCCCAAGAAATTGGTCTTTGATCGGCTTGCCCCTGTTGCGGCCCCTCTCAACGGGTCTCCCAACACCAGCGCCTCGGTCTTCTCCAGACTAGGCCAGAGCTCCTGTGAAACCGCAATGGGGCCTGCAATCCTAGAGAAAGCTGCTCCTGATAAAATAACCAGTCCTGCTCCTGAAGTCGTCAAGGCGGCTTCCCCTGCCAAAAAGTCGGTTTTTACAAGATTGACTGTTCCAGCTCCCGCTCCTGCTACCCAAAGGACATCAGTCTTTAATAGGCTGACACCAGCAGTGACCCCTACATACACAGGGGGAAAGACGAGGCTATCGCCATCACCGAGCCGATGCCATCAGCATGATACGCTCGACGTCGTTACTGGCACCGAGTGAGAAAGGCCGGAGGCAACTCCCCTTCTGGGCTAACTCCTCCAGCCCCGACGACAGAAGTTAATGCTGCTGTTCCAACTGGGAACAGCTTTGAGATACTAAATAAGGTGCGTAGGAATTCTCCTACCGCGGTGCTAAAGAGGTCTCCCCCTCCGCTGAAAAGGGCTATAGAAGTGAAGCCAGAACAGCTCCAATCTCCTCAACGGCTGTCCTCCCGAATCTATAAAGTCTGGTGGCAGACCCGAGACTCGGTGATCGATCCAAATTTCTCCCGCCAGCACAAGAAGCTGAAAATCCAACAGGAAGTCAGTCACCAGGCTAAGCCACGAAAACCTGTCTGGGTGCCCACCTCAATGGCCCCTTCAATGTCCACTGCTCATAAAAAGAGGAGGCCGGAGAAGATCCTCGGGCCTGCAACGAAAGCTAAAAGCGTTGAACCCAAACGCCCTAAGGCTGGGGCAGGATGGTCCACACTGTATATATGGCGTCGGGGAAGGAAGACAGCCGTGCGTCTACATGTCATAGACCGCTTACACGGTCAGTAACCAAAGCTCAGGAGCAACAGCAAAAGATCCAGGAATTGATGAATGCTATGGCCGCACTTACCGGGCTAAAAGAAAACCCAGAAACGTCCTCGGATGAACGCCAGGAGGAAGAAACCGACGCCGAATTCCTTCGCCGAATATTGGAGAAGAAGGACAAAGAGGCTGCTGAAAAAGCAGCCAACATACAGCGTATGGGCCTTCTCTTCCAAGATATGATAGGGATGATGATACAACAAGATCCTCCGGCTGAAGAGCCCCCGATCGTCCTCGGAGACGATAGGGGAGAGACATCAAATCCCCCGCCGGCTTTGTCAACGGCTAAAGAGGATACAATCTCTAAAACTGATTTGGACGAGTACATAGCCCAGCAAATACGTGTTCATCATGCGACTGAAGCAGCCGGCCAGGTCGTAAAAATGGGGCGGCCATATCCAAGCTGGTAAGACCAAATCAAGTACCCGCCGGGTTACACAATTCCCAAGTTCCATGTTTACAAGGGAACGGGCAATCGTCACCAGCATGTTGCCCAGTTCAGGGCACTCTGCGGCAACACCGGCGGTGATGACAAGCTTTTGCTTCGCCAGTTTGTTGGAAGTTTATCAGATACGGCGTTCGAGTGGTACTCTGAGCTCCCGAACGACTCTATCAAGAACTTCACAGAGATGGAATTGTTGTTTACCCAACGCTTCACGAGTGCCAGCGAGCGTACCCCGATAACGGCATTGATCAATGCCAGGGTAAAGCCGGGCGAAACATGGGTCCAATATGCTATACGGTGGCATAATTTATGGTCAAAATGCGAGCAGCATATAGAAGAAGCTCCCGCGGTGGGAATGTTTGTGGGAACTCTAGACCCTCATGCAACTATCTCCCAGTTCATGATGTTCTTTAAGCCGACCACGTTTCACGCTTTGATCGACAAGTTGGCCCAGATGGACCAGATGGGTCACAGACCGTCTCCCCCGAAGCCAGAACCCCGGAATGACAAGGGTAAAGGGAAGGCAACCTTCGTTGCGAACGCTCAGCAGCAGCCCAGTAACCTAAAGCTGGCGGATCAGCTGGAAGAAAGACGGCGGTATTATAATGAGAAGATGAAGCGTCCCTGCTCGTTCCCAAGGGACAAGATGAAACAGTTATTCGAGCTGGCAGTACGCAACAGGCTTATAAACTTGCCAAATCCAAGGCGACCGCCACAACCCACTGAGGTGAATAACCCCAACTATTGCCCTTACCATCAAACGGTAAGCCATCCGATTGAGGATTGCTTCATTTTCAAAGGATGGATTGAAGATCAATACCTCCAGGGAAAGTTTGCGCTGTCCGAAAAATGGAAGGTGAACCCGCCAAAGCCGCATGCTCCTAAGAAAGCAGATACACCGGGGGCAACCTGTTCCTTTATTGAAGAAGCTCCATGGGAGGTCGTGCTATCAGTTAAAACCAAAAGGATGCTGAGTGACCTTCATGCGTGCCCGGCGGTCGAGTGGAAGAACCCGCTTGAACCTCAAATTATCGAAGGGATGCTAAAGCCACGTCCAACTATAAAAATCGGTGGTGAAAGCCCAAGTACTCACACCCAACCGTCAAAATCTTCGAGGAAAAAGAAGAAGAAGTCCAGGAAGTCCGTGAAGCCTGGAGACAAGCGCACGAATTTGCAGAAACAGATTGATGCGCTGGACGAGTACAATCAAAAGGCACGGAATCCCGTCACACTACAAGAGTTCTTTAACCACGTCTTTCAGGAGGAAGATGATGGAGAAAGCTCGTCAGATGAATCTGAGGGATATGTGGCGAGTTGGCATGTGATTTCCCACTCGGAAGATGAGAAAACTTCTGGCACTGAGAAACTGGGGGCACAGCCTGAGCCAGAACTTGTATGGCCAACAGATGAAATGATCGACGCCTTTCTAAACGAGATTCTTTTGAAGACTAAAGCCGATCAGGAGCGTGAGATGGATGCATCGGAAGGAGCCAAGCGCAGGAGACTAAACGAAAAAGTCGAAGCACTCCCGCCAGATCAAAAGACATCTGATACGAATAAAAACAAGTACAAGACGAGAAAGAGGTTCGCCAAAGCCATGTCAGTAGGGATGAAGCTACCACCTTCGGAAGAGAACGCGTTCGATGGGGCGGAGAGGCACCCTAATTATTGCTCATATCATCGAAAAATTTCACACCCTACGGAGGAGTGCGACGCCTTTAGGATATGGTGGCAGGGATATGTTGCTCACCGGCAACATTTTAAGCGCATGAAACGCAGAACTCGTCGGGAGCAAAGAAGTACAACCGACAGGCACAAAAGAATTACCGGCAGCTGTTGCGTGGTCAACGCCGGAGGATCACAAGTTCTCACCTTTGGGAGTGACTCTGATGAGGAAATGGTTCTGGGCCCTCTCTTTAAAGAATCCGTTTTAGGGAAAGAAGAAGAACCAGAGGCCTGCGAAAACATTCAGCTGCGCAATCGCACGCTCCTAGAAAAGAATCTTGGGCCCGCAAATAGAAAAGATAAGGGAAAGGGGAAGGTCACTGGGGATATCGCCTTAGATGACCAAGTCCTGAAAGAGCTGACTGCCAAGGACCCTCCCAGGAAGGATAAGGTGGACTACAACATCCCAGCGCACCTAAGGAAGCTACCTTCTCAGCTCAGCATTCTCGATGCCCTCCTATTATCAAAAGAAGCGCGAGATTCATTAATTAAGGCGTTACAAGAACCCGAGCAATTCCAAGCCTTCCTCGCCGAAGAAAGGATGAAGAATGAAATGGAAGAAGTGCATACGGCCGACATCACTTTCGGTGACGAAGACCTTCTCCTCAGGACGTGCGACCACAACCGTCCCCTATATATCTCTGGATACTGCCATGATATCAAGATAGGCAAGATCCTGTTGGATAATGGATCCTCCGTCAATCTCCTTAATGTCCGGGTGTTGAAGGAAATCTGCATGAGTGTGCAACACCTCGCTCGTGACAAAATTACCATCTCCGGTTTCGACTCCCAGTCGTCGCGGACTCTCGGATCCGTGATATTAACATTAAGCTTTGGACTACTCGTCACGGACATCAAATTTCACGTCATTGACGCCAAGACCTGCTACAACGCCTTGCTCGGTTGTCCTTGGTTACATGAATACAACATCATCCCTTCTACACAGCATCAGTGTATGAAGTACTTCAAGGATGGCTTCGAATATACCGTAACAGGCGAGCTGAACCCATTTTCCGTAAACGAAGTCCGCAAGTACGAAGATGCGAAGTACTTTTTTCCAGACTTCGAGGATACAGAAAAGTGTCGCAAGCCGGAGAACAAAGCCGCCGCCATCATCCCTGTTTTCAGGAGCGATATCGAAGAAGAAGAAGAGATAGTTTATGCTGGGCCGTCTCGACGCAACAACCCGGGAATGTCCACCCCCATGTTGATCTTCGGAAGTGACTCGGAAGATGATGTTAATGCCGTGTTCTCCAGTCGGCCGTCAATACAAACATCCCCTAGCGATGATCTGAGTTTGCAAATCACCATGGTGCCGCGGAAACACTACAAGGATCTCGATGCACTTCAAGCTTACAATGTGTGGGACCTGCAGACGTTTTACATCCCTCCCAGGCGAAAGGGTGAAAAGGTGATCCTATTCTACCAATCCACAGAAATGAGAGTGGAGAAGGAGATATGGCATGGCGCGGATGCTACACTCGACAGATTCCAACCCATCCGTTTGCCCAGATATTACACAAACGGACTAAAGAGCCTATTGAAGCGCCAAGGGGTACCCTTAAAACAGACTGTTCGACAAACTCGATTCTACAGCAGGATTTGGGATGTCCCTGGAACTCAGCACAAATTGCCCAACGGGAGAATGGAGACCCTTAGGCTAGGATATATGAGCTCCGGGAAACGGGAGCGAGTCCACGATAGCAACGCCATATATAACTTCGATGAGGAGGAGGACGCCCTGTCAAGCAATGCCAACCCCTTATCAAAACTGGATCCCGTAAGCGAAGTGCCGAGTCCGTCATTTGAAGAACAAGTGGACAAGTTTATCAGGAAAGCAGGTCAAAAGGCTCGGGAAGACCACAACCGCGAGATGGCTATCTACGAGAAGGTCAGGACGCAACGTCTATTTCAACAGGCTGCAAAAGATAAAGATACTCCTCCCTGTCAACCCGTTGTACAAAAGGCCCGACGCAGAGGCAGAAGTAAGTCAAGAGGCGGAAAAAGGAGTCGAAAACAGCGGCGCAGGATTAGAGAGTCGTGTGATCAGGCATTGCGCGGTCCGGATTTGTCCCTCATGAAGAAGATGAGTCGAGCGTATTCCTTCCCCCGAGACAAGACGAAGAAGCTACTCGAGCTCGCCATAAAACATCAAATGATCGCACTTCCGGAGTCTAAGCACCCTGAGCAAGTTAACGAGGTTTCTCATTCGGGCTATTGCTCTTATCACCGAGCCATAGGACACCCTATCGAAGACTGCTTCAAATTCAAGAACTGGGTCGAAGACCAGTACCAGCAAGGCAGATTTGCTTTATCCAGCAGCTGGAGGGTAACGCCGCCACAAAAGCACGAACCCAAAGCCGCAAGAGCAGAGCCAGATCCACATCGGTCTTGGAAGCGGATTCTCATCTGTTACATGATTACAATATTAAAAGAAGAGCCCGAGGACATAGACGAGTTCCCTTGGTGCTTCGAAAACAATGACAATGAGGTAATCTCAGAATTTCCACCGGCTCCGAAAGAACTGGAAGATGGCATACATACTACTGCAGATAACCTCAAGAAGATTGAGTTGGGATCGGCAGACGATCCGCGACCGACATTCGTCAGCGAACTGCTATCTGAAGAAAGGGTGGCTGCGTTAAAGGACGTGCTTCTACAGCATAGAGATTGCTTCGCGTGGAACTATTTCGAGATGCCAGGATTAGATCCAGAGATTGCGGTACATAAATTAGCAATATCACCGGATATCAAGCCAGTCAAACAGGCGCCGAGACGGATGCGGCTCGAGCTTGAAATGAGCATTAACGCCGAAGTTAAGAAACTAATCGATTCCGGGTTTATCCAGGAGGTACAGTATCCTGATTGGGTCGCCAACATCGTCCTGGTGATGAAGAAAAATAGGACGTGCGCATATGCGTGGATTTCAGGGATCTCAATAAAGCCTGCCCGAAGGACGATTTCTCAGTACCGGTAACCGAGCTAATGATAGATAACACGTCCACTCACGAGGTTTTCCCCTTTATGGACGGTTCATCAAGGTACAATCAGATAAAGATGCATCCCGAAGACCAGAAGCACACCGCCTTCAGGACTCCTTTGGGTATATTCTGCTACAAGGTGATGCCCTTCGGTTTAAAGAACGCCGGTGCCACCTATCAAAGGTCCATGACAAAGATCTTCGATGATCTCATACATGAAATCGTCGAGTGCTATATCGATGACCTCGTAGTGAATAGCATGTCATACGAAGAGCATTTAGAGCATCTGAAGACCGTATTTCAGCGCCTTCGGCAATATAATTTGAAGATGAATCCCCTCAAATGCGCGTTCGGAGTCTCCTCGGGTAAATTCCTGGGATTCATCATCCGACACCGAGGTATCGAAATAGATCCATCCAAGATCAAGGCGATCATGGAAATGCCACCCCTAAGGATTCTCAAACAGCTACGGTCTCTCCAGGGGAAGCTCGCGTATATCTGGTGGTTTATCGCCAACCTATCAGGCAAGTGCCGTCCTTACAGTCACCTGATGAAGAAGGGAACCCCGTTCGTCTGGGACCAAAAGTGCCAGAGCGCGCTAGATGAAATCAAGCAGTATCTGCAGAACCCGCCGGTGTTAGCTGCTCCAGTCAAGGGAAAGCCCCTTATTCTTTATACAATAGCCCTTGAGGATTCCTTGGGCACATTATGGGCGTAAGAGAATGACCAGGGGAAAGAAAGAGAACTCTACTACTTAAGTCGAGTTCTTCTGGGGGCAGAAAGCAACTATTCTCCCATTGAAAAACACTGCCTGGCATTGATCTTTGCGATAACAAAGCTCAGGCACTACGCATTGGCACATGAAGTCCGTCTCATTTCGAAGGTGGATCCTCTTAAATATTTAATGTCGAAGGCCATATTGACGGGGAGACTTGCTAAATGGGCCTTGCTCTTGATGGAGTTTTCAATAACCTATCAGCCTCTCAAGGCAGTGAAAGGCCAAGCCATCGCCGACTTCCTTGCTGAGCACCCGGTACCTGCCGGTTCACCTCTAAACTGCGATTTGCCGGACGAACATGCGTTTGACGCGATCGACGGTGGTGATACTCGATGAGAACTTTATTTTGATGGAGCGTCCTCCGTAAAGAAGCGCAAACAAAGTGCCCCAATGATCAAATCAGGGGTAGGCCTCATCTTCGTAACTCCACAAGGAGGGATAATGTGCTTTGCTTTCTCCTTAACAGAACGAGGACGAACAATGAAGCCGAATACGAAGCTTTGATAGCAGGCCTCGAGATCTCCATTGACATGGGAATTGAAAACCTCCTCATATACGGGGATTCTCAACTGGTCGTTAGTCAAGTAAACGGCGACTACCAAACGTGTAAACCGGAGTTGGTGAGGTACGGTGAAAAGGTGCAACAACTGTTGACCCAGATTCCCTCCCATAGTTTGGAAAGCATACCACGCGTGGAAAATAGCAAAGCGGACGCGTTAGATAAGCTTGCTAAAGAACTGGCTGACGAGAACCTCGATGACGTCAGAATCGTGGTACAAAACCGTCGAGTGCTCGCCCCAGCAGAAATATCTCTGGAATCTTCCGAAGAAAAGGGAGCGACTGAGAAGGCGCCCTTACAAATAAAAGAATGATAAAAGGCTGAGGATTGGAGGGAAGTCTTCATAGACTACTTTAAGTCCCACCGAATCCCCAAAGAAGTGTCCTCAAGACATCAGCTCATGAAACGAGCTCTATCTTTCGCTTTCGTCAATGATACTCTGTATAAGAGGACGTTTGATTCTCTGTGGCTGAGATGTTTAGGACCTGATGAAGCAGAAAGAGTCGTTCAGGAAGTTCATGACGGAATCTGTGGTTCTCATCAAGCAGGCCCGAAGATGAAGGTAAAGATCAAACGGATGGGCTACTACTGGCCCACAATGATTCAGGATTGCCTCGAATATGCAAAGCAATGTCACTCATGCCAAATCCACGGGGATTTCATCCACCAGCATCCGAATCCACTACATCCAACGGTGGCCAGCTGGCCGTTCAAGATGTGGGGAACTGACATAGTCGGTCCCATCGAACCGGCATCGTCTAGAGGACATCGTTTCATCCTGGCAACGACTGATTACTTCTCCCAATGGGCGGAAGCAGTACCGTTGAGGGAAGTGAAGACGGAGAATATTCTCCACTTTTTCATAACGCACGTCATTTATCGGTTTGGAACTCCACGGCGGATTATCTCCGATAACGGGCCAGCCTACAGAAGCCATAAGATTAGCCGCTTAGCGTAATAGCATAATATAGAATGTAGATACTCCTCAGTTTATAATCCACGAGCTAACGGTCTGGCTGAGGCCTTCAATAAGACCTTGACAAAGATCATTAAAAAGACGGTGTCCCGAAATAAGAAGGACTGGCACGAGAGACTGCAAGAGGCTCTTTGGGCATATCGAACTACGTTCAAGACGGCCACGAACACGACGCCATACGCATTGGTATTCGGTACGGAAGCAGTACTCCCCCTCGAGATAGAGCTACCTTCTCTACGAGTGGCAGTCCACTACGAGTTGACAGACGAAGAAAATGCTCGCCTTCGACTTGAGGAGCTTGATGCCCTCGATGAAACCCGGCTCATAGCGCAACAAAATATGGAAGCTTATAAAGCAAAGATGACGCGCTCGTATGAAAGATCGACCAGGCCGAGGACATTCCACCAAGGCGAACTCGTGTTAATGGTCAAAAGGCCTATGATCCCCAATCGCGCCAAGTGAGGAAAATTCGAGCCGAACTACGAAGGCCCGTACATCATAGACAAGGTCTATCAGGGTGGAGCCTATCTACTTATGGATATGCACGGTGAAAGGCCTTTCAGGCCGATAAACGACCGCTTCCTAAAGAAATACTACGCTTAATGAGCCACAGCCTAGGTCAATGATAGATGACGACGACTATTTCCGCTCGCTATCTTCCTAAGCTCAAGCTCTATAAGTAGTAGCCGACCCTCTCAATGACGGACCGAAACGTTCTTAAACTAACGACGGACCGAAACGTCCTTAAACTAACGACGGACCAAAATGTCCTTAAAACTACTACCGCAGCATCCTTAGGCTGACGAGATAAATAAAAAAAATAAAAATAATAAAAATAAAAAAAAGGTATGTCCATTAGAAAGAAGGGCACGGATGAAAACCCGAAAGGGCTCCGTGAGTAAAAACAGCAGGGCTACCGGCGAGTATTCGTGAAAACCCGAAAGGGCGCGACCTCGTAAAAAAAATAAAATAAAAATAAAAAAATAATAAAATAAAAAAAATAGTATGTCCATATGCAAGAAGGGCACGGATGAAAACCCGAAAGGGCTCCGTGAGTAAAAACAGCAGGGCTACCGGCGAGTGTTTGTGAAAACCCGAAAGGGCGCAACCTCGTTAAAGGACACTTGCAGGGTCCTCACGACCTTGTAAGTAGAAACCACCCGCGTGGGATCCTTACGACTCATAAGGGAGCGACACACTTAGGGATCCCCACGATTCCTAAGGAAAAAAAATACACTTACGAGATCCTCACGACTCGTAAGGAGAACTCTCTTACGGGACCCTCACGGCTCATAAGATTTGAAAGTCTTAAGTTACAGAAATCTAAAACTGTTCTTAAGCAAATCCCCCACAACCTTCGATATTGCCCTACAAGTGGCTCAATACTGACCCTTGTATACAATCCACGGGCGCGAATAAACATTTCCCCAGCAAAGTCCCACCCGTGACTAGGGGTATGTCCATATGGTGAACAACCCTTATAAGTCCTCTCGGCTTATAAGGAGAAACCCTCTTGTAGGATCCTTACGACTTACAGAGGAACATACACTTAGGAATCCTCGCGATTCCTAGGGAGAAAATACACCTACAAGATCCTCACGACTTGTAGGAAGAAATACCTTTGTGAGACCCTTACGGCTCATGAAGTCAAAAGCCTTAGTCGACAGGACCCTAACCCTGTTTGCTAAGCCACCTTTGTTCAACATCGACAGAGGCAAATGATGATTCGCTCTTGGCCATATCCCAGTTGTAGTGCCGAAATCAGTGTCTAATTTCAGGTTTATGGCGAAAAGCCAGTAGGCCGCACGTGCATACGAAACAGCCGAAATGATGGGGCAACTTGCAATAAAAAACAGCAAGTAAAAATGTATGCATAAAAAATAGACGAAATGATGGGGCAACTCGCAATAAAAAGCAGCGAGTAAAAATGAAATAAATAGCCGAAATGATTGGGCACCGCGAAAAATAGCCAAAATGATAGGGCAATCGCGACCTTCGCGATATAAAAGCTGAAATGATAGAGCATCGCGGAAAAAGAAATAAAAAAAAGTTTTAATTTATGCCCTACAGGTGATGTTCCATCACTCCCTGTATACAATCCAAGGGCGTAAGCAAAGAAGTGATCACATGTCCCCCAGGTTTCATCAAAGAAAGGAGTCAAATCTCGACGGGCCGCAAGCGACCTAGAGATCATCCCAACACTTGTCGCGTAACAACGGACACAACTTCAAGCAAAGCGGAACAGCAGCAACCCCCCAGTTCCATGGCTCGACGATACACATATCACCAACAGTCAAACCTCCATTCCGTGAAATGCGAATACAATCGGCAAAATTCCTGGTTACGTGGAACGCGGATAACGTCACTCTTTGACCCCGTGGAAAGCGTCCAGAGAGGATCCTGGTCCTCGCAGAGCACGGCAGTGAACCCGTGTGAAGCATCCAGAGCGGAGCCTAGTCCTCACAGAGCACGGCAGTGAACCCATGGGAAGCATCTAGTGTAAAATTCCTGGTTACGTGGAACGCGGATAACGTCACTCTTTGACCCCGTGGAAAACGTCCAGAGCGGATCCTGGTCCTCGCAGAGCACGGCAGTGAACCCGTGTGAAGCATCCAGAGCGGAGCCTAGTCCTCGCCGAACACGGCAGTGAACCCATGGGAAGCATCTAGTGCAAAATTCCTGGTTACGTGGAACGCGGATAACGTCACTCTTTGACCCCGTGGAAAGCGTCCAGAGCGGATCCTGGTCCTCGCAGAGCACGGCAGTGAACCAGTGTGAAGCATCCAGAGCGGAGCCTAGTCCTCGCCGAACACGGCAGTGAACCCGTGTGAAGCATCTAGTGCAAAATTCCTGGTTACGTAGAACGCGGATAACGTCATTCTTTGACCCTGTGGAAAACGTCCAGAGCGGATCCTGGTCCTCGCAGAGCACGGCAATGAACCCGTGTGAAGTATCCAGAGTGGAGCCTAGTCCTCGCCAAACACGGTAGTGAACCCGTATGAAGCATCTAGTGCAAAATTCCTGGTTACGTGGAACGCGGATAACGTCACTCTTTGACCCTGTGGAAAACGTCCAGAGCGGATCCTGGTCCTCGCAGAGCACGGCAGTGAACCCGTGTGAAGCATCCAGAGCGGAGCCTAGTCCTCGCCGAGCACGGCAGTGAACCCGTGTGAAGCATCTAGTGCAAAATTCCGGGTTACGTGGAACGCGGATAACGTCACTCTTTGACCCCGCGGAAAACGCCCAGAGTGGAGCCTGGTCCTTGCCAAGCAGGGCAGTGAACCCGTGTGAAGCATCCAGAGCAAACACCGGACTGTGGAGTCCTTAAAATCCACGGACTATGATGTCCTTAACCTTGACCGTGATGTCTTAAAACTTACAATCAACCAACCTGATTCTATATTGGTGCCACCTCAGTTTAGGGGTACATCTCTTCACTCCTTTGATATATGGCGTTGTAATTCCTCAACGTCTTCAAAGAGGTGACGGGTCCCCGCAACCAAACATCGGACTGTGGAGTCCTTAAATCCTCGGACTATGACGTCCTTAACCTTGACCGTGATGTCTTAAAACTAACATCGGACTGTGGAGTCCTTAAATCCACGGACTATGACGTCCTTAACCTTGACCGTGATGTCTTAAAACTAACAACGGATTGTGGAGTCCTTAAATCCACGGACTATGACGTCCTTAACCTTGACCGTGATGTCTTAAAACTAACATCGGACTGTGGAGTCCTTAAATCCACGGACTATAAAGTCCTTAACCTTGACCGTGGCATCTTTAAACTATGATACCTTGAGCGACCCCTGACCCCGTGAAACACGGATAAGGGCGACCACATCCAGCACTTGCAGGTCCTCACGACCTGCAAGGAAGAAAACTCTCTTGTGAGATCCGTACGACTCTCAAGGGAAAAACCCGCTTAGGAATCCTCACGATTCTTAAGAAGGACTTACACCTATGGGATCCTCTCGACCTGTAGGGAAAAAAAAACTCTTTATGAGACCCTCATGGCTCATAAAGTGCAAAAATCTTAGGAAGCAGATCTTAACCCTGAATCCTAAGCCATCGCTGCCCTGCAAGTAGGCCAAGATAAATTGTCCACAGAATACATTCAATAAAAGAGACACGTCATTGAGAAGAAAAATGTATCTTTTATTCATAAACCAAAATGGATACCGAGTACAATTCGTGAAAGAACAAAAGAAAATACTCTCATCTATGAGTATATACAAGAAGGAAGGAAAAGATACAAATGTTTCAAGCCGGCGGGCGATTTAGTAGCTTGATCATCTCATCCTGCTTTTGTTGGGCCACGGCCTCATGATTTAAGATCGCCAAAAGACGGGCCTCCGCCTGAGCCTGCTGGGCCAGATACGAAGCGAGCCGGCCTTCAAGCTCTTTTTCGGTGGCCTTATGAGACTCGACCCTCTCATGAGTGAATGTAGCAGCTTTATCAAGAGTCACCACCTCCCTGATAGACTCTTGAAGCACCCGCCAGAGTTCATACGCTTTGTTGTCCTTGGCAGTAAGACTCGCCTGAAGTTCGCTCAGCGCTTTAGAAGCCAGCTCCCTCTCCGAGAATTTGCGGCCAAGCCTCCCCTCGCACGATGTCATGTTCGCCGCGCACCGTGCTATCAGCCCCCGCAAGTCCGCCTTTGCAGCCATGACCTCCGAGGAAAGACGGGAACATTCAAGTGTGTGCAAGCAACCCTCCACCTGCCGACAGAACTCCACCCAGACTCGCACCACCTCTTCGCTATGGTAGGTGGCAAGAAAAGGAAGAGAACCGTTAGCCTTGGCAGCAAATGCTTTAGCTGTGGTTGCACTGCCAGCACAAAGCTCCTCAATCAAAGACGACAGGGAGACAAGGCTCAATTGGGCCAAGCGTTCTGAAGCTTGCAAAGCATAAGGGCCGGGCGGCATAACGACACGCGATTCCAACGCTATTGGAGCTGGCAAGGCTGTTCAGAGTTGAAAAATATTAGTAAGACTCTTAAGCAAAGGAACAAGTGAGGCTATACCGGTATGTCACTTACCTACGGTCATGCAAATAGGAGCTGAGGGTTCCCCTGGCCCTTCGAGAACCTCGACCTCATCATCGGCCTCCAAAACTGTAGAGAACATCAATGTCAATACGCCAAATAACAATGATGCTATGAGAAGTGATGAACAACACTCACCTTGTCCAGACGAGAGGACGATGCGTTGAGGAGATATCGCCTGCGGAGCGGCCATTTCCAAAAGACGCTGGAAGGACTGCCGAGGAGATAGATCGACAATGGAGGCAGCCGGTCCACGCAATTCAGAAAAGACAAAAGAGTTCAGCTAACAGAAAGATTACTAGCTCAAAACGTGGAAGGTTACCTTCGACACTCTTCCCATTCTGAGCCGGGGGGATAGCAGCTTCAGCGGCCTCTGTTGTAACTTCAGGCTCCAACAAAGGGAGGGTAGTCCCGACTACCTCCATCTCAGCCTCTGGGCCGCCTTCGGGAAGAGCTGTTGGAGCGGTAGCCTCCAAAGGAGCCTCCCCCAAAGGGGCAAGCATACCCTGATCAAGATCCGCCGCTGGAGGCTCTACCATAAGAGGAGCAGCCTCATCAGCCCCCTCCACATCGAGCAATGCTTCATCGGGAATTTCGGCAGGCTTCAGCTTCAATGAGCCCGTAGGGAGCTCCCCCAGCGTCGAAGATTCTGCGCAATTCAAATAAGAATAAGGATACGCATATACAGGCATAAATAATCTGAAAAAACTACAAAAAAGAACAACAACGTACCGATGCACAAAGAAGCCCTCAATATGGCATCTTCAAGCCGCTGCTCCTTCTCAAGGAGGCGTGCTCGCCGGGGTTCAAGGATAGACTTATGGCCGCCGGTCCATAAAGAGAGTGCGTCCGCTGCGTCTTCTGAAGCGGCCTGCTTCAAGGCCCTTTCTCCCCATTCCTTCAAAGGACCGATAAACCGCCGCCGAATCCACGAAGGGTCTTCGTAAAAGATTACAGCGGGATAGGGCTTCTTCGGAACCCTGGCATTATGAGACTCGTCTTTGGAGCGCCGTATGGCCTCGGCCAACTGTTCGGCCTCCTCATCAGCCGAACTCGGGAAAAGAAGTCCAGCGTCTGACTCTTGCAAGGCCAATGGTTCATCTTCAAGAATAGGCTCAGACTCCGCCAAAGAATCGAGCAAATTGGTGGTCACTTTCTTCCGCCGCTTGGACCCAGAGCTGGCCGCCGAGGATGACCGCTTCCTCCCTCGCGGAGCCTTAGGGTGGCGCCGACCCACATCGCCTTCGACACCCTCATCCCTATCACCCTCGCCCGGTGCCACGACCGAGGATGACACTGCCATTGTCGATGCCATGGGGGGCGGTGCTGCCACAGGCGGTGGTGCTACTACTGGGGCCCTTCTACCCCGCGATCGGGAACCTAGGGGCATACCAGCCGTTGGAGTAAGGTCTACCTCCGATTCTCCTGGGATGAGCGCACTGCCGGTATCCCTTAGAGGGAAGCGGACCGGAGCCCTCGGTCGCAGATTAGCTCCTGGAACCAGAGGAGGGGCGTCGTGACAAAGAAGCACCCTCCTTTCCTCAAGAATAATTGGGTTGATCCGATGAAGATACCAACCCGTAAACGCGCCCACACACCGGGGCATGTACTCAGCTTTAGGGACCATGAAGTGGGAGCCGGTGTTTAGCCTCATGAAATGATGAGCGGCATCGCGAACGGCATCGAGCGAAGGGATCGGGGCGACTATAAAAGCCTCGAAAGGAACACCCTGGTCGTATCCAAGCTGTCGGGCGAATTGATGCGGATTGTACCGCATGAAAAAAGCTGCACTGTCCTGGCGAAACACCAAGTAGCCTGGTCTAATAGTATACAAGTGCGCGGCCTCCCGAGGCATCAAAGAAGGTGCGTTGTCTTTTGACAGATCCCAGAGTTGTTGAACTGGACCTGAGGGAGTAGACAAGACCCGATCATTAAAAACCATCCCGCCAGCGGCAGCTTAAGGTGAAATCAGCACCCGAATAGCCCCAAATTGGGTCGGGTCAGCGGCAGAAGCATCCACCAATCGCATAAGTCGCGGGAAGGGATAGGCGTCGTAAAATGCGGGCCTCTGATGCATAGCGAAAGCCCCCAGCACATGCATTTCGATCCAGGACGTGAAATAATGAAGCGAAAAGTTTACTACATCCACGCCGGGAGTAGAGGTATTAGCTGCGGTGCCCAACCCGTGATAAAGATGCGCCAACGCCGGGATACCGACGGCCAACCGTGTCCCCTCAGCTATACAATGAGCCGGGTAGATAACCGAAGCCCTCATAAAACGACGATGCATGGGGATGACAAACCAATTGAGCCAGACACTGACAAATCCCACGAAGAATGTCTCCCCATCCATGCCGGGAGCTGCAATGGATTCAAAAGACGTTGGTGACATAATAGGGATGTAGTACTGTGGTAGATCCGATTCAGTGGTCGGCAGCTTTTTCGGACCAAACCCAAAGGGGTCCCTAATGTTGGCGAACTTCGGGGTTGTCTTGGTCAAGACGTCCTCGCGAAGGAAACGAGCAATGAAGAACTTGAAAGAAACACCCTGCTCTTCGGATTCGGTGAATAATCGGTCGAAGATACCTAGCGCCTTGATCAAACTGGGACGCTTGTGGTGGACGGCATTCTCGGCAGACAGGCCGTCAACCGGGGCGGGCTCGGGCTCAAAGATGTACTCGTCAGAGGGCAGCAACTCCTCATACAGACTACCCCTTATTGGCAACCCCGAGATGTCATAGAATTCTGCCAGAGAGATCGAGACTTCGCGGTCCCCTAAAAGGAAAGTGTTAGTGGGAAGGTTCCACTGGTTCAGGAACGCCTTAACCCACCAAACATGCGGGGATTGGTAGTGAAAGAGCGACGCGTAGATCGCCTGGTAAAACCCGACCTTCTGCAGCCTCGCGTGATGGGCGGACAGGATGTAGCGAGCCCAAAGAAGGTATCCCGTAGGATGTCGAGGGGTGAGCCCTATCTTGTTGATTTGTCCCCATGGTTGGGCCTCACCCTGGCAAATGCGCCGCCCCAGAATGTCTATAGCCGGGATCGGATGGTTCGGAATACCGGTCGTCGAAGGCTCGAGCCTCCCCGTTGGAGTCCAGTTGGGCATCTCCACAGCAAAGACTGTCCTCGGAGGGTCCATCGGCAAAAACGGGAAAGTAGGCTCTGTTGGTATTGCGCAGAGGAAACTTCGGCGACCCCGAATAATATGGCTGTACCAAGTTCCCCATAGAAGAAAGTTGGTACAGTTCGGGTCATGAGCCCGGATCATCGCCATCGCTTCCTCATCGGACGGTGATTGAGGAAAAATGGCCTCCGAACGGGTAAAGGGAAAACACGGAGCAGAAGCCATCGCATCTGAAATCGAATGGAAGAAGACCGTCAAAAGCAAAGTCAGCAATATATATCCATGCATGAACATGAAGACTAGTTGAAGAAAACAACTGTAGACTTTTTTTTGGGACCATTGGCTACAAAACACATGGGCCCCACAGAATCAAGATGACGGCTCGTTAATAATGAGACCAAGCAGTTGCAATAAGACAGAGGGGATACCCTCATTAAGTAAAAAGTAGGTTTCAAGTGGCCCTGCACATCCCCTAGAAGACAAATCTACCTCGGACTCTATAACAAATCAAACGGGATCAAGGGAATTAAATTCCCACAGAAGATATCGTTGCAAACTTCTGTTCCATTAATTGCAGAAGGACAACCTCGGGCCAAGAGACCCTAAGAAGCCTCCATGTGAAGAAACCAAGTTCTTCATAGGAATTAAATTCTTTATTAAGAAAAGGGAATTAAATTCCCAAAAGCATTTTTTCTGTGAACGGGGTTAAGCTCCATGGATTATCACCATTATTCCCCTAAAGATCATCTAAACCCTAAGAGATCTACTTTTGAAGGCTAAAATGGTTTCATACTTTAGTTAAAAAGCTTGAAGAAAAATGGGTTCTTTGTTAAAAAAGGGTAAAAACCCTTGTTTTGGATTTAAAATCCAGAGGAATGTGAGTGTTCATCGTTTGTTCAAGGACATTACCTGAGGAAAAGAGTCTTCCTGAACAGAGTTAAACTCTGAAAAGGTTTCAACGCAGAGAACTAAGCTCTGGAAGAAGAGAATTAAATTCTCAGAAAAGTTTGCAAAAGGAGGAAGACAGGCAAAGCGGAGGCGTCTTTGAAATGACCCCAATATTTATAGGAAGTGATGGAAACGCTTCATCTCCCCAAATCCCTAGAGGAATCCAACGGTCATAAAAAGTGACAGCGTTGCACTCACGTGCAGACACGTGAGAACAACGCTGTGGGGGCATTTGTTTCCTGATTTAAAATCAGGAAAGCCTACGGAAGAGGCATCACGTGCTAACATGTGACCAGCAGTCACGTGTTGGCACGTGACATTTAAAAGCAGCGGCAAAGGCACATCAGTTCCCTGATCAAATCAAGAAAAAGGCTTCAGAAAAGGTCACGTGCTCACACGTGACCAGGGGTCACGTGTTGGCACGTGACGGCTGAACAGCGGCTAGGAGACAAAGCGCAGAAAGCAGAGGAAAGCTCATTCCAAGGGGTCACGTGCCTACACGTGACCAGGGGTCACGTGCCTACACGTGACCACACGTCACGTGGCCACACGTGACCAAGGGTCACGTGGCCACACGTGACCGGCTTTCAAAGCCTATTTATTTAACAGAATCAAATTCTGAAGAGATCATTCAAATCTTTCTAAAGGAGAATGATTATTTGGAACCGATTGGATTAAAGATTTAATGATCACCTATCTGTGGAAAAATCTTGAACTTGGAAAGATTTCCCCTTTAAAATCTAACTGAAATAACAAAGGGAAATCTCTGGATTTAAAATCCAGTGGTGAATAAAATTCACCTAATAATCCAAAGGACAAGATGAATGATGAATGCAAATCAAATCTCTGAATGAATACAAATCAAATCCCTCAATGAAAGATTCATCAAAACTAATTGATTCTGCTTCTTCTCCTATAAATAGGAGCCAAGAGAGACATACAGAGATCGATACATATAGAGAGAGAAAAATAGAGTCTTGAGACTCTGGAAGAATTTGATCTTCTGCAGAAGAAAATCCTAGGTAAGAAAGGGAAGGCCCTTAAAAGAGAATTTAATTCTAAAAAGAGTTTAACTCTTAAAAAGAAGAACATGGTTCTCTCTTTAGTGGAGGATCTGCAAAGTGCACATCTCCCCTTGAATTGAGAATTTAATTCTCATTAGGTTGAGATCCTGCCATGCAGATCCAAAGCATAGAGAGGGAATGGAAGTTTGAGAATTTAATTCTCACAAAATTATAGGAATTTAATTCCTTTAAGATAAAATTAGGGTTTGACCCTATGTTATAGGAGTTTAATTCCTTCAGAATGAACAGAATCAGGGTTTAACCCTAGTTAAGAACTTAGTTCTGTCAAAATAACAGGAATTTAATTCCCTTAAGAAAGAAGAAATTAGGGTTTCACCCTATGAAAGAATCTTATTCCTCAGAATATAAATTAGGGTTTAACCCTATTTAAGAATAATTCTCTAAAAGAGAATGGGAATATAATTCCTCTAAAGCTTTTATTAGGGTTTAACCCTATGATAAAATTCAGTTCTTCACATATAGGAGGAATTTAATTCCTACAGGAAAATCAGAGTTCAACTCTGTCAGAGAATATAATTCTTCAGAGGAAAATAGGGATTTAATGAAGAATTTAATCAGAAATTGCAAAGAGGCAGGGTCACGTGCTACCACGTGACCCCCGGAAAGATCCACAGAGAAGGGCTTTTGAGGCAATGCCTCACGTGACCCACGTGACCCTTGGCAGAAGCTTTAATGTACAAACACTTAAATGCCCATCACGTGACAGCACACGATGCTCCAAAGTACTCAATATTCTCAGCAGAACAAATAAAGGGTGGGCGCCCTCACGTGCTACCACGTGACCCCTCTTGCCTTAGTGTTTAACACTAAATTGGAACCTCTGAATCCAGTGTTTAACACTGTTTTGCCTTAGTGTTCAACACTAATTAAAGAACTTTATTTGCAGTGTTTAAACACTGAATTTCTTAGTGTTTAACACTGAATTAAATCTCTATTAACAGAGTTTAACATTAATTTTCTTAGTGTTCGACACTAAATTAAAATCTCTGTCACCAGTGTTTAACACTGATTATTTTAGTGTTTGACACTAATTTGAGATCTCTGTTGCTTGTGTTTAACACCGATTTGTTTTAGTGTTTAACGCTAATTTGAACCCCCTGTTGCTGGTGTTTAACACTAATTTTAGCCCAATTGGCTAAGTGTCTAGAGGCAAAGCCTCTCCTCTAATGGACCAACAGAGGGCCAATATCCAAAATATGATTGGACTTAGCCCAAGCTGGCCATAAGTCCTCAACTCAAATTCAACTGAGCCAATAGGCTCATAATATAATTAATTGGTCTTGGTTCCAAATTGGGTCAAAGATTATTTAATCTACCTCGGTTTAAGGGTACATCTCTTCATTCCTTTGATACTCGGCGTTGTAATTCCTCAACGTCTTCAAAGAGGTGACGGGTCCCAATGACCACATATTGATACGGACTGTGGGGTCCTTGAACTCATGGACTATGAGGTCTTTAACCTTGACCGAGATGTCTTAAAACTAACTTTGGACTGTGGACTCCTTAAATCCATGGACTATGACGTCCTTAACCTTGATCGAGATGTCTTAAAACTAACTTTGGAATGTGGAGTCCTTAAATCCACGCACTATGAGGTCCTTAACCTTGACCGCAATGTCTTAAAACTAACATTGGACCGCAATGTCCTTAAACTACCTATGGACCACAACGTCCTTAAACTACTTATTGACCGCAACGTCACTAAACTAAACAACAGGGCTCCCTTAATAGCTCTATTGTTGGATCTAAACGATCCCGTTAAGTCGATCTTTGTCTAAAAAATAGACTAACGTGTCCTTAACAAACGTTTAAGTCGATCTTAGTCTCCAATGAGACTAACGTATCCTTAAACCCAAACCCCCAAACCCAAATCTAAGATAATACGGATTTGGACTAGTCCACGCCCTACGGGCGACGACATAACTCAGTCTCCGTGTACAATCCACGGGCAACCAAACACAAAATAAACACACACGACACTAAGTGACCATCTGGAGAAGGAGAAAGTGGTTACCGCGATGCGGTAGCATAATTAACTGCAGGGGCTTGCGCTTGCAGGGAAGAGCGTCCCCCCAATCAAAAACCCCTCAAGCGAGGGGGAATCTGACGAAGTATGCTACATCGGACGCATCCGTTTAAACCTTCGATATACGGTACCATAAATCAACTTGGCATCTTCGGAGAGGTAGACGGATAGCACCAATTAGCATCTGCCCCGAACCTCAGGCAAGATGATCACGCGTCACGCCATCTTTCGGAGGGGAACACATGCGAACAAGCTTTCGTAGAACTTAAGTCAAGGTTGACATCAGCACCTATTCTCGTCATACCGGATCAATATGGAGGATTCGAAGTGCATTGCGATGCATCCAGTAAAAGATTAGGATGTGTTCTACATCAGCACGGTAAAGTTGTGGCTTATGCTTCAAGACAGCTGAAGATCCATGAGCGCAATTATCCGACGCATGATTTGGAGTTGGCGGCCGTCATCTTTGCTCTCAAGATTTGGCGTCATTATCTACTTGGCGAACGAGTGAACATCTACACAGATCATACGAGCCTGAAGTACGTGTTTACTCAGAAGGAGTTGAATATGCAGCAGAGAAGATGGTTAGAACTCATGGCGGACTTTGACATCAACTTGCAATATCACCCAGGGAAGGTGAATGTAGTACCTGATGCTCTTAGTCGCTAACCATTAGCAATGAATCTCACCGCTCAGTGGAAGCTTCAACAAGACTTGCATCAGATGGAGATTGAAGTAGTCATGCCAGGTAATGCTTCAAGTTTGATGAATTTACAAGTTCAATCAACCATTGTCAATCAGATCAAAGCAGCTCAAGTAAGTGATGCTAAGTTGCAAAAGATCAGAGAACAAGTGGAGAATGGATTCAGAACAGATTTCATCATCCATGAAGACGGATCTTTGAGATACGGCAGCAGATTGTGTGTACCAAAAGGTCCTGTTCGGGAAGAGTTAATGAAAGAAGCTCACAGCTCTCCCTATTCAGTACACCCTGGAGGTACCAAAATGTACAAAGATCTACGTCAGAATTATTGGTGGCTTGGAATGAAGCGTGAAGTAGCCAGAAGCGTCGCAAAGTGCTTGGTATGTCAGCAAGTAAAAGCTGAACATCACAGGACTGCTGGATTACTTCAACCGTTACCAATCCTAGAATGGAAGTGGCAACATATCACGATGGACTTTGTGAACGCTCTTCCTCGCAGCACAAAGGGTAACGATGCCATATGGGTCATTGTGGATCGACTCATAAAGTCGGCTCACTTCATCCCATTTCGAGTCCAATCTACTGAGACACTAGCAAAGAAGTACATAGAGGTAATAATCTAATTTAGATTTAAAACTCTTCATAATATACTATCTCTGATACCCATGAACTCATACAGGAAATTGTGAGACTCCATGGAGTACCGGTCTGTATTGTCTCCGATCGTGACACCAGGTTCCGATCGCAATTTTGGCAGAGTCTGCAAGCAAGCTTGGGAACAAGTCTGAACTTCAGCACGGCTTATCATCCACAAACAGATGGTCAGTCGGAACGAACTATTCAGATCTTGGAGGATATGCTCAGATCATGTATGTTAGACTTCAAAGGATCGTGGGAAGATCACCTACATCTTGTGGAGTTTTCGTACAATAAAAGCTACCAAGCAAGCATAGGAATGGCACCTTTTGCAGCACTGTATGGAAGGAAGTGACGATCGCCATTAAGTTGTGATGACGTCGGAGATAGGGAACTTCTTGGACCGGAGATGATAGTAGAGACTGTTGATGTGGTCCGTACTATCAGGGAAAGGATGCGCATAGCCCAAGGTCGACAGAAGCACTGGGCTGATGCAAAGAGACGACACTTGGAGTTCCAGCCAGGAGATCACGTATTCCTGAAAATATCTCCGAACCGCGGAGTGATCCGTTTTGGAAGATGGGGTAAGTTGAGTCCGAGATACATTGGACCATTCGACATACTCGAACGAGTCGGTGAAATGGCATACCGCTTAGCGCTTCCACCTTCATTGGAAGGAGTGCATAATGTGTTCCATATATCCCAATTCAGAAAGTATGTAAGTGACCCCAGCCATGTTCTCGATCATTCCGAGCTCACTATACAGCCCGACTTGTCTTATGAGCAACAGCCTGTGGAAATCCTGGACAGGAAAGAGAAGACACTTCGGAATAAGGAAGTTAACTTGGTTCGAGTGATGTGGAGGAAAGACACTCCAGGAGAGTCCACTTGGGAAAGGGAGGATGAAATGCGTACTAGATATCCTCACCTCTTTGTAAACTAATCCTCAAATGAAAGTTGTAAATTTCGAGGACGAAATTTTTGAAAGGAGGGTAGACTGTAACAACTCCATTTTTAAAGTACAAAGAATTGATTTAAATTCAATGTATACTTGGAGTATTTATTGCGACTGATATCTCTTTAAGTATTTATTTCACTCCATAATTACAAGAAGGAGCTTGTAGCTCATTGGTAATACCTTGCACTGCTGAACTAAGCCACCGGAGTTCAAACCCCATGCCCCACATTATTTTTGTATTTATTTTGTTTTAATTTCTTTTGGAAGTCAACAGTCAAAAGGCCATAACTCCCAAAATATGTACTGGACAACAAAAAGTAAATATACCAAATTGTACCCTCGAAGTTTCCCCGGCCTCTGGTGGCCTGACTCGGCCCGAGTCGGCGCCGCCAGCCGGCGAACCGGCCGACTCGGTCCGGCGCCGCCGGCCGGACTTGGCCGGACGACCGAGTCACCAACAGAGAAAAGTTAGGCCTTGACTTGGTCAACCCTCCTGCACACTTATTATACCTGGATCGGTTTTAAATTGCCCAATAAATCCCTTTTAATCCTAGGTTTAATGAGTTTTAATGAATTTTTATATATTTTTATATATTTTTTATTAAAAACCCTAACCCTAGCCTAACCCTATATAAACCCCCCATACCCTCTACCCTCTCATCACTTTTTCTAAGTCCACTCTCCCAAAATTCTAAGAGAACTTGGTACGTGAGAAAACGAGCGAAAGACGAAGCGCTGACGAAATTGACGGCGAAATCCCGACGATCGTACTAGGACCTCTTCACAACGTTTCGACGCACCGGCAAACCCACTACCTTCCTCTCACTCTCTAGCGTTGTCCAAACCCATAAGTTTCCTATTTCTACCTTTCTTTTCCTTCATTAAAATACGACTTTATAAACCCGACGGAAATCGGAACAAACTGATTTCCGATTCGGTTTTCTATCAAATCTCACTTATCATCAATTCCATAATGCTTAAACATCTTCATGTTGACTACTAATCACTTAAAAATTAATTTGAACAAGTTTTCACATATGAAATGGTAGCTTTTGCAATATACCGTATTTTTGCACTTAAATACCACCATATTTAGTTTATCACATTTAACCCTTTAACATTGCTATACCTTAAAGTAGATCACGAGATAATGACCTACCTCCACACACACTCATATGTAATCATAACACGCTACCTTGAAAACTTAGAATACGATAAAACAAGATTTTACATTAAAATACCATTTTCTTTATAAACTTTTTCTAAAAGTTCTAAGTTGTATACAATTTTAATGCAATATCTTTTAATATGAAATAGGATAAGTTATGGACATCGATCGTTTATCTAAACCTGACTTTATGGTGTTTAGGCAAGTGTGTCTAAGGCGAGTGGTTACTTAATTAGGGCCCCTACTTGTAGTGGAGAGCCTCCCACTCACCTGGCACTTACCTGACCGCAATTGGCGGTAAAGAGGCGATTTGAGGTTTCTAATGACTTGTCGTTTAGACCATTTAGAAATATGCTAGTTGGCTTAGGAAACCCTAGAATCTAAAATACGGAAATTTACACCCTTTTACAAATAAATACCTTATCTTTATAAAACCGTTTTCTAAATGATTAGTATTTATTAAATCTTTGCAAAGCGCCACTACAACCCACCATTGGGGAACTCGTTAGGGATAGTACGGTTTATCGTGCACCATCGGGCTTAGTAGTGCGAGATTCAGACCTCCGCAAGGAGCATTCGGTCTCGAAAGGTTTAAAATACGACATTTAAGAAAAATGAGATTTTTGGAAAATAAAATATTTATTAAAAATTATTCTTCTATAAACATATGTATATTTATCATTTGAACACCTATTTTATTATAAGATAAAGTTTTCACCTTTTCCTAAAAATTACAAAATTAAAAGTTACATTAAAATACCATGAATTTCAATTAAATCAATATTACAAATTAATTCCTTTATTTATGTAATTAGGATATTTTCACTAGAAATATCACAAAATAAAATCACACTCATTATAACAATAAAGACGAATAATAAATACTTGAGGTGTACCTTTAAAACTATACAAAAGTATTTTTACATAAAACCCCCTCAAGTTTTATAAATTACAATAAGGACCCTAACAATTATAGAACTTTGACTTACATTTCTTTTAATCTGACTCGGGTTCGAGTCTGATTATTTCTGACTCGAATATTATTCAAGTCAATCTATATTTTTTAATATTCCAACTCAATATGAATACATGAATCCCAAAATCTAGTTAACAATCTATACAACTTGACTGAATCAAACCATGGATATTCATCCATTATTCCGTTATTCTATTTACCTGATTATGCAGTTACAATCTGTTTACTGATGTCATGGTTTTGGTCAGTCATCCAACTTATACAATACAATACAACAATACAATCAAAACACTATGGGGTTTAAGGGGTAGATTGGTACGGAAGGTGTTAAAGGTGGCACGAGGTGGTCAGATTAAGACACCTAACCTATATTCCGTTGTTGTTGTACCGTGGCTTAACGGTTCCTTGTACATTCCGTTTGCCCTTATCTCTAGCATATAGAGACTCCTCTCGTATACACTGGCATCTTTCTGTACCAAGCTACAAACAACAGCGTTAACACAATATTCTACAATATTTTACAATCTCTTTAGAAAATATCTCTTATTCTGTATTTTCTAATTCTTCTTTATCTTTGGGACTTACCGAGCGACCTATTCGCTGACGACATTCTATTTCTTCTTCTTTGAATGTCGTCAGGTGCTTTGGACCCAGCAGAGATCGAGCCCACCGGTGAGGACTTGGAGCAGTTTTACGAAGACCCTGAGCTCTAGACATTATACCTTGTTCTATTCAGTATTTTCATTTCCTGTTATGCCATTGTTTAGGCATCGCTTTTCATTTCAGTTGTATTTACTTTTCATGCATTGTACAAAAGAATATTATTAATAAAGTTGCTGTTATTTCTATATCTCTTGTCTCTTGTAATTTACTTTTATATTGCTTAGATACGCTTAGCGTATGTACTTCTAAGTATATACATAGCGGACCTCGTCGCATCCCCTTCACCGTACACCGGGAAGCGGGGCGTGACAGACTCTAAAGACTCGACAGTATGCCAGCAGTGAGTTACTGGATAAATCCATAACCATAAGCATGTCAGCGGAACTAGCTGTACGTAACGGCTACCCGGGTACCTGTCGAAAAGGAAGGCCGACAAGCAAACTCATACGGATCCCTACTGAGCCTATCTGTGACAATCTCCGTATAGTTTGGTCTCTTCGTCTGAGAGTATCACATACCGGGTCCAGGGGGTGGTAAACGTCAGACCTTGATAACCTGGTAATTCGTGCTGATGTGGTTCAGGACCAATCCAGGAAACTATTGATCAGCCTATCAGTAAATCCCAACTTCCTTGGCCAATGTCTTATAGTCCTGACCAATTAAACACAGTGCGATATCGACTCCATATACCGGGAGAGATGAATCCCCGACAATCGCTCACTGCCTCCATATGGTTTGGGACTGTACCCAACCAAAACCTGTTTGCACGACTCAGTAGAGCCGTGGTAGGGTAGTGATCAAATCACTGTGGGAGCTCACACGAGACAAATGCCGATCTCAGGTTTAAAGACTAACCTGTACTTATGTCACCTGAGAACTTCCACCTGATGATAGGTATAGTACCATCTGGAAGTTCTCGGCGAGTCCGTTCGGTGTACTCACCCCTAGTGAGCACATGTATACGATCTTAGGTCTAAAGAACAATGGTTGCGGGACCAAACCATCGCCCCTCGTTGGGGTCTAGAAACGTATACACTAGTCTACTCTGGAATATTGATGCCCAGTCTCGATACTTCCACGACTAGCGACCATTTAAGGATGTACGTACCGACTACCCAGCTCCCACAAGTATGATCGTCATCATAATGCAGGTAGGCTAGCAATGATCCTATGGGCTTTATCAACACGTGTAAGAGATATATAATAGCAAGTAAAAACATGTGCATGTTAAGATAAAGACAAACCAGATAGTATACTATCATATTGAGCAAGACTGTCCTGTACATATATATATGTCCATGCATCCATATGTATACATATACAATAATGGCCTCTGGGGCATACATATCCAACATAATTCAAACGTTTACTTTTTAGGACACTCTTTTTGATTATGTCAAAAAGGGGGAGAGTAATAGGTTCGTATCAATATATTGAAGTTATTCAAACATTTAGCTTTAATATATTGATCTTTTTATTGATTATTGAAGATTATTCAAACGTTTGATTTTCAATATATCGATATCTTCTATTAATATTTTGATATCATAAAAAATGGGGAGATTGATGGCTTATGGATTTTCAGAATCCAACTATTTAGTTTTGATGATGTTATACAATATTAATAGATCTATACATGTGTTTCATATTGCACATTTTATAACACTGCATATATATGAGTTTGGTCGTGTTTGAGAAAGATTTCAGGATATCAACCGACACAAGCCCACAATGGAGAATGGAGGAAATTGAGCTAAAACGACAAATCTATCGGAGGATGGAGGATAATGGACTAGAACTTCTCAAAGATCACATTCAAGCTTTATGAATCTAAGGAGCCAAAGTCCAAGTTCTAAAGAATTCAAGAATCGAAGAAATCAAGAGTTCGAGTTACAAGTGTATTCTCTAGGAAATCGATTTAAGTACTTCATGGTTTATGAGATCAACATAAAAAAGCTCAAACACATACACTATTGCATGCATGAAATATTTAGGCAAAACTTGGCAAATTTTTTCATTCAAAACAATTTTCAATTTCAAGTTCAAAATTTTCTATTCATTCATTCTTCAGACGTCTGTCCAAGTCTTATTCAGATGTTTGCGCACTATTGTAAATATGCACAAGTTTTGAAATATTAGTTTTTTCTTCAAAACAAACATCTGAAGCATGCCAGAACAAACGTCTAGTTGTTCTCTGGATTTTCATTGTTTAAAACTTTTGACAGAACAAATGTTTGTCCATGCTTCTTCTTACGTCTGTTTGTTCTCTTGATTTTTATTGGTTTAAAACTTTTTAAGAACAAATGTCTGCCAAACTTTCTTCAGACGTCTCGTTTTTCTCTGTGTTTTTATGGCATTCAAATTCTTTATGGGAACAAACATCTGAACCTTATTGGCACAAACGTCTGAAGGTAAATTTGAAAATCTTTTCTTTTTCAGATGTGTGTTACTTATTCTTCAAACGTCTGGTTGTTTTCTATACTTTCATTGTCCATGTTTTGAAAACCACGGCAAACGTCTGAATCTCATGATGACAAACGTCTGAAGCTTTTTTTTGTTTGAAAAATATTACCGTTACGTATATTTAATGCTATAATGACTAGTTTTATTTTGCCTTCAGACGTCTGTCCTCTTGGCCTTTAGACGTCTGTTCATCTGCCTGAGGCTTAATAAATGCATGTACTTATTTGATTTTTGTATATGGTTTAAAAGGGATTCTTGTGTAGTTATTGCACAACAACTATTTTGAAAAATTGTATTCATTCTTTTAGTTTATTCTCATCCATCAAAAGAAAAAGAAAAACATTTGAGTTTTAATTGCAAATCCAATACTCCATTGAAGTATTCTAGAGCTAGAATTGTAAACTCTTAAGAGAGCATCTTGGATTGTAATTTTCTTCTTCTACTCTTTTTGTGTGGAATCTCTTGAGTGATGGAGAGTTCTTGTAAGTGAGGAGAAGTGTTGTGAAGAGAGTCACTCATGTGTCGAGTGACGTATTGTTGCAGGCATGCAACGTGTTTGTCTCGGTAGAGACGTGGTTAAGTGGAACGGGCTCATCATCTAAAGAAAGAGGACTAGGGGATCTACCGAAGCTCTCTTGCTTGTGTTTGTGTTTTGTTTCTCTCCTTCCATCTTTTACATGCATATTATCTTGTGCTATATTTGTCTTCCATCTTGCAAGTAGAATTTTTAATTTGTGGGTTTGTTAGTATAATCCTATTCACCCCCTCTAGGATTATTTCATGGGTTCTCTATCAATAATTCTTTCAAATATTATATCTAAACCAACACCATAAAAATCACAAGTATCCATTACAGAAGCGGGTTCTATAACTAAAACCTTCTTAAAAATTTTGTCCGCTATTATTGAGTCGTCAAAAACATCTTCCTCAAAATTTTTACAATCGGTTAAATCAAATATCTCGTCCTCAAACGTATCATCAATTAAATCATTCTCATATAAATTCATCGTTGAAGGCCAAATTCGACATTCAAAATTCCGAGGGTGGGTTTCAGACTGACTTGATGGAATCTCGTACTCTCTTCCCTCACTTTCAATTGCAGTAGCTATCTGACCAATAAACATTTGAATATTTGCTAGTGATTGTTTTATTGGCGTAATTTTATCTTGCAGAATTGTATCCAACTCCTTTTCAACATAATCAACTCTGTATCCTCATCATTATCAACGTCTAGTGAATGTGTGAAAGTTTGGTACGGTTGATAGGAATTGGATTGGGTATAGTCGTAAGGAGAGTATACATCATAGTATGGGTATGGTAGGAACTGTTGTTGGTTTATGAAATTGGCAAAAGTGAAAGTTGGTTCATTTTGAATTGGATTGGATGGAGAATCATAGTAAGGGTTTGATTGGATCTGTGGGCCTAAATTATGGTTAGGCACTACAAAATACATGACTTGATTCCAACAATTATTTTGTTGGTTTCTCCAATCACCAAATCCAATAATAAAAGAAAAATTTTCATAAACATGGGATGGCTCTTGACAATTAGTGCAAAAAGATTAGAAAGATGGATTATTCGGAACTTGGTAATTAACTAATGCTTCAACCTTTTGCCTAAGATCATATAACTCTACAAATAACATATTCTCATTGCCGGTTGTGGATGTGTAAGGTGAATTATAACCGCTCCTATATTTATTTATTCTAGTGCAATCAACAGGTGTTGGTTTAGCTTGATAACATAATTCATATAACGTTGGTTTCACATGTTCATCACACATATTAAAATGAAGTACTAAAAATTAAAATAAAACGTATAAGAGGAAAAACTAAAACTAAAATGAAAAATAGAAAACCTGAACCAGAAACAGAACGTAGATCTAACAGTAGACAAAATTTGGAATAGCGAGAAAAAATCTAGAGCCCCAAACTCTTCAAAATTTCGGCTCAAATCACTATATAGGCAATTTCGGCCGAAATTTAACCGAACCGGGTCTCTGGAAAAGTTGTGTCATCTTCAGCACGCTCCAAGCTCCCTGGATGTACGTTTGGTTTCCTAAAATAAAAATAAACAAAAATTTGCAGAATCGAATAAAACTAAAATAAAACTAAAATTAACTTTAATTAAAATTAATTAAAATTCTACCGGCCTCTTCACCAACGGCAACAAAAAACTTGATGAAGATTTTCTTAGTTTCTAAATTTTAACCGCAAGTATACAGTTATGCAATTGTACTTTACAGATCGATCCATAGGGAGGCGTTGAGATTTTAATTAATTCTAAAATAAGTAAAGAAATAGTTGATTTAAACTAAAAGTTAAAAGTGCATAAAAATAAAGATATGAAATTGCAAATTTTAAAAGAAGATTTCAATAAATAAAAAGGCCTAAGGTTTTGAATTATCTTTACTAATCATGATATTTTATAAGATATCTATTCTTTTTCAATTTCCATATTCAAATTCATTACCTATCAATTGCAAGAAAGCATAGAGAATAAGTTCATCATAATAAAATATCAATCAATCAAGAAATCATAAATTATATGATCATGATAAAACCCTATCAATCTATAAAATTATCTAGCAAAGAATTTAAATATAAATTTCTAATTAATATAGCAATAATTAGATATTTCCTTATACTAAATAAACACAAAGTTTGTCAATCAATAGTTTATCTCGTTTTATCGGTATAGCCCAATCAACCCTAAATCAATTAGATTGAATCTGCCTTGATAAAACTTCCATCTTACCTTCCCTGATTAGTTTTCTAGATCATCAATCTATCATTAAACTAATTAGTTTATAGGTGATATCACCTTTTTCTAAACAAGTTTCAAGAGCGTCAATCAATCATAAATAAGTTTAGTTTATCAGCATAACATCAAAAAAACTTTAGTTTTTATCTTAGAGATTCATCATGAAGCACATAGAAAAGAAATAAATCAATGAGAACAAACACCAATCGTAGAAAGAATAACTCAAAAAACATAGAAAATAGAATAGCTACTTATGATAGAAGAAAGCAACAAATTAAATAACTTGATATAAAAAATAACTACAAAACTTGACCTTTCCAAAATAAAAGCCTTAATTTCAAAGCATAGGGAGAGATGAAACCCAATTAGACATTACCGATGTATTTTTAGGTTTATGAAGAATTGGAACAAACATTACAAAATATCTTAAAGAATACAAATTTTCCTAAAAATACGAGATCCTAACTCAAAAAAATGTCGGCTGAAATAGGATATTTGGAAGTTTTGGCTGATATTCTAGGGATTTAGATCTCCAGATTTTTTCCATGCTGTGTAAATTGATCTCGAGAATCTTAATCTTCGTTCTGTTTTCTGATATCTTGTTTGCTTGTCTCTATTTAAGCTTGATTAAGTCCACATCCAATGCACGTAGTCCGTCTTTTACGCATTTTTTCCTTTTAGCCATGTTACCTGCATTTATTGACAAAATATATCCGGAATAGCATAAAATAGGCAGAAATAAGATAAGTATGGTTATATAATACACATTAAAATACACCAATCATCAAGTGATTCAAGTATGTGATTCATGACATAGGACAAGTATGAAAGTAAAAGTGATTCAGGCTATAAGTCAAGTATAAAAATAAATTTCCATTTTGAGATAATACGAATTGATATGTTTAAAAACAGCTAGACAAGTGAATCACTGATTGTCTCCGGCTCTCCAGGGCTTAAGAGAGAATAGGTCACTTAAAGCATCTACTTCCTAAATATTAGTCTTAGAAATACTAAGTTATTTATGTGAAATGATGGCATTTTGAAACTTTATGGTATTTATATAAATTATGCCATTAAATTCTTGAGGGGGTTTTATGTAAAAGTACTCTTTAAAAAGTTTTCAAGAATATATTTAGTAAAATATGCTATTTAAAATATCGAGATTGCTTTATAAAACATGATTTCAGATTCGTGGCATTTTAGTTACAAAATTTAGCTTTTAAGAGTTTATGGTATTTTAATGAAAAAATCTATCTTTTAGAAAATTTAAGGTATTTTAATAGCAAGTTAAATCTTTTCAATTTAGGGTATTTTATTTATAATCTAGTTCGAAAATTTATTTCATTTTAAGTTACATATCAAAATATTTCATTATTTAAATATCGTTGAAATGGTTTTTATTTTTGTTTTAAAAAACGTATTTTCTTTTTCTTCGAGAACGCGCTTCATGAAGAGCTCGGATCCCACTCACTAGATTCAAGATATGCGATAATCCACCATTTTAAACAGGGATCCCCTAATGAGGATTGTGAGGCGAAAATACGCAAGGAAAAAAAAGAATCTTCGGTTAAATTCTATTTTTATAACTTAAGGGTATTTTAATGAAATTTGATTCTTTTAGAAAAAATGCTAAAACCATATGATCGTGCTATGATTCAAAAGTGTGCATGTGGGTATAGGTCATTACCCCTATGTGTTATCACTATATTTAACAACACTATTTCTAAACATTCAAATTAAAATATATGGTGTAATAGAAGTTACATGAAACGATAAAAGGCCTTTTCATGAAATAACTCAAAAAATGTATTGTACATGTTCGAGTAAATTTGATATGCGACAATTAGAATTATATTCGGGATATAATATTAACAATTTTCATTTTTCCAATTGACAAGTTTATGTTGTGAAAAGGTTTATGAACATGAGATAGCTTTAATATTGATGAGCATAACTTGAGACAGCAACATAGCAAGGGGTAGGTTCAAAGGGAAGAAGAAAAAGAGGGGGAGACTTACTCGCGGTGTGAATTGGTATAACCACCAATTCACCATTTGCTGGGAACTAGGTTCTCGATTTGCAAAGGACTAAGGTATGTTGATCGGAGCTTCGACTTCGGGATCTTGGGCAATTCTTCAAAGGATTTTTTAAATGATTTTTTGATTATTTTCAGAGGGGAAGAACATGGGGATAGGCTAGGGTATTTATAGGAGAAATATAATTAATATAATGTAAGGATTGTGTTAAATAGGGTATTGAAAATGAATTTTAATAGGAAAATAAAGAGTGGTAGTTCTCCATGTTAAATTGCCTGTTTTGGAGTGAAGAAATAAACTGGCGGGAAGTTAAGAGTCGCAAGAATATGGGCGGGGCTCGTAATGACTTGGTCTGGCTGACCAAACTAGGCAATTGGCCGACTTGGTCGACCCCAAAGTTGGTTTTGGGCTCGGGTCTCGGGGTTTAGGCTCGTGGTAGTTTGTTTGGTCCAAAAATATATATCTTTTTCGTTGAAACTTTTCTAAACTCCGTAAAATGCCCGTGAAACTTTCAGGAACTCTAAAATGTCAAAAGAATTTAAAATAAAATAAATGGGGATGCAAGGATTCGAATTCATGGGGTATAGGATAGCAGTGTAAAGACTTAACCAATGAGCTACAAATTGTTTCTTGCACTTATTTCACAAGAATTATTTATAACTCGAAATCAGAATAGAAAACAACATCTTTTATTAATCAAAATAGAAGGGATTGGTACATGAAATTTAGGGTCATTAAAGTTTTATCCATATAAGTCAATGTACAATTCTAATGATTTCCTTCAGGACATCTATATCTAACAATCTCCCACTTACACTTAAAACCAATTATTGAAGTTGTTGGAAGCGTGTGCATTGGTCACTACATTAGTGGTCCTTTGCGGAATGAAAAACAATGATTTTAAAATATCGCACAAACAATCGAAACCCTAAGAACATCCATTCACAAAATGTTACAAAAAACTGTGAGCAATTCTAACTAGAAATGATGGTTTTAAGTAACTACAATCTTTGAAACGTGATTCCGTGGTGGTAGTAGACTTCGGATAGACTCTGTGAGCTCTGGTACAAGCTTGCTAATCGATCTTTTTTGTCGAAGATGATCCACGCGAGGGAAACCGTCGCTAGCTTCAACTCCACCAAATGAATTTTCTTGTGAAGTAACTCTCACTCACTCTTGCTAGAAGTGAAGTGAAAGAAGATGTAGAAGACGGTAAACTCTCTTGCTCTCTTCCTTTTTCTCTACCTCTCTCTTTTTCTCTCCTTGGATGAGAGAGAAAAAGCCCAAATAGAATGGTTAAGTGTTATGGCAAGAGATGAGAGTTCCCTTGCCATATCCCTTCATTTCTCACTCATCCATACACATGTCATGAGAGTTGAGAATGTATGCCATCTTACTTCCACCTCTCCCTTAGACATGCAATAATCAAGAGAGAAAATATAAAAAGAGAAAAGAAAATATATTTAAAAACAATTAAACATATCATATGGTTGCATGACATGCAACTATACATTTAGAGAAAGAAAACGAATATAAATAATATCACTAAATCAAAACTTGATTTAATGACCCGGCTTAATCATAAGCCAGCTAGTATTATCAGCCGTCCGATTAATTCACGTGTTATTGCATACACGTGTTTAATTGGACTCCCGCACGTATCGCCGTACGTGCACTACATCATTTTACTAGAACCAGAAAACCCTAAGTGTAGGACTCTAAAGACTTAAAAATACGCTGGCAGTAGGTTAGAATTATATCCGATTGATCCGAAACACTTTCAGATCAATCCCATCACGGGTTAACTCATAAGAATGTTAGTACTAGATGCATGTAAAGCTGCATGTAACGACTATCGAGGTATTGATCGAAAGAAAGGTAGACAAGAAACCTCATCCATACCCTGCAAAGCCTATCAGTGACAATTAATGTACAGTCCGGTCTCTTCTCTGAGAGTGTTGCATACTAGGCCTGGGGGGTGGAATCTTTCAGACCCCTAATTACTCGATATGTCAAGCTGATCTGAAGCTCATTACCACCTGAGATACAACTGACAACACTTGTCAGTTTATCTCAACCATCCTGGCCAGAGACTTATGGTTATAGCTGATCATGCACAGTGCGATATCAACTCCCTATACTGGGAGAGACGAATTCCTTCAACCACTTATTGCCTCCATGTGCTTTAGGACTATACCTAACTAAAACCTGTATGCATAGCTCTTTAAAACTGTGGTTGGGTAGTAATAAAAATACAGTGGGAACGCACATGAGACACAATGATGATCTCAGATCAGAAGACTACCCTGTACTATTGTCACCAGAGAATTGCTATTTGACAATAGGTATAATACCATCTATAAAGTTTTCGGCGAGTCCGTTTAGTGAAACTCATTCTCCAATGAGCACCTGTATACAATCTTCGGTGTTAAACACCAATAACAGTGGGATCAGGTATCGCCTTTCAACCGGGTCAGGAAACGTATATACTAGTCTAATCCGGAGTACTAATGCCCAGTCTCGATACTCTCTCGACTAGAAACATTTAAGAATATGCTTATAGACTATCCAGACCCTAATAGTATGATCTCTATCATAATCCTAAAAGTAAAGCAAAAATCCTAAGGGCTTTATCAATATTTATTAACGATACGTAATAAAAAGTAAAACGTATACACATGATTGATAATGATAAACCAGATAGCATATTATTATTTCGAGCAAGACTGTTCTATCATTATAGGTCTATGTACAATTCCAATAATTTCCTTCAGGGCAGCTATATTCAACAATCTCACTTAAGGCCAATTATTACGGTATCACATACCCAATTTCTCTAATAACAGTTTTGCAAACCGTATTAGAGAAACAATCTCGGTGAGTGGATCCACTATAATGTCACCTATTTCATCTCACTATATCTCAATCTCGCAGAGATCAACTATCTCCCGAATCGAGCGATACCTGCCTCAGAATTTATATGGATAGCTGATGGGACAAAGTTCAGAAATGAACACATCAATCCAAACAATTTCTTGGATTGTATCCTTTTTCTGAGTTATACTCAGTACCCAGTATCATGTCTCACTCAGTAACCCGCTTGGAACCCTTTCCAACATACTGCTCCTCAAAAGAGGATAAACTTATAACTCTGACAGACATTCTGTTATCCATGTCGCATTTTAAGATGGAATAGTAACCGTCTCTGGTTGGAGGTTTCCATTACCATACACCAAGAAAATCCACATATGTTCTTCACTTCTATCCTGTGTTTCTCCAGGATTGGACTGATATCCGCTTACTACAGCTATTACATAAGATACAAATCGTGACTCATCGTGGACACATTACTACAAACAATATTGTTAATAGAGAAGGGAGTCTAGGTATGGGTTTTAACCGTCCCTGGGTTTTAACTATCCCCAAAAACCGCCCCTGGGTTTTAACTATCCCCAAAAGCCGGGGACGGTTACACCAACTTTGAGGACAGTTAATCCCATCTCCAAGATGAAGGAAACTTACATATTGATAATTGATTAAAGATGATGATTTTTCTGTTAAATCCCTCTATGCTTCTTGATTTTTTTGGGGGGGGGGGGTCGGAGGGTGTTATTTCCTGTTATACTAAATTCACTAAGATTTTTTTTTTGCTTCTATAAAAATTAAAATCTTTATATGACTCCCCTTTTAAAATAAATTATTTTCAAAAGTTGTTTTAGCAGATGAAGTTCTCTCTATGGACCTGCTCCTCTTGTGGTTCGGGGTCTCTCCACTAAAAATGACAGTGGAGAGTCCATTTCAACCTAGCTCAGCATTTATCAGCAATGGATGGTTAGATTGGGTTAAAGGGGACTCTCGACTATCAATTTTAATGGAGAGACCCTGAACCATAAGAGGACCAGGTCCATAGAGAGAATGGTAAAATTAATAATATCATTTCTAGTGGAGATATCCTGAACTACAAGAGGAGTAAGTCCATAGAGAGAATAGAAAGAAAATTAATAGTGGAGAGTCCCCTTCAACCTAGTTCACCCATCGGCAATGGATGGTTAGATTGGATTGAAGGGTACCCTCCATTGTTAATTTTACTGTAGAGACCCCAAACCCGTCTCTCTATTGTTACATCATGGACATGCTCTTCTTGTTGCTATGATCTTGAAGGTGTAGATCACATTTTTAACTACTACCATATTGCTAGATCCAATTGATTGTTCTATTATTTCTTGTTGAATAACCATGTCTTACCAACCTTAAGCTGATGATTTGAATCACGCACTCCCTCAAAAAGGTAAGTGTCATACCAACTGAGCTATTGCTTAAGTTGCCACAATTTAATGCTTTCGGGGAAAATTCGTGGGTCCCCTGGGTATGTGTGTGATATGTGTTTGTGTGTGGGTGTGTGTGTCGTGTGTATTGTATTTATATGTTAGGGCTTAAGGGCTAGTTCCAAGAAAAAAGTTGATTTGATTCCATTGGGTGCAGGCCCGAACCATGAGGAGATGAGATCTGCCACATTTTACGGCATCTCATGCCATGAATATTTAGCCCAAGAAAGTTATTTATCGGCTTAAGCCTAAGTGGACTGCTCATTTACATTTGACCCATTAAATAGTCAAGGCCTTAAAAAGGGTATTTATATGCATGATAATATGATATGTATGTGCCTTCTGAAATTATTTGCAGCCGCACGTAGTTTCAAAAAGTTAGCAAAACTAAACTCCTGCCGGTTGATAAGCACATCGTCTCAACTCCAAAGTTGAGATAACTATTGTTACCTAAACCCAACTGATGGAGGTTGAGATCTCCCTCAGATGTTGTCCTCCGTTGATCTGGTAGCGAGCGTCTTGGATGGTTGAGATTTGATGTAGTTGTTGTTGAGCGTGTGGATCTCAATTGGTTGATGTTGGAGTTGAAGCCGAGCTACCTGCAAGTGAAATTCCGGGGTGGGTGACCACCGTAGGACCCTCCGACGATCAAGTTAGTGCCGAGGAATATGAGCAGAGTAGCGGCGTATTGGAATGAATTCCGGTTACTTGAGTCATCTGAGAGAGGGGTTTATATAGGGGTCACGTGGAGTGTGCAGGCGCGAGTTCTTCACCGTCGGTTACGTCCCAGTGTTATCCTCGTTTTGAATGGCAGGATGCGCCCATTAATGGGAGGATGCGCTAGTGTGGGATGCAGATCATGGGGAGGCAGATATCTCACCCTGGCGATATACGCGAAGCCGTTGCGAGGTGCATGGGATCCGTGTTCTTGGTTGATCGGGGGGAAACCGAGGAAGCTCGGCATGTCAGGAGCTCGGAGACGAGCCGGGTGGCCGAGAAAGCTCGGCATGTCAGAAGCTCGGAGAAAAGCCGGGTGGCTGAGGAAGCTCGGCATGTCAGACAACTCAGAGACGGGCAAGGAAACCGAGGAAGCTCGAAGACGAGCTGTTGGTAGTTTCCTAGGTGAAGGCAGAATGTATTCAGGGAAGTCTTCCGAAAGGTCGGATACGTTCCTTAAGAAGGAGATCCAGAGGAATGTGCCTGATGCAACCCATTTATTCCACCCCCAAAGCCTTCGGGACAAGTCATCCGCCATGTGTCGTAATCTGGGGAGATACCAGTTGTGAGCATCATCATTAGCCTATTCAATAGGTATGCAGCTTCTCAAGTGCATAACTCCCAAAAGGAAATAGGAAACTCAGTAGTACTCATCATAGAGCACACCATATCACAAAGGGTGCTATTGCTCTGCCCCGATATACCATCGTGCTATGGTGTATACGGAGGAGTAATGCTGAGAGAGAATCTCATTCTCCTTTAGAATAGTCCAGGAATTCTGTGCTCAAGTATTTTCCTCCTTGATCTCATCAAAGGACATAATACTTATACCCGTATTTTGGTTCTCTACTTCTAACTTATATTCTGTGAATATCTCAAAAGCTTCGGACTTGTATTTCAACAGGAACATATGTCTGAATCTTGAGAGATCATCAGAGAATGTAATGAAGTACAAAGAACCGGTCTTGGCATGTGTAGACAGGGGACCTTCATACATCAGCATGTATCAATCCCAAAAGTTCAATAACTCTTTCTCTGTTTCATATAAACAGAGTTATGGTCATCTTATCTTTGTGACATGACCGGCAAGTTTCATAAGAAGTATATTCAAACTAATTTAAATATGCATCTAAATGTAACTTGGCTAGTCGGGTCGCATTGATATGACCTAGTTTACAATACCTCAAGAAGGATTCGTTCATTTCTGAACTATTCCTCTTGTGTGTGTTCTGTATACTAAGAACTGTAGTTTGATTTAGAACGTCAATGCTTTTAGATAACGTGCCTGAACCGATCAACTCTTGATATAGGAAATGTTCAAAACATTATCCAACAATACAAAATTATATCCTTTCTTTACTAATAAAGATACCGATATGATTTTGTATATCAGATTCAGTATCTAATAACATTCGTTCAGAATCAATGTATTCTGGTAATACAGGGTGATAGTGACCAACAGACTTGGCTGCAACACTTGCACCGTTTCTATTTCATGAAACTTATCACCCGTTCTCAGTTCTCTACCTATCTGTAGCCCATGTAATAAATTATATTTGCGGGATCCTGATCCGGTATCTCATACCCAGGACGTAAAGGATACTGAGAAACATTTTTCTGTAATGAACACACCCGAAGATGATGCATCAGCATGCACTTTCTTCGTTTGGGCGGCACGGGAAATCTGGTATTCCCCAATTTCCTGCTCTGTCTTATAACAATTACAAGTTGGAGCGGGACCAACGTTCCCCAGCTCAGTATAACAAGCGGGTTCGGTCAATATATCCGTTTTATTATCTTGATTAAGGCGTGATATGGTCGCTACCTGGAGAGAGAGAGAAGAAAACACTCAGCGTATGCTCTTGCAAGATTTGATTGGTTATCTAATATATCTAATCAGGATGTCTCCCACTGTTTTAATTAAATCTTCCTTCAAACCCTAAAAGGAAAAACTAGCCGGGATTAATTACACCCTACAAGTTCGCCAATCTTTCAGCCAGCCCAGTGTCCGTACTTTGAGGGAGGTCCCCCGTGCTTTCGCACGAACCTAATTAAAGTAAACCTCGTTTTCCCAGGGGCTTAACCCCGTTAACACCTTTCTAGACACCTACTTGATCGGCTAATTGTAATGTGTAAAACTCTCCCAGAAGTAACTCTTACTCGCAGCGGGTATCGGGATCCAACTATCTCATAGAAGGTATGCAATCTCATTGCAAATTTCAACACTTGAAATACCCGATAATATTTTACCCCTAGCGTCCTATGACCTTGACGGAGGCTAAACTACCCATAGTCCGCTAGTCAAGTTCAACCCGTCATTTCCTGATTGAATTAAATCCATCCGCACGACCCTTGACGGAGGCCAAACTACGCCGTATGAATACACTAATCCAATCGCATTATATGCTAACAGATAAGCATTAGTTAGCTACCGTACACTACGCCTTGACGGAGGCCAAACTACCGCAGCATGAATACTAACTAGTACTTATCTGAAATGACGGAGGGTTACGACAGGTTTTTAAGAAAACTCTTTGCGTAATGAACTTGATATCGTTGTAGAATCGAGTGATTTTAAATGGAGTGTTTTTTAGGCTTTTCTAGTTTTGCTAAAGGGGTCACTCCGGGTGAAGGGATCGTCGGCCCTTTCCTCATCGAATAAGGTGCAGGATATTTCACAAATATCACTATGCAAAGCAAGAATTATAGAAGCAATCAAAAGACAAACCGAGTTTGTAGCATCTGCTAGTTTCACTAAAGAGGTCACTCCCGGTGAAGGGATCTCGGCTCTTTCCTTATCGAATAAGGTGCTGGATGTTCTACAAGGAACACCGCCATGTAAAGCAAGAACTAGAGCTACCAGTTTTTTTTGAGACAAGTTTCTACAACATCTTTAGGTTTCTTTTAGTTTCATTAATCTCATTAATGAAGTCCCATTTTATTATGCTTCACAAGCATCACATTTGAAATGAAATCTGCAATATAATATAAACATTCGTCTCAGGCAGTAATATGATCTCATCACAGAACATTGCAGCAGAAGAACATATATGAAATATTGGATATACTAGGACGTCCGTGTTTTCAGTACGAGACTGTATAAAACACGGATTCCACGGTCGTGATGAATAGACAAACCCACATCCCTAGACCCCTACGAGAGTGGCAAGCAACACTGCCAATTCTAAGGTTAGGAGACCCAGTCTCGACTCCTCGAGATCGTCTCCCACTGGACCCTAGAACCCGGTTACTTATGCTCCCCGCCTTGGGTCTACCTAATGCGGAAAAGTAAATAATATACAATGGTGACATCATCTTCAGCCCGGAAGTGCCCCAATAAAAGAATATTACATACAAATGAATTTTACATGAATGAAAAAGAAAAAACTCTCATCTCACATAAAACCCCCGGCTATTCAGAACGCGACGATCCAATATAACATATCACAGCAAAACATAATATCTCATATCATCAACGTAAGCAAGTATGCATATCCCGATTGTCGTTGATGTATAGCAACGAAGCCGGCGATACACCACATAGTATGCTTACGGTCACAGAAAAGAAAGTGTAAAACTACAATAGTTAGAATCCGCAACCTCCTTAGACATCGCATGCCTAACCAAATGAATTCCTTAGACACCGCATGCCTAACAATTATAAACCCCGCATTTTAGTCTCATTATCGAAAACTCTTTTCAATATCAAGTCGGGCAATTCAACAAGATTCCCGACATCCTGATCGAATGCTCGTCGCAAACTTTAGTAGACGGCCGCACCCCCGGATGCCGTCGACGAAGTGCACTAAGGCGGAACACCGCTGCTGCAAGCACCCGAACGGATGCTTTTGGCGACGGGGTTCTCCTATAGTCACTTGATCGGGGCTATGGGGCGTGGCTATCTATTAAGTTTACCCGGCGAGTATCCGCGTACGCTACGTGATTGCAACGGACTTTTGATCACATCAAAATTCAGTGGCAACCAATCAATTGAGACTAAACTGCTATGTTTATAACATTCAAATTAGTTATCTCATAACTATCTGTGGATTCCAAATATTGTATCACATTCCAGATAAATAGACAGTGTTAAACTTTCCGATCGAATAATCAAACACCCAAGATTTCCCAATAGCTTAACACTTGAGTGGAGTTTAAAAGCATCTATTACATGCCACAGTACCAATGGTCCAGCCGTAGAAGGGTCAAGCCAACGCCTCACATGTGGCACGCCGTACTGCCCCAAACCCTAAGGTTCGGAGGCAGTTCAAGACGGTCACATAATCGAGTTAAGGTTTGTTGTCTTCTAGAGGGTCCACCGCGTTACTTGCACGACTTAGAAAGTTTCAAACTCGAGAAAAAAATCCAACTTTTGAAAAAATTTCCGACTGGGGAAAAAGTGAGTTATTGATATCCGTTCGAACCTTTTAACAGTTTCTAAAAATATCCGAAACAAACTAAACAAAGTTAAATTTTCCGATCGAATCAAGGAGTCCCCAATACAACCCAGAAAACTCAACATTTGAGTGTAATTAAAAATTCCCAGAAAAAAATGACAAGAAAGGGCCTAAGAATAAATATATGAAATATGAGGGACTAAGTCATAATTTTGGTCGCGGAACCGCCGCTAAACCCTTGGTTTGGCTGCGGTTCCGCGGTCATATAAAAGCATTAGTGGTCCGTACTTCACAGTAATTCTTAGTTTTTGCTGCTCTATTTTCTGAGCATTTTTAATTCATAAAAAATCACATTTTCAGAAAATGTCTAGAGAAGGGTTCAAATTAGGGTTTCGGGGTTCGATCGGAGTTTAAACTTCTTCTAGACTTCGCCTAAAGCTCTAGCTTGTCTCTGATATACCACTGTAGGGTTGCTAGACACACGCACAAGGGTCTACGAGGCATCTACCATGCCCGATTTAAAAATTAGCCATGCCGAACAACCCGAAGCCGGATCTTTAAACTAGAGATTAGGCGAAAACAAGCATGTTAAACTATTTAACACTAAGTGAGAGAGATTACATCCTTTGTAGATCCGGTCCTTCACTTCTTAAGCTCCGTGTTGAGGTCCCTTCGCTGCGATCATCGTGTCCCGGACTCTCGAGAGGCTTCACGAAGAGAAAGATGCAGTCTTGCTTCCGATCTTCGATAACAAAGATGATCTACCTTGAAGTTTCATTAACACAAGCTAAAACTCACTAAATGAAGTGAACACCCTCATCTAAAGGGCAAGGATAGATGAGGATGATGAAGTAGGATTTTTGCTCTCATTTGTTTTCATATTCTCACTCACTTTCATCACTTAGCAAAAAGCTAGAAAGCTTTTTCCAAGAAGGAACTCAAGGAAGAAGATGATAGAATCTCCTTTTGTGATGAACAGTGAAAAAATTAATATGATGAATAATGCAACCATGGTCAACTAAACCCATGTAGAGAATTAACTAGGGTTAGGGTTTTGGTTTGGGTTAAAGCATGAGTCATAACAAAATATCTTTCACAAAACAAAACTAAACCTTCTAGAATCATCTAGAAAGCATTAACCCAAATCAAACCCTAATCTTGTTTAATCTCTACTAAACATGTTGCATTAGTTATCATATCATGTTACAATATTATATATCACATATATAATATTTATTGCAACCAAATAAAATAATACAATTAACATATATCGCATATATATCAATGTATTACCCGAGTGAGAAAAAGAATCTTTTAGTGAGCTAATATTAGTTAATGTAATTTAATATATCATATATATTATTATACATTAAATTATCGAATCAACACTTGATCCGCCAATCCGGCTATATCGCATATAACCGACTAATACGATGAACCGGCTATATCACATATACCCGGCCGATACCTCATATCGCGAGAATCCAATACGGTATCACATATCGCATTATCCTCGGTCCCGCACATATCACATATGTGCTCCTACTCCGTTTTTCCTGAGTCAAGAAACCTCTGTGTAGCACTCTAAGGAATCGTCAATACGCCGGAAGTAGGTGATGATCATATCAAACACCCACAAGCTGCAAGCGGTCAGCTAAACCTAACAGCCACCCAGATATTGAGCGCTCAGAAGATCAACAAGAAAGCCTGTACATTCTCCTATGAATCCAATCAGTAACACTCCCGTACAGTCCGGTCTCGTCGTCTGATATGTCACATATCTTGCCTAGGGGTGTTAAACGTCAGACCCCAGTAGCTCGATAAGTGGTGTCGATATGAGGTCTATAACAGTTCAAGAAATTACTGATAACTGATAACTCTTACCAGTAAATCTCGGCAACCCTGGCCAGGGATTTCCAGTTATAGCCAATCGAACACAGCACAACACCAACTCCCTATACCGGGAGAGACGGATCCCCTTCTATCGCTCATTGCCTCCATGTGATTCGTGACTGTACCCAAAAGCCATCTTTTTGCACGCCCTCTTGGACGTGGTATGATGGAAATCAAAGCACAGTGGGAATCCCACGAGACTCTATGACGATCTCGGGTCAACAGACTACTCTGTACCAGTGCCACCGGAGAACTGCCATCTGACGTAAGGTATAATACCATCTGGGAGTTCTTGGGGAGTCCGTCCAGTGTACCCAGTCTCCACTGAGCACTCGTACACCATCCTTGATGTCAAACACCGATGGATATGGGATCATCCATCGCCCATCATATGGGTCAAGATGCGTATACCCTAGTCAACTCTGGTGTATCGATGCCCTGTCTCGATACACCCTCGACTAGGAACAGTTATAGGATGTACTCGTCGAATACCGTGGCCCCACTAGTATGATCTCATCATAGTCCCAGTAGTCGAGTACATATCCTAAGGGCTTTATCAACATGTAATATAGAGACAATCAGAGTACATGTTAAGATAAAGTACAACCAGATAGCATACTATCATGTCGAGCAAGAAAGTCCTCCCTATATATGTCCTAGCATCCATTACAATATACATCGTATGTACAGTAATGGCCTCTAGGGCATACATATAACTAACATCAGGTGCGGGGCAAGGAGATTGCACTGTATCTGGAAGCGTTCCGGGAAGGAATGCGTCTGCTTTGCCCTACCGAAATTTATGGGGTGCTTCGTTGTTTCCACCTTGCCTCGGGTCAGCTAGCGCCGAACTCGTGGAGAATCCTCCTCGGGTTTCTAGTCCGGTTAAAATTTGAAAATATCTCCTTCAGTTTGACTCTCCTTGTCTCTTTCGTTTGCTATAAGAATCACCCCGGCACCAGTAAGGATGAGCTGAGCTAGGTGTATTTCTCGTATAAGAAGCTTAAGCGTGGGCGGCTGGGTCAGAGGTAGTAGTCGTCCCTTCTTCCATCCATGAGTGGAAGGAGAAGTTTGTATTTGTCGGGCCACCTGAGGGCGAGGATTCGCTTGTGCCAACAAAGTGGCACATGGCCGACTTCCCAAGGGCAAAGCAATCGACTTCCTCCAAAGCGAGGGTGGTGTCCCAGTGGAAGCCGATCCAACTGGCGGATGTCTTGCTATCTGAGCTGGCACTGAGCTGGGCTGGGCTCAGTCCCGCGTGTTTCTTGGGTAAGTTAGGTCTTTCAACGATCTGTTTAGACTTTACCAAATTTCTTTTGATGTTTTAGTGTCTCTAACCCTCATTGTTTGTGCGTCCCTTTTTTTACAGAGCCCATGGACCGAGCAAAAATCTTAGTGGCCATGGCTGCCAAGACTCAGGGGAAGAAGGCCGGGGGCGCAAGCTCGTCCTAACCCGGTCCGAGCTCGGCCTCGAAGCCAACTCCACCGCCCAAGCCTTCCACTGCTCCCAGAGTTCTAGATGAACTCCGTGGTGGGAGCTATAAGCACTCGCGGGACCCGGCGCCTTAGGCGTGAGAGGAGGAGGAGGAGGCTTGGCCCGCCGAAGTCCCTCTCAAAATGCAGAAGCGGATGGTTTCCTAGCCACCTCCTTCCGGGACCCCAATGCAGGAGGTGGCTTCTGTATTGAGGTGCCCTCGGGCCTCTCCATCGCCAACAACCTGCTTTTCGACATGGAGCAGGCGGCTGGGGTTAAAATACCCCGGGGGACCATGAAGGCTCAGGTGGTCGCCATAGCACAAGAGGCGGTTCTGGTCGGTTCCTGTCTTTTCTCAAAATATTTCTTAAGCCTTATTTTCTCAGTTTGAACTTTCTAACCCGTTTGCTGCTTTCTACAGGTCCTCCACCACTGCTCACTCCTTGTCGCTATGGAATCTAAGGAGATGGCCCCATCCATGAAAAAGGCGGGCGAGTCCTCTAAGTTGGAGGAGGAGCTCCACCTCCAATTGCGGCAAGCAGAGGAAACGGCGGCTCTCCTCGACACTCGTCTGGTCATCGAGGGACTGATGAACTCCAGGCTGAAGGAGTCGCATCGGCTTTTGGACGAGTCTAACCGGGATATTCAGGCCAAGTTGGAGGAGGTGAACGGCTTCTATTACACGATGAAGAAGTCGAGGGATGCCCTGAAGAGGGATGTCCGGGTGGCCTTAGACACGGTGAAGCTCGTCGAGTGCCGGGCAGCGAAGGCCGTGGAGGCGTATAAGGCATCAGATCAATTCTACGCCGATCTTACCATATCCGCGGCCATTGTGTGGCACAGCGCCCTCGACGTCGTCAAGGAGTCTGCTTCGGGATTCGATATCAGCGAGCTCCGTGCTAAGTATCCCCAAGCCGAGGAGGTGCCGCAAGGGGAAGTCGCCGAGGCGGCCATTAGAGGCGAGGCTGCCGGTGGAAGCCCTGACCCCGAGGTCACGGTTTTAGTCCCTGAGGCTGGTATTGAGCAGGGAGAGATCCTTCCCGAGCAGGCGGATTGTGCTTTCCTTCCTTGGGGATTTTTTTCTTTTTCAAAATTTTTGTAAGCCTCCGGGCATTTTTGTTAGGCTGAGGAGCCCAGAATACCTTTTATTTATTTTTGATTATAAATAAAGTACACCCTTTCTTTGCCCAAATGTTTGCTCACTGTGCAAGTACTTTTAGCTTGTATACTTTTGTTCGAATCTTCATTCTGCAAGTATTTTTAGCTCATAGGTCTTTTCATCTTGTAAGTGTTAGGCCGGTGTCCACCCCTCCGCACTTGCTGACTGTTCATTGAGTAGCGACGAATGATAGTGCCAAGTGTGGGAAGGTCGGCGTCCTCCTCGACCCTGGGGTGAGGCGGTGATCGCGCATCGAGTATGAGTCGATTGATGGTTAAGTGTAGGAAGGTCGGTATCTTCCTTTCTACTCAACTGCCTTATGCTGAGGGCTTTGATCCGCAGCGTTGTTGGGCAGGAAGCTACCCGTTGCGGATGGACCAAGAAGGAAACTACTCGGTAGCCTCGCGAGGAGGGCTTTGATCCACAGCAATGATGGGCAGGAAGCTACCTGCTGCAGATGGACCGAGCAAGAAGCTACTCGGGGGCCCTGTGAGGAGGTCTTTTGATCCATAGTGTTGTTGGGCAGGAAGCTACCCGCTGCGGATGGACCGAGTAGGAAGCTACTCAGTGGCCTTATAAGGAGGGATTTTGATCCACAGCGTTGACGGGCAGGAAGCTACTCACTGTGGATGGACCGAGCAGGAAGCTGCTCGGTGGCCTTATGAGGAGGGCTTTTGATCCACAGCATTGACGGACAGGAAGCTACCTACTGTAGATGAACCGAGCAGGAAGTTGCTCGGTGGCCTCGCGAGGAAGGCTTTAGATCCTTAGCGTTGTTGGGTAAGAAGCTATCCGCTAGGGATGGTCCGAGCACAAGGAGGGCTTTAGATGACTCTTTAGTGTCTTCTTGGGGCGTCGGTCAATCTTCCTTGACCCGTGAAGGGAGGGAATGGTGACCGTCGTGGGCGATACATGGCAGTGCCATATTGGGAAAGTGCGATATTCCGCAATTTGAGTCGTTACGCGAGTAAATCTCAGCCGTTGGAAGATTTTTTGGTGAGGCTATAAAGAGCGAAGGCATGTTGATTTCTTTCTATTCTAATATTCCTTGAAGATGGCCGGCCGCGTGTATACCATTAGGGAGATCGTTTCCCGTGATGACGCATACCTTTACAACCTTGATCGTTCCGAGGAAACGTACGAGGCGGTGATAAGCCGCTTGGAGGGCCATTGTGGGCGCTTACTCCCCCGGAGATCTCCTCTTCTTCAGGTGTTGATCTATGTGATATGGAGGACTTTGCTGGGTCTGCACAATACACTATCTCCGCTGTTGATAGAAGAGGCATTCGAAAAAATGCATATGGTCCATGGTCTCATTTTGATCTCAAAGAGTAGGCGGGACCGCTCGGTGGACCTACTTCTTGAGAGTTTTCAACAAAGGTTGGTCATCGCTTCATACTTGGTGGAAGGGGATCCCGAGGAATCCATGGCCTCTAAGGTCCGCGAGTACTATCGGTGGGAGCGGGTTGAAGCTGCTCGGGATCGGCTGGAAAAGCTTTCCTCGGTGTACTACCGACAGTGTCTCCTTAACCCTTGCCCCCCTCTGTTGTGATTTTCTTTTGTAAGGCTGGGGAGACCACAATACCTCCTAACAAATAATGTTATCCATCGCCGAAGTGTGATGTCTCTTTTTATCTCTTTAGTACATTTTATACTTTTTCTTAGAACAAAGCTTGGAGTCTTGGACCGAGAAAAGAGACAAAGGGCTGGAGTCCTATGGTGGACCTAGCCCGAAAGACTTAGTTAAATGCAGAAAGGAATTACATTATTTCAAAATGAGGATGCATATTTACTTATACAATTTGAGCTTTTCTACGTTATAAGGCCGGAGAATATTATGCCCCAGGCGTCTTGCAGGCGGTACGCTCCACCGGGCAATGTTTCCATTATGAGGAATGGTCCATCCCATTTTGGGGATAATTTGTGCAGTTTCCCTTGCTTTCTCGAGCTGGATTCGAGGTAACGAACATGATCTGCCCGATCGTTAATTCCCCAGGAGGGGTTTAGTCATTTTTCTCCCACTCCGCTTGCTGCTTATCCCGCAGGTACTTCGCCAGGTGGCCTAAGCGGATCAACTCCTCGATGTAGTCATGGAGTTGTTTGCAGTTCTCTGTCGGGTGACCCTGTGACCTGTGGAAGGTGCAGTATGGGCCGCGGAGTCACTTGCCTGCCCTTTGGGTAACGGAAGGTAACTTGAAGAACCTCTTACCCTTAGCTTCCTCCAACAGCTCGGTCTGAGAGATGTTTAAGGGAGTGTACTCCTGAAACCTCGGGGAGTAAGGCTTCGGACGATCGACTTTCTTCTTCTCCTCCCTGTCCCTCTTCTTTCTGTCTGCCTGATCGGCTCGGGGCAGGTTTGAGTTTACCTCGGACTCGAGTTGGATTTCCCACTCTATCCAGTCTTTTACTTCATCCATGGTCTTAGGTTGCGCTAATGCAAAAGAGCGGAGCCACTCCTTATGCTCAAGACCCGACCTCAGTGCGTTGATGACTTTTTCATCGCGGTGCTCGGGGACCTCAAGGAGGACGTTATAGAAGCGGGTACCATATCCTTTGAAGGATTCTTTGTCTTCGCTCTTGATGGTGAACATGTAGTCAACCGTTTGTTTTTGTCGTCGATTCCCGACGAAGTGACCGATGAATTGGGTGGCCAGTTCATCGAAGGTCGAGATGGAGCGCGGCATAAGTCCTCGGAACCAGTCTCGGCTAGCTCGGATGAGGGTGGTGGGGAAAGCTTGACATTGAGCCACATCGGAGTTATCTTGGATGCTCATGCCCGCCGTAAATGTGTCTAGGTGGTCCTTCGGGTCAGATTTCCCGTCGAAGAGGGCCACTTTTGGCGGGTTGTTCCTGGACGAAACGTGCTCGGCAAGTAGCTCTTCTGTGAAAGGCTTCGTTAGCGAGTAGGCAGAGTACCTGGCCCCTTCGTTGGATGTGTGGCCATCCTTTCGTATGCCTTCAATATTCTTCTCGAGGGCTTCAAGCCGGTGGTGGTACCCTGAGGATTCTGCACATTCGGAGTGGTGGCTACCCCTGCTCCAGGTCTGCACGATGGTGCGGTTTCGATTTCGCTCTATCAAGTGTCTCAAATCTTCGGGCGAGGCCCTGCTTGAGTAGTTCCTGCGCTCATCGTTCGTGCGACCCCGACGAGAGTGAGGGCGTCGGTCATGCCTGGAAGCCGACGAGCTGACCGACACCTCCTTTGGGGGAGAGAGTGCGTCGTGGACATTGGAGCGACGACCCAGTCTTCCCTGGGATAATGGCGTGGTGCTGTCCGGCACCCAGCGGGTCATGGATTCAATCGTCGCATGCGGGTCAAGGTGGCCGGAGTCGGCCCGCCGGTGCTCGGTGGCACTGAGATGAGGGTGAGTGAGCTCGAGGGCTTGAGCGTGCCCATCCGTCCTCCTACGGACGTCGTTATCTCGGGGAGGAGGAGCCACGGTCTGGTGGGTGGGGCCCGCCTCTTGAACGCGAACGAGGGCATCCACCAGTAATGTGAGCCTGTTTATCCGTACGGATACGACGTTGATAGCGTTGGGAGGGGGAGACGAGCCGCTCCCACCTCCGTTGTGGCGGCTCATGTTCGGACCGTCGAGGTTGTCGCTCGCCATCAGGTTAAGGGCGGAAGATCAACTTATGGGTGGAAGCTTCTGAAGCGTTCCCATAGATTGCACCAACTGATGGAGGTTGAGATCTCCCTCAGATATTGTCCTCTATCGATCTGGTAGCGAGCATCTTGGACGGTTGAGATTTGATGTGGTTGTTGTTGAGCGTATGGATCTCAATAGGTTGATGTTGGAGTTGAAGCCGAGCTACCTGCAAGTGAAGTCCCGGGGTGGGTGACCACCGTAGGACCCTCCGACGATCAAGTTAGTGCCGAAGAATATGAGCAGAGTAGCGGCGTATTGGAATGAACTCCAGTTACCTAAGTCGTCTGAGAGAGGGGTTTATATAGGGGTCGCGTAGAGCGAGCATGTGCGAGATCTTCGCTGTCGGTTACGGCCCAGCGTTATCATCGCCTTGAATGGCAGGATGCGCCTATTAATGGGGGGATGCGCTAGCATGGGACACAGATCCTGGGGAGGTGGATATCTCACCCTGGTGATATACGCGGAGCCGTTGCGGGGCGCATGGGATCCGTGTTCTTGGTTGATCGGGGGGGAGGAACCAAGGATGCTCGACATGTCAGGAGCTCGGAGACTGAGAAAGATCGGCATGTCAGGAGCTCGGAGACAAGTCGGGTAGCCGAGGAAACTCGGCATGTCAGATGGATCGGAGATAAGCAAGGAGACCGAGTAAGCTCGGAGAAGAGCTGCTGGTAGTTTTCTAGGTGAAGGCGGAATGTATTTAGGGAGGTCTCCCGAAAGGTTGGATACGTTTCTCGAGAAGGGGATCCCAAGGAATTTCCCTGATGCAACTCATTTATTCCACTCCCGTAGCCTTCGGGACACGTCATCCGCCATGTGTCGTAATCTGGGGAGATACCATATATGAGCATCATCACCAACCTTATCGAAGTTTCCTAAACTCCATTCTCCTAAACACATTTCTTATAAGAAAACTATAGTTTATTTAAAATTAGAGTTTGGGGCTTGCAACCCATAGTTTGTATTATCTTTACCTACACTTAAAAATAAACTCATGTTATCCCAACTCAATATCCTAATAGGGCCTTAAAGAAAGTAAATCTTCTTAAGTTTTGTCTTCGATTAATTATTCTAATTTTTGAAATACTTGAATTCAAATTTGTTAGAATATAAGATATATTCCCTTAACCCATCTTCAATATATTCTATTTCTTTTAACTTACCATTGCTAAGTATGCCAACAAAAAATGGATACATCGTTATAATGAAAAAAATCATAGAATTATATGCATGCATGTTCTAGAAAGAGAAATTTCAACTATGAATTCGGGACTTATTTAACTCATTAACCACAATTTAATAAAATAACCACCACAATTAAAGAAAATATTAAGATTTAATATGCTTTGTAACGAACGATTCAAATTTCTTGGAGAACTTCTTATAATATAGTAGCCCTCCTCTAATGGCCCCGTACGTATGTTGGAGCAGGTGAGAAAATGGATGTTAGAATTTAAAAAAATTTCTGCAAGTTAGAGTCGAGAGCTGCTGTGCTTTTCGCAAACGCGGAGCTTAAATCAGATTCGGCCTACTCCGATACAAGAATCACAAAGCCGATCTATCCAGGAAAAACAACTATAAATTCTGGAGTGCACCGACCATCAATTCAGTTCTGACCGCGATGGACAATTTGATGGCGCACGGGCAGAGCTCTCTACTTCTGGGCAGATTGAATTCAACGAAAGTATTTTGCAATACTTTCTGGAGTCCTGAAACTAGATTATTTTGTAATATTCTGTGGAATTCTGAAATGAGATCAATGAGAATATTTTACAATATTCTCTTGTTCTCAATTCAATTGAATTCTTTTGATTAGGATGGAATTCTTACTCAGATCTGATAGAATAGAACCGCAAATGGTTCTATTTCCATTCCGTTTTTCGAAGAACTACAAAGTAGTTATGTTCGGTTCTCTAGAATTATAGAAATAGTTCTATCTTCATTCTCTTTCATGAACTATGAGTATAGTTCAAGAACTATGAAAATAGTTCTATTCTTCTTCTCTTTTCCAAGCAACATTTTGTTTTTGGTCTGAGTACCTTTTAATAGAGAGAGCTCAAACCCAGTCTAAGGGTCTCATCAGTTACAACCTTTTGTAACTAATGACTACACCAAGAGTCTCCATTCAATCAAGAAAAAATCGTCCAGAGTAGCCCAACAGCCCTAATCTTCCTGCGAAGTATCCTGTAAGACAATTGTTTACCGCCGAAGACTGGACTGAGACGTTGGGACGTCTAGCCTGAATTTGGGGGCAGATACTATTTGAGCATATCCACCCACCTATCCGAAGATACTAAGTTGATTTATGACACCATATATTGGAGGTTTGGATAGAAGCGACCGATATAGCAGATTTTATCAGATTCCCCCTCGTTTGTATGGGATTTTTGATTGTGGGGGTGCTCTTCCCTGCAGGTGCAAGCCCCTGCAGTTAATTACGTTATTGCGTTGCGATAACCACTTTCTTCTACTCCAGCAGTTCATTTCATGTAGTGTTGTGTTTATTTTATTTTGGGTTGCCCGTGAATTGTATATGGAGAATATTTTATGATTTGAGCGCGGATTAGTCCAAATCCATATATTTTAAATTTGGGTTTGGATTTTGAACTTAGATTATATGTTCCTTTAATTCAAAAATGTTTTGTTTGGTTTAAAGATCATTAATCTAGTTTGAGATTAAAACCAGCTTAAACATATGAGCGTTTAGGCTCAATTTATTTTTTAAACTAAGAATATGTTAGTTCTATTTGAGATTAAGATCAACTTAGTAATATTTTCAGGATCATTAAATTATATTACGATCCAACAACAGAGCATTTGGGCTCAGAAGCTAGAAATTTCAGATAGACTTTTAGCCAATTTGGGGTTGGTCTGGCCAGTCTTTTCTTGTTTTCTTTTTTTTTTTATTCAAAAGTGTTAAGCACTTATTTGGGTTTTGTTTGCTCAGCTTTTTTTTATGCAGGAGTGCTAAGCACTTGTTTGGAGCTCTGGTATTCACATGCGTACCATATGAAGCACTCGGTCATGGGCGTTGCCCAATAAGTGCTAAACACTTTAGTCATTTTGACTGAATATGTATAGTGCTAAGCATTTTTATATGGCGTCCACGTGGGGAGCATGTGAGGTGCTGTCTCATTTATTTTGTTTGGCGGCCACGTGTGTTTCACATGAGGCGCTGGGCGTTGCCCAATCAGTGCTAAGCACTCAGCCGTTTTGGCTGCATATGAAGTGTTAAGCACTTTTACTCAGCGCTCACGTGTCTTTCACATAAGGCGCCAGCTTTCTGTTTTGGACACCGAGTCTTTTGTTTGGGGGCGCCCACGTGTGAAGTACGTGAGGCGCTGACTCCTTTGTGAGGTGTTGAGTTTCTTTTCTTTTTTAGAGATTGAATCTCTGTTAATGGCATTTTGACCATTAATGACCACCAAGATCTTTGTTTTGTAAGGTTGGCACTAGAACTAGGTTCTACAAGGCATCAAACATACCGTATTTAAATTTTTCAAGTGCCAAACAACCTAAGCAAGGATCTTTATTAGAGAATTAGGGTTATAAACAACAAGTAAACTACTTTACTTCTAAGTGAGAGGGATTACAACCTTTGTAGCCCGTTCCTTCTCTTCATAAGCTCCGAGTTGAGGTTCCTTCGCTGTGATCATCAAGCTTTCGGACTCTATAGAGGCTCCATGAGGTGAATGAGACATCCTTACTTGAAGAATTCACAATCCAAAATGATCCACTTTAAGGAATCACAAACCCAAGCTCTCACTTCACTAATGAGGTGTTAGTGAAGAAAACACCATAATCTAAGTGGCTAGAATAGATGAGGATGGTGAAGTAGGAATTTCTCTCTCTTTATTTTTCTTTTTCTCTTAATCATTCATCACAAAATAAAAAACTAGAAAGCTTTTGTGAGGAGGAAGAAGAAGATCAAGTGTGATGAATGAATGAATTATTGTTGAGGCTAGACATGCAACCATGGGTTAAGCATGGCATGCTTAACCCTTGTAGAAAATAAACCATAGGCTAGGGTTAAAATGTTAGGTTAACAAATATTTAGTAAATATCTAAAGAGTGGACTAAGTCAAAGCAACAAAATATCTCAACATTAATCCATAATTTAGAATTAACCCAAAAATAAATGTGAAACCTAATTTAAACCCTAGAATTGTTTAATCTCATAAACCCTAGTTGCATTTGTAACCTAGCATGTTAAAATTATACATATCACATATATATAATTATGTGACAAAAGAAAATAATACAATTAACATATATCGCATATATATCAATGTATCATCAAGTGAGAAAAAGAATCATTTAAGTGAGCTTATATTATTTAATGTAATGTAATATATCACATATATAATTATACATTAAATTATTAAATCAACACTTGATTTAATAATCCGGCTATAATACAAATAACCGACTAATATAATATGTATCAGTTTTACTGAATCAACACTTGATCCGATAACCCGGCTATATCACATATACCCGGCAGATATCACATATCGCGAGAATGGAATACGGTATCTCATATCGTATTAATCTTGGTCCCGCACATATCACATATGTGCTCCTACTCCGTTTCGCCTGAGCCCGGAAACTTCTGTGTAGGGTTCTAAAGACTCGTCAATACGCCGGCAGTAGGTGATGATCATATCAAACACCCACAAGCTGCAAGCGGTTAGCTAAACGTAACAGTCATCTGGGTATTGAGAGATCAGAACATCAACAAGCTAGCCTGCACATACTCCTGCGAATCCAATCAGTAACACTACTGTACAGTCCGGTCTCTTCGTCTGATATGTCGCATATCCAGTCTAGGGATGGTAAACTTATGACCCCAGTAACCGATCATTCGTGTCGATGTGAGGCTCATAACGGGTCGAGAAACTACCGATAACACTTACCAGTAGATCTCCATATCAACTCTGGCCAAGGACTTCCAATTATAGCCAATCGAACACAGCGCAACATCAACCCCCAATAACGGGAGAGACGAAACCCCTCCTATCACTCATTGCCTCCATGTAATTCGGGACTATACCCAAAAGCCACCATTTTGCACGTTTTCATGAACGCGGTAAGGTGGAAATAAAAGCATAGTGGGAATCACACAAGACTCTATGACGATATCGGTTCTACAGACTAAGTTGTACCAGTGTCACCAGAGAACTGCTATCTGACGATCGGTATAATACCATCTAGGAGTTCTCGGTGAGTCCGTCCAGTGTATCCAGTCTCTACTGAGCACCCATATACCATCTTTGATGTCAAACACTAATGGATGTGGGATCATCCATCGCCCATCATATGGGTCAAGATGCGTATACGCTAGTCTACTCTAGAGTATTGATGCCCTGTCTCGATACACCCTCAACTAGGAACTGTTATAGGATGTACTCTTGGACTACCCTGGCCCCACTAGTATAATCTGCATCATAGTCCTAGTACTCAAGTACATATCCTAAGGGCTTTATCAACATGTGAAAGCAAGACAGTAACCCAATACAAGTCAACATGTTTAGATAAAGTAAAACCAGATAGCATATTATCATGTCGAGCAAGAAAGTCTTCTCTGTATATATCCAAGCATCCACTATAATATACATCATATGTACAACAATGGCCTCTAGGGCATATACATAACTAACAATCTCCCACTTGCACTAAGGCCAGCTGTTATAGTATCTCATACCCAACATCCCGAAGAGTCTCTCAAAATGTATCTGGGGTATGTCCTTCATGAGTGGATCCGTAGTGTTGTCCTTCGTGTCAAATCTCCTGATCTCGATTTTTCAGCGATCAACTATCTCCCGGATCAGGTGATACCGCCTCGGAATATATCTAGATCTCTGATGGGACTTGGGTTTCTTGGCCAAAGCCACAACTCCATTGTTATCACAATACAGAGGTATTGGATGCTTAATGGATGGAACCACTCCAAGTTCAGTTATGAAGTTCTTCATCCAGACAGCCTCTTTGACAGTATCGTTGGCAGCGATGTATTCAGCCTCCATCTTCGAGTCTGCCACGGTTTCCTATTTGGAACTCTTCCAACACACCGCCCCTCCATTGAGGGTAAAGACAAATCCCGAGTGCGACTTAGAGTCGTCCTTATCACTTCGGAAGCTCGAATCGGTAAAGGACTCCACATGGAGTTCTCCGTTACCATACACCAAGAATATCTCTTTAGTCCTTCTCAAGTACTTGAGAATGTTCTTCACAGCTGTCCAGTGACTCTCTCCTGGATCTGCTTGATACCTACTCACTAAGTATGCTACATCGGGTCTGGTACATAGCATCACGTACATGATAGAGCCTTTTGCCGAAGCATAGGGTTTCCTTTTCATGCGAGCTCTCTCCAAATCAGTCTTAGGAGACATCTCTTTGGAGAGAGTGAGTCCAGAGATCGTGGGTAAATTCCCACGCTTGGATTCTTCCATATTAACCTTTTTAGTATGGTGTCAATGTACCTAGATTGGGACAATCCCAGTATCCGTTTGGATCTATCTCTATAGATCCTAATCCCCAAAATGCAGGAGGCATCACCTAGATCTTTCATTGAGAATCTTTGTGATAAGAAGACCTTGACCGAGTGCAGCATATAAACATCATTTCCTATCAAGAGTATGTCATCCACGTACAATACGAGGAAGACAACCTTACTCTCTGCCACCTTCTTACAAATACAAGGTTCATCTACGTTCTTGATAAAGTCAAACTCTTTGACTACCACATCAAAACAGATGTTCTAACTCCGCGATACCTGCTTTAACCCGTAAATGGATTTAAGCAGCTTGCACACCTTTTCGCTGCTCCCACTATCTATGAAGCCCTCTGGCTGAGTCATGTACACGCACTCTTCTAAATCACCATTTAGAAAGGCGGTCTTAACATCCATTTGCCAGATTTCATAGTCAAGGTATGCAGCAATGGCAAGTAAGATCCGGATGGACTTAAGCATAGCCACTGGAGAAAAGGTTTCGTCATAATCCACACTTGGTCATTGACGAAAACCCTTTGCAACAAGTCTAGCTTTGAAAGTCTCAACTTTTCCATCTACACCAAGTTTCTTCTTAAATATCCATTTTCTCCTAATGGGTTTTACCCCTTCAGGAGCAACTTCCAAAATCTATACTTTGTTGGTGTACATGGATTCCATCTCAGATCGTATTGCATCCAGCCATTTCACAGAGTCCCCACTCGTGATGGCCTGCTTGAGGCTAGTCGAGTCATCATCTTCCATGATGCAGTCCTCGCTCCTACCATCAATGAGAAAATCGTAGTATCTCTCAAGTGGGTGAGGAACCCTACTAGATCGGCGGAGAGGCTGAGGTTCGTTGGCAACTATCGAATCCTCTGGTTCCACTAAATCTTCAGTTGTAGTTTGTTCTGCCGGAACTTCTTCCAGCTCTATCTCTTTGCCACTAATTTCTTTTGCAAGAAATTCCTTTTCTAAAAAGGTGGCATGTTGAGCAACAAACACCTTTTGTTGTTCACCGTGGCAGAATAGATATCTATACGAATTGCTTCGATATCCCACAAACTTGCGAAGAATTGATCTTGCCTTGAACTTGTCCGGATTTTGCTTTTTAACATAGGCCGGACAACCCCATATCTTAACTCGTTTAAGAGATGGCCTCTTTCCATTCCATATCTCATATAGAGTGGTAGGCTCTGATTTGGTTGGAACTCTATTCAATAGGTATATCTCTTTCTCAAGCGCATACCCCCAAAAGAAAATAGGCAACTCAGCAGTGCTCATCATAGAGCGCACCAGATCTAATAGGGTGCGATTACTCCGCTCCGATACACCGTTGTGCTGTGGTGTATAGGGAGGAGTGAGCTGAGAGAGAATCCCATTCTCTTTTAGATAGTCCAAGAACTCATAGCTCAAGTATTCTCCTCCTCGATCAGTTCGAAGGATCTTAATACTTTTACCCGTTTGGTTCCCTACTTCGTGCTTATATTCTTTGAATTTCTCAAAAGCTTCAGACTTGTGTTTCAACAGGAACACATGTCTGTATCTTGAGAGATCGTCAGTGAATGTAATGAAGTACGAGGAACCATTTCTGGCATTTATAGACATAGGACCGCATACATCACTATGTAGCAGTCCCAAGAGTTCCGTAACTCTTTCTCCGTGTCCACTAAACGGAGTTTTGGTTATCTTGCCTTTGAGACATGACTGGCAAGTGTCATAAGATGAAAATTCGAACGGATTCAAATATCCATCCTTATGTAACTTAGCTAGTCTTGTCGCATTGATATGACTTAGTCTACAATACCACAAGAAGGATTCGTTCATTTTTGAACTCTTCCTCTTGTGTGTGTTTAGTACAATAAGAATTGTAGTTTGATTTAGAACGTATATACCATTATTTAACGAGCCTGATCCAATCAACTTTTGATTCAGGAAGATGTTCATAAAATTATCATGTAGTATAAAATTATATCCTTCTTTACATAATAAAGAAACTGATATAATGTTGCATATCATATTCAGTATGTAATAGCATTCGTTCAGAATCAATGTATTACTACTGGGTAATATAAGGTGATATTCGCCAACTGCTTTGGCTGCAACATTTGCACCATTCCCTACTTTTACGGAATGATCACCCATTCCCAGTTCTCTACCTCTCTTTAGCCCATGCAACATATTATATATGTGGGATCCTGATTCAGTATATAATACCAAGGACATAGAGTGAACTGAGAAACAGTTCTCGATAACAAACACACCCGAAGAAGATGCATCAACATGCTTGTTCTTCATTTGGGTGGCATGGGATTCCGGATATTCCCCTATTTCCTACTCAGTCTTATAACAGTTATAAGAAAAAACAGAACCAATGTTCCCCTGCTTAGTATTACAAGTGGGTTCAGTCAATACATCCATATTATTATCTTGATTAAGGCCTGACATGGTCGCTACCTGGAGAGAGAGAGAGAAGAAAACACTTTAGCGTATGCTCTTGCAAGATTAGATTGGTTATTATCTTATCTAATCAGGATGGCACTCACTGCTTTTATCAAATCTTCCGTCAAACCCTAAAATATAAGACTAGCCGGGATTAATTACACTTTACAAGATCGCCAATTTTTCAGCCAGGTCAGTGTTGGTACTTTGAGGGAGGTTCCCTGTGCTTCCGCACGGACTTAATTAAAATAAACCTCGTTTTTTCTGAGGCATAACCCCGTTAACACCTTTCTAGACACCTACTTAATTGGCTAATTGTCATGTGTAACACTCTTCCAGGAGTAACTCTTACTCACAATGGATATCGGGATCCAACTATCTCATATAAAGTATGAAATCTCATTGCAAATTTCAACACTTGAAATTCCCGATAATATTTTGCCCCTGGCAACTTATGACCTTGGCTAAGGTCAACAAATCATAAGTGCTAGCTAAGTTCAACCCGTCATTTCCTGATTGAATTAAACCCACCCGCACGACCCTTGGCTAAGGTCAACAAAGTCGTACGACTACCCTAACTTAATCACATCTTATGTTTTATCAGATAAACACTAATTAGATACCATACACTATGCCTTGGCTAAGGTCAACAAACACAATACGAATACTAACTAGTCTGTATCTGAAATGACGGAGGGCTACGACAGGTTTTTCAGAAAACCTTTCGCGTAATGAACTTGATGTCGTTGTAGAAACAAGTGATTTTGAAAATGAGTGTTTTTGAGGCTTTTTCTAGTTTTGCTAAAGAGGTCACTCCCAGTGAAGGGATCTCGGCTCTTTCCTTATCGAATAAGGTGCAGGATATTTCACAAATACCGCTATGCAAAGCAAGAACTATAGAAGCAATAAAAAAACTGAGTGAGTCGTAGCATCTGCTAGTATCGCTAAAGAGATCACTCTCGGTGAAAGGATCTCGACTCTTTCCTCATCGAATAAGGTGCTGGATATTCTACAAGGAATACCGCTATGCAAAGCAAAAACTAGAGATACCCCCTTTTTTCTTTATAAATTTGATTCTACAACATCTTTTAGGTTTCTTTTCTTTCATTAATCTCATTAATGAATCCCATCATTTAAGCTTCCTAAGCATCACAGAAGAAACGAAAATACAACGTACTCTTATACCATCCGCATTCGCCACAGTGTCCCGTTATGCACCATTAGGTTACTTAACTAACGGCATACTGGGGCGGGACTAGCGCGGGTGCAAAACATAAGTAACGTTTATTATATATCATATACACAATAATAAAGCATTCGTCTCACGCATATAATATGATCACATCACATAATATTAGCAGCAGAATATAACATATGAAATATTGGATATACTAGGAGGTTCGTGTTTTATTTTGAGCCCGTATAAAATATGGATTCCACTGTTGCGATGAATAGCCAAAACCACATCCCTAGACCCCTACGAGAGCTGCAAGCAACTCTACCAATTTTAGAGTTAGGAGACCCGGACTCGACTCCTTGAGTTGGTCTACCACTGGACCCTAGAACCCGGTTACTTGTGCTCCCCTCCTTGGGTCTATCCTAATGCGGAAAAATAAATAATATACAATGGCGACATCATCCTCAACCCAGAAGTGCCCGAATAAAAGAATATTACATACAAAGAATTTTACATGAATGAAAATAAAAAACCCCATCTCATATAAAACCCCTAGCTATTCGAAACACGGCGATCCAATATAACATATCACAGCAACACATAACATCACATGTCATCAACGTAAGTAAATATGCATATCCCAATTGTCGTTGACATATAGCACTGAAACCGGCGATACACCACATATTACACTTACGGTCGCAGAAAAGAAAAATGAAAAACTGCAACAATTGGAATCGTAACCACCCTTAGACAACACAAACTCGGGATATCATATATCCAAGATTTCATGCCTAACAATGTAAAGCTCGCATTTAGGTCTTACCCATGAAAACACTTTTTCAAAATAAGTCGGATAATTCAACAAGATTTATTATTACACCCGAGACCGAAATGTTAGATTTATACGCAACAAACAAGTTTGTCGATTCGAATTGTTGTATCTCATTACAGAAAGCTAGACGATGTTAAACAATTTGACCGAATCAAAGAATTCCCAAAATTCCCAAAGAGCTCAACACTTAAGCAGAATTAAAAATTCCCAGAAGAATGCTCCAGTACCTACGGACCTACAGCTGAAGGGCCCCACCCAAGCCTCTTAAGTGGCGCCGCGGATCCGCCGCCAAAACCATGTTTTGGCCGCGGATCCACGGTCACTTAGACGAGTTAGGGTTTCGTTCTTCAAGTGTGTCCATAGAATTACCTGCATGATTTTCTGAGTATTTTTAACATGAAAAATTTCCAGAAAGTGGGAAAATTAAGGTTTTTGGAGTTCGATCGGACTTTTAATTTCGCCTATGCAATGCCTAATGCTCTAGCTAGGCTCTAATACCACTGTAAGGTTCTTAGGCACTAGAATAAGCTTCTACAAGGCATCAAACATGCCGTATTTAAATTTTTCATATGCCAAACAACCTAAGCAAGGATCTTTACTAGAGAATTAGGGTTAAAAACAACAAGTAAACTACTTTACTTCTAAGTGGGAGGGATTACAACCTTTGTAGTCCATTCCTTCGCTTCATAAGCTCCGAGTTGAGGTTGCTTCACTGCGATCATCAAACTCCCGGATTCTATAGAGGCTCCATAAGGTGAATGAGACATCCTTACTTGAAGACTTCATAATCCAAGATGATCAATCTTACGGAATCACAAACCCAAGCTCTCACTTTACTAATGAGGTATTAGTGAAGCAAACACCCTAATCTAAATCACTAGAATAGATGAGGATGATGAAGTAGGAATTTTGCTCTCTTTAGTTTTCTTTTTCTCTTAATCATTCATCACAAAATAAAAAGCTAGAAAGCTTTTGTGAGGAGGAAGAAGAAGATCAAGTGTGATGAATGAATGAATTATTGTTGAGGTTAGAAATACAACCATGGGTTAAGCATGCCATGCTTAACCCTTATAGAGAATAAATCATAGGCTAGGGTTAAAAGGTTAGGTTAACAAATATCTAGTAAATATCTAAAGAGTGGACGAAATCAAAGTAACAAAATTGTTAGTGATATGTATGCCCTAGAGGCCATTACTGTACATACGATGTATATTGTAGTGGATGCTTGGACATATATAGGGAGGACTTTCTTGCTCGACATGATAGTATGCTATCTGGTTGCTCTTTATCTTAACATGTACACTGATTGTCTCTATGTTACATGTTGATAAAGCCCTTAGGATGAGTACTTAACTACCAGGATTATGATGCAGATTATACTAGTGGGGACAGTGTAGTCGCTAAGTACATCCTTCAAATGTTCCTAGTTGAGGGTGTATCGAGACAGGGTATCGATATACCAGAGTAGACTAGCGTATAGCTTCTCGGCCCATGTAGATGGGCGATGGATGATCCCATATCCATTGGTGTTTGACATTAGAGATAGTATACGGGTGCTCATTGGAGACTGGTTACACTGAACGGACTCGCTGAGAACTCCTAGATGGTATTATACCTATTGTCAGATAGCAGTTCTCTGGTGACACTGGTACAGGTTAGTCTGTAGACCCGAGATCGTCATAGAGACTTGTGTGATTCCCACTGTGCTTTGATTTCCACCTTACCACGTTCAAGAGAACGTGCAAAACGGTAGCTTTTGGGTACAGTCCACATGGAGGCAATGAGCGATAGGAGGGGTTTCGTCTTTCTCGGTATAGGGAGTTGATGTTGCGCTGTACTCGGTTGGCTATAACAGGAAGTCCCTGGCCAGGGCTGCTTCAGAGATATACTGGTAAGTGTTATCATTAGTTTCTCGACCCATTATGAGCCTTATATCGACACGACTTATCGAGTTACTGGGGTCTGACGTTTACCATCCCTAGACAAGATATGTGACATATCAGACGAAGAGACCAGACTGTACGGTAGTGTTACTGATTGGATTCGCAGAAGTATGAGAAGGCTTGCTTGTTGATCTTCTGATTGCTCAATACCCGGATGGCTGTTACGTTTAGTAGATCGCTTGCGGCTTGTGGGTGTTTGATATGATCATCACCTACTGCCGGCGTATTGACGAGTCTTTAGACTCCTACACAGAGGTTTCCTGGCTCAAGCGAAAAGGAGTAGGAGCACGTATGTGATATGTGCAGGACCGAGATTAATACGATATGAGATACCATATTCTATTCTCGCGATTTGTGACATAGGTCGGTTATATGTGATATAGCCGGGTTATCGAATCAAGTGTTGATTCGATAAGTTGTTACATACGATATTAGTCGGTTATATATGATATAGCCGGATAATTAAAGCAAGTGTTGATTTAATAATTTAATGTATAATTATATATTTGATATATTAAGTTAATACTTGCTCACTTATGATTTCTTTTCTCACTTGATGTACACAATGTATATATGTGATATGTATGTTTGTGTCATGCTAGGTTACACATGCAACAAGGGTGTATGAGACTTATACCATGCTAGGGTTAATTAGGGTTTCATATTTATTATTAAGTTAAAAAAATTAATGAGAATTTGTCATGGTTTAAGCTTGGATAAAGCTTATGGATAATCATTGACAAAGTCCACTCTTTTGTCTAACTTAAGATATTTATTAACCCAAACCTTAACCCTATACTATGGTTTATTCTCTACATGAGTTAGCCATGATATTTTTTCACCATGGTTGCATTTCTAACCTCATGATTTTATTCATTCATCACTTTTTCTTCTTCTTCTTCTTCCTCAAATCTTTCTAGCTTCAATGGAGATGTGAGGAAAAATATGAGAAAATCAAGTCTAAAGTAAGCCCACTTTCTACTTCATCATCCTCTACTACTTGCTATTTAGTATAAGGTGTTTGCTTCACTAATTCCATAATTAGTGAAGAGATAGTTTGGGTTAGTGTCTCCTCGACGTAGATCATCTTCGGCCTCAAAGTTTTCGAAGCAAGCATGTTCGTTTCTTCTAGGGAGCCTCTCTAGAGTCCGGAGCTCACGATCGCAGCGAAGGGACTTCTACACGGAGCTAATAAAGTGAAGGACCGGTCTATAAAGGTTGTATTCCTTGTTCACTTTTAATTACAAAGTGTTTGTATATTATTCCGTCGGATTTCTAGTTAGAGATTCTAAGTTAGGGTTAGCTAGAACGTCAAATTTTTGAATTTGGTATGGATGATGCCTTCCGAAACCATGCTGCCGTCCTAGGTAACCCTACAGTGGTATCAGAGCCATGCTAGATAATTAGACAGATTTTGTTAAGATTACGAAACCGAAATACTCTGAAACTTGCAACGCCGAAAACTGGTTTCTGTCGATTATAAAAAGTTGTCAAAAAATGTTTTAAATAAGTATATAATGATGTATGAGAAATACCATGAACACCATGAAAAATTCAGGCTGTTTGCTCAGATTTTGGCCGAGATCACTAGTGTAGTGGCCGGCCACTTTTTAGCAGTTTTTCCTGAAATTTTCACCATGTTCCAGTGACTGGGTTTTGGTGTTTCAGGTGTTGTTTGTTTTTGCTAATTTTGCATGTGATGTAATCTTACACTATAAGCAATTCGGAGTGTTTCGTATTCGTTGTTTTAACATTGTTTCGGGTTATTCACATGTTGTCTAGATGAAATTAAAAAGTTCGATCGATTATCAAAAACCCATTTTTCCAAGTTTAACGTATTCGGAAAAACATTCAAGTAATTCTATGAACCCTTTAGAAGAATGAAACCCTAACTCGACTTTTTGGATCGCGGAACAGCGGTCATACCCTAGGGTTTGCCGCAGTTCCTTAGCGACATGAGTTAGGCTTGGGTTTGCCCTTCTACGGCTGGTGCATAGGTACTATAGCATATTCTGGGTATTATTAAACTGTGCTCAAGTGTTGAGCTGTAGGGAAATTGTGGGATTTTGATGAATCGATCGAAAAGTTTAACGTCATCCGGGTATCATGTGATGGGATACAATATTTAGAATCCATAAAAGTAGTTATGAGATAACTAATTGGAATGTTATAAATCTAACAATTTAGTCTCATTTGATCGGTTGCCACGGGATTTTGATATGATCAAAACTCTGTCGCAATTACGTGGAGTACGCGGATACTCGCCGGTTAATCTTATTAGATAGCCATGCTCCATAGCCCCGACCAAGTGACTGTAGGAGAACCCCGTCGCCAAAAGCATCTGTTCGGGTGCTCGTGGCAGCGGTGTTCCGCCTTAGTGCAATTCATCGACAGTATCGGGGGTGCGGCTGTCTACTAAAGTTTCCGACAAGTATTCGATCAGGATGTCGGGAATCTTGTTTAACTGTCCGACTAGATATTAAAAAGTTTTTTCGAGATCGAGACCAAAATGCGGGATTTATAATTGTTAGGCATGTGATGTCTAAGGAATTCAGATGGTTAGGCATGAAATCCAAAGTATGAGATACGTTGGGTTTATGATGTCTAAGGTGGTTGCGGATTGCAACTGTTGTAGTTTTCACTTTCTTTTCTGCGACCGTAAGTGTAATATATGGTGTATCACCGGTTTCGTTGCTATATATCAACGACAATTGGGATACACATATTTACTTACGTTGATGACATGTGATGTTATGTGTTGCTGTGATATGTTATATTGGATCGTCGTGTTTTGAATAGCCAGGAGTTTTATGTGAGATGAGAGTTTTTATTTTCATTCACGTAAAATTCATTTTATATAATATTCTTTTATTGGGACACTTCCAGGTTGAGGATGATGTCACCATTGTATATTATTTCCTTTTCCGCATTAGGATAGACCCAAAGCGGGGGGCATAAGTAACCGGGTTCTAGGGTCCAGTGGGAGACCATCTCTAGGAGTCGAGACTGGGTCTCCTAACTCTAGAGTTGGTAGGTTGCTTGCCGCTCTCGTAGGGGTCTAGGGGTGTGGGATTGGTTATTCATCACGACCGTGGAATCCGTGTTTTATACAGACTTAATCTAAAACACGAAAATACTAGTATATCCAATATTTCATATGTTTTATTCTGCTGCGATATTCTGTGATGTGATCATTGATTATATTCTGAGTCGAATACTTATATTATATATATATATATATGATATATATTATATATTGTTGCTTTCGTTTCATATGTGATGCTTGGGAAGCATATTAAGATGGGACTTCATTAATGAGATTAATGAAATAAAAGAAACCTAAAAGATGTTGTAGAAACTTGTTTTAAAAACTGGTAGCTTTAGTTCTTGCTTTGCATAGCGGTATTCCTTACAGAATATCCAGCACCTTATTCGATAAGGAAAGAGCCGAGATCCCTTCACCGGGAGTGACCTCTTTGACGAAACTAGCAGGTGCTACACACTCGGTTTGTCTTTTGATTGCTTCTATAGTTTTTTCTTTGCATAGTGGTATTTGTGAAATATTCTGCACCTTATTCGATAAGGAAAGAGCCGAGACCCCTTCACCAGGAGTGACCTCTTTAGCAAAACTAGTAAAAGCCTCAAAACACTCCTTTTCAAACTCACTCGATTCTACGACGATATCAAGTTCATTACGCAAAAGGTTTTCTTAAAAACCCATCGTAGCCCTCTGTCATTTCAGATAAGTAACAGTTAGTATTCGTGCTGCGTTTGTTGGCTTTTGTCAAGACGTAGTGTGCGGTACCTGATTACTGCTTATCTGCAAAAGCATATGATGTGATTGAGTTAGGGGAGTCGTGCGACCTTATTTGCCTTTGTCAAGGGTCTTACGGGTGGGTTTAATTCAATCAGGAAATGACGGGCTGAACTTGACTAGCATCCTATGGTTTGTTGGCCTTTGTCAAGGTCATAGGAGGTTAGGGGCAAAATATTATGGGGAATTTCAAGTGTTGAAATTTGCAATGAGATTGCATACCTTCTATGAGATAGTTGGATCCCGATACCCACTGCGGGTAAGAGTTACTCCTAGGAGAGTTTTACATATTACAATCTGCTGATCAAGTAGGTGTCTAGAAAGGTGTTAACGGGGTTACGCCCCTGGGAAAATGAGATTTATTTTAATTAGGTCTGTGCGAAAGCACGGAGAACCTCCCTCAAAGTACCGGCACTGGCGTGGTTGAAAGATTGGCGAACTTGTAGGGTGTAATTAATCCCGGCTAGTCTTTCCTTTTAGGGTTTGAAAGAAGATTTGACTAAAACAGTGGGAGACATCCTGATTAGATAAAATAATAACCAATCTAATCTTGTAAGAGTATACGCTGATTGTTTTCTTCTCTCTCTCTCTCTCCAGGTAGCGACCATGTCACGCCTTCATCAAGATAATAATATGGATGTATTGACCGAACCCGCTTGTTATACTGAGCTAGGGAATGTTGGTCCCGCTCCAACTTATAATTGTTATAAGACCGAGTAGGAAATAAGGGATTACCAGAATTCCCGTGCCGCCCAAACGAAGAAAGTTCATGCTGATGCATCATCTTCGGGTATGTTCATTACCAAGAACTGTTGCTCAGTTTCCTTTACGTCCTGGGTATGAGACACCGGATCAGGATCCCATATATGTAATCTGTTACATGGGCTACAGATAGGTAGAGAACTGAGAATGGGTGATAACTTTCAAGAGTTGGAAAAGGTGCAAATATTGCAGCCAAGTATATTGGCAGTTATCACCCTGCATTACCAAATACATTGATTCTGAACGAATGTTATTAGATATCGAACCTGATATACAATTTAATATCAGTCTCTTTATTTAGTAAAGAAGGATAAAATTTTGTATTGTTGGATAATATTTTGAACATTTCCTATATCAAGAGTTGATCGGTTTAGGCATGTTATCAAAAAGCATATACGTTCTAAATCAAATTACAGTTCTTAACGTACAAAACACACAAGAGGAAGAGTTCAGAAATGAATGAATCCTTCTTGAGGCATTATAGACTAGGTCATATCAATGCGACCTAACTAGCTAAGTTACATAAAGATGCATATTTAAATCAGTTTGAATTTATATCTTATGAAACTTGCCAGTCATGTCACAAAGATAAGATGACCGTAGCTCCGTTTATTGGAAACAGAGAAAGAGTTAGTGAAATCTTGGGATTGATACATGATGATGTAAGTAGGTCCCCTGTCTACACATGCCAGGACTGGTTCTTTGTACTTCATTATATTCACTGATCATCTATAAAGATTCGGACATATGTTCCTGTTGAAACACAATTCTGAAACTTTTGAGAAATTCAAAGAATATAAGTTAGAAGTAGAGAACCAAAATGGGTATAAGTATTATGTCCTTTGATTTGATCAGGGAGGAGAATACTTAAGCACGGAATTCCTGGACTATTCTAAAGGAGAATGAGACTCTCTCTCAGCATTACTCCTCCGTATACACCACAACACGTCGGTGTATCGGAGCGGAGCAATCGCACCCTATGTGATATGGTGTGTTCTATGATGAGTACTACTGAGTAGCCTATTTCCTTTTGGGGGTTATGCACTTCAGAAGATGCATGCCTATTGAATAGGGTTCCAATCAAATCAGGTGCTTACCACTCCATATGCGATATGGTATGGGAAGAGGCCATCTCTTAAGTAAGTTAAGATTTGGGTTGTCCGGCCTATGTCTAAAAAGCAAAATCCGGACAAGCTCGAGGCAAGGTCAGTTCTATGAAATTTTTTTGGATATCCCAAGTATTAGCAAGGGAATATCTTCTACCGCACCGAGGAACAAAAAGTGTTTTATTTATTGGCATACCACCCTTTTGGAAAAAGGAATTTCTTGTGAAAAAATTAGTGGTCATGAGGTAGAACTGGAAGGAGTTCCAGCTATACAAACTGCAGCTGATGATTTGATAGAACCAGAGGATTCAATAGCTTCCAACAAACTTCAGCCTCTCCGCCGATCTGGTAGGGTTCCTCATCTGCCTGAGAGATACTTCGGTTTTCTCTAAGACAGTGGGAACAAGGATTGAATCATGAGATGATGACCCAACTAGTTTCGAGCAGGCCATCAAGAGTGGGGACTCTGTGAGAATGGCTGGGTGCTAAGTGATCTGAGATGGAATCCATATACACCAACAAAATATGGACTTTGGTTGCTATATCTGAAGGGTTAAATCCCCATCAGAAGCAAGTATATCTTGAGAAGATTACTTGGTGTACATGGAAAAGTTGAGACTTTCAAACCTAAGACTTGTTGCAAAAGGTTTTCGTCATCGATCAGGTGTGGATAATGATGAAACCTTTTCTAGTGCCTATGCTTAAGTCCTTCCGGATCCTACTTTCCATTTCTACATACCATGACTATGATATCTGGCGGTTGGGTGTCTTGACTACTTTTCTAAATAGCGATTTAGAAGATAGCGTCTATAAGTACACAGGCAGAGGGCTTCGTAGACAGTGGGAGCAGCAGAAACATGTGCAAGTTGCTTTATGAGTTAAAGCAGGCATCGCAGAGTTGGAACATCTATTTTGATGTGGTAGTCAAAAAATTTGACTTCATCAAAATGGTAGATGAACCTTTTATATACAAAGAGGTAGTAGGGAGTATGGAGGCGTTCCTCGTATTGTACGTGGAAGACATACTCTTGATAGGAAAGGTGTTTCATATGCTATGCTTGGTCAATCTCCTCTTATCACAATGATTCTCTATATAGGATCAAGGTGGTACCTCATAAATCCTGGGTTTTGGATCTATGAGATAGATCTAAGTGGATGTTAGGATTCTCAATAGATGTAGTGAGATGATGTCAATCGATCCTGGGGAGAATCACTGGATAGCTTTCAGGGTGATAAGGTCGACTAAATGTCAGTCACAGGTATTGTCTTTACTCTCAATGGAGGGGCGGTATGTTGGAAGAGTTCCAAGCTAGATACCGTGGCAAACTAGACGATAAAGGCTGGATACATCGCTACCAAGGATGCTACTAAGAGATAGTATGGATGTATATTAGTTCATGAGATGAACTTCGTTTCTACCAATGTATGATAATGGAGTTGTGGCTTACGCTTAGGAACCCCCGTCCCATTAGTAATCCAGACATATTTTTAGGCAGTATCACCTGATCATGGAGATAGTTGATCTCCAGGGAGATCGAGGATAGGAGAGTAGACAAAGAGGAGAACATGGCAGATCCACTCACAAAGGCCTATTCCCAAGAGAGATTTTTATGGGATGGTTGAGTATGAGATACTTCAACCACTACTGATTGTTGGGTATGGGATACTACCAAAAATGGCCCTAGTGCAAGTAGGAGATTGTTAGTGATATGTATGCCCTATCGGCCATTACTGTACATACGATGAATATTGTAGTGGATGCTTGGACATATATAGGGAGGACTTTCTTGCTCGACATGATAATATACTATCTGGTTGCTTTTTATCTTAAAATGTACACTGATTGTCTCTATGTTACATGTTGATAAAGCCCTTAGGATTAGTACTTGACTACTAGATTATGATGCAGATCATACTAGTGGGGGCAGTATAGTCGCTACGTACATCCTTCAAATGTTCCTAGTCGAGGGTGTATCGAGACAGGGCATCGATATACCAGAGTAGACTAGCGTATAGCTTCTCGACCCATATAGATGGGCGATAGATGATTCCATATCCATTGGTGTTTGACATCAGAGATAGTATACGGGTGCTCAGTGGAGACTTACACTGAACGGACTCGCTGAGAACTCCTAGATGGTATTATACTTATCGTCAGATAGCAGTTCTCTGGTGACACTGGTACAGGTTAGTCTGTAGACCCGAGATCATCATAGAGTCTTGTGTGATTCCCACCGTGCTTTGATTTCCACCTTACCACGTTCAAGAGAACGTGCAAAATGGTGGCTTTTGGGTACAGTCCCGAGTCACATGGAGACAATGAGCGATAGGAGGGATTTCGTCTCTCCCGGTATAGGGAGTTGATGTTGCGCTGTGCTCGATTGGCTATAACAGGAAGTCCTTAGCCAGGGCTTCTTCAGTGATATACTGGTAAGTGTTATCAGTAGTTTCTCGACCTGTTATGAGCCTCATATCGACACGACTTATCGAGTTACTAGGGTCTGACATTTACCAACCCTAAACGAGATATGCGACATATCAGACGAAGAGACCGGACTGTACGGTAGTGTTACTGATTGAATTCGCAGGAGTATGAGCAGGCTTGCTTGTTGATCTTCTGATCATTCAATACTCGGGTGGCCGTTACGTTTAGCAGACCGCTTGCAGCTTGTGGGTGATTGATATGATCATCACCTACTGCCGGCGTATTGACGAGTTTTTAGAGTCCTACACAGAGGTTTCCTGGCTCAAGAGAAAAGGAGTAGGAGCACATATGTGATATGTGCGGGACCGAGATTAATACAATATGATATACCATATTCTATTCTCGCGATTTGTGACATAGGTCGGTTATATGTGATATAGCCGGGTTATCGAATCAAGTGTTGATTCGATAAGTTGTTATATATGATATTAGTCAGTTATATATGATATAGCCGGATTATTAAATCAAGTGTTGATTTAATAATTTAATGTATAATTATATATTTGATATATTAAGTTACATTAACTAATAATTCTTCACTTATGATTTCTTTTCTCACATGATGTGCACAATGTATATATGTGATATGTATGTTAGTGTACATGTTTGTGTCATACTAGGTTACACATGCAACAAGGGTGTATGAGACCCATGCTAGGGTTAATTAGGGTTTCATATTTATTATTAAGTTAAACAAATTAGTGAGAATTTGTCATGGTTTAAGCTTGGATGAAGCTTATGGATAATCATTGACAAAGTCCACTTTTTTGTCTAACTTAAGATATTTATTAACCCAAACCTTAACCTTATGCTTTGGTTTATTCTCTACATGAGTTAGCCATGATATTTTTTCACCATGGTTGCATTGATAACCTCATGATTTTATTCATTCATCACTTGAGTTTTCTTCTTCTTCTTCCTCAAAACTTTCTAGCTTCAATGGAGATGTGAGGAAAAATGTGAGAAAATCAAATCTAAAGTGAGCCCACTTACTACTACATCATCCTCTACTACTTGCCATTTAGTATAGGGTGTTTTCTTCACTAATTCCGTAATTAGTGAAGAGATAGCTTATGTTAGTGTCTCCTCGATGTAGATCATCTTCGGCCTCGAAGTCTTCGAAGCAAGCATGTTCGTTTCCTCAAGAGAGCCTCTCTAGAGTCTGGAGTTCACGATCGCAGTGAAATGACTACTACACGGAGCTAATGAAGTGAAGGATCGGTCTACAAAGATTGTATTCCTTGTTCTCTTTTAGTTACAAAGTATTTGTATATTATTCTGTCGGATTTCTAGTTAACGATTCTAAGTTAAAGTTAGCTAGAACGGCAAATTTTTGAATTTGGCATGGACGATACCTCCCGAAACCTTGCTGCCGTCCTAGGTAACCCTGCAAAAATATCTCAACATTAATTCATAATTTAGAATTAACCCAAAAATAAATGTTAAACTTAATCTAAACCCTAGCATGGTTTAATCTCATAAACACTAGTTGCATTTGTAACCTAACATGTTACAATTATACATATCACATATATATAATTATGTAACAAAAGAAAATAATATAATTAACATATATCACATATATATCAATGTATCATCAAGTGAGAAAAAGAATCATTTAAGTGAGCTTATATTATTTAATGTAATGTAATATATCACATATATAATTATACATTAAATTATTAAATCAACACTTGATTTAATAATCCGTCTATAATACAAATAACCGACTAATATAATATATATCAGTTTTATCAAATCAACACTTGATCCGATAACCCGGTTATATCACATATACTCGGCAGATATCACATTTCGCGAGAATGGAATACGGTATCTCATATCGTATTAATCTCGGTCCCGCACATATCATTTATATGCTCCTACTCCGTTTCGTCTGAGCCTGGAAACCTCTGTGTAGGACTTTAAAGACTCGTCAATACGCCAGCAATAGGTGATGATCATATCAAACACCCACAAGCTGCAAGCGGTCAACTAAACGTAACAGCCACCTGGGTATTGAGCGATCAGAAGATCAACAAGCAAGCCTGTTCATACTCCTGTGAATCCAATTAGTAACACTACCTTACAGTCCGGTCTCTTCGTCTGATATGTTGCATATCCTGTCTAGGGGCGGTAAACATCAGACCCCAGTAACCGATAAGTCGTGTCGATGTGAGGCTCATAACGGGTCAAGAAACTACTGATAACACTTACCAGTAGATCTCCATATCAGCCCTGGCCAGGGACTTCCTGTTATAGCCAATCGAATACAACGCAACATCAAACCCCAATAACGGGAGAGACGAAACCCCTCCTATCGCTCATTGCCTCCATGTGATTCGGGACTATACCCAAAAACAACCGTTTTGTACGTTCTCATGAACGTGGTAAGGTGGAAATCAAAGCACAGTGGGAATCAAATAAGACTCTATGACGATCTCGGGTCTACAGACTAACCTGTAGCAGTGTCACCAGAGAACTGCTATCTGACGATAGGTATAATACCATCTAAGAGTTCTCGGCGAGTCCGTCCAGTGTACCCAGTCTCCACTGAGCACCTGTATACCATCTTTGATGTCAAACACCAATGGATGTAGGATCATCCATCGCCCATCATCTGGGTCAAGATGCGTATAAGCCAGTTTACTCTGGAGTATCGATGCCCTGTTTCGATACATTCTCGACTACGAACAGTTATAGGATGTACTCTTGGACTACCCTGGCCCCACTATTATGATCTGCATCATAGTCCTAGTAGTCAAGTACATATCCTAAGGGCTTTATCAACATGTGAGAGCAAGACAATAACCCAATACAAGTCAACATATTTAGATAAAGTAAAACCAGATAGCATACTATCATATCGAGCAAGAAAGTCCTCTCTATTTATATCCAAGCATCCACTATAATATAATCATATGTACAACAATAGCCTCTAGGGCATATACATAACTAACATGTTTCTGGGATCGAATTTTCTTTAAGAACTAAGTTCTTATTCTCTCTCTTTTTTTTTATAAGGACTAAGTTCTTTTCGTAGGGTTAAACCCTATATTTAGAGGAATTAAATTCCTGGAACATAGTTTCTTTTTCTTTCTTTCTTTTTAACCTAGTTCTTTTTCCCTCAATTTTGAGTTTGAAGAATAGAATCTCCCCGATGAGAATTGAATTCTCAACTTGTAGGGAGATTTTCTTTGCAAATCTCAAATCAGAGAAAGAATTAAGTTCTTATATGAAGGGTTAAACCCTTGTTTCCGTTTATACTAGGCAAAAGAGATGTTTTTTATCTCTTCTTTTTCTTTACCTAGAGTTTGAATAGAGGGAGATCTTCTTCTTCTTTTGAGAATTAAACTCTCACTTTTTCTTTTTGTGGAGAAACTTATGTGGTCAATCCTCTATCCATCGTCCTCTCTCTTTTCTTTTTTGTTAAGACTTGAAGTCTCATGTCTATTATATAGTAAAGGCAAATTGTCAATTATTTTGAGAAAATCTCTCATTTGAGAGATATCTACCGATTTAATTGGTCTCAAAATTCGTTCGGGGGATTTTATCAACCGTTGGATTTTTGATCCAGTGATTTTCTGTTCTACAGAATATGTTTTCTTGTTTTTAACAAAATTGGAAAAATATTTTCCATATATACAGAATTTTATTCTGTCAAACGGTGATTTCTAATCACCATTGGATTTTAATCCAAGGGCTTTCTGTTTCGCAGAGAACATTCTTTCTTTATTTAGAAAGATTGGGGTAATATATTCCCAAAAAATAGAATTTAATTCTATCATTGGATTTTTGATCCAACCGAGAATATCTTTCTCACTTAAAAAGATTAGGGAGATATTTTCTTCTAATAGAATTTAATTCTATCATTTGATGATTTCTTATCACCACTGGATTTTAGATCCAACGGCTTTGTTTAATAGAGAATATCTCAATTTTTTCAGAGAAATAATTCTCATGTAGAATTTAATTCTATCTGTTTTAGTTTGGGCGCCGGCGCTCACGCGTTATGCACGTGGGTGCCACTTAAGAATTACATTCTTATTTATGACAGGTGTTCCTGTGCCTTACGCATTGGTGCTCATGTGAACTTCACGTGCGGCGCCACTATATGATTTAATCCTATAAGTCTGGCGCCGGCACTTGCGCTCTTATGGGGAGCACGTGAGGCATTGCCTAATTGGAATTTAATAGAGTTTAACTCTTTTTATTATGTTTAATTATTAGGGGAACAAATGCCCCCACCGTTGTTCTCACGTGTCTTACACGTGAGTGGAACGGTGTCACTTTTACCACCGTTGGATCACTTAGGAAGTTTAACCGTTCCTCCCCACGTTTTATAAAAAGGGCCTTTGGCCTTTGAGATGACTGTTGTCCCATCATCTTTCTTCCTTGAGCCTTACTTCTTCTTTTGAGAATTTAATTCTCGTTCTAGAGCATCGATCTCTGTCCTCAAGAACTCTTTTGAACAGAGTATGCTCTGCCAAAATTCTTGGTAAGGTTTATGAATAGAGCTAAGCTCTTTAACTCCTTTTGAGCATATATATTTTCTTAGTTTTGGATTTTGAGTCCATTATCAGATTCAACAGAGCTTAGCTCTTTTTTTTAAATCGATCTCTTGGAGATCTAAAAAAAACCTCTTTTTTTTTTTATATAGATAGTGGATCTTAATGTCCACATCCAAGACTAGAGAATCTTTGATTCTCCTTTTTAGGGTTTTACCCTACTGTCAATCTTGACATTTGAGATTTCTTGGAATTTGATTCCATCATTCATCCCATGAGTTTTTCTAACATGGGTCTCTCTGGGATCTAATCCCACTATTTGGGGGAATTTAATTCCTTTTTTTTTGCAGAGCTTAGCTCTGATTTGGATCTTAAGAACTTTGGGAATTTTATTCCCTTTACTGTTCTTGGAGCCCCCCCTTTTTGAATTTTTGGGGTTTTAAACCCCTTTCTTCTCATTTTCACAGATTTGAATCTGTTGTTTGTTTTAAAGAGCCCGCCTTTCGGGGAATATTGGGAGTTTTTTTAACTCCATTGTTTAATGAGCACTATTCATTTAATGAGAATCCTTTTGGATTCTCACAATGGGCACATATCACATCATTGATGAGCCACCACCTTGATTTTGTGGGGCTCACTGTTTTTTAGACTTAGTGATTTTAGCATTTTGATTGCTAACCCTCCACTGGTTTTCTTTTCAGGTACCATGGCTTATGATTCCTTTTTTCCCTATGTTCGTTCGGAGAGTTCTTTTGCCGACGCCCTTCTTGATCGTGAAGTCCTTGCTTTAATCCGGGACCACGATTCGTGTCACGCCCCACTTCTCAAAATATGGAATACGAGGGGTGACAAGGCCATCCATGCTCCTACGGTTAAGGAAATATCCTGCCGTAATCACACTTCGGCTTCTAGGATTACGAGGTAATCAGTAATCATAATACAGGTAATGAGAAATGCAGTCACTAATTCTATCAAAACAGATATAAAACTAACCAGATAGAGTCAAGGGAAAGATAGCACTGGCATCACTGATCTAAATGTCCGCAATATCCTCGAGGTAAGGCAGGTCCTGATCTAAGCTAAGTCTACTTCTCACTCTGAGCATGCATACTCAGGTCGTCAGAGCGACACAATAGCAATATATATATATATATATATATGTAATATGTGCAATGATGATAAACATGAAGCAGTAACATAGAGCAATGACGCGAGCATGAAATAACCGGTACATGTAACGATAACGCAAGTATATCAGATCAGTAATCAATGCAATGTCCATGTCACTAAAGCTATCAGTCTCTATGTCTCAATGTCCAGTCACTAAACTTATCGTTAGTCCAAGTGTAAGCGTCAACCACCGTAGAAGTATCCCCAACCCAAGGGTTAACCTCTGGGGCAAGGGAACACGAGCCCGAATCACGCTCACTAAGAATCAGAAATACCATCCATACAACTCCCGAAATCACTACATATGCCGGCAGTGGGACTCCTGAGATTCCGTTGATCGAACTCACACTCAAACTACCTCACACCCCGCGGTCTACATCAAACACCGACTATGAATCCAAATACTAGTCACTCCATGACAAGTTTACGCGAGAACTGGAGACAGGGTCTCCATCAAGCATGTCTCGACTAGTATCCAAGATAAATGGACAGTGCTCAATGTCTTACCTATAACACTAATATAAGTACTTCCATAACCATCCTATACCAGTTATAGTTAAACTTATATATGTCCCATAGGTATCGATAATGCAATAACTAATTGGTTCCGCTGGTTGTGTACAAGTACGTATCACTTCACTTATTCAATCACGCTTTTACACTAACGTACTTACTACAATCCCATCACTAACATTTATCACTTGGTAATGTAACACGGTCACTAGGTTATCGTTGCAAATGAACACTATTTATAAGGGTATGATAGTCATGCAACATGATGGGGATATAATAAATGCACTATTGAATACATATGAGCAACCGGTGTTGGTTGGATTAGAAAAATCACATAAAATCACACTTGCATAATTAAGAAAAATGATATAAAAGGAGTAGGCAGTACATTTAATTATTTGTACAGAAAAATTAGTTTCGTGTCAATCGGGTTTCAGATTTGCTAGTTATGCTCATTCCATTAAGTGTTTACTGCTGGAAAACATGAACTGAAAGTCCGTTTAGTAACACATTTTTCTCCTGTTGGGAGCATAATTAGGCGATGCTACAGTTATATGATATTTATATTTATCCATTATGTTTCTAACGCATCAGAAGGATCAATAATATCCACTGTAAGCAGGGATATATGCACTGTCTAAGGTTAGTATACATTCTGGTTCTGCACGAAACTGCAGCACACATCGACAGTTTAAAGAGTGTTATAAATATCAAACGACACTGGAATGCAACGAGACCAGAACCGTTAGAAATATAATTCAATTATCTCCATTTATATGTATGGTTTCGCACACTTGTGGGCTTAAACAAGGAGAAACATTCATTCCAAAACGGGTACAGGTAAAGACTCTGGCTCTGGACTGCAGTCCGAGGTCAGGTAAGTTCTTTGCTTTTGATGTTCATAGGATATATCTAATAGTAAACCTATACATCTTGTTAAAGATCATGAAGTTCCCTTCAGAAAGAACCCAGGTACACTGCGATTGGATTTTTCTGGAATTAATTATGAATTTAACGGTGTCAAGTGTTCGTTAAAACGCGAGTTTTATAAAAGCTAAGGCGTCACTATATGTGTGAAAATGATATCGATTTGCCACCAACTTTCTACAGAATGTTTGTTAACAATTTTAGGGTCTAAATATCATGAGTTTTGCTATTTTAGATTTTGTTTTCGCATAAGGTTCGCATTGAACACCTAAGATAAACATTTGGTCATCGATCGAAACTAACGTTTCTTCTAACAAACTAAATTAGATATTAACCATTTAATTTATACGTGTTACTAACACAGTAATAAGTCCTAGTTGGGCTCTACTCAAGTAAAATGGCACGATGATTCGCTACACAAAATTCAAGTATAGGTTTCGGTCCAATTATATTTATTTATATATCTAGTTATAATATAATTTCTTTAGTTAATGTTTTATTATAGCATGTTAAACAAGTGAATAGAGATTTCATCTACCTTTGGCGATGGTGGCACAACAATGACGACGAGCGTAGCATGGACATGTCGCACGTACGGGCAGCAACAAACAAGATAGCAGTAACAGCGATAGCAACAACAAGCTTGGGCTCAGCTCTGGCGATGTCAGCAATGATGACGATGATGGATGGCATGGCAGCAACAAAAACTAGGTTTGGGCTCGACTACACAACAGAGAGCTCACTTCAGCGTTGGTGCTTGGAGGCTTGCTATGGTGTTGGAGTCTCAGTGCAGTTTTGGTGGTCGGTGTTGAGGCATCGACGAGGTGGTTGTGGAGGTGACGGCGAGGAGCCTGGTGGCCTCAGCAGTGGGTGTGAGCGGTAAGGCGGTTGGGATGAAGAGGAGGTGGTGATGGTGGTGTTGTTGGGAGCTAGAAGTGCTCAGTTGACATGAAAGGAGAATGTTGGTTTGTAGGTGAGGGTGCTCAGGGGTGAGTTCAGGGAGGAGGCTCGTCGGTGACAGTAAGGTGATGGTGGCGAGGCAGCGAGAGCTCGGGTGGGTGGTCGTCATGGCGGCGGCAAAGGTGATTAAAAGGTCAAAGATGCGAGCTGTTGAGGAGCTCGAGGTGGGGCGTGGTGCTCGGGCTCGGAAATGGAGGAGGGCAGCGGATGTGTTGGGTAGCGGTGGGGGTCCTTGCGGTCCGAGGAGGTGGGTGGTGATAGGGGAAGAGAGGAGACGAAGGCGATGGAGGTCAAGAGGGATGAAGAGAGAGAGTTGGTTGTTGAGAGGGAGGTGAGACAGGCGAGGGATCGTGGGGCGGTTGCGGTGAGGGCGGAGATCTCGGGGGTAGTTGGCGAGTGGGGGCGGGGTCGACAAGGGCTGGGTCATAGGTGAGCATGGGTCTCGAGAGGATGCAGGTATGAGGAAGAGGCCGCGGGGAGGAGCGGGTCATAGGGGCTCAGCACGAGAAATGGCAGGAAAGAGAAGGAGAGGGAGGAGAAGAAGAGGGAGGGGAAAGAAGAGGGGGTTCAGGTCAGGTCGGGTCGGGTAGGTCGGGTCGGGTGTGGGTCATGGGCCGGGCTTGCTAGATTTAAGAGTTTAGAAAAATATGTGAATTAGGAATTAGGGTTTTCTTGCTAGGGTTTAGGTTTAGGTTTAGGTTTTAAGAATTAGAAAATATAGGAAATTTATTTATAAAAAGTAATCGAATAGAAAAATTTGAAGCATTTATTTATAAATACGGAAAATATTTACAAGGGTCTGGGTATTACAATCCGGAACGGAAATCTCTTCATCTATAGGGAACGTGGTACAACTATATTATCCAGGGTCGGCGCAGCTTTACTTATGAGGAGCCATCAGAACTGATCCCATCAATTCATTATGCTGACCCTCCGCCTGTTATTTATGCTGTGGAAGTGATCAATTGGACTGCGGAGGGCCGTTTTCAAGCTTCCATGGCATCGATACCAGTCCAGCCATAGATGGCCCTAAATATTTTGGGGCGTCGTATATGTCAAGGAGAGGCGTGTCCTTAGGGTCGGCTTTATATAACAGGAGTGGCCCCTCGACATTCGGTTGGTTACCACCTCTGGCCCACTACATCTTATCGGCCAAGAAATCATTGCTGCTGAAAACAGGGTTATATCCAGCGGTCTACGCATCTCTCTTTTATTACCATACTCCTCATGTGTGGTGGGTTAAGTTTTTCTTGGAACAGTGGAATATTCCGACCTACACGTTTCTATTATCGGACCGGAAAGTATCGATTTCGTTGGAAGAATTCACAGATATTTCTGGATTACCCGTCATAGGGGAGCATTATAAAGAGATAATTCCTTCTGACAAGTATGTCTTTGCCACCGAATCGGTGGTCATGGGCCTTACTCTGGAAAATGCTATCCAACACAAGTTCCCAAGTCTGATCAAAGTGTTGAATATTTATGAAAGCTTGTTTTTGGAGTCCAAGGGGCATAGGGTTAGCTTTACGGATTTCGTAGCCCGTTTCCTTTGTCTGGAGGTTTTATCGAAGAAGGCTACGTAGTTTACCAAGCTTGATGATCCGTTCAGGTTTGGCTTGGACAAATTGCCGATTGCTGATGTGGATTTGAAGCAGTTCTTCATCCTTTTTGCAGAAATTAATGGTCCGGACATTGACGAGGAAACGTTTTTCATGGGCTTCATTAGTTTGCGACTGAGCTGGTTTGCACTCCCAAAACATCCTTGCTACATGAGACCGTCTTTTTTCTATCCGGCTCATCATGTTGTGTCGAGGACGCATATGGCTGTTGGAGTTGCAGGATTGGCCTATTTGTATAATGGCCTAAGAATGGCAGCCGACACCACCCAGCCGGGTTTGAAGCCCGTAAATCTCCCTTACCTTCGAATAGTTGAGGGTATCGTGCACGCATATCATCTTCTCGTTCCCATGTCGATTCTCCTGGCGAGTCTTTTCTCTATATCACCCAGACCAAGTTCACTTCCTTATTCCGTAAGGTCTTCACCTTTCTAACCGGGTCCCGACAGGTTCGGAGGCACACCCATTCATGATGGGTAGATCTTTACCCGACCTAAGCCGTGGATCCCAAGTCCTCGCACGAGCAGATTCCGGCTCGGCTTATAGGCACATTCATTCTCAGCCAGACCTAAGCTGATGAATTCTAAGTCTTCTACTCATCTTACCTCATCTCCAAGGGGTGAAGGCAGGGGGATACCGACCTAATGTTCACTCTACTCACATTATCTCAACTCCGGGGGTGAAGAGGATACATCGATCTATTTACACTTGGAAAATAAAAATAAGATTTTTCAAGAACAAAGCGAGCCCGAATAAAAGGTCAAACACATTACAGTTGAGCAAAAAGTCTTCATTAATTTCAAAATTGAAGTACAAGGTATTGTGAGCTCCTCAGCTTTACAAAACTACCCGGAGGCTTACAAAAGAAAACAAAATGAAAAATAAACAGAACGGGGCCTTCTGGGCTTCTCCTCAGGGATGGCCCATTCACCAGTTGTCTTCGCCGACCTCCTGAGCCTGCTCGGGGGTGACCTCCGGGGCCACGACCTCACCGGTCTGCGGAGGAGGAGCAGCAGCAGCATTCTTGACGGCGGTCGGGTTTCCGTCTCCGTCCCTGGGCTCTTCCTCGGGAATAAGGTACCGCAAGCGGAGCTCCTTGTCGTCAAGCTTAGGCTGAATCTCTTTGACGGCGTTGAGGGCATTGTGCCACCCTACGGCCGCGACGTCAGCTAGATCGAGGTAGAAATGGTCGGATAACTCGTAGTTTTCAACGGCCTCCTTTTCCATCTCTATGGCCTGCATCGCCGCATCCTCGACCGCCCGAGCCTTCCTCTTTGCCATGTCCCGCTGTCCCTTCATCGCGTCGAACAGCCCGTTGATCTCGCTGACTTGGGCATGAAGAGCCTGGTTGGCGTCGTCCAGCCTCCAGCTTTAGCTCCTCCAAGACCTTCAGCGCCTCAAGGGAGGCAGCATTCTCCTCGGCTGCCTTCAGCTCGGCGAGGAGTTGTTCCTCGCGTGAAGAAGCCTCCTCCACCCTTTTCATCATCGAGACTGTTCCCGCCAAAATTTTTGGCTAAAAGCTACTTGTTGCCTTATAAAAAATGGGGGAGAGTCCTCAAAATTTGGCATCACGTGTTAAACACATGGGCGCTCATATGCTAAGCATATGAGTGCTGAAAACAAACAACTAAGGACCAAACATGCCTCAAACACGTGAGCATATGAGCGCTGAACATAAATAACTAATGGCCAAACAGCCCTCACGTGCTAAACACGTGAGCGCTCATATGCAAAGCATATGGGCATTGAAAACACATAACTAAGGGCCAAACAGGCCTCACGTGTAAAACACGTGAGCGCTCATATGCAAAGCATATGAGCGCTGAATATAAATAACAAATGACCAAACAGGCTCCACGTGTTAAACACGTGAGCACTCATATGCTCATATAAGCGCTGAAAATTAACAGGTTAAAACCCATAACAGGGGTCACGTGTTAAACACGTGAGTACTCTTGCCGCTCATATGCAAAGCATGTGAGTGCCCCAATTTAAAATGCTCCTATCAAATTCTAGAATTAAATTCTATTTGGGAAATATTTTCCTGATCTTTCTCAAACTAGAAAGATCTTCTATGTTAAACAAATGACCTTTGGATCAAATATCCAACGGTGATCATCTGGTAGAATAAAATTCTATCATAGAAAAATATTTTCCTAAACTTGTTAAACTAACAAGATATTCATATGATAAGAATAAAATTATATGTTAAACTAACGAGATATCCATATGATAGAATTAAATTCTATATTAAGAAAATATATTTCTAATTCTGTTAAAACTAACAAGATATTCGTAATCTTGTTAAACAAACAAGAAATTTTCTCTATTACACAGAGAGCCTTTGGATTAAAAATCCAACGGTGAATAAAATTCATCGATTGATCTAAAAGATCATGCAATCAATCATGATCTCTCAATAAGGGATTCTCTTAACAAATTGATTCTTTTTCTTCTCGTATAAACAGGAGCGAGGAGTGGAGGAGAAACAGAGAGAGAGAGAGAGGGGGGAGAAAAAAAAAAGAGAATTTAATACTTAAACAAAGGGTTTAACCCTTCAAAAAAATAAGAACTTAGTTCTTCCTCTGGTTGAGATCAGCAGAACTAGATCTCCCCACAAGTTGAGAATTTAATTCTCATCGAGGAGATTTTGTTATGCCGATTCAAAATTTAGGGGGAAAAACTAAGTTCAAAGAATTTAATTCTTACAAAAGTATATAGGAATTTAATTTTTCTGATAAAACTAGTGTTTAACCCTGTAAAAAGAATTTAATTCTTATAAAACAAGAGACTTGAAATTCTCTAAACTCAGATCCCAGCATCGTTAATATGAGATCAAGATCTTCAAGTACATAGAAGGAAAGACTGGTGATTCATTAGTATTCAACACTATAACGAAACCTCACGTGTTTCCCCATGTGAGCACCTCTGATGAACAAAAAAGAATGGCTGAGACCGAGTCACGTGTTTCCCACGCGAGCGCCTAAAAGAAGAACAAGAAGTGCCTCCTAGGGCAGCCATGTGTTTTCCACGCGACACCCAATTAAGTGCTTAGCACTTATATGAAAAAAGGAATAGACCCAAAAACAGCGCTCACATTTTGAAAGCGCCTCAAGTGTTCGCACGCGAGCACCACAGGGTCCAAGTGCTTAGCACTTATAAAAGAAAGAGAGATAAAATCCAGAGAACAGTTCCCATTTCGGGCGCCTAACGTGCTCACACGTGAGCCAAATGCTTAGCATTTATAAAAGAAGTGGGAAGTAAAATCCAAAAAGGCAGTGCCCAACTTTGGGGCGCTTCATGTGCTCACACGTAAGTGCCACAAGAATTTAGTGTTTAACTCTTATATATAAATGGGGACTTGAACCCAATGTACAGCGCCAGGTTTGAGGTGCCTCACATGCCACACGTGAGCATCCCCTTAAAATTCAGTGTTTAACAGCACTTTAGAACCTCACGTGGGAACACGTGAATGCTAAACATATACTAGTGCTTAACACTATGGGAAGTCAACTCCAGCCTCAAGTTGGCTAAGTCTTCTTGAGATTAAAACATCTTTGATCTCCAAATAGATCGAACCCCCGTGCTCATGTCTTCCTAAACTGATCCTAGCCCTAAACACGACTAATGATCTTCCGACGGATATTAATCCCACATCTCCCCTCAATCTGGAAATTGGTTCAAGGGTACATCTCCCCACACCCCTGATACATGTCGTTGTAATTCTTCAACGTTTTCATAGAGGTGGCGGGTCCCGACAACCAATAACTCTTTGGTGCACTCCCAAACCGATGAGTACATCCTAATATGGATCGTAACGTCCTTAAACTAGTTACGGACTGTAACATTCTTAAACTAAAACAATAGAGCAAAAATGCTCTTTTGTTGGATCTGATGATTCTAAAACCTTGTTAAGTAGATCTTAGTCTAAAATTGGACTAACGTATTCTTAACAAACATTTAAGTTGATCTTGATCTCAAATGAGATTAACGATCCTTAAATCAAACCAAACCCAAATCTAAGAATATACGGATTTGGACTAATCCACACCCTACGGGCGACAACATAAATTAGTCTCCGTATACAATCCACGGGCAACCAAAAACAAAACAAACACCCACGACACGAAGTGACCATCTAGAGAAGGAAAAAGTGGTTGGCGTGATGCGGTGGCGTAATTAACTGCAGGGGCTTGCGCCTATAGGGAAGAGCGTCCCCACAATAAAAAACCCCTCACAAACGAGGGGGAATCTGACGAAATCTGCTGCAATGGCCGCATCCGTTCAAACCTTCAATATATGGTGTCATAAATCAACTTGGTATCTTCGGAGAGGTGGACGGATAAACCCAAATAGCATCTGCCCCCAAATTCAGACAAGACGAACCATCCCAGTTCCGTCTCCGTTTTCGGTGGTAAACAGATTCTGGAACGCCCGGAGGGGCCTTTTCCTCTTTCCACTCCACACTTCGTGTGTCGTGTTCGCGAACAAATCGTGATTTACTATGGTTGCACTTGGATTCGAGGTACTAAGATTTGGTGTCTTGCTCCTGTGCAGAGAAAAGAAGAATCAATGGCTTCCAAGTGTACCTGCATCAGCAACTCCCACTCCGTCCCTGCCGGAGGAGTAACGTATGGGCCAAATGCGGCCTGCATCTTCTCAATGCCAGTGGAACAGGTGACTCAGGCCACTTATGGATTGTTCTTCGAGACCATGCTCCCGCGTACAAGCTTCAGCGCCCCGGTGCTATCACAGGAAACTCCACAGAAGTCGGTCTTTGATCGACTTGCAGCCACCACGGCCCCTCTCAACGGGTCATCCAAGTCTTCCACCTCAGTATTCAACAGACTGAGCCAAAGCTCCGGTGGGCCTGCAAAGAGGCATGCGATACCTAAAGGGGTTATCCCAAAACGGATAGCCTTTTCAGTTCCGACGAGAGAAGTCGTTGATAGGGCTTCTCCTGCTAAAGGATCGGTCTTCGCAAGATTGGTCATTCCAACTCTTGCTTCCGGTGAAGTCATCAAGACTGCTTCCCCTACCAAAAGGTCGGCCTTCGAAATATTGACCGTCCCCTTTCAACGGACGTCAGTCTTCAACAGATCGGCACCAGCAGTAGCCCTTCATCAAAGCAGGGGGCATGACGAAGCCACTCTAATAACTGAGGCAATTCCATCTGCAAGGCATGCTCGACATCTCCACTGGCGTAAAGTGAGGAAAGCTGGGGGCAACTCCTCCTCTGGACTTATTCCACCAGCTCCAATGGTGGATGTTGACGCTGTTGTTCCAACTGGGAACAGCTTCGAACCGCTTAGGAGGGTGCGAAAGAACTCTCCGACCGTGGTGTTGAAGAAATCTCCCCTACCTATTGAAACCATGATACAGGAGAAGCCGGAGCAGCCCCCCTCAGCGGCTGTCCTCTCAAGTCCACAGGGTCTGGTGGAAGGTCCAAGATTTTGTGATCAATAAAGACTACTCTCGCCGACTGAAGGAAAAAAAGGATCGGCAAGAGGAGGACCATACCTCCACCATGCAGCGAAGGATTTCTTTCATTAAGGCGCATGCTACAATGGCTACTTCAGCTTCGACTTCTCACAAAAAGAGAAAACCGGAGATCTACCACTGCCGGCAGCAAATCCCAAAGGTGCTGTATCCAAACGCCCTAAGTCTGGGGGCATGATCGTGCACACAATGTACATGGCTTCCGGAAAAGAGGAGAGTCGTGCTTCTGTGAGTCATCGGCCGCAAACTCGGTCGTTGACAAAGGCTCAGGAGTAACAACAAAAGCTTCAGGAGATGCTGACGAAAATGGCAGCACTCACTGGGCAAAAAGAAAGTCCGGAATTAGCAAGTGAACAGCGCCAGGAGCAAGAGACTGATACAGAATTTTTGCAAAGGGTTCTCGAGAAGAAGGATATGGAGGCCGCGGAACAGGCCGTTAATATAAAGCAGATGGCGCTTCTGTTCTAAGACATGGTTGGGATGATGATCCAGCCGGAACCTCCAGCCGATGACCCTCCGATAGTCATTGAAGACGACAGAGAGGAAACGTCAAACACTCCTCTGGCTGTCTCAGCAGCCAAGGAAGAAACAATCTCCAAGGCTGCCTTTGATGACTATATAGCTCAACAAATACGAGCTCATCAAGCGAGTGAAGTGGCTGGCCAAGTTGTTAGAACTGGGCGACCTTATCCAGGCTGGTACGATCAAATCAAGTACCCGCCATGATATACGATCCCTATGTTCCACATATACAAGGGGACAGGCAACCCGCATCAACACGTCGCCTAGTTCAGAGCATTATGCGGAAATACTGGAGGTGACGACAAGTTGCTTGTTTCCTGATTTAAAATCAGGAAAGCTTCTGGGAAAAGCTTCAAAAGAGGCCACGTGCTTACACGTGACAGCAGTCACGTGTTGACACGTGACCTATAAAATACAGAAAAAGCGCACTTTGATTCGCTGATCAAGTCAAGGAAAAAAGCTTCAGAAGAGGTCACGTGCTCCCACGTGACCAGGGTCACGTGTCGACACGTGACGTTCAAAGCAGCAAACTCGCTCTCCAATTGAACCAAAGAAAGAAGTGCCAGACAGGGGTCACGTGCTCACACGTGACCAGGCGTCACGTGGTAGCACGTGATGGCTACAGCAGCAACCGGAAGATAGCACAGAAAGGAAGAGGATTCTTCATTCCAAAGAGGGTCACGTGTCTACACGTGACCATGGGTCACGTGGTCACACGTGACCGGCTTTCAAAGCCCATTTTTGACGACAGAATTAAATTCTGAGGGAAATTCGAATCTTTCCAAAGGAAAGTAATTATTTGGGACCAATCAAATTAAAGATTCAGAGATGATTAAATATCATCTATCTATGGAAAATCTCGGGTTTGGAAAGATTTCCCCCTTAAATCTAACCAAAATAACAAAGGAGAATCTCTGGATTTAAGATCCAATGGTGAATAAAATTCACCTGATAATCCAAAGGCCCAAAATGAATGATGGACGCAAATCAAATCTCAATGAAGATTCATCAAAAAACTGATTGATTCGGCTGCTTCTCCTATAAATAGGAGCCAAGGGACACAAAAGAGAGATACTTACGCAGAGAAGAAAAGAAAAAAAGGAAAAGAGCTTTGATACTTGAAAAAGACTCAGATCTTCTGCAAAAACCCTAGGTAAGAAAGGGAAAGCCTTTTGGAAAGAAAAAGAATTTAATTCTCAACAGAGTTTAACTCTGAGGCATAAAACGAGAGAGCATATCTCCTCCCTCTTTGATAGAGGATCTGCAAAGTGCACATCTCCCCTTAAGGTTGAGAATTTAATTCTCAATGGGTCGAGATCCTGCCATGCAGATCCAAAACATAGAGAAGGAATGCAAGTATGAGAATTTAACTCTCATAGAACTATAGGAATTTAATTCCTCCAAAATAAAGTTAGGGTTCGACCCTGTATTATGGGAATTTAATTCCTTTAAAACAAAAAGAAACAGGGTTGAACCCTAATCAAGAACATAGTTCTGTCGAAACAGTGGGAATTTAATTCCTTTAATCATAATCCTCAGAAAAGGGGAGTTTAATTCCTTAAAAGCTTTTGTTAGGGTTTAACCCTATTCGGTTCTTCGCATAAACAAGGAATTTAATTCCCACAGAAAACTCAGATTTAAACTCTGTTCCAGAATATAGGCCCTCGAAAGGAAATAGGAATTTAATTCCTCTGAAATTAAAAGTTTCTGGAATTTAATTCCTGAAAAAGGAATAACAAATCCTCTAAAAACAACATTAAGGCAGGGTCACGTGTCACCACGTGACCCCCCCAAAAGCCCTACAGAAACCCCCTTTGAGGCAGCACCCCACGTGACACACGTGACTTTCAGCAGGAGCCTTAACACATAGGCATTTGAATGCCCGTCACGTGCTAACACGTGACGCTATCAAAGACACAGTAATTTCTGCAGAATCATTGAAGGGAAGGCACTCTCACGTGGGGCCACGTGACCGTTCTTGCTGTAGTGTTTGACACTAAGTTAAAACCCTCGAATCCAGTATTGAAATGCTATCGGGCCTTAGTGTTCAACACTAATTAAAGAATTTTGTTCGTAGTGTTCAATATTAATTGTTTTAATATTCGGCACTAATTTAAGATCCCCATTGCCAGTGTTTAACACTGAGCTGTTTTAGTGCTTATGATCATTTCAAGGCCTTGTTGCTGGTGTTTAACACCAATTATTCTTTTAGTGTTAAACACTAACTTGTCAAACTCATTCCCAGTGTTCAACACTGATTGCTTTGAAATGTTTAACACTAGTCTATAGCCCAATTGGCTAAAGGGATGGAGGCAAAGCTTCTCCCTCGATGGACTCACAAGGAATCAATATTCCAGACATGATGGGACTTAGCCCAAGCTGGCCATAAGTCCTCAATTCGTGACTAATTGGGCCAATGGGCTCATAACATAATTAATCAGTCATGACCTCAAATTGGGCCATGGACTGCTCAAGCCACTCCGGTTCTAGGGTACATCTCTTCACTCCTTTGATACTTGGCATTGTAATCCCTCAATGTCTTCAAAGAGGTGACGGGTCCCGACGACCACCCATGATATGGACTGTGGGGTCCTTAAACTCATACAAATTCCTGGTCACGCGGAACGTGGATAACGTCACTCTTTGACCCCACGGAAAACGTCCAGAGCGGAGCCTGGTCCTCGCTAAGCACGGCAGTGAACCCGTGTGAAGCATCCAGAGCACATACCGGACTGTGGGGTCCTTAAACCCATGGACTACGACGTCCTTAACCTTGACCGAGATGTCTTAAAACTAACAACGGACCGCAATGTCCTTAAACTACCCACGGACCGCAATGTCCTTAAACTACCCATGGACCGCAACGTCCCTAAACTAGAACAATAGAGCCCTTTCCTATGCTCTTTTGTTGGACCTAAACGGTCCCGTTTAAGTTGATCTTAGCCTCGAAGATGGCTAACGCGTCCTTAAACCCTCAAACATACTAGACTACGAATCCCCCAAATTAACTCCGGCTCAAGGGTACATCTCTGAACTCCTCTGACATCTGTCGTTGTAATCCTTCAACGTCGTCAGAGAGGTGATGGGTCCCGACAGCCATACAGACGATGGACCACTATGTCCCTAAACTGGAACATTAGAGTCCAAACACTCTTTTGTCGGATCTAAACGATCCCGTTAAGTTGATCTTAGTCACAGAGTTAGACTAACATATCCTTAACAAACGTTTGAGTTGATCTTAGCCTCGAGTAGGGCTGACGTATCCTCAAACCAAAACCCCCCCCCCAAACCCAAATTTAAGATAATGCGGATTTGGGCTAGTCCACGCCCTACGGGCGACGACATAACTCAGTCTCCGTAAACAATCCACGGGCAATAAAACAAACACCCACGACACGAAGTGACCATCTGGAGAAGGAGAAAGTTGTTACCGCAATGCGGTAGCGTAATTAACTGCAGGGGCTTGCGCCTGCAGGGAAGAGCGTCCCCACAATCAAAAACCCCTCAAACGAGGGGGAATCTGACGAAGTCTGCTACATCGGTCGCATCCGTTTAAACCTTCGATATATGGTGCCATAAATCAACTTGGCATCTTCGGAGAGGTGGACGGATAGCACCAATTAGCATCTGCCCCGAACCTAACGCCTCAGACGTCCCAACGTCCCCGGCCGCCGTTCGGAGGGGAACATTGCTGCTTCGCCGGTTAGTCGGCAACTTGTCGGAGACGGAATTTGAATGGTACTCGGAGCTCCCAAATGACTCCGTCAAAACATTCACAGAAATGGAGCTTCTATGCACACAGCGGTTCGCAAGCGCAAGAGAGCGCACCCCAATCACGGCATTAATCAATACCAGGGTGGAGTCAGGAGAGACATGGGTTCAATACGCAATCCGGTGGAGGAACCTATGGTCAAAATGCGAACAACGCATAGAAGAAGCTCCTATTGTGGGAATGTTCGTAAAGACTCTTGATCCTCAAGCGACTATATCCCAATTTATGATATTTTTCAAACCGACCACCTTCCAGGCCTTGATCGATAAGCTGGCCCAAATGGACCAGATAGGCCATAAGCCGTCCTCTTCAAAAATAGATCCCCGGAATGAAAATGGTAAAGGGAAAGCGACCTTTGTTGCTAACGCTCAACAGCAACCAATTGACCCGAAACCGATTGCTCGCCAAAGCGACACATGCCTACACTGATCCCTCGAAGAGAAGCTAGGATGCCCTTACTCATTTCCCTGGGATAAAACGAGGAGACTATTCGAACTGGCAGTGCACAACAGACTTATCACTCTCCCGGATCCAAGAAGTTCGCTACAGCCTGGTGACGTCAACAGTCCCATCTACTGCTCCTACCACAGAGAATTAGGCCACCCAATTTGCTACGTCTTCAAAAACTGGGTCGAGGAACAATACCAACAAGGGAAGTTTGCGCTGTCCGAAAACTGGAGGGTGAACTCCCCGCAGAAGCATGCTCCTAAAAAGGTAGACAGGCCGGGGGTATCATGCTCGTTTGTAGAAGAAGCTCCGTGGGAAATTGTCCTTTTAGCTAAAACTAAAAGAATGCTGAAGGATCTTCAAGCATGTCCGGCGATCAGGTGGAAAAGCCCGTTGGAGCCTGAGATCATTGAAGGGATGCCGAAACTGCGTCCCACACCGAAAACAGCTAATGATAGGCAAGACACTCAGGTCAAGCCTTCAATGTCTTCGAAGGGAAAGAAAAAGACCAAGAAGTCCGTACAGCCTGATGACAAGTGCACGGACCCACAAAAATACATCGATTCGCTGGAGGAGTACAACCGGAAAGCGCGAACCCCAGTCACCCTCGAAGTGTTTCTCGACCATATCCACGAGAACGGAGACAGTGACAACGATGAGGGGAATGACTCTTCGGAAGAACACGAGGATTATGTAGCGAGTTGCCACATGGTCTCTCATTCGTCGTTAAAAAACGAAGAGATCCCCTCGGAGTCAGAAAACGGCACAAAGAAGCTGGGGGCAAGACTGGTGCAAAAACCCCTGGAGCCTTCAGGCGACTTGAATGACAGGCTGCTAAACGAAGCCCTTCAAAAGAGCAAAGCTGTAACGTTTTATAAATAAATAAATAAATAAAATTCTTTAGGTGAATTTTCTAATAATCGATAAAATAAACCGTATTTTACGTAAAACTTAACTATAATTATTTTCATCATAGATTTAAAAACACCTATTTTAACTATGTATTTGATAGTATGTGGTAATTATTTAGTCACTTATAAATTTGTAGTTTAATTAAATATTTTTCCTTAATTAATTATTTTAAATAATATTTTTAGCTTTCTATTATACATTTAATTAGTGCAAATTACAAATGAGAATTGGTTAATTACATTTTAATGAACCATGACAACATAGTAATAAGTTGATAATGTGTTCTTATTTTCTTACTTGTCTCCATGTTTCTAGATATTTCTAGGATGTAATTTAATTAGTAAAATAAAATAAAATAATTAATGAAAAGACAAGAAAAGAGCCATTAATTGAAGAAGTTTTTTATACACTTCTACACACTCACCTCACTTCTCTCCTCCCTCATGCCAAGGCCGAAACCCCCCATGGCAGCCCAGCATTTCTCCACCTCCTTTTCTCATCAAAACTCTTCAAAAAATTCATGAAAAATCAATAAAAAATCCCACAAATTCCTAATTTAATCTTTACCCATGATTCTTGGGCCAAAATAGCTTGGATCTTGGAGCAAGGGAAACATTTTGGAGGTCAAGTTGCATGTTGATCTCATGAATCGGAGGTATAATCCTAAGTCCATGTTTTGATTGTTGAGTAATTACTTAAATTTAACTAATTAAGTGTTTAAATATGGTTCTAATTGCTAACTTAAGTTTTTCAAGAAAAGGGTTTTGAATTAAGTTAGGTTTTTCACATCATTTCTAGGTTAGTAAAGTGTAGCTTAACATCCTAAGACATGCAAAATCTTGTTTAGATGTTAAATTGTAAAGTGTTGCTTTAAAATTGTTCAATCTAGTTAATTTTGTAAACTAGATTTTTATATTAATACCAATAGGTGACATAAAATTTTAGTAATAGTTTGTGTGACTTAATTAAGATGTTTAATGAACATTATAGCCCTAGAGGCCATTGTTGTACATATGATGTACATTATAATGGATGCTTGGATATATATAGAGAGGACTTTCTTGATCGACATGATAGTATACTATTTGGTTTCACTTTGTCTTAACATGTTGACATGTATTAGTTTACTGTCTTGCTCTAACATATTGATAAAGCCCTTAGGATATGTACTCGACTACTGGGGCTATGATGAGATCATATTAGTGGGGCCAGGGTAGTCGACGAGTACATCCTATAATTGTTCCTAGTCGAGGGTGTATCGAGACAGGGCATCGATACACCAGAATAGACTGGCGTATATGCATCTTGACCCATATGATGGGCGATAGATGATCCCATATCCATCGGTGTTTGACATCAAAGATGGTGTACGGGTGCTCAGTGGGGACTGGGTACACTGAACAGACTCGCCGAGAACTCCTAGATGGTAATATACCTATCGTCAGATAGCAGTTCTCCGTTGATACTGGTACAGGTTAGTCTGTAGACCCGAGATCGTCATAGAGTCTTGTATGATTCCCACTGTCCTTTGATTTCCACCTTACCACATCCAAGAGGGCGTGTAAAACGGTGGCTTTTGGGTACAGTCCCGAATCACATGGAGGCAATGAGTGATAGGAGGGGTTTCGTCTCTCCCGGTATTGGGAGTTGATGTTGCGCTGTATTCGATTGGCTATAACTGGAAATCCCTGGCCAGGGTTGCTGAGATTTACTGGTAAGTGTTATCAGTAGTTTCTCGAACTGTTATGGAGCTCATATCAACACGACTTATCTGAAGGGTTGCGGCAGCGCCCTGGCCATCGAAACGCGGTCAAAATGCAGAACAAAAATTTCTAAACCGGTGCTACCGTTACCCGATTTACGGATCGACCTTAAACCATAAACTAGCAAATTAACTAAGAGTTAGTATCGTTATACCAAGTTGATCCGTGTCCTTCGGTCATCATTCCAAGCTCCTAGTGATCCTTTAACGATATTTGGTTGTCGGTCTTCCTCCATCTCCGATGATCCACCCGAAGGAAACGGCGCAAGCTCCGGCCTCGATCGGCCTCGACAAGGCAACCGACGCTCAAAAGTCGCTAGCAATAGAGAGTCAAGGTGTATGGAAGTGTCACTATATTTTTCTCTCTACCCAAAGTTCTCATGGAGCAACCATAGAAGATGAAGAAGGAGATGATGAAGTCTTGGCATGAGCTAAAAATGGCGAAGGATTTTTGTGAACTTTTGAGACTGAGAGAGAGAGAGAGAGAGAGAGATCTAGCATAATGTAAATTCATTGACCAAATGAAAATTGAGCCCCCTTCTAAAATGTGGCCGGCCCCTTCTCTCTCTCTCTCTTCCAAAAAAAAACATTTTCCTTTTCAATTTCATTAAACAAATGCACCATACCTAAAGCCCATGCCATGAACATGCATAACACTATGCAAATGCCACGTCACACCCTCCACCTCATTATTAAACAAAATGAATTTCCATAAATGGAAAATCAAATAATGAGGTGGCAAAGTTTCTAGAAGCTATTCCGTATAAAATACGGAATACTTCCCGGTACATGTATCGAAATACATATACGCGTATTTGTACAAAAATACGAATAGTCAAGAGAGAAAATAAATAGCGAACAACAATACTAGAATACATATATATAAATACATATGTAAATTATTAAATCAAAACCCGATTTAATAATCCGGCTTAATCCTAAGCCGTTAGTATTATCAACCGTCCGATTAAAGTCTGCGCAGCAAGTGAACATATTTAATCGGACACCCGTATGTACCAACATACGACAAGTACACCATATCGTCTGAACCATAAAAACCCTCTGTGTGGGACTCTAAAGACTCGTCAATACGCTGGCAGTGGGTTTAACCACAAGCACGTCAGCGGCACTAGCTATACGTAACGGCTACCCAGGTATTGAGCGAAAGGGAGGCCGACGAGCAAACTCATCCTGAACCCCTACTGAGCCTGACAGTGACAATATCCATACAGTCCAGTCTGTTCGTCTAAGAGTATCGCATATCAAGTCTAGGGGTGGTTAAAGTCAGACCCCCAACAACGCGATATTCAGTGTCGGCATGAAACCCATCACCACCTGAGAAACTATCGATCCTGGATCGGTAGTTCTCATCCACCGTGGCCATGGATTTATGGTGATGGCTATCCGCACACAACGCAACATCAACCCCTAATACCGGGAGAGACGAATCCCCGACGATCCGATCACTGCCTCCATGTGGCTCGGGACTGTACCCAACTAAAACCTGTTTGCACGGTTCCTTTGAGCCGTGGTAGGGTAGTAATCAAAGCACAGTGGGAACTCACACGAGACAAATGAGGATCTCAGGTCGACAGACTAACCTGTACACATGTCACCTGGGAACTGCTATCTAACAATAGGTATAATACCAACTAGCAGGTTCTTGGCGAGTCCGTCCAGTGTACTCATAACCCAATAAGCACCTGTATACTATCTTAGGTGAACAAACCAACACCAATGGCTTGTGAGACCTGGCCACCGTCCCTCGTCGGGGTCTCGATCAGTATACACTAGTCTACACTAGATTATAGATGCCCGGTCTCGATACTCCTACGACTAGGGACATTTAAGGATGTACTTATAGACCCCCATCTCCCACGTATGTGATTGCTATCACAATGCTGGCAGTCAAGCAAGAATCCTACGGGCTCTATCAATAAGTATATGATGATAAAGACAGACCAGATAGCATACTATCATCTTGAGTAAGACTGTTTTATCGGTATAGATTCTCACTCAATCATCATAATCACAAGTCCACGACTATGATAATTTCCTTGAGGGCACTATAGCCAACAATCTCCCACTTGCACTTAAGGCCAATTATTGCGATGTCGCATACTCACAGCCCGTGTGATACCGAACACCCAACTTCTCTACTAATCAGTTTCGCAAAGCCCGTTTGTGAAAAACGATTGTGTTAGAGAAATAGCCTCAGTGAGTGGATCCGCTCCAAAGTTTCTTTCTGTATCTCTCTTAATCTCAACTTCGCGGAGAAAACTATCTCCTGAAATGAGCAATACCTGTCTTAAAATTTTTCTGGATATCTGATGGGACCCAGTTCTCAAATGAACTCCAAATCCAGCAAACTACTTAGACTGTATCGTCCACTGAATTTAATCAGTAACATGCGCTATGACTTCCTCAGTATCCGCTTGGACCACCTATCCAACATACCGTCCCTCAGAAGAGGGAAAACTATAACTCTGACAGTCACTTTGTCATCTAGGTCATCTTGGAAGCCTGAAATGATAACCGTCTCCTGAAGGAGGCTGCCGTTACTTTATCCCAAGAACATTCACTTATGCTTATAAACTGCTTCCCAATGTTTCTCCAGGATTGGATTAATATATCTGCTTATTGTATCTAGTGCAAAAGCAATATCTGGTGTGGTACTTGACATTTCATGATTAACTCAATTGCCTAAGCAAGTAATATGCTAATCATGCAGATCCCTCTCCCCTTTAGTCTGTAAGACACTTTAGAGAGGGTGACTCCATCACCTGCAGGTACACCACCATGCCAGGAGTCGTCCATTTAATGTCAAAGTACCCAGATTAGGATACTTTCCAAATCTAGATCTAAAACCATAGATCTAGTTAACAGAAACCCTGATATTATATCCATATCCTGTGTGGAGAAACAAATTTGCGACAACCACAATATAACCGATCGTAGTATAGTAATATCTCTTCCTATCAAGTGCATGTCATCCCAAATACCAGGACATCACACCCTACTACCTTCTTACCAAATCCATCTCCTATTCTGATGTGGTCAAGACCTATGACTTTCACATCAAAAATAGATGATCTATTTCCGCTATACCTGCTTTAGTCTATAAATAGACATAAACTACTTGTCCTCTATGCTTCCGCTGCTCCTACTGACTACAACAACCCTCTGGCAGAGTCATATACACGTGCACTTCTAAAGCTAGTTTAGAACCACGCTATACTCATCCTCCTGCCGGGTCTTATAGTCTAGAACAGTAGCAATGGCAAGTGTGGGTAAACAAGAACCTCCCTGTCACCGTCTCTGAGAAGACCTAAGTACCTCTCAGGTGCCTGAGGTTGCCCACCAAATCTGCGGAGTGGCTAATAGAATGTCGAAACCATTTGAATCCTTAGGTTCTATTAAATCTTCAATAATCATTTATGGTTCTGGAATCACTTCCAGTTCTACCATACTCCCACTTTTGTTTTTCTGAAAAAATCCATTTTACGAAAACTGTGGCGAGTCAAGAACAATATAAATACCGATCTTCCTGATGGTAGAAAGTTAACCCTCGTCTAAGCCCGGGATAACCCATAAACTGCCATTACTGAAACGTGCCTTGAGTTTATCCGGATTCTGGTTTTAAGTATCAGCCGGACAACTCCCTATACCTTAACATCGTCAAGATATAAATTGATTCTATATATATCTGATATAGAAACAAAAGCACTAATTTAATTTGAACCAGATTCAAATCATGCAGCTATCTCCAGTGCATATCAACCAAATGGAAAGAAGACGATCAACATTACTCATGTAGGAGTGCATCCTATATGAGTAACCCGAAAGAGAAGCAAGTTCTCAAAACCATTACTATCAACGGAATACCAAACACAAGTATCTACATCTTTGACTTCCTCGAAGAATCTTGATACTTCTAACAAATGGTTCTCTACTTTATTCTTATACCTATAATTTCTTAATATCTGGACTTAGCATTTCAACGAAATACTTGTCCAGAACTGGAGAAGTCACAAGTAAACAGAATATAGTATGAGTACCAACCCCATTATCTTAACGGACACTGGACAACATACAATACTTTGTATAAGTTTCCTGAGTTCAAGAACTCAAACCCTGTGCGTCGTAGGTTAAAAAAACTGTACTTTGGTTAAGAAGAGTTACACCGCTGTTGAATGCACATTACCCAATCACCAACTGATATAGGTAAATGTCATGGACACAATATCAAAAAGTTATATCTCACTTTATAAAATAAATGTATAGATATATCAGTTTGAAATTGGTGCTTAACAACGGATATTCAAAACCAAATATTTGCCATACGGCAAGATCCAGATGATTTCCTCAAATATCACCAATTACAATGAATTCCAATATAATGAGGATCTAATCACCCAATTCTCAATATCTTACTCCCACTCACCATCTATAATAACATGCAGATGTGAGAAACTGATCTGGTAAATACATACCCTGGAGTTAGATTCCAATTGGGAAAACAGTTTTCAATTAACATCGCACAGTAAAACTGAAACACGAAAATGTTTCACAAGGGTTAACTGGTATTCCTAGTAACGCCTCTTCCATTATCCTGAATCATGACAGCAACCATATACTTACTTGCCCTCACTGCAATCCCTTCATTATGTCTTTACCTATTACCTTCTGTACACCTCCTTTACGCTAATTGGTTTTCTTCATTCTCTACCTTTCGGCACCAGCCTAAGGTTTGGAAGAAGACTATCCAATAAGTGTAATAGGTGTACTCTCCTAATCCTAGGAGCCCAAGCAACCTGAGAGAAGGTAAAGAGAAAAGACAACCGAATAATCCTATTCAATCTCTTCAGAACCAGAATCCATCCTCGAAAAAGTTCCTTCGAGTTCGTATGTAACTATACGATGGATTTATCCTATGGAAGTGGATATCCGTAGTGATATGGAGTGTCCTAGAGAAATGCAAAGTGGATGTAAGAGTGGCAAGGGTATACATGGTCTTTATCGTGAATGATGGTGATCGCAATTTTCTTTGCCATTATTCTAATCCCTTTATATGTCTTTGCTTATTACCTTCTGTACACCACAGTTAAGCTTGTTGGTTTTCTTCCTTCCCTACCGTTCGGCACCTGTCTATGGTTTGGAGGAAGACTATCTAATAAGCTCAATAAGTGTACCCTCTCCTAATCCTAGGAGCCCTCACAAACTGGGAGAAGGTAAAGAGAAAAGACAACCGAATAATCCTATTCAATCTCTCCAGAACCAGAATCCATCCTCGAAAAATTTCCTTCGAGTTCGTATGTAACTATACGATGGATTTATCCAATGGAAGTGGATGTTCGTAGTAATACGGGATGTTCTGGAGAAATGCAAAGGTGATATAGAAGTGGCAATGATGTATGCGACACCGTGACATTCCAAAAGCCAAAGTGTTTTAAGAAAGTTCCGTTAATTTAGTTCATGAGTTTTAGTCAAAAGTCGGGTCATAGTCGCAGCCAGAGAGAGAGAGAGAAGAGACACTGTGCACTCTAACCTAGATCAGAATGGTTAATCATTTTATCTAATCTGGATGGCTTCCACTGTATCCTCGAATTCTCCTCGAAACCTAAAAGGAGAATTAGTCGGAGTCACCCGAGGAGTAATCCTACTCATCAGTAGGAATTGGGATCCAACTATCATCGCATGATAACTTGATGGAAGCCACTCAAGTAACCACACTCCAGAAGGTATGCGCAAACTTGGCAAGTTTTCTATATGTTTGAAACTCCCGATATGTGTTTTTACCCCTAGGACCCAAGTGACCTTGACTGAGCCAACATATCAAAGGATCCTAGTCAAGTTCAACCCGTAACTATCTTGATTGCATTAGACCCACCCGCACGAGCCCTTGACTGAACCAAAATGACCGTACGACTGTCCTGACCAATCGCATATCCATGCAACAGAAAAGCACTACATAGCTACCGAACACTACGCCTCGGCTAAGCACGACATACGTAGCACGAATACTGAGCAATACAAATCTGAAGTGACGGAGGGCTATGGCTGGTTTTTGGCGAAAAACCTTTAACGTAATGAACTTGATATCGTTAAAGGAATCCAAGTGGTTTTATAAATATATAGTGGCTAAAACTTTTGCTAAAGAGGTCACTCCCGGTGAAGGGATCTCGGCTCTTTCCCCGTCGAATGGGGTGCAGGATATCCCAAACTGAATACCACGATACAAAGCAAAAATAATCGACTATAGTAAAGTTATTACGTTAACGTAAACTTTTACCCAAGGGGTCACTCCCGATGAAGGGATCTCGGCCCTTGCCTCGTCGAATGAGGTGCTGGATATTCATAACCGAATACCACTGTGCAAAGCAAAAAAGAACGTCTGTAATATCAGTTTTTAAAAAACTTGGTTCCAACAACATCATATATAGGTTTGTTTTATCGTTGCATTGATAAGAATCTATGCAGTCCCATCAATTAATCACACCAGAAAAGAACGAAAATAAAATGTACGTATATGCCATCCGCATTCGCCACTGGGTCCCGTCATCACCCGTTAGGTTACTTAACTAACGACAGAGCGGGGACTGGGCTAGCGCGCGTGCAAAACATATACAACATCTACTAGTATATATAAATATATATATATATAACATTCGTCCCAGGCATGATATAAAGCAACATCACAGAAACATCACAGAAGCAACATAGAATGGTGGATAATCTGGAGCCCCAGGTTTCACTTGAGCCGCAAGTGAGACCCGACGTTCACTGTCGTGTGGATAGCATATGCAATGAAAGCTATACCCCATACGAGTGCGGCGAATAGCCCACCAATTCTAGAGTAAGGTCCCCTCCGTCCCAACGCCATGAGATATGGACTAGTTGCCCTCTAGAATCCGCTATTCGTGCACTCCACCGCGGGGTAATCCTAGAACAGAAAAGAAAAATAATATACAAGGGTGACATCGACCTCAGCCCGGTCGTGCCCCAAAAGAATAATATACAAACTGGCAGTGACGGCAGTCCACATGTCGGACGCTCGCCCCGCAATATCAAATGTACAAATGAAAACAACTGTACTATCATTGCACCATTGCTATCCACCACGACGATCCAACCAACATCACAGCACAACACAGAACATCAACGTGAATGTCACGTTCGCAAACCCGTCTAAAAGACATATAGCAATTAGACGAGTTTACCGATCACGTGACATTCACGGTCGCAGATAGAAATGTATGTACTGTTAAACGCATACTTAAAATATCGATCAACTAAGTTCCAAATTGGCCCCAATAGCAAAAAAACACTTCACTGAAACCTGGGCCAAAACAGAATATCACAAAAATCATAATTCCACGTAAATGAGCTACAGAAAAAATTTGGATGCCCGTTGCCACTAAATCGCCGTGGAACCGTCGCTAATAGGGGCTAAGTGTGGCGGATCCGCGGCGCTTTTGGTGAATCACGAGCCCAAAATTTTTGTATACCCATAAAGTCGTCTGCACAGATTTTTAAGATGCCAGAAATAATTTTTTGACCACTTTTGAAAATCGACAGCAAACACAAAAATGGAATCGTGATTCGGAAATTTCCGTCGATCGATCTTTCAAGCACGTTTAAACAAGCTAGTAAGTGGTTTAAAGGGTGGCTCTGATACCATGAAGGGTTGCGGCAGCGCCCCGGCCATCGAAACGCGGACAAAATGAGGAACAAAAATTTCTAAACCGGCGCTACCGTTACCCGATTTACGGATCGACCTTAAACCCTAAACTAGAAAACTAATTAAGAGTTAGAATCGTTATACCGAGTTGATCCGTGTCCTTCGGTCTTCATTACAAGCTCCTAGTGATCCTTTGACGATGTTTGGTTTCCGGTCTTCCTCCATCTCCGATGATCCACCCGAGGGAAACGGCGGAAGCTCCGGCCTCGACAAACGAGGCAACCGACGCTCCAAAGTCGCTAGCAATGGAGAGTCGAGGTGTATGAAAGTGTCACTATATTTTTCTCTCTACCCAAAGTGCTCATGGAGCAACCATAGAAGATGAAGAAGGAGGTGATGAAGTCTTGGCATGAGCTAAAAATGGCTAAGGCTTTTTGTGAACTTTTGAGAGTGAGAGAGAGAGAGCTAGCATAATGTAAATTCATTGACCAAATGAAAATTGATCCCCCTTCTAAAATGTGGCTGGCCCCTTCTCTCTTTCTCTCCAAAAAAAAAACATTTTCCTTTTCAATTTCATTAAACAAATGCACCATACCTAAAACCCATGCCATGAACATGCATAACACTATGCAAATGCCACCTCACACCCTCCACCTCATTATTAAACAAAATGAATTTCCATAAATGGAAAATCAAATAATGAGGTGGCAAAGTTTGTAGAAGCTATTCCGTATAAAATACGGAATACTTCCCAGTACATGTATCGAAATACATATACGCGTATTCGTACAAAAATACGAATAGCCAAGAGAGAAAATAAATAGCGAACAATAATACTAGAATACATATATATAAATACATATGTAAATTATTAAATCAAAATCCGATTTAATAATCCGGTTTAATCCTAAGCCGCTAGTATTATCAACCGTCCGATTAAGTCTGCGCAGCAAGTGCACATATTTAATCGGACACCCGTATGTACCAACATACGACAAGTACACCATATCGCCTGAACCGTGAAAACCCTCTGTGTGGGACTCTAAAAACTCGTCAATATGCTGGCAGTGGGTTTAACTACAAGCACGTCAGCGGCACTAGCTGTACGTAACGGCTACCCAGGTATTGAGCGAAAGGGAGGCTGACGAGCAAACTCATCCTGAACCCCTACTGAGCCTGACAGTGACAATATATGTACAGTCCGGTCTGTTCGTATAAGTGTATCGCATATCGAGTCTAGGGGGTGGTTAAAGTCAAACCCCCAACAACACGATATTCAGTGTCAGCATGAAACCCATCACCACCTGAGAAACTATCGATCCTGGATCGGTAGTTCTCGTCTACCGTGGCCACGGATTAATGGTGATGGCCATCCGCACACAACGCGACATCAACCCCCAATACCGGGAGAGATGAATCCCCGACGATCCGATCACTGCCTCCATATGGCTCGGGACTGTACCCAACTAAAACCTGTTTGCATGACTCCTTAGAGCTGTGGTAGGGTAGTAATCAAAGCACAGTGGGAACTCACACGAGACAAATGACGATCTCAGGTCGACAGACTAACCTGTACACATGTCACCTGGGAACTGCTATCTGACAATAGGTATAATACCAACTAGCAGGTTTCCGGCGAGTCCATCCAGTGTACTCATAACCTAATGAGCACCTGTATACTATCTTAGGTGAACAAATTAACACCAATGGCTTGTGAGACCTGGCCACCGCCCCTCGTCGGGGTCTCGATCACTATACACTAGTCTACACTAGAGTATAGATGCCCGGTCTCGATACTCCTACGACTAGGGACATTTAAGGATGTGCTTATAGACGCCCAGCTCCCACGTATGCGATCGCCATCACAATGATGGCAGTCAAGCAAGAATCCTACCATCTCTATCAACAAGTATATGATGATAAAGACAAACCAGATAGCATACTATCATCTTGAGTAAGACTGTTTTATCGGTATAGGTCCTCACTCAATCATCATAATCACAAGTCCGCGACTATGATAATTGCCTTGAGGGCACTATAGCCAACATTATCGGTTACTGGGGTCTGACGTTTACCACCCCTAGACTAGATATGCGACATATCAGACAAAGAGACCGGACTGTACGGGAGTGTTACTGATTGGATTCGCAGGAGAATGTACAGGCTTGCTTGTTGATCTTCTGATCGCTCAATACCTGGGTGGCTGTTACGTTTAGCTGACCGCTTGCAGCTTGTGGGTGTTTGATATGATCATCACCTACTGCCGGCGTATTGACAATTCTTTAGAGTCCTACACAGAGGTTTCTTAGCTCAGGAAAAATGGAGTAGGAGCACATATGTGATATGTGCGGGACCGAGAATAATATGAGTATGCGATACTTTATTCGATTCTGGCGATATGAGATATCAGCCGGGTATATGTGATATAGCCGGGTCATCGGATCAAGTGTTGATTCGATAAATTGGTACATGTTATATTAGTCAGTTATATGTATTATATCCGGGTAATCGGATAAAGTGTTGATTCGATAATTTAATGTATATTATATATGAGATATATTACATTACATTAACTAATATAAGCTCGCTTTATTGATTCATTTTCTCACGGGATAATACATTGATGTATATGTGATATATGTTAATTATATTATTTTCTTTTGTTACAAAATATATTATATATGTGATATATAATATTGTAACATGTTAGGGTTACAAATGCAATATACTTTGTAGAGTTTAAACATGGTTAGGGTTTGGATTAGGGTTAATCTTGGATGAATCTTTCATGATGCTTCATGAAGCTTTGACTTTTGTCACTAGCATTGATTTTTTATGAAGATATTTGTTAATCCAACCCAAACCCTTAACTCTAGTTTATTCTCTACAAGGGTTAAGCCTTCATGCTTAACCCATGGTTGAATTTGGAACCACTATAATAATTCATTATTCATCACAAAAGGATTACATCTTCTTCTTCTTCTTTTCTTCTTGATGAAAAAGCTTCACTAGCTTTTTCATTAGTGATGATAATGAGTGAGAAATTGAAAACAAAAGAGAGCAAAATTCCTACTTCATCATCCTCATCTATTCTAGCCACTTAGATTAGGGTGTTTGCTTTGCTAATACTTGATTAGTGAAGCAAGAGCTTGGGTTTGAGATTCTTCAAGATAGATCATCTTGAATTAGTGAAGTCTTCAAGCAAGGATGCATCGTTCTCTTCATGGAGCCTCTCTAGAGTCCGGGTACTTGATGATCGCAGCGAAGGGACCTCAACACGGAGCTTATGAAGCGAAGGAACGGACTACAAAGGTTGTAATCCCTAACTCTTAGATGTTAAAGTGTTTAACATGCTTGTATGTTTGATTCTCTAGTTAAAATTCCTAGGTTTAGGGTTATCTTCAATGGCAAAATTTTAACATGGCATGGATGATGCCTCCCGAAACTTTGATGCCGTTGTAGGTAACCCAACATTAAGTTACCTTAGCATCACAGTTAAATACAACGTACGCTTATGCCATCCACATTCGCCACGAAGTCCCGTCATGCACCATTAGGTAAGGTAACTAACGACAGGGTGGGGCAGGGCTAGCACGGGTGAAAAACATAAGCAACGTCTATAATATATCATATATATTATATTGTATCCATCTCAGAATATGAAAGTGATCATATCACAGAATACCAGCAGCAGAAGACAACATATGAAATATTGGATATACTGGGATTTCCGGGTTTTAATTTAAGCCTGTGTAAAACACGGATTCCACAGTCGTGATGAATAACCAAACCCACATCCCTAGACTCCTACGAGAGCGGCAAGTAACCCTACCAATTCTAGAGTTAGGAGACCCGAACTCGACGCCTCAAGATGGTCTCCCACTGGACTCTAGAACCCGGTTACTTGTGCTCCCCTCCATGAGTCTATCCTAATGTGGAAAAGTAAATAATATACATTAACGGTGATATCTTCCTCAACCCGGAAGTGCCCCAATAAAAGAATATTACATACAGTTTTTTTACATGAATAAAAATGAAAAACTCTCATCTCACATAAAAAAACCCCGGCTATTCAAACACGACGATCCAATATAACATATCACAGCAACACATAACATCACATGTCATCAACGTAAGAAAATATGCGTATCCCTATTGTCGTTGACATATAGCAACGAAACTGGCGATACACCACATATTACACATACAGTCGCAGAAAAGAAAGTGAAAACTACAACAATTGGAATCCGCAAATTCCTTAGACATTATAAACCCGAAATATCTCATATTCCGGATTTCATGCCTAACAATGCAAATTTTACATTTAGGTCTCAACCATGAAAACACTTTTCAAAAGAAGTCGGGTAATTCAGCATGATTCCCGATTCCGTCCGAGACCGAAATGTTAAACTTGCACGCAACTAGATAGATTCCAATTATTGTATCCCATTACATGATATCCGGACGACGTTAAACTTTTCGATCGATTCATTAAAGTCCCACGTTTCCCGACAGCTCAACACTTGAGCACGGTTCAAAAATACCCAGAATCATGCCACAACACCCATGGACCAGTCGTAGAAGGGCGAACCCAAGCCTTATTAATGGCACCGCGGAACTGCCCCAAACTCTAAGGTTCGAAAACGTTTCCATGGTCATTATGTCGAGTTAGGGTTTCATTTTTCTAGAGGTTCGAAAACGTTTCTAAGGTTCGAATCACTTGCATGATTTTCCGAATACCTTAAACTTGGAAAAATTGGTTTTCGACATTCGATCGAACTTTTTAACTTCGCCTAGATAATATGTGAAAACCCAAATACAATTTTAAACTACGAATACGAAACACTCCGAATTCTTTATAGTGTAAGATTACATCTCATGCAAAATTAGCAAAAACAAACAACACCTGAAACACTAAAACCCAGTGACTGGAACACAAACAAAATTTGAACCCTAAACTCCAAAAGTTGGCCGAGCACACCGGATTTCCTCTCAATCTCGCCGGCCATTTTCCGAGCAACCAGGCTCAAATTTTGGTAGCGTTCATATTGTATCATATACAACATTCTGTACTTGTTTAAATAATTTTTAGGGATCATTTAAAAAACGACAGAAACTGGGTTTCGATGTTTCATGTTTCGGAGTTGTTTCGGTTTCGTAATCCAGCATACATTGTCTAATACTCTAGCCCAGCTCTGATACCACTGTTGGGATTCCTTAGCACCCTACTGGGTTTCCACAGCAACTACCATGCCAAATTCAAAAATTCTAAGGTGCTAATCAATCCTAAGCTAGGATCAAGCTAGAGTAAATAGACAAAACCAAACATGTAATCAACCATTACAAGTAGTGAACATGGAATACAACCTTTGTAGATCGGTCCTTCAATTCTAAACCTCCGTCTGGAAGTTCCTTCGCTGCGATCGCTGTAAGTAGTGATCTCCCGAACTTTAGTATGGGTTCCCTTGGAGAAATGAACAATCTTGCTCGAAGTCTTCAAAGCCGAAAATGATCTATATCGAGGAGACTCAAACCCAAGCTACCTCTTCACTAGGTCAAGAACTTTGTGAAGAGAACACCCTTTACTACCCTAGCAAGTGTATAGGATGATGAAGCAGGAAGTAGGCTCACTTTAGATTTTATTTTCTCACTCATTTTCACCATTTATTAAAAACCTAGAAAGCTTTTGAGTTGAGATGAAGAAGAAGAAGAAGAATGAACTCAAGAAGATCAAGTGGTGAATTATGCAACCATGGGTGAGTTATTATCATTTATTAACCATTGTAGAGACTAAACCATGGCTAATTGAAATGGTTAAGTTAATAAATATCTTAAGTGAGACAAAACAAGTGGACTTTGTCGAAGATGCTTCAAGCTTCTCCAAGCTTCCAAGCATGACAAAATTCTCACTAATTTTTAATTATTAAGATAAATAAAAACCATCACATTTTAATACGCATGGTGTAAGTCATACGCACCCATGTTACATGTATCATTAAGCATGATACAAAACATGTACACAAATATATATCACATATATCCTTAATGCACACATCAAGTGAGAAAAGAAATCTTAAGTAAGCTAATACTAGTCAATGTAAATTAATATATCAAATATATAATTATACATTAGATTATTAAATCAACACTTGATTTAATAATCCGGCTATATCATATATAACCGACTAATATCATATGTATCAATTTATCGAATCAACTCTTTATTCGATAACCCGGCTATATCGCATATAACCGACCGATGATACAAATCGTGAGAATAGAATATGGTATCACATACGCGTATTAATCTCGGTCCCGCACATATCACATATGTGCTCCTACTTCGTTTCGCCAGAGCCAGGAAACCTCTGTGTAGGACTCTAAAGACTCGTCAATACGCCGACAGTAGGTGATGATCATATCAAACACCCACAAGCCGTAAGAGGTGTGCTAAACGTAACGGCTACCCGTGTATTGAGCGATCAGAAGATCAACAAGCAAGTATGCTCATACTCTTGCGAATCCAATCAGTAACATTTACCGTAAAGTCCGGTCTGTTCGTCTTATATGTCGCATATCTCATCTAGGGGTGGTAAACACTAGACCCCAATAGCTTGATAAGTCATACTGATGTAAGGTCCATGACGGGCGAGAAACTACTGATAATGTTATCAGTAAATCTCATCTACCCTGACCAGGGATTTCAGTTATGGCCAATCGAGTATAGCGCAACATCAACCCCCAATACCGGGAGAGACGAATCCCCTCCAATCGCTCATTGCCTCCATGTGACTCGGGACTGTACCTAAAAACCATCTGTTTGCACGACTCAGTAGAGCCATGGTAGGGTGAAAATCAAAGCACAGTGGGAGACACATAAGACTCTATGAAGATCTCGGATCGACAGACTAACCTGTACCAGTGTCACCAGAGAACTGCTATCTGACATGAGGTATAATACCATCTAGGAGTTCTCAGCGAGTCCGTTCAGTGTACCAAGTCTCCACTGAGCACCTGTATACCATCTCTGATGTCAAACACCAATGGATATGGGATCATTCATCGCCCATCACATGGGTCGAGAAGATATACGCTAGTCTACTCTGGAATATCGATGCCCCGTCTCGATATTCCAATGACTAGGAATATTGAAGGATGAACTCATGGACTACCCAGGCCCACTAGTATGATCTGCATCATAATCCTGGAAGTCAAGTACATATCCTAAGGGCTTTATCAACATATAACAGAGAGACAGAAAGTGTACATGTTAAGATAAAGAGCAAACAGATAGCGTACTATCATGTCGAGCTAGAAAGTCCTCCCTATACATGTCCCAGCATCCACTATAATATACATCTCATGTACAATAATAGCCTCTAGGGCATACATACATCTAACACGGAGCCATGGCAAAGTCCCTAGTTCCAAGCCTCGAGATTCACAGACAACCTAGAGACAATCACGACATTCGTCTCGTTACAGCAGACAAAATGTCAACAAACGAAGTAAAAGAAAATCCCTTGCTTCAGGGTCTTGACGAGAACTCAAATAAAATGTGAAAGACTATCGGAGATCATCCCACACCAGCACGAAGTGGTTATGACTCATCGGGCCTCCCAAACTGAGTCTAACTTCAAGTAAAAAGCGGCATGGAAAAACCCTAACACTTGCTCTTCTGACGGTAATATAACCTGGGAGATTACTTGAAGATGTCTTGTCCAGCCCCCGAAGGGATCAGAGACACGACAGTCCTGGGGCTACTCGAACAGCAAGATTGCATATCGGGGAATGTATGAGCCAACGCGACGGTACCACAGACAAAAACCCTTGTACCACAAAACTTAACGGACTTCTATCGTAAAGAGCAGGGGTTATAACATTAGGATATTCTTGCGAGAAATTCTCGACTCGTCTCGACTCGTAGGGAAAACAATGTTCCTGCGAGAACTTCTTGACTCGTTGTTGATACTATAATATTGCATTATTATATTCCCCATTCTTATTCGTTTTATAAATAAACAGGTGCTTTTGACGCATGACTGCTACATATTACAGGTTACAGGTTCTTGAACAGAAAACAGTGAAAACGATGAAAAGACGATGCAAAAGTGGACTTTGACCAACAAACAGAAGACTCTTGATCAAGCCTACATCAAAGATAAAATTCACAAAGTACAAGGCAATGCAAGGTCCAAGATTACAAAACGAACGGTTAAAAGTCCACCGCAATTATTCACTGGAGATCTGGAAGAAACATAGAAGCTATTTTAATAAAAGAACCAAATAATAAGGAAACCCAAAGACAGAAAAGCCAACAAAGGAAATTTCAGGGCCCAATACTTCCTTTTAAAGAGACAGAGACATAAAATTTTACCAAAGCTTGGAGTCTATTTTGACTAGGTCTTCCTAAGGATATTTTGGTAAATATAGACGTGCGAATCAATTGTAACCTAGGGTTTCCTATCCTCTATAAATAGGAACCCTAAATCATTGTAAAGGCTATAACTCCCTATGCCTCTTTTTATCAATAAAATTTAGATTTCTTTGGGAGAGCATCGATACCTCTTTTCCTTTCAGAAATTCAGATCTGACAAGTCTTGTGTTGATGTTTGGAGAGAGCCATCTGTAAAGTAAGTAGGTAATTTCAATTCTTGCCCTAGATAATTTTTCATTCTCTGCCCTAATATAAATTTAATTTCTTGCTCTAGTTAGATAGTTAGATCTTTAATTCAATTGCCCTAGATTAATTTAGTTTTTAGATTTAATAATCAATCCGGCTCCCATCGGAATTAACTCATTTGAGCGACTAGGAAATTCACAACATCCCTGTGGACCGACCCGTACTCACCGGCTAGCTACCAAGCGACGCCGTTCTTGATTGCGGTAATAGATAGTTTTTGAGATCAATCAAATGGCGCCGTTGCCGGGGATGGCGTGCTATTTCCTTTTTGTAATTTCGGGTTAATCAAAATTAAAAAAAATCATAAAAATCCGAAAAATCAAAAAAATATAAAAATATATCATCTGTTATTTTGGGGAAGGGTATTTTTGTGAGAATTTTGCAGGATCTACGCACAATTTCGGATCTGGAAATCTACAGAAAGCTAAACAGGAAAAAAAAAAGATCGAAACAACAGAAGATCACAACAACCGAGGAACAGAAGAAAATTGGAGGACCGAGTCTACAAGTCAACCGCGGTGATCTGGTGACAAATAAAAAGAAAAGAAAAGAAAAACCTGCTGAAACGTCCAACCGGCCGCGGAACCGCCGCTCGACCCATCTTCTGGCCGCGGAACCGCCGCGGCCTGGTCGATTCAGGGCTTTAAAAATAAAAATAAAAAACTCTGTAAGTCTTCTGATCTCCTCCTCTGCAAATCTCGATATATCTTCTGTAAAATCTCCTGCAGGATTCTTTGCGCTTAAAAAATCTCCCCCCTTTCCAAATAACAAATCTTGTGCAGGATTTTTGCGCCTCGCTTAAAATAGAAATTGATTGAAAGTAATATTTTTTGTTTTGCATATCTTTTATCGAAAATCTTTTTGCAAAATTTCCAAATAAAGAGCAAGCGGAAAAAGGAAAATTTTAATTAGAAAACTTGCAAACTTTGAAATTCACAAAAAAGATTTGATTGCAAGTGATTTACTGTTTTGCATATCTTTAATCGGATTTTAAGGGGCTTTTGACCAATTCAGATTGGGTGTGGATTTCATCACCCTTCCCAGGACCCCAGAAATCACATAAGGCATTTGCATTGACCATATCTTAATTAAAAAATACTAGACTCGGCCCAAAGGACTTCGAGCTCAATAGGACAGAGGACTAGTTATAGGCATCGGCCGTTAATCCTAACCTGATTTTGCGGTGTCTAGGCAAGTGTGTCTAAGGCAAGTGGTTACTTAATTAGGACCGCTACTTGTAGCGGGGAGCCTCCCACTTACCTGGCACTTACTTGGCCGCAATTGACGGTGAAGAGACGGTTTGAGGTTCTATTTCTAGACCTTTGGAACAGTTAGGAGCTGTCTAGCTGACCTAGGTGACCCTAGATCTAGGCTTGATTGTGCATTTCTGGTTGATTGCATTTTTGTCTAAGCCCTATATCAAAAATCTTTTTGCAAACAGTTCCAAATAAAGAGAAAAAAAGGAAAAAAAAAGAGGAATTTTTTTTATAAAAACTTGCAAAAATTTTGTCGCTAAGAAATCCTTGCACCCAACTTGCACCACCTACCTTCTTTCTTTTCCCCTTTCTTCCATCATGGGTACCCCATGTCATAAATCTCTTGCCGAACTTTGGTATCCCGAACCTAACTTTGCCTCGTACGTCAATTGTTTCGGTCGATTTAAGGAAGATCCCTCCGTGCCTAAAATTTCATTGAAAGATCAAATAGAAGCGTCTAGGAGAAACAGTTTGATGTTGCAACCTACTTTGTTTCAACCATGTCAACCTTCACCACCTTCGTACGTTGATATCACTTTTTCGAGTCCAGCTGTAACTCCTAAACCGATGTCCATTGCTGTGCATATTGCTCAATCTCGTAGCCGATCTTTCACCCCTCTCCACACATCTAGTTATAGGGGTCAACAAGTCCATTCACCTTTTTATCCACATGTTGACCCTACTCCTGTCCAACCATCCAATTCCTACCAGTCCTACCCGACTTTTCCTCCTTCACTAGACACTGTTTTTATACAGCCATAAGGGAGTTTCACATATCCAAACAATTTTGAATATTTTACCGAAACCCCCTTACCACCCAAGTCTAGTTTGGAAGAGTCGTTGGAGGCTTATATCTTAGCAACAAACAAAATGGTTAGGAATGTGGAAGCATCCATGGTCGCCCTTACGCAACCGAGTGAACCGGTAGCTAGTTTCCAACTAACTCCAAATTTTCCAATATATGAGGAGGCGGTTGGACAGAGTGAGAATTTGAAAGGATTTCCAAATCAAACCTGCCTTTACCCAATTGAAGCCCACAACTCCGGTTTTCCATCGATTGTCCCAAATGATTCATCAGTTAAGGATAAAAATGAGTTGTGTGATTTTGTAGTGCTTGATTTGCCAAATTGTGAAGAACCCCTTTCGAGTGAAACAACACTTGATCCTTTCGATCTTTACACCTCCACTCTAGAACCTAAATCGATAAATATCCATGCTTTTGATGAGGTGTCAGAAAAAAATTGATTTTCACTTGATTGAAGATATAGACGCCGGGAATATTTTGGATGATGAACCCGTTGATTTGATAGAAATTTTATGTCCAATTCATCATCCCGAGTCATTAGATGTTTCTCCCAAACTTCATATGCATCTTGATTTTGATGATAATGGCATGGATAGGCTAAATTTTGAGGAGAATTATGAGGATGGTATTGAGGAGAGTTTTGAGGATCATATTGGGGTTGAACCATTTTTGTTTGATGTGTCGGATTTTCCAATTCATCCTCCTGAATTTTTAACTGTTATATCACCCTCCCTCCTTTCCATCGTTCCAACCACGCACAAGATCACGCTTGATGACTGTGAGCTTGAAAATTTTTCCTTTGAATCTGACACAGTTCTTCCAGCCGATAACACTTACGAGTGTTTCAGTTTTCGGACGATATTGATGACTCACCGCCCGAGTTTGAGTCCTTTATATTTTCAGATGAGTTAGTTGAACCATCAGACTCGGTTGCTTACAGTCGTTTCGAACCATTGATGGAATCTTTTAAGTTCGAGACAGTTTACTACGGTGAGAATAAGACTGTCCCTAATTCACTCCCTTTCGTCCTTCCTATCGTTCCGACCGTATAAGAGACCGTTACGCTTTCATCTCTAATACCAAGTTCGGCGTATCCATGCTTTCTTGCGAATCTTGAGGGATTTGACCCCATTTCTCGACGGGTTGATAGGTTAGCACAATCGCTTTTAACACATCGGTCATCACAAATTGCGCTAATTTATTCACTCGATTTACACCCTCAAGATCGTACTCCTCTTCTTTCTCTTTTCCGCCATTCTTCTCCCCCACCGAGACCGTATCCTGTTTCTACCTCCACACGGTCTCGTGTGCTTCTCATCTTTTTTCTTTCCACTCCATTCTTTCACCAACTCGACCATTACCACGATAAGATTTTTGAATGGTTGGTGCTAACCTTTGGCTTGTGTAAGGCCAAGCTTAAGTTTGGGGGGAACTTTGTTGTATATATGTATATATAATTTTTGTTTTCTTTTTCTATAAAAAATAAAAAAAATTCAAAACAATAAAAAAATATTAAAAAAAATATTTTGTAAATAAATAAACAGGGGAGTGCCGACATTTTGACCCTCTTGGTGTAGCATGACAGTGAGGACACTGTCAAGTTTAAGTTTGGGGGTATGCTCGGTACGTCTTCTTCCTTCGCATTCATATGTATATTTTTGCATTTGCATATTTATTTGAAAACCCATAAAAATTGAAAAATTTTGAAAAATTATAAAAATTATTGTATTCAATTTTGGCCTAATTGACTTGAGTTTGACAAATAGGTTAACTAGCTAGGAACAACTAGATTTTAGATTTAGTAAATTAAAAAGCTTAAAAATAACCTTCTTTAAAGTTTTACGGTAGAAAGTATATGCCTTTATAGTTTATTTAGAAATAGGCAAATTTTGAGTTCACTTCTTGGGCTAAGTCGAAACAAAGGAAAAGTATTGATATCTTTATTAGAGTATAAGTTTGAAAAATAATTCCTAGCTTAAGTCTAAATTCTGAAAATGTATACCCTACAAATTGAACTAACACATACCTTGAAACTTGGAATAGTAGAGGAGACCTTGAAATGCTCTTGTCTACAGTCCTTAGTACGAAAAAAATATACAAGTGTGAATAAAGAAAAAAAAATGAACACTGGTTTCTGTGATTACTTAAGGCTGAAAAATAGAAAAAATATTTAGCGAGGGTGCTTCATCACCTAGTGCCTTAGACCAACTGGTTTGGGAGTCACTGCTAAATCCTTGGGTGTTGCAAGACTAGGAATTACGCTTTAATGTGCAAACACATCTTGTAATCGGTTGTTGGTATCTCAAGAAGTATTAACGGTCGCATGAAGGATATGTAAGCAAAATTCAATTAAAAATTCACCAACTAATAAGTACTTTGGACAACGGACAAGAGTATGATTGCTTGATTTGAATTTCCGAGTGTAGGGGTGATATACACACACACGTAGGGGGATGTGATTGCAATTTAGATAAGATATAGGAGTGAAGAATAGAACTTGTATCTTTAGTAGAGTTGATAGAAATTCCTAAGTGGAGATGGAACCCTAGAAGGAAAACTTAAGAGATGCCAAAAGTTAAGTAGGTCTGCAGAACATATATAATCTTAAATTAAATGATGAGAAAGTGTGAAGAATATGGATGAATAATTTACGAGTCGACGATAATAGAATTCCTTGTTAGAAAACCTAATTGGAGAATTAAAGTTAATGGGCCGAATTGATAGGATTTTGTGGGTAGTATCCGCTGAAAACCCTCAGGAGACAACACTCCTCCTACTAGGGACACCCAGAGGTTTAACGGCTTGTTGCACGAGTTCAGTGCAATCGCGTTTCCCTGCGAAAGTGCGGTTAGGTTTTTTGTAGAGAATAAAATAAGTTTGCTCGAGGACGAGCAAAAGATAAGTTTGAGGGTATTTGTTCATACCATAATATTGCATTATTATATTCCCCATTCTTATTCGTTTTATAAATAAACAGGTGTTTTTAACGCATGACTGCTACATATTACAGGTTATAGGTTCTTGAACAGAAAACAGTGAAAACGATGAAAAGACGATGCAAAAATGGACTTTGACCAACAAACAGAAGACTTTTGATCAAGCCTACATCAAAGATAAAATTCACAAAGTACAAGGCAATGCAAGGTCCAAGATTACAAAGCGAATGGTTAAAAGTCCACCGCAATTATTCACTGGAGATCTGGAAGAAACATAGAACCTATTTTAATAAAAGAACCAAATAATAAGGAAGCCCAAAGATAAGAGAGCCAACAAAGGAAATTTCAAGGCCCAATACTTCCTTTTAAAGAAACAGAAACATAAAATTTTACCAAAGCTTAGAGTCTACTTTGACTAGGTCTTCCTAAGGATATTTTGGTAAATGTAGACGTGTGAATCAATTGTAACCTAGGGTTTCCTATCAGCTATAAATAGGAACTCTAAATCATTGTAAAGGCTATGCCTCCCTATGCCTTTTTTTATCAATAAAATTTAGATTCTTTTGGAGAGCATCGATGCCTCTTTTCATTTCAGAAATTCAGATCTGACAAGTCTTGTGTTGATGTTTGGAGAGAGCCATCTGTAAAGTAAGTAGGTAATTTCAATTCTTGCCCTAGGTAATTTTTCATTCTCTGCCCTAGTATAAATTTAATTCCTTGCCCTAGTTAGATAGTTAGATCTTTAATTCAATTGCCCTAAATTAATTTAGTTTTTAGATTTAATAATCAATCCGGCTCCCTTCGGAATTAACTCGTTTGAGCGACTAGGAAATTCACAACATTTCTATGGACCGACCCGTACTCACCGGCAAGCTACCAAGCGACGCCGTTCTTGATTGCGGTAATAGATAGTTTTTGAGATCAATCACTCGTCTCGACTCGTAGGGAAAAATATCTTCATGAAACCCTCACTGCTCATGAACGTGAAAAGCCTTTAGCAACGGGGATATCAACCAGTTTCCTAAGCACTGTGGCCTTACAAGCAGGTCCAAACTGGCTCTTATATACTATCCACGGGCCATATTCTCCAAAGTCAAATATCGACAAAGAGAAAAAAACCACTTACGAGTCCTCTCGACTTGTAAAGGGGAAAATTCTCTTGTGAAATCCTTACGACTCTCAAGAGAAAACACACTTAGGAGATCCTCATGACTTCTAAGGGGAAAATACACCTGCGGGATCCTCTCGACTCGTAAGGAGAAAACCCTTTATGAGACCCTCACGGCTCATAAAGTTGAAAAATTTTAGGCGGCAGATCCAAACCTGTTTCCTAAGCCATCGCCGCCCTACAAGAAGGTCCAAATTGACTCTTGTACATTATCCACGGGCCAAATTCACCAATGAAATGGGTCCTTACGATTCGTAAGGAAAAATACCCGAGTGAGATCCTTACGACTCACGGAGGCGATGCACACTTAGAAATCCTCACGATTTCTAGGGAGAACCAGCACCTATGAGATCCTCTCGACTTGTAGAGAGAAAAACCTTCTTAAGACCCTTACGGCTCACGTAGATGAAAAAGCCTTAGGCTACAAGGATCCTAAATTTGTCTCCTAAGCTATCAATTCTATGGCCATGCATAACTTTGCACTACTTCACCCACGTACATACTTACGTGGGCAAAGTAGTGGGGGGGGGCATTTGTTCCGGCCAAATTTTTGGCTAAAAGCTACTTGTTCCCTTACAAAAAAGGGGGAAGCCCTCAAAACATGGCCTCGCATGTCAAACACGTGGGCGCTCATATGCAAAGCATATGAGCGCCGAAAACAAACAACCAAGGGCCAAACATGCCTCACGTGATAAACACATGAACGCTCATATGCAAAGCAAATGAGCGTTGAACATAAATAACTAATGGCCAAACAGCCCTCACGTGCTAAACACGTGAACGCACATATGCAAAGCATATGGGCGTTGAAAAAAAATAAGTAAGGGCCAAACAGGCCTCACGTGTAAAATACGTTAGCGCTCATATGCAAAGCATATGAGCGCTGAACATAAATAACCAATGACCAAACATGCCTCACATGTTAAATACGTGAGCGCTCATATGAGCGCTGAAAATAAACAGGCTAAAACCCACACTAGGGGTCACGTGCTAAACACGTGAGTTCTCTTGCCGCTCACATGCAAAGCATGTGAGCGCCCCAATTTAAAATGCTCCTATCAAATTTTAGAATTAAATTCTATTTGGGAAATATTTTCCTATTCTTTCTCAAACTAGAAAGATCTTCTCTGTTAAACAGAGGACCTTTGGATCAAAGATTCGACAGTGATCATCTAGTAGAATAAAATTCTATCATAGGAAAATATTTTCCTAATCTTGTTAAACTAACAAGATATTCATATGATAAGAATAAAATTCTATGTTAAACAAATGATATATCCATATGATAGAATTAAATTCTATATTAAGAAAAAATATTTCTAATTCTGTTAAAACCAACAAGATATTCGTAATCTTGTTAAACAAACAAGAAATTTACTCTGTTACATAGAGAGACTTTAGATTAAATATCCAATGGTGAATAAAATTTACCGATTGATCTAAAAGATCATGGAATAATTCATGATCTCTCAATGAGGGATTGTTTTAACAAATTGATTCTTGTTCTTCTCGTATAAATAGGAGCGAGGAGATGAGGAGAAACACAGAGAGAGGGGGGAGAAAAAACTAAAGAGAATTTAATTCTCTAACAAAGGGTTTAACCCTTCAAAAAAAACTTAGTTCTCCCTCTCGTTGAGGTCTGCAGAAGCAGATCTCCCCACAAATTGAGAATTTAATTCTTATCGAGGAGATTCTGTTATGCAGATTCAAAACATAAGGGAAAGAACTAAGTTCAAAGAATTTAATTCTTACAAAATTATATAGGAATTTAATTCCGCTGATAAAACTAGGGTTTTACCTTGTAAAAAGAATTTAATTCTTATAAAACAAGAGACTTGAAATTCTCTAAACTCAGATCCCAGCATCGTTAATATAAGATCAAGATCTTCATGCACATAGAAGGAAAGACTGATGATTCATTAGTATTCAACACTATAACGAAATCTCATGTGTTTCCCCACGTGAGCACCTCTGATGAACAAAAAAGAATGGTTGAGATCGAGTCACGTGTTACCCATACGAGCGCCTAAAAGAAAAAAAAGAAGTGCCTCCTAGTGCAGCCATGTGTTTTCCACGCGAGGCCCAATCAAGTGCTTAGCACTTATATGAAAAAAGGAATAGACCCAAAAACAGCGCTCACATTTTGAAGGCGCCTCATGTGTTCGCATGTGAGCACCACAGGGTCTAAGTGCTTAGCACTTATAAAAGAAAAAGAAATAAAATCCAGAGAACAGTTACCATTTCAGGCGCCTCACATGCTCAAACGTGAGCCAAATGATTAGCGCTTATAAAAGAAGAGTGAACTAAAACCCAAAAAGGTAGTGCCCAACTTTGGGGTGTTTCACGTGCTCACACGTGAGTGCCACAAGAATTAAGTGTTTAACACTTATATATAAACGGGGACTTGAACCCAATGTATAGCACCATCTTTGAGGTGCCTCATGTACCACACACGAGCGTCCCCCCAAAATTCAGTGTTTAACACTTCTTTAGAATCTTACGTGGGGACACGCAAGTGCTAAACGTATACTATTTCTTAAGACTACCGGAAGTCAACTCCAACCTCAAGTTGGCTAAGTTTTCTTAAGATGAAAACATTATCGATCTCCAAATAGATCGAGGCCCCGTGCTCATGTCTTCCTAAACTAATCCTAGTCCCAAACACGACTAATGGTCTTCCGACGGATATTCATCCCACATCTCTCCTCAATCTTGAAATTGGTTCAAGAGTACATCTCCCCACACCTCTGATACATGTCGTTGTAATTCTTCAACGTCTTCAGAGAGGTGGCGGGTCCCGACAACCAACAACTCTCTGGTGCACTCCAAAACCGATGAGTACATCCCAATACGGACCGCACCGTCCTTAAACTAACTACGGACTGTAACATTCTTAATCTAAAACAATAGAGCCCAAATGCTCTTTTGTTGGATCTGAATGATCATAAAATCTTGTTAAGTAGATTTTAGTCTAAAATTGGACTAATGTATCATTAACAAATATTTAAATTGATCTTGATCTCAAACGAGATTAACGATCCTTAAATCAAGCGAAACCCAAATCTAAGAATATACGGATTTGGACTAATCCACACCTAACGGGCGATAACATAAATTAGTTCCGTATACAATCTACAGGCAACCAAAAAATAAAACAAACACACACGACACGAAGTGACCTTCTGGAGCAGGAGAAAATGGTTATCACGATGTGGTAACGTAATTAACTACAGGAGCTTCCTCCTGCAGGGAAGAGCGTCCCCACAATCAAAAAACCCTCGCAAACGAGGGGCAATCTGACGAAGTCTGCTGCAACAGCCGCATTCATCCAAACCTCCGATATACGGTATCATAAATCAACTTGCCATTCTCGGAGAGGTGGAAGGATAAACCCAAATAGCATCTTCCCACAAATTCAGGCAAGACGAACCATCTCGGTTTTGTCTCCGTTTTCGGCGGTAAACATGGACGACTTCTACAACCTCCATGGTGGCCAAGAGGGCGCAGTGCTGAAGGACGAGCGTATAGCCGGTCGAAATATGAAAGCGAATATCCGCGAGCCCGCTCTCCCCTATCAACACCGAAGAAGCATCACGGATGTTCTCGATGCACACCTTAGGGGCCTTCTTGCCCTCCAGTGTTGGGGAACAGGGGAATCGCCACCCCTTGGGGGAGAACCCGACACAACATAAGGTGAGCTTCCTTGGCTTTCAGAAGCCGGGGAAGATGAAGAAGACTCACTAGACTAGGTTTCAGAGGATGAGGCCTCATCATCGGACTCTACCCTAACTACATTTTCTATGGGTTCAGCGGAAGACATCTGACCTGATTCAAGAAAAGAAAAGGCTGAAGGTAGCGAAGGGACCGGAGGCCGACCTAAGATCAGGAATGCCGAGCAATCGGGATAGCAGAAGTGAAAGTGAGCAAAAGTATTTACTGAAGGCAGGGAACCCCTATTTATACCATCAGCAAAAATGATCCAACGGTCAACGTGACGCCACGTCATAGCTGATCATTGGCCGCCTTCCTCTCACGCAGACCGGAACAGCCGAAGCGACGTCTCACATCCGCGCTCCAAATGCCGCGGCATAGAACAAGATCGACTGTCGGCTCGTCGCCACGACGACCCAAGCAAATGAAATGACGTCGCCGTGATAGCACCGTCATTTCAGCAATCCACTGATATCATCAAGGATACGTGCGAAAATTAAGGCGCGTGGTAAAACGCCACATAGACTTAGAGATCGAAGAGACACAACCGCCAAAAGCCATGTCGTTCCCAGAAAATCCACTACAAAGTATTCTCGGCACCAAGCTGAACAAAGAAGACCAAGCAGATCACTCACGACCCGACTTATAAATTTGTCAGAATGAGAGTGGGGGGCTAATGATGATAATCGTGAGTGGGGATTCCCCTATCACGGAACGTAGCTGATGACGTGTCACCCATGTATACCAACTAGATTTCTGGGGGATACTAAACTAGAATAAGGGAACATTCCTCAATACCTCGCATCCGAGATTTCATTCGAGGAATAGGCTCCGACCTCTCGGGGCCTCCCCCTGGATGCATTCCTTTTTCGACCAACCACCTGTCAATAGCTCGTCTCCGAGCTATCTTAGAGCTGAGCTTTCTCAGCCTCCTTGCTGCCCCGATCAGCTCGGGACCGGTAGCACAAAGCCCGAACTTTCTCGGATTGAGCTTCCTCAACTTCCTTTTACCAGGCTTCCTCATAACGGCTCCGCATCTCCCGCATGTAGGGTGTTTTTCATCACCCCATTGAAATGGGAATACACGTCGCTTGTCAGGCCTACTAAAGATTCCACCTGCCTAAGGTAGGCGGAGGTTTATGGATTATGGGGATCCGAGTCCCCGGCAACCGCGGATTAAGCTACCGTTAATTACCCCTCGCTTTTGGAGCAAAGAAACCTCTGATTGACGGGTCAACTAGTCATGCGAACTCATTGTGCAGTGTGTGTGTTGTATTTTGAAATGGGATTTTGGATATATCGGGGGCCTCGCAGAGTTTACGAGGGTCCCTCCACCCGAATAGCGGGCAGGGGGTCAAGAGGACTAGCAGCCCCCTTGCGGGGTGTGAGGCAGCCCCGTTAGAAAAATTTTCCTAACGGGGGACGTGTTTCTAGTGTGGAGTGCATGGAAAATGAAGGGTGAGGTGCGTCTTAAAGGCACGTGCATGGCGCGTGGGCGCTTGGCACCCGCGGGTCATGTGCGCAGCGCGTTGGTGCTTAGCACCTGCGGGTCACGTGCGTAGCACGCGACCGCTGGGCGCCACCGGGTCATGTGAGCTGCACGCGACCGCTAGGCGCTGAGGGCCCGCGAGTTGCGTGAGGCGCACTTGGGCACTTAGCGTCCACAGGTCACGTGGGCGGCACGCGACCGCTGGACGCCCGCGGATTATGTGGGCGGCACGCGACCGCTAAACGCCCGTGGGTCACGTGCACCGCACGCGACCGCTGGAAAAACCAGCGGAAAAGGAGCTTAGCCCCTGGGTTAGGAGTTGAACTCCTAAAGGGTTTGGTTTATGGAGTTAAACTCCAACAGATCTTGAATGGAGTTAAACTTCTAGAAATCTTTGGATTTTCTTTTGAGCCTCAGATCCTTCCGGAATGTGATTTTTGGAGATGTGTATCTTCTTCCTCCTCTCCGTTGGCTATATCTTGAAGAAAAGAGGGGTGAAACTCAAAAATCTTCCCTTTTGAGGATTTGATGAAAGATCCGAGTTCCTTTTTAAGGGTTTTATGCCGAAGGACAGTTTCTTTTTGGAAAAAGAAGAGTTAAACTCTAAAAAAAGAAAGAAGGTTTAGAAACTTGAGAAAGGGGAAAGAGGCTCAAACCTTAGAATTTTGAGTGAGAGAAAAAGTGTTGAGATATTTTCATCATCTTTACTTTTATAGGCTACACACTTTACATATAGCCCCTTGGGCTTTGCAAAATGGTATTTTGCCTATCTCATGCCTCATGTGCTCATATTTTTTGCACATGAGTTATGGGTTTTACAAAAAATTGGCTTTATACCCATTTTTCTTACATTTATTCATATAAAAAAACATCCAAATTATTTTTTACAAAATTTTTATTTTGACATGGGGGAGATCGGCCATATCATTTTTGGGCTCGACTCGGGCATGGGCCCAATTGACCTGGGCTCGGGCTCACTTGGCTTGGGGTTGACTTTGATTTTGACTTGGTCAAACGAGGTGTAAATTTTGACCCCAACACCGCCACGACGGAGTCAACCACTCCGCGTCCCGCATCTCACGCGAGCGTATCACGCCATTAATGCGAACGTGACATGTGGGTGGAACCGACGGCGAGGATCTCGCAATGGTTAGCTCCATGTGACTCTTATATAAACCTCTTCTCTAGACGATTCAAGTAACTCAATACAATCCAATACGCCGCTACTCTGCCCAAATATGCATTGGTTCTAACTTGATCGTCGGAGGGTTCTACTATAGTTTCCCACCCCGGGATTCTTTTGCAGGTAGTTCGGCGACAATACCGACCACCAATCCATTGAGATCCACACTCTCTCTTCAAATTTTAGCCCTTCATCTCGCTCATCACCAGATCGATGGTGGACAACATCTGAGGGAGATTCCGACCACCATCACAAGCACGAGGATAACGGAACTGTGAACGCTCACGTCCAAAGGGGGAAAACAGGGGTGGATCCCTGGATTTAAGTTGGGATGGGAGGGGGCTGTGAGACATGTTCAAAGATAAGATGTCATTCGGAGCCCCCCTCCCCTATCTATCTCTCTATCTATCTATCTATCTATATATATATATATATATATATATATATATATATATATATATATATATATAATTTTGTGTGTGTTTATATAATTTTGTCTCTAGGTGAGTGAAGGCAGCAACAAAAATTATAGAACAAAGTGACAAAAAAACTATATTAAAAAAATAAAGATTACATGTAAAAAAAAGTTAATTAAAGATAGCTCATAGCAGTTTTGATGGAGCAAAAGAGTCGTGACAACGATTTGCGCTGCAACACTTGCCACGAACTCCTGTTCCTTCTCCTTCTTAATTCACTAACATCAAAATATCGTTAGATATTGCAGGTTATGTCTATTAAACATGTTCAAAATTATAAAAAACATTTAAAAAGAGTTTTAAATAAATTTGGTTAAGATGGTAATGGGAAGGTTTCTAATAGTTATTCTTCAAGATTTGGGAAATTATCATCGAAATTATTCCAAAAAATTATTTGTCCCCCCCCCCCGGTCGCCCTCTCTCTTATAATACAAAAAATAGATATGAAGAATTTATAATATGTTGAAAAAAATAATAAAGAGGTTATACAAAAAGCCTTTTCAATTTCAAGATGCGCGACTTTCTTTTTCTTTTTCTTTTTCATTTTATGAGTAATAAATAAGATTGTGTGTGTGTTGAGTTTATGAGTAATAAATGAGATTGTGTGTGTGTTGAGTGAGAGAGAGAGAGAGAGGAGGGAGAAGATGAGGTGCCATCTCCAACATTAAAAAAGAGGCCAGAAATTTCCCCTTTTTCTGATTTTGGGAAAATTGTTTCCAGACCCAATTTCATAATCTGATTTATTTTTAAACTAATAAAGTTTAAAGTTATGAAAAAACCCAGAAATATAACTTGACATTATTTTAATCCCAAACCCTGATTTGCATGCTTATTTTATGCATTGTCTATAATATCCTTTTCAAGATTTTCCAAAATATTAGAACATGGAATTTTTAAAATTTCCTAGGATTTACAAAATGTGAGTTTTTTGGTTATTCTTTATTATTATTTACCATAATTTCTTCTCGTAACACATCTTCTTCTGTTTTATTATTATTTGCCCTAATATCTTCTCTTAACACATCTTCTTAATAAATCCTATAGGAAAAAAAGATTCCAGCCATCATATTCTTGATTTTAAGTTAATAAACTAGTGCTCTCACTCAAAATCGTTGAAGAAATATGGAAATGATCACTTCTCTCGTTGATGAAAAATGGTAAAGAAATATCATGAACCTAATGAGTAGCGGCCTCATGCTCTGACTATAAAAGCAAGGTTAATATTAGAGTTCTGAAAATTAGGAACGAATAAGTATGATTTGAGAATGGAAATTAAAATTAGGGGTCAAACTTTAATCCGTATTCAATTTTTCTATTAGGGCTCGAATAAAAGAGATTTTTTTGCGATTTGAGAAAGATGAAGAAAAATAAAAAAAAAGTGGGTTTTTACCACATGCCCCCCATTTCCTTGTAATTTTTCTTATTCCCAACTAATTTGACTATTTATCCCCACGCCCTCTCCCTCCATAATCCTTTAAATTACTTCTCCCGCCTCCTAACTATTAGAAATAATATCTTAAAGGAATATTCCTTTAACATTATGAAGGGCGTTAACGGTCGTTAGGTGGGGCCTTATTTAAAACAAATCTCCCCCAATCCCTAACCCACGTCTTCCCCAAATTGTATTTTAGGGTTTTTTCTTTTTCAAATCGAAATACAGAGGTTGAGGATTTAGGCATATTTTAACGAATTCTGCTATGTCCCGCTTCCCAATGGACTGTAATGGTCACATGATAAGCCCGCATCATATTTTTGTTAAGATCATTTCTTTAAAAAAATATGCTAAGAGTAAAAAAAAACAATTATACACAGTGCAAGAATAATAAGAGCATGAAATTTTCAACAAACTACTTTATTTACATTAATTCAGCAATTTTATTTACATGGATAGATGTTCTAAAAAGAAAATGCAAATAACATGAAATGCATGAACAACTGGCATACTCGTAACGAAAAACTGAACAGTAAATCTAAAGGTCGGCTTGGGCTGTAATCTGGTTGTAGTCCTCATCAGTTGGATCCACCTTCTCAGTCTCTAGTTTATTTGACGAATATTCCAAAGAAACAAAGGTAGGTGGAATTCATATTAGCGAACTTGCGCTCGGTAAGTCTCCAAAAGAAGTTATGATATTTAATAGGTTCAATAGTAATGCAATATGACATGTATAACTTAACAAGTGATAAGCGTGTGTGTGAGTAAGCATAAGTATGTAGCTTAACAGGTCTCTACAAGGTAATCTAAGTTAGTGTCAGTCCAAATGTAAATATCAACCAATCTCAGGAGTATTCTCGAACTCAAGGGCAAGGCCCCATAAGCAAAAAATCACGGGCCCGAATCAATTGTTAGTAACGGAACTTCAACCTAGTGTGTCACACCCCGCTTCCCAGAGTACGCTAACATAGGTACCTGACATAGCCAACCATGCTACCTGTGGATAGGAAAAATCCCTCCACAGTCACATTACGGCTGTAGAGATATCAAGAACAGGAAGGTAAACTAAGCTATCTAGTACATGTCCATGAGCTAGAATAAATGAGTCAAGAAATAATATAATATGCGGAAGCAAAAGATCAAATAAACACCTGGAAAGTAAGACTGGATACCAACAGGATCCCTACTGCTCGGTCTAACAGCGGTAGTACTCCTAATCAGCCTACAACAAAGATAGGGGATCTGGGCCATGCAAAACCCAGACGTCAGCGCATCATAACATCAAGCAATAATATATAAACAGGGTAGCGAGATATGCAAGTATGATCATAAATGTTAAAGCAGGTGTAACAGCAATATAAATCAGGGCAGTGAAAGGTAGTGTGCAGTGAGTAATCTAAACTGGTCTATTGGGTTAACTACTCTCAAGTCTCTGAAATCAATTTGATAAATTATCAATGTAACTCAATAGTATCCCGTGCGTGCCCGGAATCACGGTCTATGACTCTCGGGCTGAATCCGAGACGTGCCGCAAGGCAGTAAAAGGGTAGTAGGTAATGACGAATGATGTCAGCAGCATCACCCCGGGGCTGGCCTAGCCCGTAAGACTGATCAGAAAAGGGAGGGAACTGTCGAGTTACAAGTTAGGTTTCATCGTTGATTTCCCCATACCCCCAAGTTATATGTGTTCAAGTCAGGTATTAAGTAATCTAGATCTAATGCCAACACAGGATCAGGCAGGTACAGCTTTGTCTGGATAGACAACAGGAACTGTCCGTAAGGACAACAGGTCAGGTTTGTTGGCATTAGACACAAGATCAGGTAACAGGTCAAGCCATGGTACATCAGGTCAAGCCAGGTAGTATAAGCATCATGTCATGTCGAGAGGTGCACAGTACCATGTCATGTCAAATAGTAGGTGAAACAAGTCGTGTCAGGGTGTACAAGATATCATATGGGTGCTCATAATCAACTAACATAAGCATAGGTATACAAAACAAGCATGGGGTACTAATGGAACAATAAAATGGAACATTGTAATGTGAAATGCAATCAGGTACAGATTAAGATATATAGATGCGCAGTTATGATTAGGATTAAAGTTAAAATTCCAATACTAATTAAACTATACTTTATCAAATGTGGATTGTGAATATTTCAATGTTATACGTTCAAGTGATCTATTTATGCAATAATATGTATACTAGACGAGATGGATGCAAACGGGTGTTTGAAACATTATAAACTATCTAAAAGGGTACTATGGGCCATGTAAATAATTATTATATGATTTAAACACGAATGTGAGTACTACGTATAGTAAGACAGAATGCAACATGATAGGGTTCAAGTTGTAAATCTAAAATGATATAACGGGACATCGAAATGTAAAATGGAAACTAATAGCCTTAGGTTTAATTTACAGGTTTAATCATGAAATTAAATATGTATAAAAATAATATAATAGCATGTAGCAAGTTTTACTTGCCTCGACAGATTACGAAGCGGTATACGGAACGTCACGTGTCGGCGGGAAAAGTCGCGACGCACGAACAGTACACGGAATGAGTCCAAACAACGCACAAGAGGATCACACGGGTCAGAGATGCTTGCTGGGTCGTCGTGATCGTCGCTGGCACGATCGGATTCCGGCAAACCAAGAACAGTGAATAATCAAGAATGAAATGCAAAGTGCATGGAAAAAGAAAAAGAAGGATAGAAGAGATCTTACTGCGGTTATGTGTTTTGGGATTCCAGGGGTGTCGGCAAGGGGCGACGACGACGAGGGTTGCCGGCCTGAGGGTTTCCCGGCGAGGCTAGGGTTTGGGTGTGCAGGATTTTCTTGAGCGCTCGGGTTTCTGTGCAGGGGTGTTCTGGTATAGGTGTTGTTGTAGGGGAGTTTGGAGAGAGGAGAAGAAGGAGATGGCGATGGCGATGAGAGGTGGTCGGCGGCGATGAAAGGCGACGTTGGGTTCTTGGTGGGTGCAGGTGAAGTCTCGGGAGGAAATAGAAGAGGAAGAAGATGGAGATGAGGAGGAGGAGAAGAGGATGGAGACTAGGGTGGAGGCGAGGTCGAGGGGATAGGAGTTAGGGTTAGGGTTTGAGGAGGCAGCGGAGATTGGATGGTTTCTCGTGGCGAGGAGATGACGCTGGGTTTTTAAAAAAAACAGAAGAAGAAAGAAAAAGTGAAGGGAGGTGAGCGTAGCGGGGAGGCGGTGAGCAGAATCGAGAAGGGAACAGTAAACGCGAGAGGAGTGAGAGAGAGCGCGAGAGGAGAGAGAAAGGGAGAGAGAAAGGGAAGAGAGAGAGAGAGAGAGCTACGGAAAAAGAGAGAGAAAGAGAAAGGGAAAGAGAGAGAGCTCGTGGGGCCCAGCAAATAAGAGAGAAGGATTTTGATTGGCTGGGGAAGGAGAGAGAGAAGATGGGTTATGAGAAAAGGTTTTTTTTTAAGAAAATAAAATGAAAAGATTTTAGTTGTTAAAATATTTTCGTTAGCAGTAGAAAGAAATCTTAGGCTGTTTAAACGAATTTAAAGAGATTTAAAATAATTAGAATTTGGCTGGATACAAAATATTTCAGAATTGCGCCCGGGTCGGGTCCAAAATTTTGGATTTGAAATACGGAAATTTGATGCAAGCTCCAAAATTTAAAATGAAAGATTATGTAACAAAAAGGCGTACCCCCAAGAACGGATGCACGTACGTGCGCGTAGCCATCCAAACACGTCCGTTTCACTGAACGGGACGAAAACAAGATGCACGGACGCTACCACAGGGTTAGGGGTATCATGCAGGCCATGTTATGTATTTTTAAATTATTTTACGGGACTTAAATTGTTATATGCAAAAATACGCGATGCTAAGCGAAGATGTTGATATGCAGTTTATACTAGATGCACGTTTCAATGCCACAAGCTAGGGTACTCTATAATTATGAATCAACGGGTTCAAACAAGCGGGTCGGGTCGAATGTAATGTAAAAGTAAACTGTAAGTCGATGTATAACACCCCAGTACATGTGGGGAGGCGGAAATTTTAAAAACGAACTTGTTTAAAGTATAAACATCGACTAACCGCTTGAATCGAAGCTAAACGATAACTAACAACAAACATAGAAGTTCTATACTACTATGTTTAGGGATTATACCTATCGAATCGTGCCCTTCGTCTTTGCGAACTCCACCTCCTCCTCAGCCTTCTCGAAGTAGTAGACGATCCACCCGAGAGCTTTACTCCAAGCTTAGCCTCTAAACTTGAGAAAACTAAACTTCTTTAAGTGCTAATCAAAGAAGCTAGATGAAATAGAGCGAGGGTTATGGTTTAATAAGTCTAACTAATCCTTGTACTCAATACATGAGAGGGGAGGATTAGGGTTTGAAGAGGGAGAGCTTGAGGAGAGAGAAGGTGAACATAATAATGAGAAGAGAAAAATGAGTTATCATAATATATATCAAGCATTTTATTTTATCAAGAAAAGAAAAGAAAATGATTTACAACCATGCTTGATAAATATCTTGTGGTGATTCATCTCCATGATTAAGCAATTATGAAGCATTAATGACATGGATGAATCATCCATATGACTCACTAATCACATTCATTGTATATGCCACCTAAACTTCCTTAGTCACACCTTCTAGAAGCTTCTCGCGTAATTACGAGAACGCCCCTCCTTTCCGCAAAAATACGGAAAAATTTTAGACTGTATAAATCTAATAACCGGATACCAGTAACTGGCTTAAACCAAAGCCGATTGGTAAAAACTGTCCGAAAGTCGTACGTGCGTAAACACATGTATGCGTCCGAACCCTTGTCGTAAAACCATACGACCTCTACATCGTTTCGCCTGGAGTAGGGAAACTCTCTGTGTGGGACTCTAGAGACTCGACTACTACGCTGGCAGTGGGTTTAACCACAGACCGCAAGCGGCACTAGCTATACGTAACGGTCCCCAGGTAGATGTCGATAAGAAGGCCGATGAGAAAACCCATCCGAACTCCTACTGAGTCTGATGTGACAATCTCCGTACAGTCCGGTCCGTTCGTCTAAGACTATCGCATATCGGGCCTAGGGGGCGGCAAGCGTCAGTCCCCTAATAGCGGTATAAGTCGTGTCGGAGGGAAGCCCATTACATCCTGAGAAACTACTGAAACCTACCAGCAAATCTCGCTTGCCCTGGCCAGGGACTTTGCGTAATGGCTCTCTGACACAGCGCGATATCAACCCCCAATACCGGGAGAGACGAATCCTGTCTAACCGACACTGCCTCCAAGTGCTCGGGACTGCACCCAACTGCTACCTGTTTGCACGACTCCTTTGAGCCGTGGTAGGGTAGCAATCTAAGAACAGTGGGACACACTCGAGGCGAAGTAGCAGTGTCAAGTCTGCGGACTATGCTGTACTCATGTCACCTGGGAACTGTTTACTGATGACTGGTATAAAACCATCCAACAGTTCCCTGTGAGTCCTGTCCGGTGTACCCGTAACCCAACGAGCACCTGCATACTATCTCTAGTACGACGTACTGACGGCTGTGGGACAGACCATCTCCCCAACTGGGATGAGAAGCGTACACACTAGTCTACTCCGGAGTATCGATGCCCTGTCTCGATAATCCTACGACTAGGGACCTGAATAAGGATATGCTTGTAGACTACCCAGCCCCCACTAGTGTGACTGCCATCACAACGTCGGTAGTCAAGCAAGATCCTAAGAGCTCTATCAATACGTATACTCACATATTAAGATAGAAAAACCAAGTAGCATACTACCATGTTTAGCAAGACTGTTATATATATGTGAATATCCCAAGCTTCCATTAAGTAATATACAAACTAGTATGATACAATAATGGCCCCTAGGGCATATACACTAACAATCTCCCACTTGCACTAGGGCCATGTACTGGCATATCGAAGACCGATGATCTCGAGTAGCCTCTCGAACTGAATCTGAGGTAGGGCCTTCGTGAATGGATCAGCAATGTTCTCGTCAGAAGCAACTCTCCGTACCTCGATCTCCTGACGATCAATGATCTCCCTGATCAGGTGATACCGCCTTAAGATGTGTCTGGACTTCTGATGGGACCTTGGTTCCTTCGCTAAAGCTATAGCTCCGTTGTTGTCGCAATACAGATGTATTGGATCAACTATGGTAGGAACCACCTGAAGTTCTGTTAGGAACTTCTTCATCCAGACTGCTTCTTTTGCGGCATCGCAAGCAGCTATATACTCCGCTTCCATCGTTGAGTCAGCAATGGTGTCCTGCTTGGAGCTCTTCCAGCACACCGCCCCTCCATTGAGGGTAAAGACATAACCCGACATGGACTTGGAATCGTCCTTATCACTCTGGAAGCCGGAATCAGCAAAGGCCTCCAACCTGAGGTCTTTTCCGCTGTAAACCAAGAACATCTCCTTAGTCCTTCTCAGGTACTTGAGAATGTTCTTTACTGCTATCCAGTGCTTCTCCTCTGGGTCTGACTGATACCGGCTTACCACGCTCAGTGCGTAAGCTACATCTGGTCTGGTGCACAACATCGCATACATTATAGAGCCTACCGCAGAAGCGTAGGGTATAATAGACATGCGTCCCCTTTCTAAATCAGTCTTGGGAGACATCTCTTTGGAGAGGGTGATTCCATGACAAGACGGTAGATTACCGCGCTTAGAATCTTCCATACTGAATCTTTTCAGTACAGTGTCGATATACCTGGACTGCGAAAGTCCCAACATCCTCTTGGATCTATCACGATAGATCCGGATCCCCAGAATGTAAGAGGCATCACCCAGGTCTTTCATGGAGAACCTTTGTGACAAGAATCTTTTGACAGATTGTAGCATAGGAATGTCATTTCCTATCAATAGAATGTCATCCACGTACAAGACGAGGAATACGACACTTCTGGCTACAACTTTACTATATATACACGGTTCATCTGGATTTTTGATAAAGTCATATTCTTTGACTGTCTCATCAAAACAGATGTTCCAACTCCGCGATGCCTGCTTTAGTCCATAAATGGACTTAAGCAGCTTGCATACTTTCCCGCTGCTCCCACTCTGATTGAAACCCTCTGGCTGATCCATATAGACGCACTCTTCTAAATTTCTATTCAGAAAAGCCGTCTTTACGTCCATCTGCCAGATTTCATAATCATAGAAGGCAGCAATAGCAAGAAGGACCCGAATGGATTTGAGCATAGCCACTGGAGAAAAAGTTTCGTCATAGTCCAAACCAGGTCTTTGACGAAAACCCTTTGCAACAAGTCTAGCCTTAAAGGTTTCCACCTGTCCTTCTACACCAATCTTTTTCTTGAAGATCCATTTGCATCCTCTGGGTTTTACCCCATCTGGAGCAAAGTCCAAAGTCCATACTTTGTTGGTGTACATGGACTCCATTTCGGTCCGCATTGCATCTAGCCATCGTACCGAGTCGCCGCTCTGGATGGCCTGCTGGAAGTCAATAGGTTCATCATCATCTATGATGCAATCCTCTCTATCCCTATCTATGAGAAACCGTAGTATCTCTCAGGCGGATGAGACGGCCTACTACTCCTGCGGAGGGGTGCGGGAATGTCCTGTTCTTCTTGAACTTCCGGTTCTACCAAACTTTCAGTAGCAGTTTGTGGTTCTGGAATTTCTTCCAGTTCTATTTCGCTCCCACTTATTTCCTTTTCTAAAAACTGATGTTCTAGAAAATGGGCATTACGAGAAACAAATACCTTTTGTTCCTCTGCGTAATAGAATAGATATCCCCTGGAATTCTTTGGATATCCCACAAACTGACACTTTACTGATCGTGCCTCGAGCTTGTCCACATGCTGCTTTTTAACAAAAGCTGGGCATCCCTAAATCTTTATATACTGTAGATGGGGTTTCTTCCCGCTCCACATCTGATATGGAGTGGTAGGCACAGTCTTGGTAGGAACCATGTTCAAAAGATATGCCGCTGATTCTAGCGCATAACCCCAGAAAGATCGCGGTAACTCAGCATTACTCATCATGGATCGTACCATATCCAATAGGTTCGATTCCGTCTCTCCGATACACCGTTATGCTGTGGAGTGTATGGAGGAGTAAGCTGAGAGAGAATTCCTTTCTCTTTTAGGTAACCTAGGAACTCGGCACTCAAGTATTCACCACCTCGATCAGATCTAAGTGTCTTGATACTTTTGCAGGTTTGGTTTTCTACTTCATTCTTATACTTTTGGAATTTCTCAAAAGCCTCGGATTTATGTTTCATCAGATAAATGAATCCGTATCTTGAGTAATCATCCGTGAAAGTAATGAAATAGGAAAAACCACCTCTTGCATGTATAGACATTGGACCGCATACATCGCTGTGTATGAGTCCTAAGAGCTCGCTCGCTCTTACTCCATGTCCAGTAAATGGAGTCTTTGTCATCTTTCCTTTAAGACAAGATTGACAAGTGTCATAAGTTTGATATTCGAACGAGTCCAAATATCTTTCTCTATGCAACTTAGTCAACCTTCTCTCATTGATGTGACCCAGTCTACAATGCCATAAGAAACCTTTATTTAAATTTGGAGACTTTCTTTTAAGTGTGTTCTGGACATTGAAAATTTGGAGTTGGTTTAAAACATATATACCGTTATTTAGTGTACCGGACCCAATCAAACCATGATTAAGGTGGATGTTAACAACATCTCTTACAAACGTGAAATCATAACCTTTATTTGATAATAATGAAACTGATATGATATTACACGTTAAGCTTGGTACAAAAAAACAGTTATGTAAAACCAAAATGTGTCCACTCGTCAATCCTAGGTGATAATCCCCGACGGACACAGCTCCCACGCTAGCTCCGTTAGCAACCTTTAGGGTCATATCACCTTCCTTCAGCACTCTACGGTTTCTCAGTGCCTGCAATGAATTGCAAATATGAGATCCTGATCCGGTATCCAATACCCAGGAAGTAGAGTTGATCGACAGACAATTCTCAATTACAAACACACCTGAAGTCGAAGCCACAGCTTGCTTCTGTTCCTGGTTCTTGGCGTTCCACGTCTTGCAATCCTTCTTCCAGTGCCCTTTCCTGTGACAATGGAAGCACTCATCCTGGCCAACTACCGGTACCGCAGACTTTTCTTTCCCTTCCCTCCCACCTTACTAACACCTCCTCTAGGTTTGGTGGCGGCCTTCTTCTTCCTTCCTTTGGCCCTAGCCTTGGACCCGGAAGAAGATGTACCGCAAACAAACATAGCGGGTGTTTCCCTTGTCTTCTGCAAGGTGCCCTCTGCACTCCTTAACATGTTCAGGAGTTCTGGAAGTTCAACTTCTTTTCTTTGAATGTTGAAGTTCAGGATAAACTGGGCGTAGGTATGAGGAAGGGACTGGAGAATAAGGTCTGTATAGAGCTCATTATCCAAAGCCGTCCCAAGGTCTGCGAGCTCTTCAATATAGCCGATCATCTTTAGGACATGTTCTCCTACCGATGACCCGACAGCCAACCTCGCTCGAAACAAGTTCTTAGAGGTCTCGTATCTTGCTATACGAGATTGCTCTCTATAAAGTTCCTTTGTATGGAGAAATATGCCATCTAGGTCCATATCCTCGTGCCTCCTCTGATGTTCATTGTTCATCGAGGCAAGCACGATGCACTTGGCTTTCACGCAATCTAAATCCCAGGTTTTGCGGATTTCCTTATCCGCATTGCAGGATTTGGGACCAGGGACAGCAGGTGCTGTAGCGGTGAGGACGTACCCCAATTTGTCATAGGTCAAAGCCATTTTGACATTCCGCAGCCAATCTATATAGTTTGGCGCTGTCAATATATTTTTCTCTAAAAGTAACTTAAGTCCAGTCATTTTCAGGGTCGCCGCAATTAGGAGAGAGAGAAGAAAACTTTTTAGCATGATGCTCTTGCAAGTTTAGAGTGGTTTTTAGTTTATCTAAACTGGATGGCTCCCACTGTTTCTCGAATCCTTCCTCAAACCATAAAAGAAGAATTAGCCAGGACTATTCTCACCGTACAATACTTGCTTAACTGTTCAGCCAGGCTAGTGTCGATACTTCGAGGGAGGTTTTCCAACGCTTTCGCGAAGTTCCTTAATTAAATAACCTCTTTTCTCTGGGGGCGTAACCCCGCTGACACCTTTCTTGACACCTACTTGGTTTATAGCATTGATCGTTAAGTGACGAATCTCCTGATAAGTAGCATATACTCACAGTAGGATCGGGATCCAAATATCATTGTATGATAATGTTGAAGGAATCCTACCAACATTCATCAAACTCCAAATGGTATGCAACTCTTTGCAAATTTCAGTTTCTTTAGAAATTCCCGATATATATTTTTCTGCCCCATGCTCTTATGACCTTGGCGTTAGGTCAAAATGTCATAAGTCACATGTCAAGTTCTACCCATCATTATCTTGTCAATTTGAACCCATCCGTATATATCCTTGACGTTCGGCCAAAATGATAATACGACTGTCCAAAACTAACTCATCTATCTATGCAACAAATGAATACCCAGTAGCTACCAAACACTATGCCTTGGCGTTAGGTCAAAATACATAGCTTGAATACTACTGAATGCCCAGATGAAATGAAGGAGGGCTATGAATGGTTTTGGCGAAACCGTGAACGTAGTGAACTTGATATAACCGAAGGAACCTGATAGCTTTTAAAAGGAGTAGTTAAAGCTCCGCATTTAAAAATATCTGTTTTTAAAATTAACCGAGTGGTTTCTTTTAAATTGTTCCAACGATTAAACTTTTTGGTTTATTTTCTTTGCATTATAAATAATGCGTCCCATCATTAACCTATCATTGCAGAAAACAACGAAAATACAACGTCCTCTTATGCCATCCGCATTCGCCACGGGGTCCCGTCATCACCCGTTAGGTTACTTAACTAACGACAGAGCGGGGGCTGGGCTAGCGTGGGTGTAAAACATAAGTGACGTCTAAATAGCTATCATATATATAGATATTTTACATTCGTCGGACGCAATAATATTCATTCCAGATCACAGATGAACTTTATTGGATTTGCAAGCAATCCGTGTTTGTTTTGAGCCTGCAACAAAAGACGGATTACACAGTTGTGATGAATAGCCATTACCCCACCCAAGACCCCTACGGGTGCGGCAAACTACCCACCCGGCAGTTTGTGCACCCCTCCTTGGGTCTGTCCTAGGAGCAAAAACAGTAAAATGAAATAATACAACGGTGGCTACAACCGCAACCTGGATGTGCCCCGCAAAATAATATTACAACAAATTACATTTACATCAAATGAATTAAATAATAACCCATCACATAACCCCGGCTATACATCACAACAGTCCAACACAGTTCATATGCACAAACAGATAAAATCCATTACAGAAATGTGCAACCCCCTGCCAACCGACATACTAGCAGTAAGGGGAGGTTTACGAACACATTATACAAACACAGATATAATCCAACAAGCAAATACTGTATAATTTCGATCGATTAAAACTTTTAATTTTGCTCCAATACTTCTCTGTAAATCTGAAACCTGAGCAAAAATAAAAAATTCCAGAAAATACCAAATATCACAGAGAAGCAACACAGGAAAATTGGGTTCCTGAATCGCCAACTCGGCCGCGGAATCGCGGCGGATCGGTGGGATCCGCCGCGGTTCCGCGGCGCTTTAGGCAATTCAGGGGCCCAATTTTCTTGGGTGTTCTTCTACTGTCTTTTAAAGCTTTCTGAACATCCCTGAAAAATTTTTGGACTTCATTTAAAAATCGACAGAAACTTGTGATTTCGGGCTTTTCCGGTTTCGTTTTTTCCATTCGAAATTCATATAAATTTGCAAGTAAGTTATTTATTATTTAGCGAGGCTCTGATACCACTGTAAGTTGATGTACAACACCCCAGTACTTGTGAGGAGGCGGAAATTTTAAAAACGAACTTGTTTAAAGTGTAAACATCAACTAACCGCTTGAATCGAAGCTAAACGATAACTAACAACAAACATAGAAGTTCTATACTACTATGTTTAGGGATTATACCTATCGAATCGTGTCCTTCGTCTTTGCGAACTCCATCTCCTCCTCGGCCTTCTCGAAGTAGTAGACGATCCACCCGAGAGCTTTACTCCAAGCTTAGCCTCTAAACTTGAGGCAACTAAACTTCTTTAAGTGCTAATCAAAGAAGCTAGATGAAATAGAGTGAGGGTTATGGTTTAATAAGTCTAACTAATCCTTGTACTCAACACATAAGAGGGGAGGATTAGGGTTTGAAGAGGGAGAGCTTGAGGAGAGAGAAGGTGAACATAATAATGAGAAGAGAAAAATGAGTTATCATAATATATATCAAGCATTTTATTTTATCAAGAAAAGAAAAGAAAATGATTTACAACCATGCTTGATAAATATCTTGTGGTGATTCATCTCCATGAGTCATTAAGCAATTATGAAGCATTAATGACATGGATGAATCATCCATATGACTCACTAATCACATTCATTGTATATGCCACCTAAACTTCCTTAGTCACACCTTCTAGAAGCTTCTCGCGTAATTACGAGAACGCCCCTCCTTTCCGCAAAAATACGGAAAAATTTTAGACTGTATAAATCTAATAACCGGATACCAGTAACTGGCTTAAACCAAAGCCGATTGGTAAAAACTGTCCGAAAGTCGTACGTGTGTAAACACATGTATGCGTCCGAACCCTTGTCGTAAAACCATACGACCTCTACATCGTTTCGCCTGGAGTAGGGAAACTCTCTGTGTGGGACTCTAGAGACTCGACTACTACGCTGGCAGTGGGTTTAACCACAGACCGCAAGCGGCACTAGCTGTACGTAACGGTCCCCAGGTAGATGTCGATAAGAAGGCCGATGAGGAAACCCATCCGAACTCCTACTGAGTCTGATGTGACAATCTCCGTACAGTCCGGTCCGTTCGTCTAAGACTATCGCATATCGGGCCTAGGGGGCGGCAAGCGTCAGTCCCCTAATAGCGGTATAAGTCGTGTCGGAGGGAAGCCCATTACATCCTGAGAAACTACTGAAACCTACCAGCAAATCTCGCTTGCCCTGGCCAGGGACTTTGCGTAATGGCTCTCTGACACAGCGCGATATCAACCCCCAATACCGGGAGAGACGAATCCTGTCTAACCGACACTGCCTCCAAGTGCTCGGGACTGCACCCAACTGCTACCTGTTTGCACGACTCCTTTGAGCCGTGGTAGGGTAGCAATCTAAGAACAGTGGGACACACTCGAGGCGAAGTAGCAGTGTCAAGTCTGCGGACTATGCTGTACTTATGTCACCTGGGAACTGTTTACTGACGACTGGTATAAAACCATCCAACAGTTCCCTGTGAGTCCTGTCCAGTGTACCCGTAACCCAACGAGCACCTGCATACTATCTCCAGTATGACGTACTGACGGCTGTAGGACAGACCATCTCCCCAACTGGGATGAGAAGCGTACACACTAGTCTACTCCGGAGTATCGATACCCTGTCTCGATAATCCTACGACTAGGGACCTGAATAAGGATGTGCTTGTAGACTACCCAGCCCCTACTAGTGTGACTGCCATCACAACGCCGGTAGTCAAGCAAGATCCTAAGAGCTCTATCAATACGTATACTCACATATTAAGATAGAAAAACCAAGTAGCATACTACCATGTTTAGCAAGACTATTATATGCATGTGAATATCCCAAGCTTCCATTAAGTAATATACAAACTAATATGATACAATAATGGCCCTTAGGGCATATACACTAACATAAACTATCCATCGCATCCATACAAGATATATCAGTAAAATACCACAGATAAGAAATACTGAAACAGAAATTGGTATAAGTGAACTCGGTTGTTACATAGTGTCAAAGTATTTCAAACTTAAGAGTAGGGCCCCAGAGACTTGGAACCACGGTCCCTCATGATAGATTGCTTGTATTAGTAGACATGAATTCATGAACTAAGGGGCTCTTGAGATTACGTTGGATTCATACTTGAACTATCCCAACACCTCATATATATTAATCAATGGTTACAAGTCTTGATCGAGTCCATGAATACAAAAGGTGATGTAATATCAAGATTGAGTTAATGTAGTCATGTCAAGTGTAAGTCATGTCATTTGTATTCATGGTTCGAGTCAAGTTGGTTTCAGGTATACTTATTTTGTTCATGTATTCATGTCAAGTTTTGAGTGCATAGTTCAGGTTCAAGTCAAGTTCAAGTTTTCAAGTTCAAGTTCGAGTTCTAGTTTTATATGATTTTATTTTCCTGAAGTTACGGACTACATTTAGGAAGAGGCAAGTGCTGCATCATTGTCTCCGGCAACCCCGAGGCACTGATAAGAGAAAATGTCATTCAAACCAATCTACAACCTAAACACATAAGCTAGACTAGTCTTTTAATTTCTAAGGTATTTTAGTGAAAGATGTCATTTAAAATTTCTCGAGGAGTTTTAATTTATTTTGAAACCTCGAGGGTGTTTTTTGATAAAAAATGTTAATTAAAATGTCAAGGCTTTTCTCCATAAAAACGTATTTTATATTTTGTGGTATTTTAGTGTCAAAACCTAACTTTTAAAATATTATGTTATTTTAATGAAAAATCTATCTTTTGGAAACTAGAGGGTATTTTCTTAAAAACTTTAATTTTAAAAACTTGTTTTAATTGATATTTTAGAAAATAGTGATATCCCAAATTAACAAAACTTATTATATTTTCTTTTATGTTATATTTTATAGAATTTGTTTATCTTCTTTTACAACCGTATTTTATTCATTTCGAGATCGAATTCTCCATGAGGAGTTCTGCGTCTCACTCTACTATCCCATGGATGTGAGATAATCTGTACCATCCATAAACGGATTCTCCTAACGAGAGTTATAAAGGCGTATTTATAAAGGATAAAAATTTCGTATTTTAACGAAATACTTTTCTTTATGACAAACAATGACCGTGCTATGTTTTCCATGCATGCGTATGGGGTAGATCGTTACCCCGTGCATGATATTATCTAAATAGGTTAAAAAAAACTACCATCAAGATTAAAATAAGTGTTAGTGATATGTATGTCCTAGAGGCTATTATTGTATGATATAGTGGATACATGGACATATATATGGAAGAATTTCTTGCTCGACATGATAGTATACTATCTGGTTTCCTTTATCTTAATATGTTCACTGGTATTATTATAGCGTCTCTCATATACATTTTGATAAAGCCCTTCGAATGTTGGCTTGACTACCAGGACTATGATGCGGATTATACTACTCGGACATGGGTAGTCCACAAGCACATCTTTCAATTGTTCCTAGTTGAGAGTATATCGAGATAGGGTATCGATACACGACTAGTGTGTATGTTTCTTGACCCTCTATGGGGTGATGGTTTATCCCATATCCATTGGTGTTTGACATTAATGATTGTACACAGGTGCTCATTAGAGAATGGGTACACCGAACAGGACTCGCCGAGAACTCCTAGTTGGTATTATATTTATCGTCAGATAGCAGTTCTCTAGTGACACTGGTATAGGTTAGTCTGTAGATCCGAGATCATTATAGAGTCTTGTGTGGCTCCTACTGTGCTTTGATTTCCTCCTTACCACGGCTCAAAGGAGTCGTGCAAACAGGTGAATTTTGGGTACAGTCCCGAGTCACATGGAGGCAATGAGCGATAGTAGGGGTTTCGTTTCTCCCGGTATTGGGAGTTGATGTTGCGCTATACTCGATTGGCTATAATAGTATGTCCCTGACCAGGGCTGATGATGAGATTTACTGGTAAGTGTTATCAGTAGTTTCTCATACCGTTATAGGCCATATATCGGCATGACTTATCAAGTTATTTGGGTATGACTATACCACCCCTAAACTCGATATGCGACATATCAGACGAAGAGACCGGACTGTACGGTAAGTATTACTTATAGGCTTCATGCGAGTTTGGACAAGCTTGCTTGTTGATCTTTTAATCACTCAATACCTGGGTAGCCATTACGTCAAGCTAGTACCGCTGACGGCTTGTGGGTGACTGATGTGATCATCATCTACGTGATCATCATCTACTGCTGGCATATTGACGAGTCTTTAGAGTCCCACATAGAAGTTTACTGTTTCAAGCGAAATGACGTAGGGCACATATATTGATATGTGCGTGGCCCTGATTAAATACGAGTATGTGATACCGTATTGTAATCTGGCAGTTATTTGTTATCGATTAGGTTATATGTGATATAACCAGATTATCGAATTAAGTGTTGATTTGATAATGTGATATACAGATAAATGATATTAGTCGGTTATATGTGATATAACCGGATTATTAAATCAAGTGTTTATTTAATAATTTGATATAATTATATATTAACTTATATTATTAGCTCACTAATTATTCTTCATAATATGTATGTGTGTGTGTGTGTGTGTGTGTGTGTGTGTGTGTGTGTGATATAATGAAGCATGGCATGATTTTCTATTTATTGGAAATAGAAAATAAGGTGTAAATGGGGAGATATTTTGAGCATGGTGTGAAGCATGGGCTTTATTATTTCTTTACTGCTCTTGACTTACTATTTAAGCATGGTTGCAATTTCTTATTGTATTTTATTCCATGCTTGAATAAGTGAGGAAAGAAAGAGCCACTTTTTCACTTAACACTCACTCATTCATTCTATGTTTTGAGACTTAGCCATTTTTTTATAAGAGCTCATGTGATGAGGTTCTCTCTAGCTCTCTCCATTATCATCCTCTTCCTCATACTTCAAGCTCTAACCCTCACATGTGATGTGAATCATAGAGCATGAAACCCTAGTGAGCATATAAAACCCCTACTTCACCATCTTACACTTCATTAGCACTCTTGTGTAGTGTGTTTCCTTCACTGTAGAGTTTAGTGAAAAGGTAGCTTGGATTGGCAGACATCGGATGGATCATCTTCGGCACGAAGATCATTGGAGGAACCTTGTTCATTCTTCAAGTGGAGCCTAGTGGAGACGCATGGACTACTACCCGGTGCATTTTAAAAGAAGGATACGGTCTACAAAGATTGTAGCCTCCTTCCCTTCTCTTAGTTTTCATATCATCGCATAGTAAACCCTAATATTCTTGTTAAGATCTTGGTCAGTGTTCATTAGAACCACGAATTTTTGAAAATCGCATCTGCAATGCTCGTTTAAATCCCGTCGCGGTGCTAGTGTACACTTTCATGGTATCAAAGCCAAGCCAGAACATTTGGGCAGATCTTTACGGTGTTAAAGTGTTCGATCGATTTTTCGAATCCCGGGTTTTTCAAGTTTCTGTTGATGTTCAATGGTTGAAAATTTTGAAATTAAAAATATGCAGAAAATCGTGCAGGGTTTGTAATGGATCCTCAAGAAATTGGAGGACCCAACTCTATCAAACGGCCGCAGAACCGCGGTCAAACACCATGTTTGGCCACGGTTCCGCCGCATGTTAGTGGAGTTGAGGTGTTCTTTTTCTTGTGCTGGTCCATCTTGTCTTTTTGCACTCTCTAGGTATTTTTGATGATACTCAAGTTGTTGAGGTGTCTGGAATTTATTGGTATTTGTTAAATCGATCGAAATGTTTAGCGTCGTATATATTATGATGATATGTGATACAATTTTTGGAATTCACAATAATTAGTTTTGTGAAAACTACTTAGTGTATTGTAAATCTAGCTGTTTAGTCTCATTTGATCGATTGCGACGAAGTTTTGATTCGGATCAAAACTCCGTCGCAATTGCGTTGCGATCACTTAGTCGAGAATCTTATTGAATTATCCGTTAGCTTATTGAAAAGAGTTTTCAGACCAAAATGCAAGGTTTATAAGTTAGGCATGAAAGCCGGAATATGAGATATTCCGGGTTTATGATGTCTAAGGAAATACGGATTCTAATTATTGTAGTTTTTCATTTCTTTTCTGCGACCGTAAGTGTAATATGTGGAGTATCCCAAATCTCGTTGCTATATGTCAACGGAATTTGGGATACGCGTATTTACTTACATTGATGACATGTGATGTTATGTGTTGATGTGATATGTTTTATTGGATCTTCGTGATTGAATAGCCGGGATCTTTGCGTGAGATAAGAGTTTTTCATTTTCATTCATGTAAAATCTGTATGTAATATTCTTTTATTGGGACACTTCCGGATTGAGAATGATGTCACCACTAATGTATATTATTTACTGTTCCGCATTAGGATAGACCCAAGACAGGGAGCACAAGTAACCGGCTTCTAAAGTCCAGTGGGAGACCATCTTGAGGAGTCGAGACCGGGTCTCTTAACTCTAGAATTGGTAGGGTTGCTTGCCGCTCTCGTAGTGGTCTAGGGATGTGGGTTTGGCTGTTCATCACGACCGTGGAATCCGTGTTTTTTATTATTGGTTTAATTTAAAACACAGACCTCCTAGTATATCCAATATTTCATATGTTGACTTCTGCTGCTTGGTTCTGTGATGTGATTATATAACCGCGTGAGACGAATGCTTTATATATATGATATGTAATAAACGTTGCTTATATTTTGCACCTACGCTAGTCCAGCCCCCGCTCTGCCGTTAGTTAAGTAACCTAACGGTACATGACGGGCCCCGTGGCGAATGCGGATAGAATAAGCGTATGTTCTATTTTCGTTTCTTTTTCTATGATGTTTAAGAAACATTAAATGATGGGACTTCATTAATGATATTAATGAAAAGAAAAGAAACCTAAAGATATTATAGAATCAAAAGTTTTAAAAAAGGGTAACTCTAGTTTTTTCTTTACACGGTGGTATTCCTTGATGAATATCCAGCACCCCATTCGATGAGGAAAGAGCCGAGATCTTTTCACCGGGAGTAACCTCTTTAGCAAAACTAGCAAATGTTACAACCTAGTCGGTTTTGTTTTTATAGCTTCTCTAGTTCTTGCTTTACATAGTGGTATTCCTTGATGAATATCCAGCACCTCATTCGATGAGGAAAGAGCCGAGATCCTTTCACCGGGAGTGACCTCTTTAGCGAAACTAGCAAAAGCTACAAAAACACTCCTTTTCAAATCACTAGATTCTACAACGGCATCAAGTTCATTACGTTAAAGGTTTTCTTAAAAACCAGCCGTAGCCCTCCGTAATTTTAGATAAATACTATTTAGTATTCGTGCTGCATTTATTGACCTCCATCAAGGCATAGTGTGCGGTAGCTGATTAGTGCTTATCTGCCGCATGTGATGCGATTGGATTAGGGTTGTCGTACGGCCTTATTGACCTCCGTCAAGGATCGTGCTGGTGAGTTTAATTCAATCAAGAAATGAATGGGTTGAACTTGACTAGCGGCCTATGGTTTGTTGACCTCCGTTAAGGTCATAGGAAGTTAGGGGTAAAAACAGATATTGGGAATTTCAAGTGTTGAAATTTGCAATGAGATTGCATACCTTCTATATGATAGTTTGATCCCGATACCCACTTCGAATAAGAGTTACTCCTGATAGAGTTTTTCACTTTACAATTTGTCGATCCATTAGTGTCTAAGAAAGGTGTTAACGGGGTGTGCCCCTGCGGAAACGAGATTATTTAATTAGTTCCATGCGAAAGCATGGAGAGACTCCCTCGGAGTACCAATACCTCCATGACCGAATGATTGGCGAACTTGTAGAGTGTAATTAATCCCGGCTAATCTTACCTTTTAGGGTTTGAAGAAAGATTTGATAAAAACAGTGGGAGTCATCTTGATTAGATAAAATAATAACCAATCTAATCTTGCAAAGAGCGCACGCAAAATGATTATTCTTCTCTCTCTCTTGGTAGCGACCAATAGCATAACTTAATCAAGATAAATATGGATGTATTGACCGAACCTACTTATTATACTAGGCTAGGTTCCTCTTATTCTTATGATTGTCATAATTCTGAGCAAAGAATAGGGGAATATCCGGATTCCTATGCCACCCAAACGAAGAAAAAGCATGTTGGTGCATCGTCTTCGGGTGTGTTCGTTACTAAGACCTATTTCTCAGTTAAATCTACATCCTGGGTATTTGATACCGGATCAGGATCCCACGTATGTAATTTGTTACATGGGCTATAAAGAGGTAGAGAACTAGGAAAATGTGATATGTCTCTAGTAGTAAGTTATGGTGCAATTGTTGCAGCCAAAACAGTTGGCAAATATCACCTTATATTACCAAGTGGTAACACAATGATTCTGAGCGACTGTTATTTCGTACCAAAAATATTGTGATTGTTTTCTTGAATTAATTTTTGATTGGGTATGGTTCGTTGTATAATAGTATAAACATTCTAAATCAAACTATAGTTCTATGTATACAAAACACATATAAGAGGAACAGTTCAGAAATGAATGAAGTTTTCTTGTGGCATTATAGACTAGGTCATATCAATGCGACAATACTAGCTGAGTTGCATAAAGATGTATATTTGAATTCGTTCGAATTTACATCTTATGAAACTTGCCAGTCATGTCTCAAAGTCAAGATGACCAAATATTCATTTACTGGACGCGGAGAAAGAGGTACTAAACTCATGGGACAGATACATAGTGATGTAGGCGGTCCTATGTCTACACATGCCAGGAATGGTTCCTCATACTTTATTATATTCACCGATGATCTCTCAAAATACGGACATGTATTCCTGTTGAAACACAAATCTGAATCTTTTGAGAAATTCGAGGAATATAAGTACGAAGTTGAGAACCAGACGGGTAAAAGTACTAAAATACTTCGATATGATCGAGGAGAAGAATACTTGAGCACGGAATTCCGGGATTATTTAAAAGAGAATGTGATTCTCTCTCAGCTTACTCCTCCGTATACACCATAGCACGACGGAGTTTTGGAGCGGAGGAATCACACTCTATTAGATATAGTGCGCTCTATGATGAGTAATGCTGAGTTTCCTATTTTCTTTTGGGGTTATGCACTTGAGATAGATTCATACCTATTGAATAGAGTTCCGACCAAATCTATTGCCTACCACTCCATATGAGATATGAAATGGGAATAGACGGTCTCTTAAACAAGTTAAGATATGGGGTTGTTCGGCCTATATTAAAAAGCAAAATCCTGACAAGCTCGAGATAAGGTCGGTTCTGTGTAAGTTTGTAGGATTTTCTAAACATTCGCGAGGGTATATCTTCTACCACACTGAGGAACAAAAGGTGTTTGTTTCTCGACATGCCACATTTTTAGAAAAAGAATTTTTTGTGAAATAAATCAGTGGCAATGAGGCAAAAATGGAAGAAATTCCAGCAACACAAACTATTACTGACGATTTGGTGGAACCGGAGGATTCAATAGTCCCCAATGAACCTTAGCCACTCCGTAGATCTAGTAGGGTTTCTCATCCACCTGAGAGATACTACGGTTTTCTCATAGACGGTGGGAGCGAGAATTGCATCATGGAAAATGTTGACCCAACTAGTTTCGAGTTGGCCATCACAAGTGGAGACTATGTGAAATAGCTAGATGCTATGTGATCTGAGATGGAATCCATGTACACCAATAAATTATGGACTTTTAAAGTTGCTCCTGAAAGGGTAAAATCCATCGAGAGCAAGTGGATATTGAGAAGATAATTAGTGTAGATGAAAAAGTTGAGACTTTCAAAGCTAGACTTGTAGCAAAAGGTTTTCGTCAATGACCAGGTGTCAATTATAATGAAACATTTTCTCCAGCAGCTATGCTTAAGTCCATCAGGATCATACTTGCCGTTGCTACATACCATAACTACGAAATCTGGCAGATTGCACGTCAAGACCGCTTTTCTAAATGCTAAATTAGAAGAGAGCGTGTAGATGACACAGCCAGAGGGCTTTGTAGACAGTAGGAGCAGCAGAAGCATATGAAAGCTGCTTAAATCAATATACAGATTAAAGCAGGTATCGTAGAGATGGAACATCTGTTTTGGTGAAGCTATCAAAGAGTTTGACTTCATCACAAATATAGATGAACCATGTATAATAAGAAGGAAGTAGAGAGTAAGGCTGTTTTCTTCGTATTGTACGTGGATGACATACTCTTGATAGGAAACGATTTTCCTATGCTACACTCGGTCAAGCTCTTCTTATCACACAAATTCTCCATGAAAAATCTAAGTGATGCCTCCTACATCCTGGGGATATAGTTCAATAGAGATAGATCTAGACGGATGTTGGGATTGTCCTAATCCAGGTACATTGACACTATACTAAAGAGGTTTAGTATGGAAGATTCTAAGCATGGTAAAGTACCCGCTTGTTAAGGAATCACTCTCTCTAAAAAGATGCTTCCCAAGATTGATTTGGAGAGGGCTCGCATGCAAGGGATACCCTATTACTTCGGCAGTCGGGTCAATCATGTATGTGATGTGTATCAGACCGGATGTAGCTTACTCACTAGGTGTAGTGAGTAGGTATCAATTAGATCCAGGGGCGAAATACTTGATAGCTGTGAAGAACATTATTAAGTACTTGAGAAGCATTAAAGAGATGTTGGTGTATGGTAACGGTGAACTCCAAGTAAGAGTCCTTTACCGATTCGAGTTTCCAAAGTGATAAGGATGACAATAAGTCGGTCTCGGGTTTTGCCTTCACCCTCAGTGGAGGGACTGTATGTTGGAAGGGTTCCAAGAAATATACTGTAGCATATTCGACGATGAAAGCTGAATACATCGCTACTAACGATACTGCTATAGAGGCTGTCTGGATGAAGGATGAAGAAGTTCATGAGATGAAGTTGGTGTGGTTCCTACCATTGAGCATCCAATATCTGTGTATTGAGATAACAATGAAGCTGTGGTATTGGCCTAGGAACCCCGGTCCCATCAGCGATCCGGACATATTCTTAGGCGGTATCACCTGATCAGGGAGATAGTTGATCTCCGGGAGATCGAGGTCAAGAGAGTTGACACAGAGGATAAAAAAGCGGATCCACTCACCAAGGCCCTCCTCCAGATGCTAATCGAGAGAATTTTTGGGATGTTGGCTGTGAGATACTAAAAAAATGGCCTTAGTGCAAGTGGAAGATTGTTAGTGATATGTATGCCCTAGAGGCCATTATTGTATGATATAGTGGATGCTTGGACATATATATGGAGGAATTTCTTGCTCGACATGATGGTATGCTATCTGGTTTCATTTATCTCAACATGTTCACTATTATTATTATACCGTCTCTCATATACATGTTGTTAAATCCCTTTGGATGTTGGCTTGACTATCAGGACTATGATGCAGATCATACCACTGGGACCTAGGTAGTCCACAAGCACATCCTTCAATTGTTCCTAGTCTAGAGTATATTGAGACAGGGAATCGATACACCAGAGTAGACTAGTGTGTACGTTTCTTGACCCTATATAGGGCGATGATTGATCCAATATCTTTTGGTGTTTGTCATCAAAGATTGTACACAGGTGCTCATTAGAGAATGGGTACACCGAACAGGACTCGACGAAAACTCCTAGTTAGTATTATACTTATCGTCAGATAGCAGTTCTCTGATGACACTAGTACATGTTAGCCTGTAAACCCGAGATCGTCATAGAGTCTTGTGTGTCTCCTACTGTGCTTTGATTTCCTCCCTACCACGGCTCAAAAGAGTCATGCAAACAGGTGGATTTTGGATACAGTCCCGAGTCACATGGAAGCAATGAGCGATAGGAGGGGTTTCGTCTCTCCCGGTATTGGGAGTTGATGTTGCGCTATGCTCGATTGGCTATAACAGTATGTCCCTGGCCAGGATTGATGATGAGATTTACTGGTAAGTGTTATCAGTAGTTTTTCATATCGTTATAGGCCATACATCGGCATGACTTATCAAGTTATTGGGGTCTGACGATACCACCCCTAGACTCGATATGTGGCATATCAGACGAAGAGACCGGACTGTACGGTAAGTGTTACATATAGGCTTCATGGGAGTTTGGACAAGCTTGCTTATTGATCTTCTAATCGCTCAATACCTGGGTAGCCGTTACGTCCAGCTAGTACGGCTAATGGCTTGTAGGTGACTGATATGATCATCACCTCTTGCTGGCGTATTGATGAGTCTTTAGAGTCCCATACAGAAGTTTTCTGGTTCAAGCGAAACAAAGTAGGGCATATATGCTGATATGTGTGTGGGTATGATTTAATACGAGTATGTGATACCGTATTGTAATCTGGCAGTTATTTGTTATCGGTTATGTTATATGTGATATAACCAGATTATCGAATCAAGTGTTGATTTGATAATGTGGTATACAGATAAATGATATTAGTCGGCTATATGTGATATAACCGGATTATTAAATCAAGTGTTGATTTAATAATTTGATATAATTATATATTAACTGATATTATTATCTCACTAATTATTCGTCATAATATATATATTATAATATATATGTGATATATATATATATATATATATATATATATATATATATATAATGAAGCATGTCATGATTTTTTATTTATTGGAAATAGAAAATGAGGTGTAAATGGGGAGATATTTTGAGTATGGTGTTATGCATGGGCTTTATTATTTCTTTATTACTCTTGACTCACTATTAAAGCATGGTTGCAATTTTTTATTGCATTTTATTCCATGCTTGAATAAGTGAGGAAAGAGAGAGCCACTTTTTCACTTAACTCTCACTTACTCATTCTATGTTTTGAGACTTAGCCATTTTTTATGAGAGCTCATATTTTGAGCTTCTCTCTAGCTCTCTCCATCATCATCCTCTTCCTCAAGCTTCAAGCTCTAAATCCTCATATGTGATGTGAATCACAGAACTTGAAACCCTGGTGAGCACATAAAACCCTTACTTCACCATCCTACACTTCATTAGCATTTTAGTGTAGTGTGTTTCCTTCACTAAATAATTTAGTGAAGAGGTGGCTTGGATTGGAGGATTTCGGCTGGATCATCTTCAGCACAAAGATCATCGGAGGAACCTTGTTCATTTTTCAAGTGGAGCCTAGTGGAGTCGCATGGACTACTACCCGGAGCATTTGAAGAGAAGGACACAGTCTACAAAGATTGTAGCCTCCTTCCCTTCTCTTAGTTTTCATATCATCACATAGTAAACCCTAATATACTAATTAAGATCTTCGTTAGTGTTCGTTAGCACCATGAATTTTTGAAAATCGCATGTGTGATGCCCGTTTAAACCCCATCGCGGTGCTAGCATACACTTTCAATAAGGACGTGGTATTTATCCGTTGCTTTGTTTTGTAAGCATTTTATGACATAGCAAATTATTTTAAATTCATGTGCCATTTAAATATTGCATGGCATAAAAGAAAGATATGATAGGTGGGTAAAAGATGTTCTCATGATAATGGTTATTTCAAGTTTACAAAAAAAATGTTTTTCTAAAATTTTATTATGTCGATGTGAGATAAGAACGAGAGAGAGAGAAGAGGGGGGAGACTTACAAGTTTCGCATACAAGAAGAGCTGAAAATAAGAGTCTCGGTTGGAAGAACCGAGACCGATGAAGTAGGAAGAAGATTTGTGAAGAATGAGTTATGAAGAACGAGTTTGAGGGACCTTCTTGGATTGGACTTGTTCTTGGACTTGAGATATGGAACTTTTGAATATAATTTTAGAGTATTTTCATAAATGAGGATGAGGCTAGAATGGTTAGATATTTATAAGAAGTGAAGGATAGGTGTATGAGGAATTAAAAAGAATTAAAGAGGGGTTAATAGGAAAGATGAAAAGACTGGCAGTTCTCTGTTTGATTGTTCAAGAGTTTTAAAATATCAAAAGGGGTAGTGGGGAGTCGAAGAGTCATTCGTGCAGAAGAAAGAACAAATCGAACCCACCCAAGCCGCCAATTTCGGACAAATCTTGGCTCAGACTCGAGCTTTGTTCTCGGGGCTCGGGGTTTGGGTTCAGATCAGGTTTTGGGTCCTATTTTAATACCTCTTTTTAGTTGAAACGTTTCGTAAACCCGTGTAAAGTTCATGCAAACCTTTAGGCTTCCAAAAAATTAAAAAGAAAATTATTAAAATAATTAGGGCTGATGGGATTCGAACACACAGGCTAAAGAACAGCAGTGGAGAGTATTAACCAATGAGCTATAAGAAGTTTCTTGTTGACTTTTATCAAAAACTACTTATAACTTGGAATTAGAAATAGAAATACCCTTTATATAATATAGGACTGTTACAAATATATAGGGATATTAGGGTCATTACATCCTACCCTCCTTATAAAAATTTCGCCTTCGAAATTACTCAAGAAGGATGCTATAACAGAACAAAGAAACATGGTTAGGATGAAGCAGTTGCGTTTCGTCGTCATACTTCATCAGCCGGTAATCTCGTCGATAAGAAGATATGACACTGGAGTAAATCGTGATAAGACAAAGAGAAAGACGAGGAGTTTCGAAAATCAGAATAGATGCTGTCAGGATAATCAAGAGTAGTTTTCAAGAACGCCATAAGCAAGCACTCGAATAGGAGAAATGTAATTAGTGATTGGATTATCAAAAATAGTACAAAAATAAAGAATGAAAATAGAATTTCAAATCAGATAATGATATAACATAAGATTCAATAATCAAGGATAAGAATGTGCGGTAGAACATAGCTAGATTAAAAGGAAGGAGAATTAAAGGCAGAACTTCAAGGCATCAAGTATAGTACCGCATTGTAACTATACTACAGTTCATAATTACAATCACATAATTCCATTTAAGTCATATAAATCCTACTATCAGAGTCAACGGGGTAAGATTTAAGAAATCAATAATCAATCAAGAAGATAAGATCAAATGGAGATAAAGAGTTTACAGTTTTGTTCTCTTTACGTCGAGACACGATTATCGCGAAAAACAAGAAAAGGATTCAAATAGATGAAGTCGTGGTCTAGATGTTAAAGTCTACACTCCTTAACAGAATTTCGTCCCCGAAATTCTCTTAAGAAGTACGTTACAATAAGGCATGGGAAAAGTTAAAGATGATATTGTCTTCGAGCTCTGTCGATCGATACTCCTACCAACTGAGCTAATACGCCTACGAAATACAAGTAGAAGGGGTGAACTGAAGTTAAGGATTCAAAAGTCATGAAGTTAAATTCGAGGAAGCCGAAAGTGAAATTTAAGATGGATTCAAGGAATATGATGATATTCAAAGGAATTTAAATGCAACAAATGTAAAAGTTGTTGAATTTCATAATTCTTGTGATATATTGCTTACAATGTTCATGCAAAACTGACATGCATGGGCCACCAAAAAAACATGTTATGCCCCACTTCCCAATGGATAGTATTGGTCATATGACAAGCCCTCAACATATTTATGTTAAGGTCATTTCTTAAAATGAATATGCTAAGTGAAAATAAGCAATTATACACAGTGAAAAAATAATAAGAGTATGAAATTTTCAGTAATTTATATTTATTCAACAAATTTTATTTACATGGATAGATGTTCTACAAAGAAAATGCAAATAACATGAAATGCCTAAACAAGTGACATACTGGTAATGAAAAACTAAACAGTAAATCTAAAAGTCAGCGTGGACTATGATCTGGTCATAGTCCATAGCACCGGCACCTCCCACCTCTTCCTCCTTCTCCTTTCTAGTAAAATAACCTGTAAGTCCTTACTTCTTCCTATGTTCTTTATTGTAAAAACATTTAAAACAAAAACCCGACGGAAGCGGAGTTAATCCGACTTCCGATTCGGTTTTCCTTAAAAGGTTCAATTTTTCTTAGACATAATAATACCAAACTATTATGTCATGACCATTAAACATCAACAAAGGCAATAGAACAAGTTTGAGATCAAAATAATAATCGTAGCAAGTTTTATTCCGCTTTTATATTAAAATACCTTCATCTTTCATTTCAACATACTTGAACTTTTTAAACCATATTACTTTAGAAAACTCACGAGATAATGACCTATCTCCTCACATCACTCATATGTAATATAGCACGATGAAATTTGGGAACATAGATATGGGAAAAATATGATTTTACACATAACTACCTCCGACTTATAAAAACTTTTTTCTACAAGATGTGTATTTTAACAAATCTTTGCAAATGCGTCTATACAACCCATTTTGGGGAATCCGTTCAGGATGGTGTGGATTATCGCACATCTTCGGGCCTAGTAGAGTGAGATGTAGACCTCCGCAAGGAGCATACCATCTCGAAAGATTTAAAATACAATTTCTTTGAAAATGTGATTTCTATTATAAATAAAACTTATATTTTTAATAAATAAATATATATGTAATTAATATCAAAATGCCTATTTTTAATATTTATAATATTCCACATTTCCAAAATACAAGAAAAACATCTCATTTAAAAGAAAAAACCATACAATTCCAATATTACAAATAAATACCATATATTATGAAATTAGGTTTTATCCACTAGAAATGTCATATTGATAAAATATACATTCATGAAAACTCTAAAGACGATAATAAAATACTTGAGGTGTATTTTGAAAATTATACAAAATTATTTTTTACATAAAACCCTCTCAAATTATACTAACTTACAATAAAGACCCTAGTAAACATAGATTTAAGAAGAACCAGTCTCTTGAGCCTCAGGGAGCCGGAGATATGGGTACTTGCCTATTTAAGGTAGACAACTTAAAAAAAGGTGTTATCAACACGGTAATCGTCTTTGAAAACGACACAAATCCTGCCGTCCATGTGCAGCGGTTACCGATAGCACCAAAACATAATTCAGCATTCAATTTCTTTTCAAATTGTCTGACTCAGACTGAGTCTCAATATAATTAATCTGACTTGAATAGGATTCAAGTATCAAACTTCAATACAACATGGATCTATGAATCTGTCTATTCAATCTAATCAAACTACATTGACTGAACCGAGCCATGGATATATTCCATCTACATGATCATCCATTATATCCGTTCCATTACTGGTATCATGGTTTCGACAAGTCCTCCATCTATAAACAATATAAAAATCAAACAATACATCAATACAATCAAGACATCGCGGGGTTTATAAGGGGTTGACTGCTACGGAAGGTGTTAGAAATGGCACGAGACTGTAACCATAGTACACATAACCTGAATTCAATTGCTGTTGTACCGTGGCTGAACAGTTCCTTGTGCTCCGTATACCTTAGTCTCCGGAATAGTGGGACTCCTCTCGTATACACTGGTATTCTTCTGTACCAAGCTACAAACAATAACGTTAACATTAAATACAACATTATAACAATATACTCTCTATTCTGTCTATTCCATTCTTGTCTATTTACGTGACTTACCGAGTGATTTGTTCACTGACGACATTCTCTTTCTTCTTCTTTGGAATGTCGTCAAGTGATTCGGACTCACTGGAGATCGAGCCCACCAGCGAGGATTTGGACCGGCTGGCTTTTGACCTGGAGCTCTAGTTACTTGTACATTTTATTTCAGTACTTTCCATTTCTGTTATGCCATTGTTTAGGCATTGCTTTTCATTCCTTGTATTTACCTTTCAGATGTATTATAAAAAAGAATGTTAATAAATAAAGTTGATGTTCAATTATATCTATTATCATTGTCTTTTGTGCATTTTACTTATATTGCTTATATACGCTTAGCGTGTTTACTTCTGAGTAAATAATTAGCGACCAGTCACATCCCTTTCGCCGTACACCGAGAAGCGAGGCGTGACAGGTTTTGTAGGTGGTCCATGCAGGTCGGAGCTATATGGAACCATACCATGTAGTTCCGTTCTGCGTGGACAACTTAAGCAATATAACACAAGAACCAGCAACTGAAAACATTCTTTACAATTCATACTTCTTGAATCTCATCATTTCATATACTTTGAATCTTTCCTAATCCAAATTTTTCTTTCAAGGTTATGGATTCTCCAAACAACACTAGCTCCAAGGTCAACAACACACCTCCACCACTACCACTCACACCTGTTGTCGCTGCTCCAATCGACGAGCAAACGGTTCTGCTTGAGGCAATCCGCAGCCTACTGGAAGGACAGCAGCAGCAGACTGCTATCTTGATGAACCGACCAGAGGCAGAAGCACCTGGGGTGAAACAATTTAGGGCCTTGCACCCCAAGCAATTCTCAGGAAAAGAGAGCCCTCTAGAAGCGAAGGAATGGACTCAAAGCATCGAAAATGATCTGGCAGCGGCACAAGTGCCAGAAATAGCTTGGGTCCGAGTTGCGAAATAGCAGCTCACGGACAATGCACGGGTTTGGTGGAAGGCGGAAGAAAGCCGTCTTGATCAACCCATCGAATGGAAGACTTTCCGCAACATGTTCGACGCAATGTACTTCCCTGAGACTGCCAGGTTCGACATGGAACAACAGTTCATCCATCTGCAACAAGGTTCAATATTGACCAAGTCAGTAGATGAATATGACGCTGAGTTCACCATGCTCAGTCGATAAAATATGTCTCAATAATTCGATTTTTCAATATATCACATACTACACAGCTAACACAATACCTTAATAGATTTGCGGCACACCTGATACCGACGGATGAGATCAGAGCCCGTCGATTTCAGCAAAGGTGAGATTCGGAGATCCAGGCTGCATTAGCCACAGGAGATTTTCTGACTCATGAATCGGCTCTAAAAGCCGCCCGCTGTTATGAGGCAATGGTAAAGATGATGGGCAGATCTCAAGCTACTGGAGTTAAGCGCCCTACCAACCAGATGGCAGGAGGAGCCTTATCAAGACCACCATTTATGCCCAGGAGACCGGGAGTACACATCAACCGGCCCGACCCAGCCTTTTGTACCTACTGCAAGAGAGATGGAAATTTGGCAAAAGACTGCCGGCGAGCCAACCGTCTTTGCTTAGTCTGCGGCTCAGCTGCTCATAATATTGGGTCTTGTCCCTGAAGACATAACACAATTGCTGCACCCAGGCCAACAATCGCTTACCAGCAGAGACCAGCCTTTCAGGCACCTACTCCAAGACTCGCTCTCCCTGCTCCACCATCTAGAGGACCACCAACTGCACCTTCTCCTCGTCGGTTCCATCAAGCTCAACGGAACATTCCGAGGAATGCTCTTCCAGCCACGAGGAATGTACCACGGCGACAGGCTTTCACAATGACCGTGGAAGAAGTTGAGGCCGCTGGCCAAGTTATCACTGATAACCCTTTCTTCTCAAGCTTTTCTTTCAGTCTTAACACCTACCTACATATTTTTCCTATACCTAAAACATATCCCACATACCTTAGGTACAATCTTAGTAGCCTCACTTCCTGCACTAGCACTTTTCGATACTGGAGTATCTCATTGCTTTATGTCGCAACGGTTCTTCCGAACTCATGCGATTCCAGTCACACCGCTTGTATCCAGTTGGAATGTCAGTTCAGGAAACGACGTTCTAAGGGTAACAATGGGATACAGCTTGTGTCCAGTAGTCGTCTGCAGCAGAGAATTCTATGCTGACTTCAAGGTGCTGGACATACCGAACTCGATGTAGTTCTAGGTGTGGATTGGCTCGGAACATTTTATGCTACAATTGACTATCGTCAAAGGAGGGTAATATTCGAGATTCCAGACCATCCGGTCTTCTATTTCAAAAGTGGAGACTGTACCCTGGAGCCAAGTACTTACAAGGCGAAACCAAAGAAGACAGTGATTGCAGCAATTCAAGCAAAGGAAGAATCAAAGCCAGAAGTGGTTCGAGAGTTCGACGATGTGATTCCTGATGATATATCAGGTTTGACTCCCGATCGAGCTCTTGAATTCAGCATTGATTTAATACCAGTAGCACAACCGGTGATCAAAGCACCTTATCGATTAAGTCTAGAAGGTTTGAAGGAAGTCCGAACTCAGTTGGACGAATTACTAGCGAAAAGGATGGATTCGTCGCAGCACTTCAAGTTGGGGATCACCTGCACTGCTTGTGAAGAAGAAGGAAGGTTCATACAGAATGTGCATCGATTATAGAGCCTTGAACGAAGTAACGATAAAGAATAAGTATCCGCTACCATGTATCGATGTTTTATTCGATCGGTTATGTGGATCTTTTGTTTTCTCCAAATTAGATCTTCGTTCAGGTTATCATCAGGTGAAGGTCAAGGAATCTGATATCCACAAAACGGCTTTCAGAACTCGCTATGGTCATTACAAATTTCTTGTGATGCCATTTGGAGTAACCAACGCACCAGCAATATTCATGAACCTGATGAATCAAGTTTTCCGGGAGTACTTAGACAGGTTCGTTGTCATCTTCATCGACGACATCCTGGTGTATTCAAAGAGTCGGAAAGAACATGCCGAGCACCTACGAATTGTTCTGGAAACTCTACGACAATATCAACTATATTCCAAGTATAGCAAGTGCGAGTTTTGGCTAGATCAAGTTGGTTTTCTCGGACATATTGTATCAGGCGATGGAATCTCTGTGGATCCAGCAAAAGTTTTAGCAGTAAGTGAATGGCCGACACCAAAGTCAGTGAAGGACATTCGGAGTTTCTTGGGTTTAGCTGGATATTACAGAAGGTTCATTGAAGGCTTTTCGAAGATAGCATCACCCCTGACCAAGCTCACACATAAAGATAAAGACTTTGTGTGGTCAGAAGCATGCGAGCAGGCTTTCGTAGAACTCAAGTCATAGTTGACATCAACGCCTATTCTTGTTATACCGGACCAATCTGGAGGTTTCGAAGTGCATTGCCATACATCCGGTAAGGGATTGGTATGTGTTCTACATCAGCACGGTAAGGTTGTGGCTTATGCTTCAAGACAGCTGAAGATTCATGAGCGCAATTATCCGACGCATGATTTGGAATTGGCGGCCGTTATTTTTGCTCTTAAGATTTGGCGCCATTATCTTCTTGGTGAACCAGTGAACATATACACAGATCACAGGAGTTTAAAATATGTGTTTACTCAAAAGGAGCTTAATATGCGGCAGAGACGATGGTCAGAACTCATGGCGGATTTCGACATCAACCTGCAATATCACCCAGGAAAGGTGAATATGGTACCTGATGCCCTCAGTCGCCAACCATTAGCAATGAATCTCACCGCTCAGTTGAACCTTCAACAAGACTTGAATCAGATGGAGATTGAAGTAGTTATGCCAGGTAACACTACAAGCTTGATAAATTTACGAGTTCAATCTACCATTATCAATCAGATCAAAGCAGCTCAAGCAAGTGATACTAAGTTGCAAAAGATCAGAGAACAAGAAGAGAATGGACTCAGAACAGACTTCATCATCTATAAACACGGATCTTTGAGGAACGGCAGCAGATTGTGTGTAACAAAAGGTTCTATTCGGGAAGAGTTAATGAAAGAAGCTCACAGCTCTCCCTACTCAGTACACCCTGAAGGTACAATGATGTACAAAGATCTATGTCAGAATTACTGGTAGCATGGAATGAAGCATGATGTAGCCAGAAGCGTCGCTAAATGCTTGATGTGTCAACAAGTAAAGGCTGAACATCACAGAACTGCTGGATTACTTCAACCGTTATCTATCCCAGAATTGAAGTGGCAACACATCACGATGGATTTTGTGACTGCACTTCCTCGCAGCACAAAGGGTAACGATGTGGTATGGGTTATTGTGGATCGAATCAAAAAGTCGGCTCACTTCATCCCATTTCAAGTTGGCCAATATACTGAGACACTAGCAAAGAAGTACATGGAGAAAATCGTGAGACTTCATGGAGTACCGGTCTGCATTGTCTCCGATCGTGACACTAGATTCCGATCGCAATTTTGGTAGAGTCTGCAAGCGAGCTTGGGAACAAGTCTGAACTTTAGCACGGCTTATCATCCACAAACAGATGGTCAATCTGAGCGAACTATTCAGATCTTAGAAGATATACTCAGAGCGTGTTTGTTAGACTTCGGAGGATCGTAGGAAGATCACCTATATCTTGTGGAGTTTTCATACAACAACAGCTACTAAGCAAGTATCGGAATGGCACCTTTTGCAGCACTTTATGGAAGGAAGTGTCGATCGCCATTAAGTTGGGACGACATCGGTGATAGAGAACTCTTTGGACCTGAGATGATAGTAGCAACTGTTAATGTAATTGTACTATCAAAGAAAGAATGCGTATAGCCCAAGATCGACAGAAGCACTGGGCTGATGCAAAGCGCCGTCACTTGGAGTTCCAGCCGGGAGATCATGTATTTCTGAAGATATCTCCAAATCGCGGAGTGATTCTATTTGGAAGACGGGGTAAGCTAAGTCCAAGGTACATTGGATTATTCGACATACTCGAACAAGTCTGTGATGTGGCTTATCGCTTGGCACTTCCACTTTCATTGGAAGGAGTGCACAATGTGTTCCACATATCCCAACTTAGAAGGTATGTGAGTGACCCCAGCCATATTCTCGATCATTCCGAGCTCACTGTACAGCCTGACTTATCTTGTGAGCAATAACCTGTGGAGATCCTGGACAGGAAAGTGAACTCACTTCGGAACAAGGAAGTCAACTTGGTTCGAGTGATGTGGAAAAAAAATACTACAGGAGAATCGACATGGGAAAGAGAAGATAAAATGCGTGCAAAATATCCTCACTTATTTGTAAACTAGTCCTTAAAATAAATTGTAAATTTCGAGCACGAAATTTTTGTAAGGAGGGTAGACTGGAACAACTCCAATTCTTGTGTACATAAATTTGATTAAAAGTTAATATATACTTGGGGCATTTATATTTCCTGTGAGTACTATAAGTATTTGATTCAATTTTGAATAGCAAGAAAGAGCTTGTAGCTCACTGGTAAGACCTTGCACTGCTGATCTATAGCACCAGAGTTCAAATCCAATCAGCCACATATTATTTTTATTTTAATTCTTTTAATTTTTAATAAGCCCAAGAGTCTACACATGCACTACACGTAATAGCGTAAGTTACAGAATAAACAAACGGGTCCACGAGTCAAGACGAAGCGACGGGGACACGTGGCAAGGAGACGCGGCCCGACTCGGGCCGGCGACTCGACCGGCGCTGCCGGGTCAGCTCGGCCCGATCCCAAATTTTCTTGAACTCCTTGAAACCTTTGTCTTACCCCACTCTCCCTGCACTATTTAAATTCTCTGCAATTAACCAGAGAATTAAAATACCCCCTTTTAATTTTTTTATGCAAATTAAATACAATTTTTATCACACCCTTTCATTATCCTAAACCCTAATTTTTCCTATAAATACCACAACTAAAATCACTCCTCCTTGCTCCCAAATCCTGGCCCAAACTCTCAAGAAAATTCCCAAGGATTTTTGTGTACTAGTGGAGTTAGCAAAGGGCGAACCTCCGACGAACTTCCGACGACGATCTGAGGAGATTCCAACGACGAAACGACGCACCGACACCTCCTACCTCTTCCTCCTTCTCCCTTCTAGTAAAATAACCTGTAAGTCCCTCCTTCTTCCTCTGTTCTTTATTCCAAAAACATTTAAAACTAAAACCCGATGGAAGCGGAGTTAATCCGACTTCCGATTCAGTTTTCTTTAAAAAGTTCAATTTTTCTTAGACACAATAATACCAAACTATTATGTCATGACCATTAAACATCAACAAAGCCAATAGAACAAGTTTGATACCAAAATAATAATCATAGCAAGTTTTATTTCGCTTTTATATTAAAATACCTTCATGTTTCATTTCGACATACTTGAACTTTTAAACCATATTACTTTAGAAAACTCATGAAATAATGACCTACCTCCTCACAACACTTATATATAACATAGCACGATGAAATTTGGAAACATAGATTTAAGAAAAATACGATTTTACACATAACTACCTCCGACTTATAAAAACCTTTTTCTACAAAATATGGATTTTAACAAATCTTTGCAAATACACCTCTACAACCCATTTCTGAAAACCCGTTCGGGATAGTGCGGATTATCGCACATCCTCGAGCCTAGTAGAGTGAGATGCAGACCTCCGCATGAAGCATATGATATCGAAAGATTTAAAATACAATTTCTTTAGAAAATGTGATTTCTATTATAAATAAAACTTATATTTTTAATAAATAAATATATATGTAATTAATATCAAAATAGCTATTTTTAATATTTATAATATTCCACATTTCCAAAATTCAAGAAAAAAATCTCATTTACAAGAAAATACCATACAATTCCAATATTACAAATAAATACCATATATTATGAAATTAGGTTTTATTCACTAGAAATATCATATTGATAAAATATATATCCATGAAAACTCTAAAAACGATAATAAAATACTTGAGTTGTATTTTGAAAGATATACAAAATTATTTTTTACATAAGACCCCATCAAGTTATGCTAACTTACAATAAAGACCCTAATAAACATAGGTTTAAGCGGGACCAGACTCTTGAGCCTCATGGAGTTGGAGATATAGGTGCTTGCCTATTTAAGATAAACAACTTAACAAACGGTGTTATCAACACGGTAATCGTTTTTGAAAAAGACACAAATCCTGCCGTCCATGTGCAGCGGTTACCGATAGCACCAAAACATAATTCAGGATCCAATTTCTTTTCAAATTGTCTGACCCAGACTGAGTCTCAATATAATTAATCTGACTTGAATATGATTCAAGTATCAAACTTCAATACAATACGGATCTATGAATCCATCTATTCAATCTAATCAAACTATATTGACTGAACCGAATTATAGATATATTCCATCTACATGATCATCCATTATTTCCGTTCCATTACTGATATCATGGTTTCGGCAAGTCATCTATCTATATACAATATACAATTCAAACAATACATCAATACAATTAAGATATCGCGGGATTTATAAGGGGTAGACTGGTATAGAAGGTGTTAGAAGTGGCACGAGACTGTAACCATAATACACCTAACCTAAATTCAATGGCTGTTGTACCGTGGCTGAACGGTTCCTTATGCTCCGTATACCTTAGTCTCCGGAATAGTGAGACTCCTCTCATATACACTGGAATTTTTCTGTACCAAGCTACAAACAACAACGTTAACATTAAATACAACATTATAACAATATACTCTCTATTCTGTCTATTCCATTCTTTTCTATTTACGAGACTAACTGAGCGATTTGTTCGCTGACGACATTTTCTTTCTTCTTCTTTGGAATGTCGTTAGGTGATTCGGACTTACTGGAGATCGAGCTCACCAGCGAGGATTTAGACCAGCTAGCTTTCGACCCGGAGCTCTAGTTACTTGTATATTTAATTTCAGTATTTTTCATTTCTATTATACCACTGTTTAGGCATTGCTTTTCATTCTACGTATTTACCTTTCAGATGTATTGTAAAAAAGAATGTTAATAAATAAAGTTGTTGTTCAATTATATCTATTATCATTATCTCTTGTGCATTTTACTTATATTGCTTAGATACGCTTAGCATGTTTACTTCTGAGTAAATACGTAGTGGCCTCATCGCGTCCTCTGTCCGTATACTGGGAAGCGGGACATGACAGTAAGGAATCACGGGCCCGAATCAATTGTTAGTAACGGGATTTTAACCTAGTGTCGAAGTATTCCGAACCCAAGAGTAAGTCCCCAGAGGCTTGGAAACACTGGCCCTCATGATAGATTGCTTGTGTTGGTAGACATTGATTCATGAACTAGGGGGACTCCTGAGATTCTGTTGGATTCACACTTGAACTACCCCAACACCTCGTGTATATTAATCAATAGTTACAAGTCTTGATCAAGTCCATGAATACAAAAGGTGATGTAATATCAAGATTGAGTTCATGTAGTCATATCAAGTGCAAATCATGTCATTTGTATTCATGGTTCGAGTCATGTTGGTTTCAGGTATACCTATTGAGTTCATGTATTCATGTCAAGTTTCGAGTATATAGTTCAAGTTCAAGTCAAGTTCAAGTTCTCAAGTTCAAGTTCGAGTTCTATGTGATTTGATTTTTCTAAAGTTATGATTTACATTTAGGGAGAGGCAAGTAGTGTATCATTGTCTCCAGCAACCCTAAAGCACTGACAAGAAAAGATACCACTCAAACCAATCTGCAATCTAAACACATAAGCTATACTAGACTTTTGATTTCTAAGGTATTTCAGTGAAAGATGTCATTTAAAATTTCTCGAGGGGTTTTAATTCATCCTAAAATCTCGAGGGTGATTTTTTGATAAAAATATGTTAATTAAAATATCAAGATTTTTTTCATAAAAACGTATTTTATATTTTGTGGTATTTTAGTGCCAAAACCTAGCCTTTAAAAATTTATGGTATTTTAATAAAAAATCTATTTTTTGGAAACTTGAGGGTATTTTCTTAAAAACTTTAATTTTAAAAACTTGCTTTGATTGATATTTTAGATAACAGTAATAACCTAAATTAACAAAACTTGTTATATTTTCTTGTTAAATTTTATAGAATTTTTTAATTTTCTTTAATAACCATATTTTATTCCTTTCAAGAACGAATTCTCCATGAGAAGTTCTACATCTCACTCTGCTATCCCTAGGATGTATGATAATCCATACTATCTATAAATGGGTTCTCCTAATGAGGGTTGTACAGATGTATTTGTAAAGGATAAAAATTTTGTATTTTACTTGAGAGTATTTTAGCGAAATATTTTTCTTTGTGACAAACAATGATCGTGTTATGTTTTCCATGTGTGCGTTTGGGGTAGGTCGTTACCCCATACATAATATTATCTAAATAGTTTAACAAAATCTACCATCATGATTAAAATAAGGACATGGTATTTATCCGTTACTTTGTTTTCTAAGCATTTTATGACATAGCAAAATTATTTTAAATTCATGTACCATTTAAATGTGGCATGACAAAAAAGAAAGATATGATGGGTGGGTAAAAGATATTCTCATGATAACGATTATTTCAAGTTCGCAAAAAAAATTGTTTTTCTAAAATTTTATTATGTCGATGTGAGGGAAGAACGAGTGAGGAGTAGACTTACGGGTTTCACGTATTAGAGGAGATGAAAACCAGAGCCTCAGTTGAAAGAACCGAGACCGACGAAGTAGGAAGAACAGGTTGTGAAGAACGAGTTTGAGAGACTTGCTTGGCTTGGATTTATTCTTTGACTTGAGATATGGAACTTTTGAGTATAATTTTAGAGTATTTTCAGAAATGATGATGAGGCTAAAATGGTTACATATTTATAGCGAGTGAGGAATGGGTGTATGAGAAATTAAAAAGGATTAAAGAAGGGTTAATAGGAGAGATAAAAAGACTGGCAGTTTTTTGGTTGATTGCAGGAGTTTTAAAGTATCAAAAGTGTAGTGGGGAGTCTAAAAGTCATCCGTGCAAAAGACGAACCAAATTGAACCCACCCGGGCCACTAGTTTCGGCCAAATCACGGCCTAACCTCGAGCTTTGTGCTCGGGTCAGGTTTAGGATCCGAATTTAATAGCTCTTTTCAGTAGAAACGTAAACCTATGTAAAGTTCGTGCAAACCTTTGGGATTCCAAAACATTAAAATGAAAAATATTAAAATAATTGGGACTGATGGGATTCAAACACGTGAGCTACGAAACAGCAGTGGAGAGTATTAACCATTAAGCTATAAGAAGTTTCTTGTTGACTTTTATTAAAAAGTACTTATAACTCGGAATTAGAAATAGAAATATCCTTTATATTACATAGAACTGTTACAAATATATAGGGATTTCATGGCCGTTGCAAATTCGCCTTGGAATCATCTTTGAGCCCTTTTCTCTATGCCTAGAACCAACAAATTCTGGTTTTTGTGGCGCTCCTCTTGCATGATGTGTCTGTCGTAAGCTACCAAACATCGGCGAAAAGCTCTTTGGCTTCCACTTCTATCGTAGTCCAAATAATCCTGGATGTGGTTGTATTGTATCGGAGAAGGAGCTTACCAAGAATGCTATGGGTTCTAGGTTGAGGACAAACAAGAATTTTATGGTCTTGAATTCAAGAGGTACGGGTTCTAAAATGAGAGGAATTGGAGAACTGAAGAGGGATTAGGAGTGGAGAATTTCTTATTTTCAGATCTTGCTGCCAATGCGTTCTTCTTAGAGATCCACGCCCTCAATGGTGCTATCGACTCTGGATTTGATAGGAAAGAGAGAAGATGATAAGGGAGCAAAGAGAGATGATAGAGATGGATGGAAATCACAAGTTGAAACTAACAAAAACGCTGGAGGTTAATAAGAGTAACGATGGAGTTTTGGAAAGACGGAAAACGTTAAAAATGAGGCTGGAGGAGTAACTTAATGGATTAGGAGGGCGTAGGGTAAATAGTCATATTAGAGGGGATAAGGAAAATATCAAAAATTAGGGGGCGTGAGATAAAAAAAACCCCTGAGAAAATGCCACATGCCATCTCCTATGTGCTAATAGTTATAACAGAATAGAAATGTTGTCTGAATTACTATTCCTTATATTTTCATTGAAATAAACGAGCCGCGCGGGTCGTATGCTGTCACTAAGACGAAGTACAACTTTACGGATCGAGTTTCATTTAAGGAGCATTACTTAATATATCTGGCCTCTTGCAAACTATCTTGCATGCACCTTCTTAATTAATAATCAACAAAGTAGTCTGCGTAAATCCTGAAGGCCAGGGTGTTAGTCCAAGTAATATAGAAATCATGAATTTCAAATTCAATTGACAATCATTTTAATCCAAATCCTCAACATTTCAAAATATTAGTCATTTAATTTCGAAAAATCTATATAGAATTTAAAATACATAATACTATTGTAAGCGAGTGCAGACTTGATGATTATATAAAACAATCGACGGTTGTTATCGGCGATCAATTGCCGACGGCGGTCATCGGGACGATTGCCGGTGGTCGATTGCCGATAATTGTCATCGAGGCGATTGCCGATGGTAGATGCCGACGACGGTCATCGGGCAGTTGTCGGCATCAAGGGTGATTGTTGATGGTTGATTGCCAACAGCGGTCATTGAATGGTTGCCGGCAGTCGATTGTTGAGGACGAACATCAAGGTGATTTACGACGGTCAATTGTCGACGGTGGTCACTGAGACGGTTGCCTGCGGTCAATTTCTGAAGGTGTCACCGTGACGCGGTTACCTATAGCAGATTATTGATGGCGGTCGTCAGGACAGTTATCGACGATCGATGGTGATGGTTGTCATTAGGAGATTGTCGACGGCAGTCATCAGGCAATTGCCAACATCGGGCTGCCCTCTGCCGTCAATTGTTGACGATGGTCTTCATCGAAGCGGTTGTCGAGAGTTGATTGCCGACGGTAGTCATCAGGGCTTTTGTTAGGGGTTGATTACCACTGGTGGTCGTCAGGGTAGATGCCGATGATCGATGCCAATGGTTGTCATAAGGGCATTTTTCGATGATCGATATCGATGACTGTCATTGGGGAGATTATCGGCGCTCGATTTCCGACGGCGGTCATCAAGGTAAGTTGCCGTCATTGACTGCCGAGAGCAGTCATTTGGACTGTTGCCGATGGTCGATGCCGACGGCGGTCATCAAGTGGTTGCTAACATCCTAGCGGTTGCAAGTCATTGGATAGTTTCTACCAGTTGATTTCGATGGCGGTTGCACGTGATCGATATTCAAGGGCGAGCATCGGGACGGTTGTTGGTGATTGATTGCGGACGGCGGTCATAAAAGCAGATGATTGCTGACGATGGTTATTTGGTCAATTGCCGACGGTTGATGCCAACGGCGGTAATTGGGGCGGTTGTCGAATAGAGGCAATTTCCGGCCGTTAATTACTGACGGTGGTCATCGAAGAAGTTACAGACGGTAGAATACCGAGAGTAGGCAGCGATCGATGCTTCTTAATTTAAAATCGATGGTGAAAACCATGGTTGTAGGGTGTTTTTTGTCATCCCATTGAGATGGGAATACGCGTCGCTTGTCGGCATACTATAGATTACCCCTGCCTAGGGTAGACGGGGATTTATTGATTGTGGGGATCTGAATCTCTGGCAGCCGCGGACTAAGCTTCCGTTAATTACCCCTCGCCTTTGGAGCGCAAGAACCTCCGTTTGATAGGTCTAACTGGTCATGCGAACTCAATGTGCAGTATGTGTATGTGTGTCTTGAGGGGTTTTGGATATATCGGGAGCCTCGCAGAGTTTATGAGGGTCCCGCTATCCGGATAGCGGGTTGGGGTTCAAGAGGGCTAGCAGCCTCCTTGCAGGGTTCAAGATAACATCCCGTTAGAAATTTTTTCTAATGGAGAAAGTGTTGTGAAGTGTATACATATAAAAAAAAAAGGTGAATAGCGTCCAAAGATGTGTGGGCGCGCGGGCGCTGGGTGCCGACGCCTCATGTGCCCGGCACGTGGGCGCTTGGCGCTGGCGCGACACATGCCCGGCATGCGGGCGCTGGACACGGGCACTGGCTGTAGGGCACCGGGTGCCACACGCGCCCGGCACGTGGGCGCTGGGCGCCCGTGGAAAAGGGGGTTTAGCTTCTATACTGGGAGTCTTACTCCCAATTGAATTTTGGAGTTAAACTTCTAAAAGAAGGACAAAGAGATTTAGCCCATGCACTGGGAGTTGTACTCCCAATTGACTTTTGGAATTAAACTCCTAAAAAAAGGATTTATTATTTTATATATTTTTTTGTGGAGCTAAACTACTGGGAGATTTTCAGAGATGATGAAAGGGGACCCCTTTCTTCTCCCTTGAGCCCTGAATTTTCTCTTGAGTCTTGGATTTTCTCAAAATGAGATTTTTGGAGACAGGTCTCCTTCTTCCTCCTCTTTGTTGGTTGGATCTTGGAGAAAAAGGGGGTGAGACTTAAAAATCACCCATTTTAGAGATTTAATGGAAGATCCGAGTTCTCCTTCAAGAATTTTATAGTGAAAACCGTTTCTTTTTGGAGGAAAAAAAGAGTTAAACCCTTGATTTAATTCAAGAAAGAGGAAGAAGGTTTAGAACCTTGAAGAAGGAGAAGGAGGCACGGGAACCCTAGATTTTGAGGGGAATGAATTCTATCTCTTTATTTCATTATCATGTTGCCTTATATAGGCTTACAAATTTACACATTGTCACTTGGGCTTTACAAAATGGCATTTTACCTACCCCATGCCTCATGTGCTTATTTCTTTTTGCACATGAGCCATGGGCTTTACAAAAATTTGACTTTTTGCCCATTTATTTTACATTCATGCATGAAAATTATATCAAACTTATTTATTACATAATTTTCGCCCCAACAATGACTTAAGGTCTTGAGAACCTCATGATGGCACGAGTGAGCTTGAGAATTAAACTTTTACTCATGTTTTTATTATAATTTTAGATGAAAATTTATAAAAACTAATTCTAACATCTTAATTAGAACCTACGAATAACATGCGCTCTATTTTAAAATGCTAGTTACAAATTGTAACATTTCATAATTTTAAAAGATTATTTTAGAAATTTAAATAATTATATTTCGAGTTTTATTAAAATGATACCAATTATGAAATTGGGTTATCATAATTTGGTAAAATCTATATTTTTCTTTTTTAACCAACACTATTATGATATGGCAAGATTTTGATAATGTTAATGTTAACGTTTACATTATTTCTTCATAAATGTTAATTAGGTGATCATCACCATGGTCGATTTTAAATGGGGATTAATATTTTTAAGTATGGCTAGTGTAATTTAACCTTAGCATTTTCTTTAATTGGGATTAATATTTTTTAGGCATGGTTGTTATTATATTTGGACAGAGAGGGAGAGGTATGGGCTCACCCATGCCTATCCATTGCACCATACCCTCCCCATTTCTTCGTCATCTCCTCTCATTCTCCTCGTTTCTTTTCCACTTTCAAACTCACTCTCCCTTACAACTTTCTCATCTCTTCTCAACTATGGCTATTTCTCACTCTCACACAAACTCACACTTTCACATCTTCTCTCTCATGCTTGATTCAAGTTTGACGCCATCCCCATGTGTTCAAGTAGCTCCATACAAACCTTGGATCTCCTCTTTGGCTCAAAATCTTACAAGGTAAACTTGTGATTCCAAGTCTTAAGTTTTATTAGCATAAAAACTAAGTCTTGTGCATAAAAATCACCTATTTATGGTTTCAATCTAGCACATATGGGGTTTTGATGGTTACTTGTGTTTATAGGGTTTTTGTGAAGTTTTCTACTTGATTATAACTTGTTTGGGATAGTAGATTGTAGTTTGGTGCAAAAGAATTAGTTTTTAAAGTTTTTGTAAACTTCATATTTTCGAAGCAGGAATTTTAAGCTTCAGACGTCTGTGAAGCTACTGTTTTTAATTCATTTTATTCATTAGACGTATGTGCTTAATGCATCAGACATCTGCCAATTCTCTGGATTTTCTTTGTGTTTTGGCCAGATGTCTGAATTTTGTTCTTCAGACGTCTGCATTTAAGCTGTCTCTTTAAGTCGTCTTCATCAAACGTCTGCGTATTTGTTCTTCAGACGTCTAATATCCTATTTTGCTGGTTTGTTGGGTGTTTTATATCGATATTGATGGGATTCCTTTGCTTGTTTATGATTATATTTGGATCTAGGACCGAGTGCGGGTGATCCCGAGGCTAAGAGGAAAGGCGCGGTAGTCGTGAGATTCGATTAGCTAGTACCGCAGTCGGTGAGTAGATTTGTATCTACGAGTGGGGAATCGGGTGGATGGCGTATAGCACCCCCGTAAAACATATTTACATTTATTATTCATGCGATTAGTATGCTTATGATCCATGCTACGTATATTGAGAAATGTCCGTTAATTAGTAGAATTCGTTAGTTTCGCTTTAGTAGGCATATCATGAACACACTCGTTAGAACACTTGTACGTTTACTAGTAATTGTCATGTAGCACAATCACAAACACGCATGCATCACTACACATTATTAGTAATTGTCATGCCATGTAGAACTTGCCATGGTTTACGCTATAATATGATCGGTGTAGAACTTAATATGCTTTACGTTGTAGTATGATACGAGTATTTGCCATGCTTCTTATATATATTAGTATGAATAATGATACGAGTAGGACTTGCCATGTTATACATGTTTTAGAATCATCAACGATATGTTCATGTACGTGACTAGACGTCCGTACTAATAATATTATATTACTGTGTGTGTATGTAGATTACATGTTCGTACTATTTGAAGTATGTGTTTACGTACGTAGTCTATATGTTCGTACTATTTAAACTATATGTTCGGGTACGTAAACTAGATGTCCGTACCAAATATTATGATTTGGTTAAATGGAATATTGGTTGTCATCGTACGAAGAAAGATTTTTTACTGAATGAGATGGTGATGGTTGGCTAAACTCCCGGAGTTTTACTATTTATCCATATTGAGAGATTACAAAAATATAAAGGTTTTTATCCATTTTTAAATAACGATTTGTTCATGTTTTGAAAGCGATAATATCAATGATGTGCTGCTTGGATTTCAAGAGTGTGTGTGTGTGTGTGTGTGTGTATTAAACATCGCAACCTCTTTATTTTCAAACAACATTTCATTCTACTTTAAAATATATATATATATATATATATATATATATATATATATATATATATATGGGATTATTCGGAAGTATTTATCTATCTTCTATGTTCGTTCATGCGACGCTTACTTTAGTTGTTGCCTGTTTACGTTATCCGTTTGCGTTACGATTATATTATTAGTCTTGCTACGTTTATATTATCCGTTTGCTTTACGATTATGTTATCAGTTTATACTATGCTTTATGTTTCCGTTCGCGCTATGAGTATATTACTATTTGTGCTGTGATATGATACCCGTCTGTAGTATGCTTATTTCATACAGACAAAAAGGATACGATTTAAATGAGATTTATATTATTGTGCAAGATGGTATGATATCAATCCTAAGAAATAGAAAATACATATGAAAAAGAATATATATATATATGAAAAAGAATTAAAATGTGATCAATCCATGAGCGGTTGAGGCTAGTAGGTACAAGATGTCTATTATGGATATGTGATCAATGCATGAGTGATTGAGGTTAGTTGACACAAGATGTTATCTATGGATGAATTCGAACACAGTGGATATGGCCGGGGTTCGCCGAACAGGACTGGTCTAAGAGATAGTACCCGAATTACTATTTTCACATATTGATATATATTAAAAGAGATTTTCAAAAACGTTATAGTCGTACAATTTTCCACATGTTTATGATCGACACAAGAATGTTTCAAAAAAAAACCTCTTAATTCATTTTCAAAAGGTGCGACGTATATTTTAAACGAAATACTTATAGTGCTTCACAAATTTAACGTCCACTACTTGTACCATGATATATAAACCATACAACTATTTTGAAAGAATTTACATACATATATATCTGTCGGCTACTTTTATGTGACTACACATGGATGCATGCTATATATGTATTATAGTCTTGATTGTGTTATGCTTAGTCATTTTCTATAGATATTGTACTATAGCTACGATGATCGTGATTTGACATCCTTGTATATATATACAGTTGGGTTATTGTCGATTAATGATTGTTATCATTTCATTGCATTGTTTCCCCAATATTTAACCTAATAAAAGAGTAAAGCTCTGTTTGAATTAAATGAGGCAGCGCCTCACGTGCTCTCCACGAGGGCACCAACGCCAGGATTAAATCCTATGGTGGCGCCGCACGTGCTCCTCACGCCGGCGCCAATGTGCAAAGCAATAAAGAATCTATTAAATAAGAGTTAAACTCTTAATTGGCGCCGCACGTGTTCCTTACACGGGCGCCAATGACCATCTTTAGAATTAAAGTCTTAAATGGCGCATACGTGTACAACACGTGAGCGCCGGCGCCTAAGTAGAATTAAATTCTACTCTCTGTTAAACAGAGCCGTCGAATCAAAGGTCCAACGGGGATGATAAATCATCAAAATACAGAATTAAATTCTGTTGGGAGAAAACATTGCCTAAATCTTTCTAAAATAAGGTAGAAACACTCGATTAGATCAAAGGTCCAATGGTAAAATAAAATTTTATTTTTGGAATATATATTCTCTCAATCTCTCTAAATAAGAAAGATTGCTCTCTGTAAAACAGAGAACGCTTGGATTAAAAATTCAATGGTGATTAAAAAATCACCATCTTACAGAATAAACCCTGTATAGGGAAATATTTCCCCAATCTCGTTAAAAACCAAAAATCATAGTCTGTAAAAACAGAAGTTCTTGGATCAAACATCCAATAGTGGATAAAATTCCGCAGATTGATTTTGAGACCAATTAAATCAATTGGAATCTCTTAATGAGAGATTTTCACAAAACTAATCAACAATTTGCTTTAACTATATAAAGGACCTGAGACTTCAAGTCTCAAAAAAAAGGAAAGATAAAAGGACGCACAGAGAGGGAAAGACATACAGAGACCATAGAAAGCTTAAAAAACAACAGAAAATCCAATTCTCGAGAAAGAAGAAAACTTTCCTCCTCCTAAAAAACCCTAAGTAAAGAAAAAAAGTAAAGATCAAAAACATCTCTTTTACCTAATATATCTAAGGGTTTAACCCTTCTCAAAGAACTTAGTTTTTTCTCTGGAATTGAGATCCACAAGAAAATTCTCTCACAAGTTGATAATTTAATTCTCATCAGGAAGATTTTATTCTTGAGAATCAAAAATTCAGGGAAGAACAAGGTTGGACATGAGGAACATGGAGTCCATAATAATTCAGGGAAGAACAAGGTTGGACATGAAGAACATGGAGTCTATAATACTCTAGGAACTTAGTTCCTTTAAATCGAGAACTTAATTCTTTAAAAACTCAACCTAAAATTCTCAAATATAGTGATTTTAGCGAGCGTTAATGGTCATAGCACCATTGATAGAGATTTACCCTCTTTGAAAATATTAACAAAGATTTAATCTCTAAAAAGGAAAAAGACTAGCGCCTCACATGCTTCCCACGTGGGCGCCCCTTTTAACAGCGCCCAGCGCCTCACGTGAAAGACACGCAGGGGCCTAAAACAGAAGTCCAGCGCCACACATGCTCATCACGTGGGCGCTGAACAAAAGTGCATAGCACTCCGTAAATAGTCGAAAGGGTTGAGTGCTCAGTGCTCATTGGGTGCTGCCTATGATTGAATGCTTCACATATCATATATATGAGCGTCAGAGGTCAGATAAATGCTTAGCACTTCGGCATGAAAGGAAAGGGGGTTGAACAAACAGAGCCTAAATAAGTGCCTAGCGCTTTTAAAATAAAATAAAAGACTATGCCGACCAAGCCCCCAAATTGGAAAGGTCTTTGAAGTCTTTCCTGCAGCCGAGTCCAAATGCTCTGTTTTTGGATCTGAAAAAAAAATGATCCTCAAAATCTTGCTAAGTTGATCTTAGTCTGAAATTAGACTAACGTATCCTTATTCAAAAACAAACTGAACCCCAAATGCTCATATATAATTAAGTTGATCTTAATCTTAAACTAGATTAACGGTCCTTAAATAAAACCAAGCCCAAATCTAAAAATATACGGATTTGGACTAATCCGCGCCCTACGGGTGACGGCATAAACTAGTCTCCGTATACAATCCACGAGCAACCAAAACCAAAACAAAACATACACACGACACGAAGTGAACTGCCAGAGCAGAAGAAAGTGGTTATCGCGATGCGATAACGTAATTAACTGTAGAGACTTGCGCCTGCAGGGAAGAACGTCCCCACAATAAAAAAACCCTCATAAAACGAGGGGGAATCTGACGAAATCCGCTACAACGGCCGTATCCGTCCAAACCTCTGATATATGGCGCCATAAATCAACTTGGTACTCTCGGAGAGGTGGACAGATAAACCCAAATAGCATCTGCTCCTAAATTCAGGCAAGACGATCCATCCTGGTTCGTCTCTGTTTTCGGCGATAAACAGATTCTGGCACACCCGGTGGGACCTTTTTCTCTTTACACTCCACACTTCGTGTGTCATGTTTCGCGAACAAAATCACGGTTCGCTATGGTTGCCTGATTGGTGTTTAGTTTTGGTGTAAAAGAAAATGTAGTAGTAGAATAACCTCAATCAATAACGGTGTCGCATGTAGCAAGCGTTAGTGAGTACGGGTCATCCTCTAGGATCGTGGAATTTCATAATTCTTGCTTTAGATGGGTCGGAAAATAGAAATTAAAGAAAATCAAGAAGATAGTTTCATGAAAATCAAGAAATAGTTTCAAGAAAATGGTTTCAAGATTTGATTAAATTATCAAGGTATAGTTTCAAGATCTAATTGGATTATCAAGAAAATTTATATGAAGAAGTCTTGTAGGATTCGATTGGATTTAGTAGCCATGGATAACTAATAAAGATTACTCCTCTTATCTATTGATAGATTTAAAACTAGATTGATAGCGATGAATGAGGATTATGGTTCTTTGGAAGAAACTAGGGTTTCTCCTCTATTGACCCTTGTCCTTTTATTAATCTCCATTGGTGTCTAGCCCTAACAAAAGGATCGTCAATCTCATCTCAAATCGTGGTCGAGATTATCAAAAAATTGATATCGCGCCCGATAAGGATGTTGACGATTCTTTTGCTAAAGTTTATAAACTTCATAAGACTTAAAAGGAGTATAGAATTTTCCCACCCATTGATCTACCCTAATCCTACGAATCCTATCAAGCGGAGAATTACTCGCGCATCATAAGAATAAAAGAATAAATGAAGAAATAATTCATAACGCAGAAATTAAAAGAAAGCGAAATTAAAACTAATGATCACCTTTATTACTCAACTTCACAATAGAATTATTCGAGTTTAGATTATAGGAGGAAGAAGAATTTGCTCTCGATCTCTACCTCGAAGAAGTAGATGTTCCATCGATTACATCGCTTGATCACCTCGAATCTTAGACCTGTCGTGGATCGCTTGCTCGTTGATGGTGATTGGATTCACGTAAAAGAGACTTGATTGATTGATCGCTTGATTGATTTCTCGATGGATTTCTTGATCTTGGATCTCAAGATCGAAGAATATTGATCTTAGATCTTAGATCGCCTTTTGAGATTGGATTTGATCTTGGATTTGATGTGGAGATTTGCTGGCTCTTTTCTTGATTTGATTTTTGAAGAGATTGAAAAATTGGATCCTATGTAGATGTAGCCCTCAGTCCTTTTTATATCCTCGAAGACAGTAACAGAAACGCCCAACAAACTAAGTTTGTTACGAAGAAGATTCCGGAGAACTCTCGAACACTGAATCCTTGAATCGGCCGCGGATCCGTGGCGACTCGGCTTGACTCGGCCGTGGTTCTGTGGCTTATTGGTGGGTTCATAAGTTCATTCTTCTGAAGTCTTCTCATGTAGGTGTTTGGGTGTTTATTTGATGTCTGGAATCTTCGTATCTCTTCTGAGTTTCTGCCAGTATTTGCTTCTTCGACTTTCTTTACTTTATCGGCAAATTCCTGATTCCTGATATCTGACCTGAGCTAATCTTGCAGAATATCTCAATAAACAATGTTAGTAATATCTGAGATACAAAATATTATGCGTGAAATATTAAACATACAATTTCCTTCATAATGTTGATTATAATATATAAACACATGGTAAATGGTATTTTGCAGATGAATTTCGAATATGTGTTATATTTATAACAAATACTTTTAGATGATTAAGAAAAGTAAGGAAATTGTTATGTTAAAAGTGCACTATTTTCGACTGAACATTGCCCTTGGATTCGAGATACTAAGATTTTGTGTCTTGCTCCTGTGTAGAAAAACAAGAAAAATCGATGGGTTCCAACTGCACAACTTGCAACAGCAACTCCCGCTCTGCCCCAACTGGAGGAGTGACTTACGGTCCCAACGCGGCCTCCATTTCCTCAATGCCGGTCGGGAAATTTACGCAAGCCACTACTGGACTATTCTTCGAGACCATGTTCCCACCAAGCTTCCAAGAAGTCGGTTTTCAATTGACTTGCAACCACAACGGCCCCTCTCAACGGGCCGTCCAAATCTGGCGTCTTGGTCTTCAACAGGCTGAGCCAAAGCTCAAACATGCCCGTAAAGAGGCTCGGGATATCTGAAGGGGTTGTCCCAAACAGATAGCCCTCCTAACTCCTCCTGCAGGTGAAGTAGTCAAAGGTGCTTCCCATAACAGAAAGTCGGTCTTTGAAAGATTGGTTGTTCCTCCTCAAGCTCTAATAAGAACGTCAGTCTTCAACAGGCTGACACCAACAACAGCCCCTCAGCAAAGCCGGGGGCATGAAGAAGCCGTTTCCGAAACTGAGGCGGCCCCATCTACAAGACATGCTCGACGTCGCCAATAGCGCCGAGTGAGAAATGCTGGGGGCAACTCCCCTCTGGACTTACCCTACCATCTTCAATGGTGGAAATTGACACTGTTGTTCCAACCGGGATCAGGTTTGATCTGCTTAGTAGGAAGGTACGCAAGAACACTCCAACGATGGTGCTAAAGAAATCGTCCCCGCCAGCAGAAGCCACGGTGCAGGAAAAGACGGAGTGTCCCAATCAATGGCTCACTTTCCAAATTCATAGAGTCTAGCGGAAAGTCCAAGACTCAGTGATCAGCAAAGATTACTTTCGTCGACCGAAGAAATCGAAGACTCGGCAAGAAAAAGACCATCCCTCCATCATACAGCGTGGGACTTCTTCTACACAGGTGCCTGCTACAATGGCTCATTCAACTTGACCTCCCACAAAAGGATGAGGCCGGAGAAAATCCCACCGCCTACGGCAAATTCCAAAGGTGATGGACCCAAACGCCCCAAGTCTGGGGGCATGATCGTGCATACGGTCTACATGGCTTCCGGGAAAGAAGAAAGCCGTGCTTCTGTAGGTCATCGACCGCAAACTCGGTCACTAATAAAAGCTCAGGAGCAACAACAAAAGCTTCAGGAGATGCTAACCAAAATGACAGCACTCACCAGGCAGAAAGAAAGTCCGGAACTAGCAGCCGAACAGCGCCAGGAGCAGGAAACTGATACAGAGTTCCTGCGAAGGGTGCTTGAAAGAAAAGACAAGGAATCTGCCGAACAGGCTGCTAACATAAAGCAGATGGCTCTCTTGTTCCAAGATATGGTTGGGATGATGATCCAACCAGAACCCCCAGCCGAGGATCCGCCGATAATTATCGAAGATGACAGAGGGGAACATCAAATCCTCTTCCGGCCTTATCGGCAGCCAAGGAGGAAACGATTTCCAAAGCTTTTCTTGATGATTATATAGCTTAACAAATACAAGCTCATCAAGCTAGTGAAGCTGCTGGCCAAATCATCAGAACCGGGCGAATCCAGGCTGGTATGACCGAATCAAATACCCGCCAGAATATATGATCCCCAAGTTCCATGTGCACAATGGGACAGGAAACTCACACCAGCACGTCATGCAGTTCAGAGCTCTAGCGGCAACACTGAAGGCGACGACAAACTGTTGCTTTGCTAGTTCATTGGCAGCCTGTCGGAGACAGCCTTTGAATGATACTCGGAGCTCCCAAATGACTCCGTAAAGACATTCACAGAGATGGAGCTGCTGTTCACATAGCGGTTCGCCAGTGTAAGCGAGCGCACCCCGATCATGGCTTTAATCAATACCAGGGTAAGGACAGGAGAAACCTGGGTCCAATATGCGATCCGGTGGCGGAACCTGTGGTCAAAGTGCGAACAACGCATCGAAGAATCCCCCGCCATGGGCATGTTCATCAGGACCCTAGATCCGCAAACGACTGTGTCCCAGTTCATAACGTTCTTCAAACCAACTACCTTCCAGGTTCTGATAGATAAACTGGCCCAAATGGACCATATGGTCCTCAACTAAGGACCCTCGAAATGCCAAGGGTAAAGGAAAAGCGGCCTTCATCACCAATACTCAATAACAACCGAGCGACCCAAAACCGGCGGTTCGCCAAAACAATGCACGTCTACGCCTATCCCTGGAAGAAAGGCTAGGACGCACTTACTCGTTTCCCTGCGATAAGACGAGGAGACTATTTGAGTTGGAAATGCATAATAAACTCATCACATTTCCAGACCCACGGTGTCCATCGCAGCCTGACGACGTCAACAACCCCAACTACTGCTCCTACCACAGAATGGTGAGCTACCCAATTGAGGATTGCTGCGTCTTCAAGAATTGGGTCGAGGACCAATATCAACAAGGGAAGTTCAAGCTATCTAATAACTAGAGGGTGAACCCACCACAGAAGCACACTCCCAAAAAAGTGGTTGCACCGGGGTCATCATGCTCGCTCATGGAAAAAGCTTCATGAGAAGTCGTTCTTTCAGCTAAAACCAAAAGAATGCTGAAAGATCTACAGGAATGTCCAGCAGTCAGGTGGCAAAGCCTGCTTGAACCCGAAATCATCGAAGGGATGCTGAAACCGTGTCCCGTACTGAAAGTTGTTGACAAAGGGAAAAATACCCAAGTCAAGCCTTCAAAGTCTTCGAAGAAAAAGAATAAGACCAAGAAGCCTGTACAGCCTGCCGAGTATGACGACAAGCGCACAAACCTACAAAAGTACATCGACGCGTTGGAAGAGTACAACCAGAAGGCATGGACACTGGTCACCCTCAAAGAGTTCCTTAAGTATATTCTTGAGAACAAAGATAGTGACAACGATGAGGAAAATGACTCATCAGATGAAACCGAGAACTATATAGTAAGTTGCCACATGGTCTCCCATTCGTCGTTAAATGGTGAAGAAGCTCTCTCAGCATCAAAAAACAACGCAGAGGAACTGCGGGCAGGATCGGCGCTAAAATCCCCGGAACTGCCAGAAGACCCGATCGATAGGCTGTTAAATAAAGCCTTTCGAAAAAGCAAAGCTGACCGAGAAGGCGAAATAGCCACATATGAAAAGGCTATGTGTCAGCGTCAGGATGAAGAAGCTGCAATAGGGATGAGTCGTAAAGTACTCCAACCAAACCGAAGCACACCTGCCACAAATAAGAGTAGGATCAAGGCAGAGAAGCGGTTCACCAATGCTTTGTCCATAGGAATGAAGCTGCCACCTCTCGCTGGAAACACTCCCAGAGTCATATGCCTCGACGGAGAGGATTCACAACCAAACTACTACCTATATCATCGGAAGGTAACCCACCCCACCGAAGAATGCAGTACCTTCAAGAAGTGGTGGCAAAAATATGTTGCCCATCAAAAACACTTCAAAAGGATGAAGCGCGAAGCTCGTCGACAGCAAAAGAGTGCGACAGATGCGCGTGAAAAAAAGACTGGCAACTGTCATATGGTTGTACCAGTCCGGAAGGGGAAAGCCCCAAGTTTTTACTTTCGGGAGCGATTCTGAGGATGAAATAACCCTCAGCCCTTTCTTCAAGAACTCCACCTCCGAAAAAGAAGAGGAGGAGAAGAACTGCGAGAATATTCAGCAGTGGAGCCGCACGCTGCCTGAAAAGAATCTCGGACCTACAAATAAGGGTTCGAGCAAAAATGACAAAGGGAAAGAAAAAATCCCTGAGGAGATTGCCCTCGATGGTGGAGTTGTCAAAGAACTCGCAGCAAGGGACCCGCCTAAGAAAACAAGGTGGATTACAATGTCCTGACACATCTGAGGAAAATACCCTCACAACTAAGCATATTGGATGCTCTCCTCCTGTCCAAAGAGGCACGAGATTCTCTGATCAAGATATTACAAGAGCCCGATCAGTTCCAAGGTTTCCCCACAGAATAGAAGATGAAGGATGAGCTGGCGGAAGTTCACACAGCTGACATTACATTCAGCGATGAAGACCTCCTCCTTTGTACGTGCGAGCATAACTGCCCGTTATACGTCATCGGGTATTGCTATGACATCAAAATAGGAAAAATCCTTGTCGACAACGGATCCTCCGTCAACCTTCTCAATGTGAAAGTGCTGAAGGAGATTTGCATGAACGTCTAGCACTTGGCCTGAGATAAAATTACTATCTCCAGATTCGACTCACCGTCATCACGGACGCTTGGGTCCGTAATACTGACATTACGCTTTGGGTTGCTTATCACTGACATCAAATTTCAAGTCATTGATGCCAAGACTTGCTACAACGCTTTGGTCGGCAGGCCCTGGTTACATGAGTACAACGCCATCCTTTCTACACAACATCAGTGTATGAAGTATTTCAAAGACAGCTCGGAATACACCATCACGGGAGAGCCAAACCGATTCTCGGTAAACGAAGTCCGGAAATATGAAGACGCAAAGTACTTCCTACCAGACTTAGAAGATACGAAAAGGTGTCATAAGCCGGAAGATAGACAGAAGTCCGTCGCCACCATTCCGATCTTTGGGAGCGATCCCATGGAAGATGAAGAAATAGTCTACTCGGGGCAACCCCGGAAAGAAAACAACAGGCTCGGACCATCGACCCCTATTTTGGTCTTTCGCAACGACTCTAAGGACGGGGCCAACGCAGTGTTCTCCATCCGCCTGTCAGTGAAAACCCTCGACGAATCATATAAGATCCTGCAAATCACAATGGTTCCGCTTTGGCATTACAAGAAACTTGATGCCCTCGATACATACGGCGTATAGAAACTATAGACTTTCTACATACCTCCCAGGCGAAGAGATGAAAAGACGATCCACTTTTACCAATTTTCAAAGACCAGAGTAGAGAAAGAAGTCTGGCATGGTGCCGATTTTTCACTCGACAGGCTTCAACCAGTCCGTCTGCCAAGATACAATGCGGAGGGATTGAAAAGGCTGTTAAGATGCCAAGGTGTACTCCTCGAACAAACTGTTCGGCAAGCCTAATTCTACAAAAAGATTTAGGATATCCCTGGGGCCCAGCGAAAGATGCCTAACGGGAAGATGGAGACAACTGGGCTCGGATACGTTCGGTCCAGGAAACGAGAGCAGTTCCACGGCTGCCGCGTCATAAACAGCTCCAGAGAAGAGGAAAATGCTCTTCCAAATGGCCGTGACATTGAAACAGAGCGAAATCCCGCTCTAAGGACGTTAAGTCCGTCGCTCGAAGAACAATAGACAATCTAATAGAGGAGGCTTGTCAAAAGAGTCGAGACAGCCACAACCGCAAAATGGCTATCTATGAAAAAGCCAGGATGCAGCCTCAATCAGCAACCTGTGGAGAAAGAAGACTACAATGCCCTTTATCCTCGGCTCGCTGTGTGTCCTCGCAAAAAGGAAAAATCCCGAAATAGAGGCCAAAACAGGACAAAGAGCACAAACAACAAGGTAGATCTAAGAAGCCGCACTATCAGGTTCCGTCCTTTATAAGGAAGATGGGTCGGGAATACTCTTTCCCTCAAGACAAGACAATGAAAATATTCAACCTTGTCATGAAACACCAAATGATGACGCTCCCGGAGTCACGGCACCCCAAAAAAATAAACGAGGTCCATCACCCGAATTATTGCTCCTATCACTGAGTAATAGGTCATCATCTTGAAGACTGCTTCACCTTCAAAGACTGGGTCGAAGACCAGTATCAACAAGGCAAGTTCGCTTTATCCAACAGCTGGAGGGTAACCCCACCATAGAAGCATGAGCCAAAGATGACCTATACCGCGAGGATAGGACCAGCTCAACATCAAGGATGGAATTGAACCCGTACTTTCAATGTGATAACACTCTCAAAGGAGGGAGGGCACGGACAATAGATGACCCCTTCAAGTGCTCGCAAATGTAGATGAGGATGAGGCGATCTCAGAGTTTCCACCAGCACCAAAAGAGCTGGAAGACGGGATACACACTACGGCGGACAACCTAAGGAAAATTGACTTAGGGACGGAAAATGATCCGAGGCCAACGTTCGTCAGTGTGTTGTTATCTAAAATACAGGTAACCACGTTAAAAGACGTGCACATGCAGTATAAAGACTGCTTCGCATGAAACTATTACGAAAGGCCGGGTCTAGATCTATAGGTAGCAGTACATAAACTGACAGTATCACTGGACATAAAGCCAGTCAAACATGCGCCAAGAAGAATACGGCTCGAACTTGAGATGAGTATAAATGCCGAGGTCAAGAAACTAATCAACTCTGGCTTCATCCAAGAAGTTCAATATCCCGACTAGATCGCTAACATCGTTCCGGTGATGAAGAAAAATAGGACGGTATGTATCTGCGTGGACTTTCGGGACCTCAACAAAGCTTGCCCGAAGGATGACTTCCCAGTACCTGTTACCGAGCTGATGATCGATAACATGTCTACCCATAAGGTCTTCTCCTCTATGGATGGATATTCAAGATACAACCAAATAAAAAGGTATCCTGAAGACCAAAAAAATACCGCCTTCCTGACTTCGCGCTACAAGGTGATGCCTTTCAGTTTAAAGAACGCTGGCGCTGCCTACCAGAGGGCCATGACGAAGATCTTCGATGACCTCATCCATTAGATTGTCGAATGATACATCGACGACCTGGTGGTGAAGAGCAAGTCTTACGAGGAACATTGGGAACATCTAAACATAGTGTTCCAATGTCTTCGGACGTACAATCTGAAGATGAATCCTTTGAAATGCGAGTTTAGAGTCTCCTCAGGCAAATTCCTAGGATTCAATATACGACACCGGGGTATAGAAATCGATCCCTTAAAAATCAAGGCGATTACGGAAATGCCTATGCTAAGAACTCTCAAACAGTTGCGATCTCTTCAAGGAAAGCTCGCGTATATCCGGCGGTTCATAGCCAACCTCTCCGGAAAATACCGTCTCTACAGTCATCTAATGAAGAAGGGGACCCCGTTCGTCTAGGATCACAAGTGCCAAAATGCACTAGACGAAATCAAGCAATACCTGCAAAATCCGCCGGTATTGACCGCTCCGGTTAAGGAAACACCCCTTATCCTATATATAGCAGCCCTTGAGGGTTCTCTAGGCGCACTATAGGCAGAAAAGAATGATCAGGAAAAAGAAAGAGCTATGTACTATTTGAGTTGAGATCTCCTAGGGGCAGAAAACAACTACTCCCCCATCGAAAAGTATTGCCTGGTACTAATCTTCATGATAACGAAGCTCAGACATTATGCCTTGGCGCATGAGATCCATCTATATCAAAAGTGCATCCTCTCAAATATCTGATGTCAAGTGCCATACTGACAGGAAGGCTTGCCAAATGAGCCCTCCTCTTAATGGAGTTCTCGATAACGTATCGCCCCCTTAAAGCAGTAAAAGGCCAGACCATTGCTGACTTTCTCGTGGAGCATCCGATACCAGCTGAAACCCCCTTAAATTGTGAGTTGCCAAATGAACATGCGTTCGACACAATCGAAGGAGAGAAAGAAGAAAATGATTCCCAATGGGAACTCTACTTCGATGAAGCATCTTCCATAAAGCAGCGAAAGCAGAATACCCCCAAATCAAAGCCGGGGTGGGCCTTATCTTCATGATCCTGCAAGGAGGGATATTGCATTATGCCCTTTCCATAACGGAGCCGGGGACTAATAACAAAGTTGAATATGAAGTTTTGATAGCAGGCCTCGAGATCGCTGTCGAAATGGGAATCAAAGACCTCCTTATATACGGAGACTCCTAACTGATCGTTAGCCAAGTAAATAGCGATTGTCAGACGTGAAATCCAGAGCTGATAAACTACAGCGAAAGAGTACAGCAATTGCTAACGCAAATCCCCTCCTACATCCTGGAGAGTATACCGCGTGCGGAAAACAACAAGGCGGATGCGTTGGCCAAATTGGCTAAGAAATTAGCCGACGAAGACCACGATGACGTAAAGATTGTCGTGCAAAGCCGTAAGATTTTCACACCAACATAAATATCTTCGGGAGACTTAACAGAAATATCCGAAGGAAAAGAAACGACCAAACAAGTGACCCTTCAAATAAAGGATGAAGAAAAGGTCAACGATTAGAGGGAGATCTTCATAGACTACTTCAAATCCCAACGAACGCCCAAAAATGCGTCGTCTAGACATCAGCTCATAAAACGAGCTATGTCCATCACCTTCGTCAATGATACTCTATATAAGAGATCGTTCGATTGTCTATGGCTAAGATGCATGGGGCCGGAGGAAGCAAAGAAATTCGTCCAAGAAACTCACAACGGAATCTGCGGTTCTCACCAAGCTGGACCAAAAATGAAGTTGAAGATCAAAAGAATGGGTTATTATTAGCCCACGATGATTCAGGACTGCCTCGAATATGCGAAGCAGTGTCACTTGTGCCAAATTCATGGGGACTTCATCCACCAGCATCCTAATCCGCCAGACCCAACAGTAGTTAGCTAGTCGTTTGAAATATGGGGAACCGATATAATCGGCCCCATTGAACCAGTATCGTCCAAAGGACATCGGTTCATACTGACAATGACCGATTACTTTTCTAAGTGGGCAGAAGCAGTACCACTAAGGAGGATGAAGACGGAGAATATCCTCTATTTTTTCAAAACCCATGTCATCTACCAGTTCTGAAAGTATACCCTAGCACCACCATAAGGTTAAAACCGGCATCAAGCATGCAATTTTCAAATTTTCATGGTGCTAAGCTACACTATCCAAAGATCTAACTAGATTATTAGGGTTTAGCATATGATAAAAGAAGAACTACTCTAAGTGAAGAATGCTACAACCTTTGTAGACCAAGTCCTTCTCTTCTATAGCTCCGGGTAGTAGTCCCTACGACTCCTCTAGGCTCCACTTAAAGAAGGATCGAGCTTTGCTTTGCGACCTTCGTGTCGAAGATGATCCACCCGAAGTTCTCTAGGTCAAGCTACCTCTTCACTAATCTAGTATTAGTGAAGAAAACACCCTAAACTCAAGTGCCAATTAAGTGTGGGATGGTGAAATAGGTGTTCTACGCTCACTTAGGATTTATCCAAAACCCTATGGTTCACATCACATGTGAGGGTTAGGGCTTGGAAGAAGAGGTAGAAGATGGAGAGAGCTGGAGAGAAAAAGAGCCAAGGCTAAAATATGATGAAGTGAAGAATGGCTCTCATATTCCTCACTTATTGAAACATGGATTTTTTTCCCAATAATAAAATCCAACCATGCTTCAATAATGAATGCAAATGAATATAAAAATGAACGAATCATGCTTTACACCATACCATAAATATCTCTTATTTTCTACCTCTTTTTCTATTTTCTAAAAATATAAAATCCAACAAAGCTTCATAATACATACATACATACATATGTACATATATATATATATATACATACATACATACATATATATACATATATCATATATATATATATATACATATATATAAACATATATTAATATATATATTAAGAAAATAATTAGTGAGCAATAATATTAGTTAATATATATAATTATATCAAATATAAATATATATCATATTATTAAATCAACACTTGATTCAATAATCCGGTTATATCACATATAACCGACTAATATCATTAATCTGTATATCGCATTATCAAATCAACACTTCATTCAATAATCTGGTTATATCACATATAACCTAATCGATATCAAATTACCGCCAGATTAGAATACGGTATCACATAATTGTATTTAATCAGGCCCTCGCACATATCAACATATGTACACTATTTCTTTTCGCTTGAACTATGAAATCTCTGTGTGGGACTCTAAAGACTCATCAATACGCCAGCAGTAGGTGATGATCACATCAGTCACCCACAAGCTGTCAGCGGTACTAACTGGACGTAACGGATACCCAGGTATTGAGCGATTAGAAGATCAACAAGCATGCTTGTACAAACTCCTACGAAGCCTATAAGTAACGCTTACCGTACAGTCCGGTCTCTTCTTCTGATATGTCACATATCGAGTCTAGGGGTGGAATCGTCAGACTCCAGTAATGTGATAAGTCGTGCCGATATATGGCTCATAACGGTTCAAGAAACTACTGATAACACTTACCAGTAAATCTCATCATACCTGGATAGAGACTTACTGTTATAGCTAATCAAGCATAGTGCAACATCAACTCCCAATACCAGGAGAGACGAAACCCCTCCTATCGCTCACTGCCTCCATATGACTCAGGACTGTACCCAAAATCCACCTGTTTGCACAACTCTTTTGAGCCATAGTAAGGAGAAAATCAAAGCACTGTGAGAACCATACAGGACACTATGACGACCCAGGGTCTACAGACTAACATGTACCAGTGTCACCAGAGAACTGCTATCTGACGATAGGTATGGTACCATCTAGGAGTTCTCGGCGAGTCCTGTTCGGTGTACCCATTCTCTAATGAGCACCTGTGTACAATTTTTGGTGTCAAACACCAATGGTTATGGGATCAACCATCGCCCCCTACAGGGTCAAGAAACGTACATGCTAGTCTACTCTGGAATATCGATGCCCTGTCTCGATACTCTCTCGATTAGGAACAATTACAGGATGTGCTTGTGGACTACACAAGTCCAAGTAGTATGATCCGCATCATAGTCCTGGTAGTCAAGCAAACATCCCAAGGGTTTTATCAACATGTATCAGAGAGACAGTATAATAATACAAGTGTATATGTTAAGATAAAGAGCAACCAGATAGCATACTATCATGTCGAGCAAGAAAGTCCTATATGTGTGTGTGTGTGTACACTATATCATACAATAATGGCCTCTACGGCATGCATATTCCTAACAATCTCCCACTTGCACTAAGGCCGGTTGTTGTAGTATCTCATACCCAACATCCTAAAAAGTCTCTCAAACTGTGTCTGGGGAAGGGCCTTCGTGAGTGGATCTACTGTGTTGTCCTTCGTGTCAACACTCCTGATCTCGATCTCTCATCGATTTACTATCTTCCGGATCAGGTGATACAGCCTAAGAATATGTCTGTATCGCTGATGGGACCAGGGTTTCTTGGCCAAAACCACATCTCCATTGTTATCACAATACACAGGTATTGGATGCTCAATGGAAGGAACCACACCAAGTTCAGGTATGAACTTCTTCATCCAGACAGCCTCTTTGGCAGTATCATTGGCAGCGATGTATTCAGCCTCCATCGTCAAGTCTGCTATGGTATCTTTCTTAGAACTCTTCCAACATACCGCTCCTCCATTGAAGGTGAAGACAAAACCCGAGACCGACTTACTGTCGTCCTTATCACTGTAGAATCTCGAATTGGTAAAGGACTCCACCTGGAGTTCACTGTTACCATACACCAAGAACATCTCTTTAGTCCTTCTCAAATACTTAAGAATGTTCTTCACAACTGTCCAGTGCTTTTCCCTAAGATCTGATTGATACCTACTTACTACACCTAGTGAGTAAGCCCGTCCGGTCTGTACATAACATCGCTTACATGATTGACCCGACTGCTGAAGCATAATGTATCCCTTGCATGCAAGCCCTCTCCAAATCAGTTTTTGGGAGACATCTCTTTGGAAAGAGTGATTCCTGAACAAGCGGGTAAGTTACCACGCTTAGAATCATCCATACTAAACCTCTTTAGTATGGTGTCAATGTACCTAGATTGGGACAATCACAACATCCTTTTAGATCTATCTCTAGAGATCTTAATCCCCGGGATGTAGGAGGCATCACCCAGATCTTTTATAGAGAACTAGTGTGATAAGAAGAGCTTGACTGAGTGTAGCATAGGAACATCTTTTCCTATCAAGAGTATGTCATCCATGTAAAATACGAGGAAGGCAACCTTACTCTCTACAATCATCTTGTATACACATGGTTCATCTACATTTTTGATGAAGTCAGATTCTTTGATAACTTCATCAAAATAGATGTTCTAGCTCTGTGATGCCTGCTTTAATCTATAGATAGATTTAAGCAGCTTGCATACCCTTCCGCTGCTCCCACTGTGTACGAAGCCCTCTGGTTGTGTTATGTACACTCTCTCTTCTAAATACCATTTAAAAAAGCGGTCTTGACGTCCATCTGCCAGATTTCGTAGTCATGGTATGCAGCAAAGGCAAGTAAGATCCTGATGGACTTAAGTATGGTGACAGGAGAAAATTTTTCATCATAGTCGATACCTGGTCGTTAACGAAAACCATTTGCTACAAGTCTAGCCTTGAAAATCTCAACATTTCCATCTATACCAAGTTTCTTCTTAAAGATCCACTTGCTCCCGATGGGTTTTACCCCTTCAGGAGCAACTTCCAAAATCCATACTTTGTTGGTGTACATGGATTCCATCTCAGATCGCATAACATCCAGCCATTTCATAGAGTTCCCACTTGTGATGGCCTACTCGAAACTAGTTGGGTCATCATCTTCCATGATGCAATCCTCGCTCCCACCATCTATGAAAAAATCGTAATAACTCTCAGGTGGATGAGAAACCCTACTAGATCTGCGGAGTGGCTAAGGTTCGTCGGGGAGTCCTACGGTTCTACCAAATCATCAGTTATAGTTTGTGTTGCTGGAACTTCTTCCAGTTCTACCTCATTACCACTAATTTCATTCACAAGAAATTCCTTTTCTAAAAAGGTGGCATATTGAGAAACAAACACCTTTTGTTTCTCAGTATGGTAGAAGATATATCCATATGAATTCTTTGGATATCTCACAAACTTGCACAAAACAAACCTTGCCTCGAGCTTGTCCGGATTTTTCTTTTTAACATAGGCCGTACAACCCCATATCTTAACTCATTTAAGAGATTGTCTTTTCCCATTCCATATCTCATATGGAGTGGATGGCACGGATTTGGTCATAACCCTATTCAATATGTATGCAGCTGTCTCAAGTGCATAACCCCAAAATGAAATAGGTAACTCAACATTACTCATCATAGAGCGCACCATATCTAATAGGGTGCGATTCTTCCGCTCCGATACTCCATTGTGCTGTGGTGTATACAGAGGAGTAAACTGAGAGAGAATCCCATTCTCTTTTAAGTAGTCTCTAAATTCCGTGCTCAAGTATTCTCCTTCCCGATCAGATCGAAGGATTTTAATACTTTTACCCGTTTGGTTTTCTACTTCGTACTTATATTCCTTGAATTTCTCAAAAGATTCAGATTTGTGTTTCATCAGGAACACATGTCCGTATCTTGAGAGATCATCGGTGAATGTAATGAAGTAAAATGAACCATTCCTGGAATGTATAGATATAGGACCGCATAAATCATTATGTATCAGTCCCAAGAGTTCAGTAGCTCTTTCTCCATGTCCAGTAAACAGAGTTTTGGTCATCTTGCCTTTGAGACATGACTCGTAAGTTTCATAAGATGTAAATTCGAACGGATTCAAATATCCATCTTTATGTAACTTAGCTAGTCTTGTCGCATTGATATGACCTAGTCTACAATGCCACAAAAAGGTTTCATTCATTTCTGAACTTTTCCTCTTGTGTGTGTTCTGTATGTGTTGGATATATATGCCCTAGAGGCCATCATTGTATATGTATACATATGGATACTTGGACATATGTATGTACAGGACAGTCTTGCTTAATATGATAGTATGCTATTTGGTTTGACTTTATCTTAACATGTGTATGTTTCACTTGTTATTACATATCTTTTATACATGTTGATAAATCCCGTGGGATCAATGCTAGACTACCTGCGCTTTGATGGCGATCATACTTGTGGGAGCTGGGTAGTCGGTACGCATATCCTTAAATGGTCCCTAGTCGTAGGAGTATCGAGACTGGGCATCGATATTCCGGAATACACTAGTGTATACGTTTCTAGACCCCGACGAGGGGCGATGGTTTGGTCCCACAACCATTGGTCTTTAGATCTAAGATCATATACAGGTGCTCACTGGGGGTAAGTACACCGGACGGACTCGCTGAGGACTTCCAGATGGTACTATACCTATCGTCAGATGGATGTTCTCAGGTGACATAAGTACAGGGTAGTCATTAGACCTGAGATCGTCATTTGTCTTGTGTGAGTTCCCACTATTCTTTGATCACTACCCTACCACGGCTCTACTGAGTCGTGCAAACAGGTTTTGGTTGGGTACAGTCCCGAGCCACATGGAGGTAGTGAGCGATTGTCGGGGATTCGTCTCTCCCGGTATTGGGAGTCGATATCGCACTATGTTTGATTGGTCAGGACCATAAGACCTTGGCCAAGGCAGTTGGGATTTACTGATAGGGTGATCAGTAATTTCCCGGATTGTTCCTGAGCCGCATCAGTTGGTAATACTAGCCGGCTCGGGTTTGAGCTGGATTATTAAATCAGGTATTGATTTAATAGTTTACATATATGTATTTCGATATGTATATTCTAGTATTACGTTCTTCGTGTTATTCTATCTCTTTAAGCATTCGTGTTTTTATTCGAATGCAGGTATGTATATATAGCTGACTGTAATCCGTATTTTGTTATAGATTACCTTCTAGAAGGTGGACACCTCATCATGAACTTTTCCATTGATTGATAAATGGAAATGAGGTGGAAATTAAGGAGAGGGAGGCATGGTGAGTGGCATGGCTTCAATAGTTCACAAATGAATTATTTATTCATTTGTGGTTACTATTGAAGCATAGCTACACTTGTTTATTCATGAGAATTCATACACAAAACCATTGTGTTGTTTTTCTCAATCATGCATGCTTCATAATTTTTTGAGCTCTCATTTTTCTTCATCTTCTCCTTCCTTTTGAGTTTCCTCCACCTTCATCATCTTCCTCTTCACTACCTTCTCATGAGTTGAGAAACAAGTGAAGAGGCAAGAAAGAGATAGCAAACACTTAGATCTTCACACTACATCCTAGATTACTTGGTTTAGCAACCCAAGTTCTCTAGTTGCTCCACTTAACATATTGTGAGAAGTTAGAGACATGGATCATATCTCTCGGGTGGATCATCTATGACAAAGGAGGACCGGAGAGCAAGATCGATCGCGGAGAACCAAAGGAGCCAACAAAGAAGATCAAGCATGTTCAAGGTGGCCACTTGGAGCTAAAGATGAGGAAAGAAGACCGAAAGACTTGGTTCGTTTGGTTATATTTCTTCATCATAGTAGATAGCTCTCTTTATTTAGCTAGTTTGGTTTATAGTAAGATCTGGGTTGAAAATTATTCTAGTGACATGTTCTAATCGTTAGAAAAAAATTTGTTCCGCATTTGGTCACGGTAGTTGGCCAGGGCACTAGCGTAACCTTTCATGGTATCAGAGCCAGCCCATAAACCGTACACTAGCAAGTTCAAACAATGTTAAAATAACGATATCGAAATAATTCCGTAACATTGAAACCAAACTTCAAGTTTCTGTCGATTTTTCAGAGGCTTCAAAATTTTTTTAAGCAAGTGCAGAGTGATCCTTTAACTGTGAGATGAACCCTGAACAAAAACGAATCAATTCCACCAAGTTTTGTCCGGCCACAACCTTCAAATATCCGGCCTCACTGGTTTTATTATGGTGGATTACCTCTTGTTTTGGTCTGTGTTCTTATCTGGTGGAGTTTGGGTTTTAGGTGTTGTTAGTTTTTTGCCCAAGTTTGATTTTTCTATTGTTTTTCAGTTTGGGGCAATTTAGAGTGTTTCGAAATTGTTATATTTTTAACAACTGTTTAATTGTTATCAGTACTTAGATTAGCATCTGCGACCGTGAATGTTATTTGATCGGTAAACCCGTCTATCTGCTATATGTCCTCTTATACGAGTTTGCGAACATGACATTCACGTTGATGTTCTGTAATTGTGTTGATATTGTGGTTGGATTGTCATGGTAGATAGCCGGTGGTGCAATGATTTAGAACAATTTGTACTCATTTGTACATTTTTTATTACGGGGTGAGCGTCCGACATGTGGACTGCCGTCTTTGCCGGGTTGTATATTATTTTGGGGTATGACAGGGTTGAGGTCGATATCACCATTTGTACATATTATTTTTATTTTCTGTACTAGGATTACCCCATGGTGGAGTGCATGAATAGCCGGATTCTAGAAGGCAACAATCCCGCATCTCATGGCGTTGAGACGGAGGAGGCTTCATTCAAGAATTGGCAGGCTATTCGCCGCATTCGTAGGGGGTATAGGATGACCCACGGAGGAGCGCCCAAGTTACTGGATTTCGTGAAGTGCTGGGTGGCCCATTCTTTTTGTTGAAGGGGGTGCCTCACTTGTGGGATTGGCGGGTAACTTGCCGCGCTCGTAGGGGTCCAGGTTTTCATTACACAGGCTATCCACACGACCAGGAATGTCGGGTTTAATTTGAGGCTCAAATGAAACCCGGGGCTCCAAGATTATCCACCATTCTGTATTGTTGGCTGTGATTCTATTATATTGCTTATTTCCATGCCTGGGACTGTTCCCGCCAAAAATTTCTGCGCAAAAGAGTCCAAGGTATCAAATGGCAGCGATACGCTTAAGGAAATGCGAACCAGTATCTTCCGGCCTGTATTTTGATAAACTCTCGAAAGATAAACAGCTAAATTCTGATGATATTGGAAGCATCTCAAAAAACCCTTCGATTTGATATATTATGGGCCTCATAATTCATCCGGGATCAAAAGTTATGAGCAAATATGCTGTGCACTGTTCCCTGATTAAAAATCAGGAATTACCTCAATGAGGTGTCACGTGCTCACACGTGACCAATGGTCACGTGATGACACGTGATAATTAAAACAGAAATAAAAAACAAACGGCGGAAGAAGGACCCAATTGAGGGTCACGTGCTCACACGTGACCAATGGTCACGTGTTGACACGTGATAGTTAAAACAGAAATAAAAACAAATGGCTGAAGGAAATGCCTCAATGAGGTATCACGTGCTCACACGTGACCAATGGTCACGTGTTGACACGTTATGGTTAAAACTGAAACATAAATAAACGCTGAGAAAAGGACTCAATTAGGGGTCACGTGCTCATACGTGACCAAGAGTCACGTGCCAGCACGTGACAGGCTTTGAAAGCCTTACAGTTTAATAGAATTAAAATTCTAAATTTCTCTAAAATCTTTCGAAATAGAATTAAAATTCTAAATTTCTCTAAATCTTTCCAAATAGAAAAAGATTATGGGGACCGTTGGATTAAAGATCCAAGGGTGATTAAAGATCACCAATTTATGGAAAGATTTGATACAAGGAAAGATTTCCCTAAAATTTCACCAGAAATAACAAACAGAATATCTTTGGATTTAAAATCCAACGGTGAATAAAATTCACTGAATGATCTAAAGGATCATATTAATGATGAAAACAAATCAAATCTTTCAATGAAAGATTTATTAAACAAATTGATTCTTTTCCTTCTCCTATAAATTGGAGCCAAGAAAAGAAGAGGGGGGGCCTTTTTGGGGAGAGAAAAATAGAGGGAGGAGAAGTTAATTCCCAAGAGGAAAGAAAAGAAAGGAGAATTTAATTCTCAACAAAGAAAACCCTAGGTGAGAAAAGAAAGGGAAACAAAATTTCAAACAGAGAATTTAACTCTCAAAATCCAAGAGCTTAACTCTTATACAAAAAAAACTTAATTCTTCTTCTGGTTGAAGATCTGCACAGAGCACATCTCCCCATAAGTTGAGAATTTAATTCTCATCGGGTCGAGATCCTGCCATGCAGATCATAAACTTAGAAGGGGAATTGAGTTTTGAGAATTTAATTCTCCTAAAACAAAACTAGGGTTTAACCCTAATCAAGAATTTAATTCTTTTACATATCTGGGAATTTAATTCCTTTAAAAAGAAATCAGGGTTTTATCCTAAATAAGAATCTAATTCTTTCACAATAGGAATTTAATTCCTCCAAAATCATAATTAGGGTTTAACCCTACAGAGAATTCAATTCTTAAAAGATCTCTGTTCATGAAAACAACTAGGGTCACGTGCCCCCACGTGATCCTTGAAAAGATCCCTGAAGAAAAGAAGCTTTGAGGCAATGCCTCACGTGTTCCCACATGACTTACAAAACGCAGAAAGGAAAAGCAAAGGAAATGAAGGCTTTGGGTGCTCTCACGTGATACCACGTGACCCCTTAGCAAACGCTTTAACAGTCAGCGCATAAATCACCGTCACGTGTCAGCACGTGAGGCTCAAAAATAAAAAAATATAAAAAAGTGTTTAACACTTAATTGCAGGACGAAGAAAAGGGATCTGGTCCCACCTTTGGGCGCTCTCACGTGTCTACACGTGACCCCTCTTTCTTTAGTGTTTAACACTAATTTAGAGATTATATTTCCAGTGTTTAACACTGATTGTTTCTAGTGTTTAACACTAAATTGAAGATTATATTTCCAGTATTTAACACTGATTGTCTTTTAGTGTTTAACACTAATTTGAGAGTTTTATCTCCAGTGTTTAACACTGTTATTCTCTAGTGTTTAACACTACTTTTAGCCAAATTGGCTAATTTTCCAGAGGCAAAAGTCCCTCCTCCAAATGAATCTTAGGACTGAGAAAATCAAAGATGAAAATGTTTAGCATTGCTAAATAATGTTGGTTTGAACCCAGAAAAATGTTTAATAGTCCAACAAGAGCCAATATTTCTAACTTAATTGGACTTAGCCCAAATTGGCCATAAGTCCTCAAATCATCTTGAGCTGAGCACATCTGCTTTTTCAACCAACTCATTGGTTCAAGGGTACATCTCTGAACTCCTCTGATATTTTATCGTTGTAATCCTTCAACGTCTTCAGAGAGGTGATGGGTCCCGACAACCATACATCCAATGGACCACCATGTCCCTAAACTGGAACTTGGACCACCATGTCCCTAAACTTGAACTTGGACCACTATGTCCCTAAACTGGCAATGGACCACCATGTCCCTAAACTGGCAATGGACCACCATGTCCCTAAACTGGAACAATAGAGCCCCAATGCTCTTTTGTCGGATCTAAACGATCCCGTTAAGTTGATATTAGTCTCACATTAGACTAACGCGTCCTTAACAAATGTTTAAGTTGATCTTAGCCTCAAATAGGGCTAACGATTCTTTAAACCCTCAAACTGACTTTAGTCCCAAATTGGACTACAGATCTCCCAAAAAAATTTGGTTCAAGGGTACATCACTGAACTCCTCTGACATCTGTCGTTGTAATCCTTCAACATCGTCAGAGAGGTGATGGGTCCCGACGGCCATACATTCAATGGACCACCATGTCCCTAAACTGGAACAATGGACCACCATGTCCCTAAACTGGCAATGGACCACTATGTCCCTAAACTGGAATAATAGAGCCCCCAAATGCTCCTTTGTCGGATCTAAATGATCCCGTTTAAGTTGATCTTAGCCTCAAATATGGCTAACGTATCCTTAAACCCTCAAACAGACTTTAGTCCCAAATTGGACTATAGATCCTCCAATCAACTTTGGTTCAAGGGTACATCTCTGAACTCCTCTGACACCTGTCATTGTAATCCTTTAACGTCGTCAGAGAGGTGATGGGTCCCAATGACCAAACATGCAGTGGACCACTATGTCCTTAAACTGGAACAATAGAGTCCAAATGCTCTTTTGTTGGATCTAAACGATCCCGTTAAGTTGATCTTAGTCTCAAACTGGACTAGCGTATCCTTAACAAACGTTTGAGTTGATCTTAGCCTCAAATATGGCTAACGTATCCTCAAACCAAAGCCCCAAACCCAAATCTAAGAAAACATGGATTTGGACTAATCCACGTCCTACGGGCGACGACATAAATTGGTCTCCATATACAATCCACGGGCAACCACAAACAAAACAAACACCCACGACACGAAGTGAAATTCTGGAGAAGGAGAAAGTTGTTACCGCGAAGTGGTAGCGTAATTAACTGCAGGGGCTTGCGCCTGCAGGGAAGAGCGTCCCCACAATCAAAAACCCCTCAAGCGAAGGGGAATCTGATGAAGTCTACTACATCAGTCGCATCCGTCTAAACCTCCGATACACTGTGCCATAAATCAACTTGGCATCCTCGGAGAGGTGGACGAATAAAACTAAATAGCATCTGCCCCGAATTTCAGGCAAGACGTCCATGTCTTGGCCGCCGTTCGGAGGGGAACAGATTCTGGCACACCTGGTGGGACCTCTTCCTCTTTCCACTCCACACTTCGTGTGTCGTGTTCGCGAACGAATCGCGGTTTGCTGTGGTTGCCTGTGGATTTGAGGTACTAAGATTTGGTGTCTTGCTCCGTGCAGAAAACAGAAGATCAATGGCTTCAAACTGCACTACCTGCAACTGCAACTCTCGCTCCGTCCTTGCTGGAGGAGTAACTTATGGGCCCCAAGCGGCCTCCATCTTCGCTATGCCAGTGGAACAGGTGACTCAGGTCACCACTGGGCTATTCTTCGGGACCATGATCCCACTAATGAGCTTCAATGCCCCATTACCATTGCAAGAAGCTCCGAAGAAGTCGTTCTTCGATCGGCTTACAACTATCGCGGCCCCTCTCAACGGGTCGCGCAAGCCCAATGCCTCAGCTTTCAGCAAACTGGGCCAAAACTCATGTGGGCCCATGAAGAAGCCTGCAATACCAGAAAAGGTTGTTCCGAAGAGGATAGCCATCCCTGCTCCTGAAGTCGTCAAGACGGCTTCTCCTGCCAAAGGGTCGGTCTTCACAAGACTGACTATTCTGGCTCCCGTTCCTGCTCGAAGGTCTGTCTTTGACAGATTGGATACCGCTACTCAAAAGACGTCAGTCTTCAAAAGACTGGCACCAGCAGCGCTTCATCTGGACAGGGGGCAAGACAAAGCCATCCCCATCGCTGAACCAACACCGTCCGCTCGACATGCTCGCCGTCGTCACTGGCGCCGGGTAAGGAAGGCTGGGGGCAACTCCCCCTCTGGGATACCTCCACCAGCTCCGATGGTGGAAATCAATGCTGCTATTCCGACCGGGAATAGGTTTGAGCTGCTAAACAGGGTACGCAAAAATTCGCCTACTGCGGTTCTCAAAAGATCTCCTCCACCGGTAAAGACCGTCGTGGAAGAAAAACCAGAAAAGCCAGAGCAGCCCTCTCAATGGCTGTCCTCCAAAATCTACAAGGTCTGGCGACGAGTTCAGGACTCAGTAATCATTCCAGATCACTCTCACCGGCAAAAGAGGTGAAAGTTCAGGAAGAAAAGAACCGCCCGATCAAACCGCAAAGGACGACAACCACCTGGGTGCCCGCATCAACGACCCCCTCAATGTCAACTGCCCACAAGAGGAGAAGGCCGGAGAAAATCCCCACGTCTGCGGCAAATGTCAAAGACAGTAAGCCTAAACGCCCTAAGTCCGGGGGCATGGTGGTGCACACCGTTTATATGGCTTCCGGAAAGGAGGAAAGCCCTGCTTCATCGCGTCACCGACCGCTCACTCGATCCGTGACCAAAGCCCAGGAGCAACAACAGAAGCTTTAGGAGATGCTGACTACAATGGCTGCACTAACCGGGCCAAAAGAAAGCTCGGAGGCATCATCAGAGCAGCGTCATGAACTAGAAAATGACGTTGACTTCTTACGCAGAGTCCTCGAAAAGAAGGACAGAGAAGCCGCAGAGCAAGCGGCTAACATAAAACAAATGGCGCTCCTCTTCCAAGATATGGTAGGGATGATGTTACAGCCGGACCCTCCAGCTGATGCCCCTCCAATCATTGTTGAAAACGATAGAGGGGAGACATCTAATCCTCCTCCGGCTCTTTCAGCAGCCAAGGAAGAAACCATTTCCAAGGCCGCACTGGATGACTATATAGCTCAGCAAATACGAGCTCATCAGGCGAGTGAAGCGGCTAAGCAAGTTGTTAAAACTGGACGACCCTATCCGAGCTCGTATGACCAAATCAGTTACCCGCCGGGATATACGATCCCTAAGTTCCACGTGTATAAAGGAACGGGGAATCCACACCAGCATATCGCTCAATTCAGGGCCTTATGCGGCAACACTGGAGGCGATGACAAACTGCTGCTTCGCCAATTCATCGGCGGCTTAGCAGAAACAACCTTTGAATGGTATTCGGAGCTACCTAATGACTCTGTCAAAACATTTGCTGAGATGGAGCTACTGTTTACATAAAGATTCGTGAGCGCCAGCGAACGCACCCCAATAACAGCCCTGATCAACGCCAGGATAAGGCCAGGCGAAACATGGGTTCAATACGCAACACGATGGCGGAATCTGTGGTCGAAATGCGAACAGCGGATTGAAGAAGCACCTGCGGTAGGCATGTTCATGGGCACTCTTGATCCGCAAGTGACCATCTCGCAATTCATGATGTTCTTCAAGCCAACTACTTTCCAGGCCTTGATTGACAAGTTGGCCCAAATGGATCAGATGGATCATAGATCATCTCCTTCAAAGACGGATCCTCGGAATGAAAAGGGGAAAGGAAAAGCAACTTTCGTCGCCAATACTCAACAACAACCGAGCAACTTAAAGCCGGTTGTCCGCCAAAGCAACGTACGTCTACGCCCATCCCTCGAGGAAAGACTAGGACGTCCTAATTCGTTTCCTCAGGATAAAACGAGGAGACTGTTCGAGCTGGCCGTGCGCAACAGACTCATCAATCTGCCAAGTCCAAAACGTCCGTTGCAGCCAGGCGATGTCAACGATCCCAATAATTGCCCTTATCACCAAGCGGTAAGCTATTCAATCGAAGATTGCTTCATCTTTAAGGGATGGATTGACGATCAATATCTACAAGGCAAGTTTGCGCTGTCCGAGAAGTGGAAGGTAAACCCACCACAGCCGCACACTCCTAAGAAGACGGACACACCGGAGGCAACTTGTTCTTCATTGAAGAAGCTCCGTGGAAAATCGCGCTTTCAGCAAAGACCAAAAGAACGCTGAATAAGTTTCAGACATGCCCGGCGATCAGGTGGAAGAACCCGCTGGAACCCCAAATCATTGAAGGGATGCTGAAGTCACGCCCAACTCCAAATATCGGTGGTGATGGCCCAAGTACTCACACCCAGCCGTCGAAATCTTCAAAGAAGAAGAAGAAGAGGTCCAAAAAGCCCGTGAAGCCTGGCGACAAGCACACGGACTTACAGAAACAAATTGACGCGCTGGAAGAGTACAATCAAAAGGTGCGGACTCCCATCACACTCCAAGAGTTCCTCAACCACGTCTTTCAGGAGGAAAATGATGGAGAAAGCTCGTCGGATGAATCCGAGGGATACGTGGCGAGTTGTCATGTGATCTCCCACTCATTTATGGACGATGAAAAAACTCCTTGCACTGAGAAACTGGGGGCAGAGCCTGAGCCGGAATTCGTGTGGCCGTCAGATGAAATGATCGACGCTTTTCTAGATGAGATTCGTCTAAAAAGTAAAGCTGATCGGGAGCGCGAGATGGCCATATTTGAAAAGGCCAAACGCCGGGGACTGGACAAAAGGGTCGAAACACTCCCACCAGATCAAAGTACATCCGCCGTAAATGAAAGCAGGATCAAGACAAGGAAACGATTCGCCAAAGCCATATCAATGGGGATGAGGCCACCCTCTTCCAGAGAAAATTCTCCTGGTGGTATACATTTTGATGAAACGGACGTACACCCTAACTTCTGCTTATATCATCAGAGGATCGCACATCCTACTGAAGACTGCAACTCCTTTAAGTGTTGGTGGCAAGGATATATCGCTCATAGACAACACGTCAATAGAATAAAGCGGGAAGCTCGTAGACAGCGAAAAAATACGACAGATGAGCATAAAAGAGTTGCCGGCAATTGTCATAGGGACGAGCCCGGGGGATCATGAGTTCTCACCTTTGGATGCGATTCTGACGAAGAAGCCGCCCTCAACCCTCTCTTCAAGGAATTCATTTGTAAAACAAAAGAATTGGAGAGTTATGAGAACATTCAGCCGTACAATCTCACGCTACCCGGAAAGAATCTCGAACCCGCAAACGACGGAGCAAACGAAATGAGAAAGGAAAAGGAAAAAACGGCCTTTGTTGCCAACACTCAACAACAGCCAAGTAACCTGAGACCGTTTTGTCGTCAAAACAACAAGCCGCGATACCTCAATGAGAAGTTGAAACGTCCTTACTCGTTTCCCAAAGATAAAACAAAGAGATTGTTCGAGCTAGCAGTGCGCAGCGGGCTCATCACTCTGCCAGATCCAAAACATCCATTGCAACCAGGTGACGTTAACAATCCTAACTATTGTCCCTACCACAGAGTAATGGGTCACCCACTCGAAAATTGCTACGTCTTCAAAAACTGGGTTGAAGACCAATACCAACAGGGCAAGTTCGCACTGCCCGAAAAGTGGAAAGTAAACCCGCCACAACAACATGCTCCGAAAAAGGTGGATATGCCGGGGGCATCATGCTCATTCATAGGGAAAGCCCAATAGACCGAAAAGTCAGTAAACTTGAGATGCGTCTCAAATACGGCGACGGCGGACCGGAACGTCCTTAAACTAACGGCGGACCGCAATGTCCTAAAACTTGCAAATGACCGAAACGTCGTTAAACTACTCCCAACCCGCAGCATCTTCAGGCTGACGTGCCAAAAAAAACGGTACGTCCACAAGCAAAATGGGCACGGATGAAAACCCGAAAGGGCTCCGTGAGTAAAAATAGCAGGGCTACCGGCGAGTATTCGTGAAAACCCGAAAGGGCGTTACCTCGTTTAAAAAAAAAGAATAAAAAATAAAAAAGAATAAAAAAACGGTATGTCCATAAGCAAAATGGGCACGGATGAAAACTCGAAAGGGCTCCGTGAGTAAAAACAGCAGGGGTACCGGCGAGTGTTTGTGAAAACCCGAAAGGGTGCAACCTCGTTAAAAGACACTTACAGGATCCTCTCGACCTTGTAAGGAGAAACCACCTGCGTGAGATCCATACGACTCACAAGGGAGCAACACACTTAGGGATTCTCACGATTCCTAAGGAGAAATTACACTTGCGAGATCCTCACGACTCGTAAGGAGAACTCTCTTATGGGACCCTCACGGCTCATAAGATTTGAAAGTCTTAAGTTACAGAGATCTGAACCTGTTCTTAAGCAACCCCCACAACCTCCGATATGGCCCTACAAGCGGCTCAATACTGACCCTTGTATACAATCCACGGGCGCGAATAAACATTTCCTTAACCAAGTCCCACCCGTGGCTAGGGATATGTTCGCACGGTGAACAACCCTTATGAGTCCTCTCGACTCATAAAGAGATAACACTCTTGGAAGATCCTTACGACTTATAAGAGAACATACACTTAGGAGTCCTCACGATTCCTAAGGAGAAAACGCACCTGCGAGATCCTCACGACTCGTAGGGAGAAACACCTTTATGAGACCCTTAGGACTCATGAAGTCAAAAGCCTTAGTCAACGGGATCCTAACCGTGTTTACTAAGCCACCTTTGTTCAATATCGATAGAGGCAAATGATGATTCGCTCTAGGCAATATTCCAGTTGTAGCGATGCTGATGCCTAAACCAGTATCAAATTCCAACTCCTGTTACGGCAAATGATGATTCGCTCCTGGCAATATCCTAGTTGTAGCGATGCTGATGCCTAAACCAGTATCAAATTCCAAGTCCTGTTATGGCAAATGATGATTCGCTCTTGGCAATATCCCAGTTGTAGCGATGCTGATGCCTAAACCAGTATCAAATTCTAAGTCCTGTTACGGCAAATGATGATTCGCTCCTGGCAATATTCCAGTCGCAGCAATGCTGATGCCAAGATTGGTATCAGATCTCAAATCCCCTACTCGCGAGAAAAAATCAGCGAGCCAAAAAAAATGCATATGAAATAGCCGAAATGATGGGGCAACTTGCAACAAAATCAGCAAGTAAAAATGTATGCATACAAAAACAGCCGAAATGATTGGGCAACTCGCAATAAAAAGAAGCGAGTAAAAAGAAAAATAGCCGAAATGATTGGGCACCGCGAAAAATAGCCGAAATGATTGGGCAATCGTGACCTCCGCGATATAAAAGCTGAAAGGATAGAGCATCGCGGAAATAAAAAAAATTCTGAAAGAACGAAACTTTTTTCCCTGTAGGTGAGGTCACATTGACCCCTGTATACAATCCATGGGCACGAACAAGGAGGGAACCATACCTTCCCGACAGGCTCCAATAGAAAGCGAAGCCAAATCTCGACGGTTCATAGACAACCTAGAAACAAGCAAAACATTTGTCGCAATATTGCAAACACAATGTCAACAAACGAAGCAAAGGAAGATCCCTAGCTTCAGGGTCTCGACGTCGATATCGACAACTTAGAGATCACCAACGGCATTTCTCCTCATTCCAAACAGATGCAGACGTGACGTCAACAATCAACCTCAGAGTCGCAACGAAACAGAACCATGGCAAAGTCCCTAGTTCCAAATCTCAATGGCCACATCCGCAGCCTGGAGACCAACAACGGTGGGCCTCCTCATTCCGGCATGACACAGATGTTACACCATCAAAAGGAGCCATGGCAAAATCCCAGTTCCATCTCAGCATTCGTCTCGTTACACCAGACGCAATGTCAACAACGACGTTCCTTCGCAGTCCAGCAGGATGTAGATGCAACGTCAACGAAAGACTCCATGGTCGAAACAAAGCGGAGTAACGGCAAAATCACAGCTCCACCTCGACATTCGTCTCGTTACAGCAGACGCAATGCCAGCAAATGAAGCAAAGGAAAAATTCCTAGCTTCAGGGTCTTGATGGTGACTCATATAAAACCTGAAAGACAATCGGAGATCATCTCGCACCAGCACGGAGTGGTCACCACCTCAACATTCGTCTCGATACAGCAGATGAAATGTCACCACATCGTTCTTCCCCCAGCAGGATTCGGACACGCCAAAGCAAATGAAGCAAAAGGCCAAATTCCTAACTTCAGGGTCTTGACGGCAAGTCATATAAAGCCTGAAAAACAATCGGAGATCATCTTACACCAGCACGGAGTGGTCACCACCTTGACATTCGTCTCGTTACAGCAGACGCAACGCCAGCAAATGAAGCAAAGGAAAAATTCCTAGCTTCAGGGTCTTGACGGTGAATCATATAAAACCTAAAAGACAATCGGAGATCATCTCGCACCAGCACGGAGTGGTCACCACCTCGACGTTCATCTCGATACAGCAGATGAAATGTCACTACAGCGTTCTTCCCCCAGCAGGATTCGGACGCGCCAAAGCAAATGAAGCAAAAGGCCAAATTCCTAGCCTCGAGGTCTTGACGGCAAGTCATATAAAGCCTGAAAGAAAATCGGAGATCATCTCGCACCAGCACGGAATGGTCACCACCTCGACATTCGCCTCGTTACAGCAGACGCAATACCAGCAAATGAAGCAAAGGCAAAATTCCTAGCTTCAGGGTCTTGACGGTGACTCATATAAAACCTGAAAGACAATCGGAGATCATCTCGCACCAGCACAGAGTGGTCACCACCTCGACGTTCGTCTCAATACAGTAGATGAAATGTCACCACAGCGTTCTTCCCCCAGCAGGATTCGGACGCGCCAAAGCAAATGAAGCAAAAGGCCAAATTCCTAGCTTCAGGGTCTTGACGGCAAGTCATATAAAGCCTGAAAGACAATCGGAGATCATCTCGCACCAGCACGGAGTGGTCACCACCTCGACGTTCGTCTCGATACAGCAGATGAAATGTCACCCCAGCGTTCTTCCCCCAGCAGGATTCAGACGCAATGCCAGCAAACGAAGCGAAGGCCAAATTCCTAGCTTCAGGGTCTTAAAGGCAAGTCATATAAAGCCTGAACGAAAATCGGAGATTATCTCGCACCAGTGCTGAGTGGTCACCACCTCGACGTTCGTCTCGATACAGCAGACGCAACATCACCAAAAGGAGCCACGGCTAAATCCCTAGTTCCAAACGTCGACGGTTCACCAGCAACCTAGAGACAACCACGATATTCGTCTCGATACAGAGGACGCGATACCAGCAAACGAAGCAAAGGCCAAATTCCTACCTTCAGGGTCTTAAAGGCAAGTCATATAAAGCCTGAATGACAATTGGAGATCGTCTCGCCACAGTGCAGAGCGGTCACCACCTCGACGTTCGTCCCGACACGGCAGACGCAACATCACCAAAAGGAGTCACGGCAAAATCCCTGGTTCCAAACCTCAACGGTTCACCAGCAACCTAGAGACAACCGCGACATTCATCTCGATACAGCAGACGCAATGCCAGCAAACGAAGCAAAGGCCAAATTCCTAGCTTCAGGGTCTTAACGGCAAGTCATATAAAGCCTGAAAGACTATCGGAGATCATCCCACACCAGCGCAGAGTGGTTATGACTCATCGGGGCTCTCCAAAATGAACCTAACCTCAAGTGAAAAGCGGCATGGCAAATTCCTAACGCTTGCTCTTTCGATGGTCAAACTGCCTAAGAGGATTGCTTGAAGACGTCTTGTCCAGCCCCCGAAGGGATCAGAGGCACGGCAGTCGCAGGGCTACTCGAACAGCACGATTGCCTATCGAGGGATACATCAGCCAATGCGACGGTACGACGAGCAAAACCCTAGTACCACAGACCCTAACGGACCTCTGTCGTAAAGAGCAGAGGTTAACTGTGACGTTAGGATATTCTTGCGAGATCTGCTCGATCCGTTTCGACTCGTGAGGAAATTGATGTCTTTGCGAGAACTTCTCGATTCGTCTCGACTCGTGAGATAAAGCCTTAGGCAATGGGGATAAAAACCTGTTTCCTAAGCACTGAGGCCCTGCAAGTTGGCCCAAAATGGACTCTTGCATACTATTCACGGACCTCACTCTCCAAAGTCGAATCTCGACAAGGAGAGAAACAACCACTTACGAGTCCTCTCGACTTGTAAGCGGGAAAAATTCTCTTGTGAGATCCTTACGACTCTCAAGAGAAAATACACACGTAGAAGTCCTCATGACTTCTAGGGAGAAAATACACCTACGGGATCCTCTCGACTCGTAGGGAGAAAAGTCTTTATGAGACCCTCACGGCTCATAAAGTTGAAAAGTCTTAGATGGCAGATCCTAACCCTATCTCCTAAGCCATCACTGCCCTGCAAAGAGGTCAAGATGGACCATCTATGAGCTGCACTTGCCAAAACTACATGCCACTGAAATGGAGAAGTTACTCATGAGCGTATAAACTATATCACGCCAGAGTAAGACATAAAGAAATAGAAAGGTGCGGCTCATGGAGTTGAGAGTTTGGAACTATATCTCTTAAGAGTCGAGATTTGAGTCAATGATAAATGACGACGCTTGTGTCCGCTCCTTATCTTCTCAGATCAAGATTCTGAAAGTTATATACCAACCCGAAACTGGTCATACGCTATGCATTACTCTGCACTACTTCACCCACGTATATACTTACGTGGGCAAATTACTGGGGGGCATTTATTCCCGCCAAAAATTTCTGCGCAAAAGAGTCCAAGGTATCAAATGGCAGCGATACGCTTAAGGAAATGCGAACCAGTATCTTCCGGCCTGTATTTTGATAAAATCCCAAAAGATAAACAGCTAAATTCGAATTATATTGGAAGAATCTCGAAAAACCCTTCGATTTGATATATTATGGGCCTCATAATGCATCCGAGATCAAAAGTTATGAGCAAATATGCTGTGCACTGTTCCCTGATTAAAAATCAGTAATTACCTCAATGAGGTGTCACGTGCTCACACGTGACCAATGGTCACGTGTTGACACGTGATAATTAAAACAGAAATAAAAAACAAACGGCGGAAGAAGGACCCAATTGGGGGTCACGTGCTCACACATGACCAATGGTCACGTGTTGATACGTGATAGTTAAAACAGAAATAAAAACAAATGGCTGAAGGAAATGCCTCAATGAGGTATCACGTGCTCACACATGACCAATGGTCACGTGTTGACACGTGATGGTTAAAACTGAAACATAAATAAACGCTGAGAAAAGGACTCAATTGGGGGTCACGTGCTCACACATGACCAAGGGTCACGTGCCAGCACGTGACAGGCTTTGAAAGCCTTACAGTTTAATAAAATTAAAATTCTAAATTTCTCTAAAATCTTTCGAAATAGAATTAAAATTCTAAATTTCTCTAAATCTTTCCAAATGGAAAAGAATTATGGGGACCGTTGGATTAAAGATCCAAGGGTGATTAAAGATCACCAATTTATGGAAAGATTTGATACAAGGAAAGATTTCCCTAAAATTTCACCAGAAATAACAAACAGAATATCTTTGGATTTAAAATCCAACGGTGAATAAAATTCACTGAATGATCTAAAGGATCATATTAATGATGAAAACAAATCAAATCTTTCAATGAAAGATTTATTAAACAAATTGATTCTTTTCCTTCTCCTATAAATAGGAGCCAAGAAAAGAAGAGGGGGGACCTTTTTGGGGAGAGAAAAATAGCAGGAGGAGAATTTAATTCTCAAGAGGAAAGGAAAGAAAGGAGAATTTAATTCTCAACAAAGAAAACCCTAGGTAAGAAAAGAAAGGGAATCAAAATTTTAAACAGAGAATTTAATTCTCAAAATCCAAGAATTTAATTCTTATACAAAAAAAACTTAGTTCTTCTTCTGGTTTAAGATCTGCACAGAGCACATCTCCCCATAAGTTGAGAATTTAATTCTCATCGAGTCGAGATCCTGCCATGTAGATCCTAAACTTAGAAGGGGAATTGAGTTTTGAGAATTTAATTCTCCTAAAACAAAACTAGGGTTTAACCCTAATCAAGAATTTAATTATTTTACATATCTGGGAATTTAATTCCTTTAAAAAGAAATCAAGATTTTATCCTAAATAAGAATCTAATTCTTTCACAATAGGAATTTAATTCCTCCAAAATCATAATTAGGGTTTAAACCTACAGAGAATTCAATTCTTAAAAGATCTTTGTTCATGAAAAGAACTAGGGTCATATGCTCCCACGTGATCCTTGAAAAGATCCCTGAAGAAAAGAAGCTTTGAGGCAATGCCTCACGTGTTCCCACGTGACTTACAAAACGCAGAAAGGAAAAGCAAAGGAAATGAAGGCTTTAGGCAATCTCACGTGATACCACGTGACCCTTTAGCAAACGCTTTAACAGTCAGCGCATAAATCACCGGCACGTGTTAGCACGTGATGCTCAAAAATAAAAAAAATATAAAAAAGTGTTTAACACTTAATTGCAGGACGAAGAAAAGGGATCTGGTCCCACCTTTGGGCGCTCTCACGTGTCTACACGTGACCCCTCTTTCTTTAGTGTTTAACACTAATTTGGAGATTATATTTTCAGTGTTTAACACTGATTGTTTCTAGTGTTTAACACTAAATTGAAGATTATATTTCCAATGTTTAACACTTATTGTCTTTTAGTGTTTAGCTCTAATTTGAGAGTTCTATCTCCAGTGTTTTAACACTGTTGTTCTCTAGTGTTTAACACTACTTTTAGCCAAATTGGCTAATTTTCCAGAGGCAAAAGTCCCTCCTCCAAATGAATCTCAGAACTGAGAAAATCAAAGATGAAAATGTTTAGCATTGCTAAATAATGTTGGTTTGAACCCAGACAAATGTTTAATGGTCCAACAAGAGCCATTATTTCTAACTTAATTGGACTTAGCCCAAATTGGCCATAAGTCCTCAAATCATCTTGAGCTGAGCACATCTGCTCTTTCAACCAACTCATTGGTTCAAGGGTACATCTCTGAATTCCTCTGATATTTGTCGTTGTAATCCTTCAACGTTTTCAGAGAGGTGATGGGTCCCGACAACCATACATCCAATGGACCACCCCGTCCCTAAACTGGAACTTGGACCACCATGTCCCTAAACTGGAACTTGGACCACTATGTCCCTAAACTGGCAATGGACCACCATGTCCCTAAACTGGCAATGGACCACTATATCCCTAAACTGGAACAATAGAGCCCCAATTCTCTTTTGTCGGATCTAAACGATCCCGTTAAGTTGATCTTAGTCTCAAATTAGACTAACGCATCCTTAACAAATGTTTAAGTTTATCTTAGCCTCAAATAGGGCTAACGATTCTTTAAACCCTCAAACAGACTTTAGTCCTAAATTGGACTACAGATCTCCCAACCAAATTTGGTTCAAGGGTACATCTCTGAACTCCTCTGACATCTGTCGTTGTAATCCTTCAACGTCGTCAGAGAGGTGATGGGTCCCGACGGCCATACATTCAATGGACCACCATGTCCCTAAACTAGAACAATGGACCACCATGTCCCTAAACTGGCAATGGACTACTATGTTCCTAAACTGGAACAATAGAGCCCCCAAATGCTCTTTTGTCGGATCTAAACGATCCCATTTAAGTTGATCTTAGCCTCAAATATGGCTAACATATCCTTAAACCCTCAAACAGACTTTAGTCCAAAATTGGAATATAGATCCCCCAATCAACTTTGGTTCAAGGGGACATCTCTGAACTCCTCTGACACCTGTCGTTGTAGTCCTTCAACGTCGTCAGAGAGGTGATGGTCCCAACGACCATACATGCAATGGACCACTATGTCCCTAAACTGGAACAATAGAGTCCAAATGCTCTTTTGTTGGATCTAAACGATCCCGTTAAGTTGATCTTAGTCTCAAACTGGACTAACGTATCCTTAACAAACGTTTGAGTTGATCTTAGCCTCAAATATGGCTAACGTATCCTCAAACCAAAACCCCAAACCCAAATCTAAGAAAACACGGATTTGGACTAATCCACGTCCTACGGGCGACGATATAAATTGGTCTCCGTATACAATCCACGGGCAACCACAAACAAAACAAACACCCATGACACGAAGTGAAATTCTGGAGAAAGAGAAACCGCGAAGCGGTAGGGTAATTAACTGCAGGGGCTTGCGCCTGCAGGGTAGAGCGTCCCCACAATCAAAAACCCCTCAAGTGAAGGGGAATCTGATGAAGTCTGCTACATCGGTCGCATCCATCTAAACCTCCGATACACGGTGCCATAAATCAACTTGGCATCTTCGGAGAGGTGGACGGATAAAACCAAATAGCATCTGCCCCGAATTTCAGGCAAGACGTCCATGTCTTGGCCGCCGTTCGGAGGGGAACTGGGACGAATGTTATATATACTTATATATATACTGATAGATATTGTATATGTTTTGCACCAGTGCTAGTCCAGCCCCGCTCTGTAGTTAGTTAAGTAACCTAACGGGTGATGATGGGGCCCTATGGCAAATGCGGATGGCATATACGTACATCGTATTTTCGTTCTTTTCTGGTGTGATGGGATTATATTGATGGGACCGCATTAATTTTGATTAATGCAAGATAATAAACCTAAAAGATGTTGTTGGAACAAATTTCGAAAAACTGTAGTTATATTCTTTCACTTTCCACAATGGTATTCGGTCATGAATATCCAGCACCTCATTCCAGGAGGCAAAAGCCGAGATCTCTTCATGGGGAGTGACCTCTTGAGCAAAATTCTATACTGTAGATTACTCAGTTTTTTCAAAAACAGAAGTTTTTCAAAAAGCGGAGCCTAAACCACTCCTTTTCAAAACTGCTCAGGTTCCTTCAACGATATCAAGTTTATTGCGTTAATGGGTTTTTCGCCAAAAACCCAACCGTATCCCTTTGCCATTTCCTACGAGTATTACTCAGTATTCGTTTTGCATTTGTTGACCTTGTCAAGGCGTAGTGAACGGTAGCTGGGTGGTGTTTTTTTGTACCACATGATGCGATTAACTAGGATAGTCGCATAGCCTTGTTGACCTTGTCAAGGGCTTATGCGGGTGGGCCTAGGGTAATCAAGATAATGACAGGTTGAACTTGACTAGCAATTTATGATTTGTTGACCTTGTCAAGATCATAGGTTGTTAGGGGAAAAAACCACATCAGGAGTTTCAAATATATAGGAAACTTGCTAGTGTTACATACCTTCTAGAGTGTGGTGACTAGAGTGGCTTCCATCTAGGTTATCATGCGATGATAGTTGGATCCCGATCCCACTGATGAGTAGGATTACTCTTGGAAGATTTTCTCACTTAACAATCAATACTATAAACCAAGTAGGTGTCTAGAACGGTGTTAGTGGGGCTAAGCCTCCAGGGAAAAGAGGTTATGTAATTAAGGAACTTCGCAAAAGCGTTGGAAAACCTCCCTTGAAGTACTCACACTAGCCTGGCTGAAAGATTAAGCAAGTATTGTGACGTGCGATTAATCCTAACTAATTCTTCTTTTAAGGTTTAAAAAAGAATTCGAGAAAACAGTGGGAGCCATCCTGATTAGATAAACTAATAACCAATCTAATCTTGCAAGAGCGCACGCTGAGTATTTCTTTTCTCTCCCTCCATGTAGCAACCATTTCACGCCCTAATAAAGATAATAAAATTTGTCGCTTGACCGATCCGAATTCTTATTCGGGGCTGGGGAACGTTGGTTCGGCTCTAACTTATGACAACAGTGATAAGTATGAGAAAGGGAAAGAGGATTGTTTGAATTCCTTGATGCCCCATCGAAGAAGAAACATACTATTATGTCTTCTTCAGGTGTTTTTGTAATTAACAACTGTTTTTCGGTCAGTCCTACCTCCTGGGTACTCGATACCGGCTCGAGATCTCATATCTGTAATTTATTACGGGGACTGAGAAAAAGTAGGATAGTTGGACCTGGTGATATGTCCCTCAGAGTAGGGAACGGAGCACAGGTTAATGCTTCTGCCGTCGGTGAATATCACCTAGCATTGCCAGATGGCAATACTATGATTTTGAACAACTGCTACTATGTACCTTCCATGGTTTGCAACATCATATCAGTTTCTTTACTTGATAAAGATGGATATAAGTTTGTTCTTGATAGAAATATCATGAACATTTACCTTAATCAGGTATTGGTTGCAGAAGGTACACTGTGTAATGGTATCTATGTTCTTAATCAAAACACAGTTCTCAGTATACAAAACATACGCAAGAGGAAGAGTTCAGATGTGAATGAATCCTACTTGTGGCATTGTAGACTTGGTCATATCGGAGAGAAAAGACTGAGTAAGTTGCATAAAGATGGACTTTTGGATATGTTTGAATTTTCATCTTATGAAACTTGTCAATCTTGTCTTAAAAGAAAGATGACTAAATCTCCGTTCACCGGACACAGAGAAAGAGCAGCAGAACTCTTGGAACTCATACACAGTGATGTATGTGGTCCAGTGTCTATACATGCAAGGGGTGGATTCTCGTACTTCATCACATTCACTGACAATCTCTCTAGGTTCGGATATGTATATCTTATGAAACACAAATCTGAAGCTTTTGAGAAATTCAAAGAATTCAGAAATGAAGTAGAGAACCAGACTGGAAAAAATATCAAGATCCTCCAATCTGATAGAGGAGGAGAGCACTTAAGCACGGAATTCCTAGAATACTTAAAAGAGAATGGAATTCTTTCTCGGCTTACTCTTCCGTATACACCATAGCTAAACGGTATGTCGGAGAGGAGGAATCGTACCCTATTGGACATGGTTCGCTCCATGATGAGTAATGCAGAGTTGCCTCTTTTATTTTGGGGACATGTGCTTCAAACAGCGGCACATCTGTTGAATCATGTTCCATCCAAGTCCGTACCTAAAACACCATTTGAGATGTGGAATGGTAAGAAACCATATCATAAAAAATTTAAGATATGGGGTTGTCCAGTTTACGTTAAAAAGAATAATCCGGACAAACTGGAGGCACGATCAGTTCTATGTAAATTTGTGGGATATCCAAAGAATGGTTATGGATATCTGTTCTACCACACTGAGGAACATAAGGTGTTTGTATAAGGGGGTTTCTTGTAAAAGAAGCTAGTGGGAGTACGGTAGAACTGGAAGAAACTTCTGAACAACAAAATGTAACTGAAGATTTGGTGGAACCGCTAGATTCAATGATCCCAGACGAACCTCGGCCACTCCGTAGATTTGGTAGGATTTCTCATCCGCTCGAGAGATACTACAGTTTTCTCATAGACGGGGATCGAGAAGATTGCATTTTGGAAGAAGATGATCCTACTAGTTTCAGGCAGGCCATTATCAGTAGGGACTCTGATAAATGGCTAGATTCTATGCGATCCGAAATGAAGTCCATGAACATAAATAAGGTGTGGACCTTGGATATTGCTCCACCTAGGGTAAAACCTATTGGATGCAAATAGATCTACAGAAGGAAATTTGGTGTAGATAGGCAGGTGGAAACCTATAAGGCTAGACTCGTTGCAAAAGGTTTTCGCTAAAGACCAGGTGTGGACTATGACGAAACCTTTTCTCCAATGGCTATGCTTAAATCCATTCGGATCCTGCTTTCCATTACTGCCTTCCATGACTATGAGATCTGGCAGATGGACGTAAAAACGGCTTTTCTAAACGAAAGTTTAGAAGAGTACGTTTATATGGATCAGCCGGAAGGTTTCGTAGACAGTGGGAGCAGCGGGAAGGTGTGCAAGTTGCTTAAATCCATTTATGGATTAAAGTAGGCATCGCGGAGCTGGAACACCTGTTTTGATGAAACAGTCAAGGAATTTGATTTTATCAAGAACAAGGATGAGCTTTGTATTTATAAGAAGATTGTAGGACGAACTGTCGTGTTCTTAGTCTTGTACGTGGAGGATATTCTTTTGATAGGAAATGACATTCCTATGCTACAATCGGTCAAGCTATTCTTATCATAAAAGTTCTCCATGAAGTACCTGGGTGATGCCTCGTACATTCTGGGGATTAAGATCTACAGAAATAGATCCAAGAGATTACTGAGACTTTCAAAGTCAAGGTATATAGAGACCGTACTAAAAAGATTTAGTATGGAAGATTCCAAGAGCGGTAACATACCCGCATTGCACGGAATCACCCACTCCAAGGAGATATCTCCCAAGACTGACGAGGAGAGGGTTTGCATGAGCACTATACCCTACGCTTCGGCGGTAGGATCTATAATGTATATGATTCTATGTACAAGGCCAGATGTAGCTTAGGTGCTAAGCGTGGTGAGCCGGTATCAGTCGAACCCAGGTGAGGACTACTGGACAGCAATAAAGAATATTCTCAAATACCTGAGAAGAACAAAGGAGATGTTCTTGGTTTACGGTAATGGAGACCTAAAGGTCGATTCAAGCTTCCAAAGTGACAAGGATGACAGCAAGTCATTCTCAGGTTTTGTATTTACCCTCAACGAAAGGGCGATGTGTTGGAAGAGATCCAAAGAGGATACCATTGCAGACTCGACGATGGAGGCTGAATATATTGCTGCAAGCGATGCCGCAAAAGAGACGGTCTGGATGAAGAAGTTCGTTAATGAACTTCAGGTCGTTCCGTCCATTGTTGACCCAATACCTTTGTAATGAGATAATGATAGGGCTATAGATTTAGCAAAGGAACCACGGTCCCATCAGAAATCCAGGCACGTCTTAAGGCGGTATCACCTGATCAGGGAGATCGTAGATCGCCATGAGATCGAGGTCCAGAGAATGGATACAAAAGACAACACTGCGGATCCATTCACCAAGGCCCTTCCTCAAGCACAGTTCGAAAGACTTTTTGAGATATTGGTTATGTGGTATGCCAACAGCTGGCCGTAGAGCAGACATTGCATACTCGGTATGCCAATATATATGGTCTTAGTGCAAGTAGGAGATTGTTGGATATGTATGCTCTAGAAACCATCATTGTATATGTATACATATGGATGCTTAGACATATATATGTACAGGACAGTCTTGCTCGATATGATAGTATGCTATTTGATTTGACTTTATCTTAACATGTATATGTTTTACTTGTTATTGCATATCTTTTATACACGTTGATAAAGCCTGTAGGATCAATGCTAGACTACCTGCGTTATGATGGCGATCATACTTATGGGAGCTGGGTAGTCGGTACGCACATCTTTAAATGGTCCCTAGTCATGGGAGTATCGAGACTGGGCATCGATATTCCAGAGTAGACTAGTGTATACATTTCTAGACCCTGACGAGGGGCGATGGTTTGGCCCCGCAACCATTGGTCTTTAGATCTAAGATAGTATACAGGTGCTCACTAGGGGTAAGTACACTGGACGGACTCACCGAGGACTTCCAGATGGTACTATACCTATCGTCAGATGGAAGTTCTCAGGTGACATGAGTACAGGGTAGTCTTTAGACCTGAGATCGTCATTTGTCTCGTGTGAGTTCTCACTGTGCTTTGATCACTACCTTACCACGGCTCTACTGAGTCGTGCAAACAGGTTTTGGTTGGGTACAGTCCCGAGCCACATGGAGGCAGTGAGCGATTGTCAGGGATCCGTCTCTCCCGGTATTGGGAGTCGATTTTGCACCGTGTTTAATTGGTCAGGACCATAAGACCTTGGCCAAGGAGTTGGGATTTACTGATATGCTAACCAGTAGTTTTTCGGATTGGTCCTGAGCTGCATTAGCATGAATTACCAGGTTATCAGGGTCTGACGTTTACTACCCCCTAGACCCCGTATGCGATACTCTCAGACGAAGAGACCGGATTGTACGGAGATTGTCACAAATAGGCTCAGTAGGGATCCGGATGAGTTTGTTCGTCGGCCTTCCTTTTCGACAGGTATCCGAATAGCCGTTACGTATAGCTAGTGTCGCTGACGTGCTTGTGGTTATGGATTTATCCAGCAACTCACTGTCGGTGTACTGTCAAGCCTTTAGAGTCCCACACAGAGGGTTTGCCTGGTTCAGGCGAAATGATGTAGTAGCCATATTAGATACGTGCAGGGTCTCGATCGATTGATATACTTTGTACTCGGACTTTCGATCGGACAGTTGGCAATACTAGCCGGCTCGGGTTTGAGCCGGATTATTAAATCAGGTATTGATTTAATAGTTTACATATATGTATTTTGATATATATATTCTAGTATTACGTTCTTCGTGTTATTCTATCTCTTTAGGCATTCGTGTTTTTATCCGAATGCAGGTATGTATATATAGCAGACTGTAATCCGTATTTTGTTACAGATTACCTTCTAGAAGGTGGACACCTCATCATGGACTTTTCCATTGATTGATAAATGGAAATGAGGTGGAAATTAAGGAGAGGGAGGCATGGTGAGTGGCATGGCTTCAATAGTTCACAAATGAAGTATTTATTCATTTGTGGTTACTATTGAAGCGTGGCTACACTTGTTTATTCATGAGAATTCATACACAAAACCTTTGTGTTGTTTTTCTCTCTCATGCATGCTTCATAATTTCTTGACCTCTCATTTTTCTTCATCTCCTCCCACCTCTTGAGTTTCCTCCACCTTCATCATCTTCCTCTTCACTACCCTTCTCATGAGTTGAGAAACAAGTGAAGAGGTAAGAAAGAGATAGTAAACACTTAGATCTTCACACTACATCTTATATTACTTGGTTTAGCAACCCAAGGTCTCTAGTTGCTCCACTTGACATATTGTGAGGAGCTAGAGCCATGGATCATATCCCTCGTGTGGATCATCTATGACAAAGAAGAACCGGAGAGCAAGATCGATCGCGGAGAACCAAAGGAGCCAACAAAGAATATCAAACATGTTCAAGGAGGCCACTTGGAGCTAAAGATGAGGAAAGAAAACCGAAAGACTTGGTTCGTTTGGTGAGATTTCTTCATCATAGTAGATAGCTCTCTTTATTTAGCTAGTTAGGTTTATGGTAAGATCCGGGATAAAAATTATTCTAGTGTCATGTTCTAATCGTTAGAAAAAATTGTGTTCCTCATTTGGTCACGGTAGTTGGCTGGGGCACTAGCGTAACCTTTCAGTATATTTAGAACTGTAGTTTGATTTAGTACATATATACGGTTACACAACGTACCAAACCCAATAAACACTTGATTTAGGAAAATGTTCATAACATTATCCTCCAATACAAAATTATATCCTTCTTTATGCAATAAAGAAACTGATATAATATTGAACATCATATTTGGTACGTAATAACAGTCGTTCGGAATTATTGTATTACCATTTGGAAATACTAGGTGATATTCGCCAACTGCTTTGGTTGCAACAATTGCACCATTCCCTACTTTGAGAGACATATCACCTTTTCCCAGTTCTCTACCTCTGCTTAGCCCATGTAACAAATTATAGACGTAAGATCCTGATCCAGTATCCAATACCCAAGACGTAGAGCAAACTGAGAAACAGTTCTCGGAAATGAACACACCCGAAGAAGATGCATTACCATGCTCTTTCTTCATTCGGGTTGCATGGGAATCCTAATATTCCCTTATTCCTTACTCAGACTTATGACAATCATAAGAAAAGGCGGAACCCATGTTCCCCAGCTCAGTATAATAAGCCGGTTTGTTTAATACATTAATATTATTATCTTGATTAAGACGTGTCATGATTGCTACCAGGAGAGAGATAGAGAAGGAAACGCTTTAGCGTGCGCTCTTTGTAAGATTAGATTGGTTATTATCTTTTCTAATCAGAATAGCTCCTATTGTTTTTATCAAATCTTCCTTCAAACCACAAAAGGTAAGATTATCCAGAATTAATTACATTCTATAAGTTCGCCAATCAATCAGCCAGGCAAGTATTAGTACTCCGAGGGAGTCTCCTCATGCTTTCGCATGGAACTAATTAAACAACCTCGTTTCTGCAAGGGCATAACCCCGTTAACACCTTTCTTAGACACCTACTGAATCAGCTAATTGTAAGTGGAAAACTCTTCCAGGAGTAACACTTACTCGCAGTGGGTATCGGGATCCAACTATCTTATATAAGGTATGCAATCTCATTGCAAATTTCAACACTTGAAATTCCCAATATCTGTTTTTACCCCTAGGAACTTAAGACCTTAACTATGGTCAACAAATCATAAGCGCTAACCAAGTTCAACCCGTCATTTCATGATTGAATTAAACCCACTCGCACGACCCTTAACTATGATAAACAAGGTCATACGACTAGCCTAATCCAATCGCATCATATGTGGCAGATAAGCACTAAACAGTTACCGCATACTACGCCTTGACGGAAGCCCAAACGGAGCACGAATACTAAATAGCGCTTATCTGAAATGACGGAGGGCTACGACTGGTTTTGTAGAAAACCTTTAGCATAATGAATTTGATATCATTGTAGAATCTAGTGATTTGAAAAGGAGTGTTTTTGGAGCATTTGCTAGTTTTTCTAAAGTGGACACTCCCGGTGAAGAGATCTCTGCTCTTTCCTCATCGAATGAAGTGCTGGCTATTCATCAAGGAATACCACTATGCAAAGCAAGAACTAGTGAAGCTATCAAAACAAAACCGAGTGGGTTGTAGCATTTGCTAGTTTTTCTAACAGGTCACTCCCAGTGAAGGGATCTCGGCTCTTTCCTTATCGAATGAGGTGCTGGATATTCATCAAGGAATATCACTATGCAAAGCAAGAACTAGAGTTACCTTTTTAAAAATTTTGATTCTACAATATCTTTAGGGTTTTTTTCTTTCTATTAATCTCATTAATGAAGTCCCATCATTTATGTTTCCTTAAACATCACAGAAAAGAAACAAAAATAGAACGTACGCTTATGCCATCCGCATTTGCCACAGAGCCCCATCATGCACCGTTAGGTTACTTAACTAATGGCAGAGCGGGGGCTGGACTAGCGCGGGTGTAAAACATAAGAAACGTTTATTATATATATCATATGTATAACATTCGTCTCACATAGTTATATGATCACATCACAGGACTCAAGAAGTAGAAGTCAACATATGAAATATTGGATATACTAGGAGGTCCGTGTTTTAAATTCAGCCAGTAATGGAAAACACAGATTCCACGGTCGTGATGAATAGCCAAACCCACATCCCTAGACCCTAATGAGAGCGGCAAACAACCCTGCCAATTCTAGAGTTAGGAGACCCGGTCTCGACTCCTCGAGATGGTCTTCCACTGGACTCCAGAACCCGGTTACTTGTGTTCCCCGCCTTGGGTGTATCCTAATGTGGAAAAGTAAATAATATACATAAATGGTGATATCATCCTCAACCCGGAAATGTCCCAATAAAAGAATATTACATATACTTTTAAATGAATGAAAATTAAAAAAACTCTCATCTCACGTAAAAAAAAAACCCGGTTATTCAATCACGACGATCCAATATAACATATTACAACAGCACATAACATCACATGTCATCAACATAAGTAAATATGTGTATCCCGAATTCCATTGACATATAGCAACGAGATCGGAGATACACCACATATTATACTTACGGTCGCAGAAAAGAAATGAAAAACTACAATAATTAGAATTCGCAAATTCCTTAGATATCATAAACCCGGAATATCTCATATTCCGAATTTCATGCCTAACCCTATAAACCTTGCATTTTAGTCTCAAACTGAAAACTCTTTTCAATAAGCAGTCAGATAATTCAACAAGATTCCCGACTGTCGTGTTCGCATACTATACGCGATTGCGACAAAGTTTTGATCCGAATCGAAACTCCATGGAAATCGATCAACCGAGACTAAAACACTAGATTTAAAAAATACTAATTAGTTTTCATAAAACTAATTATTGTGGATTCTAAATATTGTATCATATACCATCATAATCTTGAAGACGGTAAACATTTCGATCGATTTATCAAACACCCACAAATCCCAGAGATCTCAACAACTTGAGCATCACTAAAAAACCATCCAGAATATGCCAAATATCATAATGGAGCAGCACAAGAAGCAAGATCCCACAATCTCCCAAACATGCGGCGGAAGGAATTGAGGCCTCGTACTTCTTGTGCCTCCATAAAATACCCTGCATGATTTTCTGCATATTTTTAATTTGAAAAAATTCAACTTTTGAAAAAATGGACAGAAACTGTGAAAAATGTGGGTTTCGAAGTTCGATCGAACACTTTAACGTCGTATAGACATGCCTTAATATTCTAGCTTGGCTCTGATACCATGAAAGTGTACCCTAGCACCACCACAAGGTTAAAACCGCCATCAAGCATGCAATTTTCAAATTTTCATGGTGCTAACCTACACTATCCAAAGATCTAACTAGATTATTAGGGTTTAGCATATGATAAAAGAAGAACTACTCTAAGTGAAGAATGCTACAACCTTTGTTGACCAAGTCCTTCTCTTCTATAGCTCCAGATAGTAGTCCCTGCGACTCCTCTAAGCTCCACTTGAAGAAAGATCGAGCTTTGATTTACGACCTTTGTGTCGAAGATGATCAACCCGAAATTCCTCTAGGTCAAGCAGCCTCTTCACTAATCTAGTATTAATGAAGGAAACACCCTAAACTCAAGTGCTAATCAAGTGTAGGATGGTGAAGTAAGGGTTCTAACCTCACTTAGGATTTATCCAAAACCCAATGGTTCACATCACATGTGAGGGTTAGGGCTTGGAGGAGGAGGACGTAGAAGATGAAGAGAGCTTGACACGTCCCGCTTTCCAGTATACGGGCAGAGGACACGATGAGGCCGCTACGTATTTATTCAGAAGTAAACACGCTAAGCGTATCTAAGCAATATAAAATAAAATGTACATAAGAGACAAGATGTAAATAAATAGTAACTTTATTTATTACATATTCTTTTTACAATACAACTGAAATGAAAATACATGGAATGAAAGCAATGCCTAAACAATGACATAACAGAAATGAAAATGAAATGTAATGTACAAGTGAATCTAAAACTCTGTGTCTTCAGTAAACTGATCCAAATCTTTGCTGCTGGGTTCAATCTCCAGTGAGTCCGAAACACCTGACGACATTCCAAAGAAGAAGAAAGAGAATGTCGTCAGCGAACAAGTCGCCCGGTAAGTCCCGTAGATAGATAAGAATAGAATAGACAGAATAGAGTATAGCTGTTTAATGTTGTTATTTAATGTTAACGCTATTGTTTGTAGTTTGGTAAAGAAAATTCCAGTGTATACGAGAGGAGTCTCACTGTCCCGGAGACTAAGATATACGGAGTACAAGGAACCGTTCAGCTACGTTACAACGGCAATGGAGATTCAGGTTAAGTGTCTTATGGTTGCAGTCTCGTACCATTTCTAACACCTTCCGTACCAATCTAACCCTTTTAAACCCCGCAATGTCTTTATTGTATTGTATCGTCTTGTTATATATATAGATGGATGACTTACCGAAACCATGATATCAGTAATAGAACGGATATAATGGATGAATATGTAGATGGAATATATCCATGGTTCGGTTGAATCAATGTAGATTGATATAGATTGAAAAGACGGATTCATAGATTCATGTTAGATTGTAGTTTGTACTTGAATCGCATTCAAGTCAGATTGATTAGATTGAGACACGGTCTGACTCAGACCATTAGAAAAGAAATTGAAGTCTTGATTTATGTTTTGGTGCTATCGGTAACTGCTGCATATGGACGGCAGCATTTGTCTCTTTTTCAAAGACAATTACCGTGTTGATAACACCATTTGTTAGATTTTCTACCTTAAATAGACAAGTACCCATATCTCCGACTCTCTGAGGCTCAAGAGACTGGTCCCGCTTAAACCTATGTGTACTAGGGTCCTTATTGTAATTTAGTATAACTTGAGGAGGGTTTTGTAAAAATAGTTTTGGTATAATTTCAAAATAATCTCAAGCATTCAATTATCGTCTTTAGGGTTGTCATTGATGTATATTTTATAAATGTGATATTTCTAGTGAATAAAACCTAATTTCATAATATATGGTATTTATTTGTAATAAGAATATTGTTTTGAATTATTATTGTAGTTTCATTTAATATTTGACTTCTTTTTTTGAGTTTTGGAAATATGGAATATTATATATATTTAAAATAATTATTTTGGTAATAATTATATATACATATTTAATGAAAATAATTTTATTTATTTTCTTATAAAAATCTCATTTTCTAAAGAAAATATATAAAAAGTCCATCGAGAACGAATGCTCCTTGCGGAGGTCTGCACTCTCTCTACTAAGCCCAAGAATGTGTGATAATCCGCACCATCCCGAATGGGGTTCCCCAAATGGGTTGTAGAGGCACAATTGCATGGAAAGTTAAATAAACTTTTTAAAGAAAACGGCTTTATAAGTTAAAGGTATTTATTTACAAAATCGTATTTCCCATATTCTATTGTCCCAAGATTTATCGTGCTATGATAGATTTGTGTGTTGTGATGAGGTAGGTCATTACCTCGTGAACTATCTAAAGGTGTAACAAGAAATAAGCTTATAATGTCGAAATGAATAGTTTGTGGTATTTTTATATAAAAAAATGCGATAAATGTCACAAAAATAATTATTTAGAGGTGAAACTTGATTTAATGGTTTTGTTATTGTTTGTTAAGCAATATATGAGAATATGAAGTTATCTTGATTAAGAAAAATATAGTTTTTAAATAAAACCGAATCGGAAGTCGGATTAACTCCGCTTCCGTCGGGTTTTAGAATTGAAACATTTTAAGATATCAAGAGAGAGGGGAAGAAGGGACTTACTGGCTTTGATGAAAGGGGGAGGTAGGAGGAGGTCTAGGATTCATCGGTGCGTCGTTTCATTGCCGAAAACTCCTCGTATCGTCACCGGAACTTCGTCGGAGTTTTGTCCTTCGTTAACTCCACTTGCACACTATAGAAACTTGGAAATTTTTTGAGAGTTTTGGCAGGGAATTGTGAGTGAGGAGGAGTGAAATGAGGGTGGTATTTATACAGAAAAATTAGGGTTTAGGGTGTTTAAAGAATGCATTGAAATATACATTAAAATTGGATTAATTTGGCATTTTATTGCTCTCTGGAAATAATCAGAGTAAACAAGCAATGTGGGGTTCGTGGGGTAGCTGAAAGGTTGTAGGGGTCGAAGTTGATCCCCGGGAGATCGAGATCGGGAGAGTTGGCACGAAGAACAACACGGCGGATCCACTCACAAAGGCCCTTCCCTAGACGCAATTTGAGAGACTTTTTAGGATGTTGGGTATGCGATACTACAACAATTGACCTTAGTGCAAGTGGGAGATTGTTAGTCATATGTATGCCCTAGATGCCATTATTGTACATGATTGTATATTATAGTGGATGCTTGGAAATATATATAGAGGACTTTTTTGCTCGACATGATAGTATGCTATCTGGTTGCACTTTATCTTAACATGTACACTTGTATTATTATTATACTGTCTCTCTCATATATGTTGATAAAGCCCTTAGGATATGTACTTGAATACTAGGACTATAATGCAAATCATACTAGTGGGGCCAAGGTGGTCCACAAGTACATCCTTTAATAGTTTCTAGTCGAGGGAGTATCGAGACAGGGCATCAATATGCCAGTGTAAACTAGTGTGTACATTTCTTGACCTTGTATCGGACGATGGTTGATCTCATAACCATTGGTGTTTGACATAAGAGATTGTATATAGGTGCTCATTAAAGAATGGATACACCAAACAGGACTCGCCGAGAACTCCTAGATGGTACTATACCTATCATCAGATAGCAGTTTTCTGGTGACACCGGTACAGGTTAGTCTATAGACCCAAGATCGTCATAGAGTCTTGTGTGGTTCCCACTGTGCTTTGATTTCCTCCCTACCACGGCTCAAAGGAGTCGTGCAAACAGGTGGATTTTGGGTACAGTCCCGAGTCACATTGAGGCAATAAGCGATAGGAGGGATTTCGTCTCTCCCGATATTGGGAGTTGATGTTGCGCTATGCTCGATTGGCTACAACAGGAAGTCCCTGGCCAGGGATGCTGATGAGATTTACTGGTAAGTGTTATCAGTAGTTTCTCGAACCGTTATAGGCCAAACATCGGTATGACTTATTAAGTTACTGGGGCCTAACGTTTCCACCCCCAGACTCGATATGCGACATATCAGACGAAGAGACTGGAATGTACGGTAGTGTTACTTATAGGCTTCATGGGAGTTTGGACAAGAATGCTTGTTGATCTTCTATTCGCTCAATACCGAGGTAGCCGTTATGTCCAGCTAGTACCGCTGACGGCTTATGGGTAATTGATGTGATCATTACCTACTGCTGGCGTATTGACGAGTCTTTAGAGTCCCGCACAGAGGTTTCCTACCTCAAGCGAAACGAAATAGGGCACATATGTGATATGTATGGGACCTTGATTAAATACGTGTATGTGATACCATATTCTAATCTCGCGACATATTATATCGGTCGGTTATATGTGATATAACAGGATTATTGAATCAAGTGTTGATTCGATAAATTGATATACATATAAATGATATTAGTCGGTTATATATGATATAGACGGATTATTAAATCAAGTGTTGATTTAATAATTATATATATATATATATATATTTGATATATTAATATATATTAACTAATATTAGCTCACTAAAGAATTTCTTCTCTTGTATATATATGTTGATATATATACAATTATGTGATATGTGTGTCTGTGTGTGTATTATATATACTATTGTGTTATGGTGGATGATACATAGAACATGGGTGTATGAGACTCACACAAAACTAAAGATAATTAGGGTAATTATTTAGAGTAAAATCAATATGATCTGGAAATTAGCATGGCTTAGATACTTGTGGAAGCATGTAGAAGCCTTGACTAATTCCACTAATTTTGTTTTACTCTAGGTATTTTTTTAACCCCAACCATTATATTTAGCCATGGTTAACTCTCTACGAATATCTATGAAATATTTTTTCACCCTTAGTTCTACATGAGTTCAAGTTCTTCACTAGTTCTTCTTCTTCCTCTTCTTGATGTTCTTGGAGTGAAAAAGAGAAAGAGAAATATAATTCCAAAGTGAGGAAAATTCCTACTTCATCAATCTATACCAAACTAGCCCTTTAGTATAGATTGTTTCCTTCACTAATTCCTTAGTTAGTGAAGAGATAGCTTGAGTTAGAGATACTTAAAGGTGGACCATCTTTGGCCTCGAAGATCCTTAAGCAAGCTCATTCCTTTCGCCAAGTGGAGCCTACGAAGAGTTCTAAGGACTACTACTTGGAGCATTAGAAGTGAAGGACCGGTCTACAAAAGTTGTATTCTCTATTCACTTAGTGTAAAGTTTTTTTACATGCATAGAAACCATAAATCTCTAGTTCAATTCTAGGATAGCATGCATTAGCACACTAGATTTTTTAAAATTTTATACTTGATGGTTCTTAAAACCTAGTAGTGGTGCTAAAGCATACTTTCAGTCCCATTGGCAACACAACTATCCAGCGATGAAGCCATCCCCAAGTCCCACTGACAATCAGATGGGTCACCTGCGGTGAGACAACTTTCGGGAGTTGCATCGTTAAAAAAAAGGGTATTTCCACAAGCAAAATAGGCACGGATGAAAACCCGAAAGGGCACCGTGAGTAAAAACAGCAAGACTACCAGCGAGCTTGTGAAAACCCGGAAGGGCGCAATCTCATTAAAAAAACTATATGTCCATAAGCAAAATGGGTACGGATGAAAACCCGAAAGGGCGCCGTGAATAAAAACAGTAGGACTACCGGCGAGCTTGTAAAAACCCGGAAGGACGCAGTCTCGTAAAAAAACATATATATAAAAATAAAATATATACACTTACAGGATCCTCACGACTCATAAGGAGAATTCCACTTATGAGACCTTCTCGGCTCGTAGGATTCAACAGCCTTAAGCTACAGGGATCTGAACCTGTTCTTAAGCCATTATATCCCCCAAGTTACCCTACAGGCGGTCCAATATTGACCCTTGTATACAATCCACGGGCACAAATAAACATTCCCCCATCAAGTTCCTTCAATGGCGAGAAATGTCCCCATATGATGAACGACACTTGTAAGTCCTCTCGACTCATAAGGAGAAAATACTCTTATAAGATCCTTACGACTTATAAGAGAACACATACTTAGAAATCCCCACGATTCTTAAGGAAAAAATACATCTACGAGATCCTCATGACCCGTAGGAAGAAATAACCTTATGAGACTCTTATGGGTCATAAAGTCAAAAAGTCTTAGTCGATAGGATCCTAACCCCATTTACTAAGCCATCTATGTTCAAATCGACAAAGGAAAATGCTGATTCGCTCTTGGAAACATTCCAGTCATAGCGATGCTGATGCCTAAATATATGTCAAACTCCAAATCCTTTCAAGGCAAATGATGATTCACTCCTGGCAACATTCCAGTCGTAGCGATGCTTATACCTAAACAGGTGTCAAATTCCAAGTCCTTTCAAGGCAAATGATGATTGGCTCCCGAAAATATTCCACTCGTAGCGATGCTGATGCCAAAGTTTGTATCAGATTCCAAGCTCGCAATAAAAATAGCAGCGAGTAGCAAAAAAATGCATATGAAATAGCCGGAATGATGGGGCAACTCACAATAAAAATAAGCGAGCAAAAAATGTGCATATAAAAACAGCCTAAATGTTTGGGTAACTCGCAATAAAAATCCGCGAGTAAAAAATATATAAAATAACCGAAATGATTGGGTACCGCGGATAAAAAAGGCCGAAATGATTGGGCAATCGCGACTTTCGCGAAATGAAAAGCTGAAATGATAGAGCATCACGAGAACAAAAAATATATATAATATATAATTTCCTCTGCCCTGCAAGTAGATCCATATTGGCTCTTGTATACGATCCATGGGCATAGATGAAAGAAAAGGAACCATATTTTCTCACCAGGCTTCGTCAAAGGAAGAGCCAGATCTCGACGGTTCATATACAGTTTAGATATCAACTCGACGTTCCTTCTCGGTGCAGACATAACGTCAACAAACAAAAGTGGAGTGATGGGAAAAAAATCCTAGCTCGAGCTCGACGTGCTCCTCATTTCAGCAGGATGCGGACGCAAAAAATAAATGTGAAGTGACGGCAAATCCTAGCTTTAGATCTTAATGGCAACATCTAAAGCCTAGAGATCACTCCGACGTTCTCCTCATACCGGCAGGGTGCAGACACGACGTCAACAAAGACCCAAGGGTCAAATAGAAATGGAGTCACGGAAAAATCCTAGCTCCAAGTCTTAACGGTTCATATATAACCTAGAGACTATCCCGGCGTTCCTTCTCACTCTAGCAGGCTACAGACACGACGTCAACAAAGACCCAAGGGTCAAAACAAAAATGGAGCAATGGCATATTCCGAGCTCCGGACATCAACTACGATACATACAGCATAGGGGTCCTACAGATGTCTACCCTATTTCAGCAAGAAACGGCATGGCATCGTCAAAACAAAAATAAAGCGACGGCATATTCCCAGCTTCGGGTCTTGACGACAATTCATATAAAGCCTAAAAGACTATCGGAGATCATCCCACACCAGTGCGGAGTGGTTATGACTCATCGGGGCTCCAAACTGAGCCTAATCTCAAGTAAAAAAATGGCATGGCAAATTCCTAACGTTTGCTCTTCCGATGTATAGTATGGATCATACATGGACGATTGTTGGATATAGCCTAAGAAGATTACTTGAAGACTTCTTATTCAGCCCTCGAAATGATCAGAGACACGACAGTCGCAGGGTTACTCGAATAACAGCTTAAGGACTGCATATCGAGGAATATATCAGCCAACGCGACGGTACCACTGACTAAAACCCCAGTACCATAAGCTTAACGGACCTCCATTATAAAGAATGGGGGTTATCTACATACAACATTAGGACAAGTTTTCCTGTAAACCCAAGGGAGGCAAACCAAATAAGCTCCAAAATGAGTACATAAACTAGAAACTCCGAAATGAGTAAATAAACTAGAGACTCCGAAATGAGTGAATAAACTAGAGACTCCGAGACGAGTGAATAAACTACAAACTCCGAAATGAGTAAGTACACTAATGTGCGCTAAATCAAGACATCAAGAAACAGAAAGGCGCAACTCATGGGCCTCGGGGTTCAGAAATACATTTCTTAAGGATTGAGAGTTGAGAAGATGCTTGTATCCGCCCGCTATCTTCTCGGATCAAAATTCTAATAAAAGTCATGTATGCCAGCTTGAAACCGACCAGATGCTATGTATCACTTCAGTTCAATGTTTACCTATGTCTAGATGCATGTATCAGAAACTTCTAAAGATTAAAATACAAAATGTATGTATAGAGGCAGGGTGCCCATATGAATATGCGTCGGGGATGAAACGTTCAGTGGTCAACACTTTTTTTATTATTATTATTTATTACACAGAGAAAAGATTGCCGAATATGGGATCAAAGATATAAGGATTAACAAAACGATATACAAGATTCTCTAATTCCCTCTCTGCTTTCTCCACCATGTCGAAGCGGCGATCATCGCGAGGAGTCACTCCCCACCAGTTAGTGTCGTGCTCATAAGCAAAAGCAGACATGATGGCCCGCTTAGCCCATATCTGGCATAGCAGATGAACCGAACAATCCCTCAGAGGCTGGGTAATCAAACAAGCCTCATGGAAGCACTCGATCTTGTTCTCCGCCGCGTCGAGAATCGCTAGAGTCATCTCCGCTGAATGAGGAGGGATGTCAGCAAGTACAGACGAGAGGATCGTTCTAAGCCAAATGGAGCCAGCAGGAAGAAGAGAGCCTCTATGAGCCAGAAGCTCGTACATCACCGTGTCATACCGATCATTAGTGAGAATGGGAACCGCTAAACATGCAGCAAAACAAGGGACAATTCCCTCGATAAGTACCTTCTACGGTTGCCGATGAGCATGCGGACGGTTGCAAACCATAACTCTTGGTTTGTTAAAAGGTGATTCTCTCCTTGTGAAAGAAGAGGGAAGCAGAGCTTCAGATTATAAAAGGAAGTATTCAAGTCTAGGCATAGAAAATGTTGTGCATAGTGGAGCTATTTCCAAGGCCTGAAAAAAAGGCATAGGAAAATAAAGGGTTTACTCATGGGAATCAGAGTAAGGAGGTGAAACGACTCCATCAGCAGTGCCTCACGTGCATGACACATGAGCACCCGCATTAAATCTTTTTGGGATTAGAGGGGCGCCTCACGTGCATAATGTGTGAGCGCCGACGCTAGTTCAGGATTAAAATCCTCAGCAACGCCTCACGTGCATGACACATGAGCGCCAGCAACAGTTTTTATATATGTATAACGACACTTCATGTAAGACACATATGAGCATTGGCATAAAGAGAAAAGTGAATTTTGTCATTCATACTTCGAAGAAATTTATATATGATAAAAAAAAGTGTTTACAATGGCAAAACACTAAATTCCAGACACAGATTCAGAAACTTGGAAGCTAGTCTGAGTAAAGTGCTTTCGGCCTTTTTGCCCATTTTCTTATGCATTTTCTCACGAATGCAAGCATCGGGATCCCCACTAATATCTTCCATCCTCTGGTAGGCAGATATTATCGCCTTCTGTTGGAAGACGCGATGCAAAATATCGACAAGATCATCTCTTCGCTTCTTTGAGATCAGGTTCATCAGATATACTGAATGCACCTTGTCTTCAGCATCATCAAGCGCCTCGAATGGCATAACCTCGTCAAGCCCAGGAATTGCTTTCCAAATCGACCCCACGATAATCTTCAAAAGAGCAGAACGGCGGGGGAGCAATCGACTGTTGTAATCATCGAAGCGATACATCACCTCAACGCATTGAGCGTCAGTAAACTCTTGGCCCTGACATCGGCCTTGAACGCGAATGTCTTCATATGAGATGATCTCTTCAAGATCATACAGATGAGAAGCCATAGTATCTGAAAAGAAAAACCAGTAAAGGGTTAGCAATCAAAATACCAAAATCATTATAATGGACCTCACAAATTCAAAGTAACGCCCCCATCAATGATGAGGAAGATATTCATTGTAAGAATCCAAATGGATTCTCATTTAATGAAAAATCTCATTGAAGTATGGAGTTAAACTCCCTTGAAAAATGTGTTCTACAACAGATTTCCAATCTACAAAAAAAGAACCCTAAAAAGAAAATAAGAAAAGGAATAAAAATTCCCAAAAGAACTTCTTAAAAATAAATTTTCTCAGAGCTAAGCTCTGTAGAACAACCCGGAATTAAATTCCTCTGATAATAGGATAAAATCTCAGAAATCCGCTCAGGAAATGGAATTAAATTCCAAATATCCTTCAAAAATCAGAGTCAATAATAGGGTAAAACCCTAAGATCTCCGAGACCCGTGGTCTACCTAAACAATGTTTTTAGATCTCTAAGAGATCGTTCCAAGAGAAGAGCAAATCTCTAATGGGTTAAAAATCCAAGACAGAAAGAGCCTCTTTAAGAGAAAAATGGTCATAATCCTTACCAATTTTCTTAAACGGAGTTTAAACTCTAAGGGTTTCTTTGGACAGAGATCTAAGGTTTGAAAAGAGAATTAAATTCTCAAGAAAGAAGAAGGAAGATAATGAAACGGCAGCCATCCTAAGGGCCAAGGCCTTATTTATAAGACATGAAAAGACGGTTCAACTCCCTAGGAGATCGAACGGTAGCAAAGGTGACACCGTTGCACCCACGCGTAAGCAACGTGAGAGCAACGGTGGGGGGAATTTGTTTCCCCAATATTAAACCTAATAAAAGAGCAAATCTCTGTTTGAATTAAATGAGGCAGCGCCTCACGTGCTTTCCACGAGAGCACCAACGTCAGGATTAAATCCTATGGTGGGGCTGCACGTGCTCCTCACGCGGGCGCCAATGTGCAAAGCACCAAAAAATCTATTAAATAAGAGTTAAACTCTTAAATGGTGCCGCACGTGTTCCTCACGCGAGCGCCAATGTGCAAAACTGTCACGACCCGAAATGGCACGCGACTGGCATTTGAATCATGTGAAGTCTATAGGACCTCACCTAATTTAAGTAAACCAAAAGCCCAGAAATCTAAACCATTTAAAAGAAAGAGTGAAGGAAAACTTGTTTTAAAGAAGGTTATTTTCACAAACTAAAGTCATAGTAATCACTTTAAAAGCATCAAGTATTTACAAAAATTTCGGCAGAGTTTTCCTTGTAAAAACTGGCCCCAAACGGGTACAAAACAAGAATAATCATAACTATAATAACAAGGCATCCCCAAGCGGGAGCTAGCTCTTTGCCAATTGGCGGAAACAACCAGGCAAGCAATATAATATACAACGCCGAAAGGCGAGGATCAAAACTCAGAAAGAAAACCGACATCCTCAAGAAAACCAGAGAAGAACTATAATAATAATAGCAAGCAACACTAAGGTCGAAAGAATATACAACTGGTCTTCTAATTCTATCAAATAATACAAGTTTGGTTGATGGGGTTTAGTAGATACAATTGAAATAAATACAAGTACAACGGTGGTCACGATATAATTGAACCCACTACCCAAGCAACCACCCAGAATGTAGTAGTGTGCCAGCAAAGCTGCTAAGGAATCCTGTACGGCAAAACCTGCAAGAAACTGTGGCACAACGGGGGTGAGTTGCTAACTCGTGAGTAGAAAATATCACCGAGAAGAAATCGCATGTATGACTCTCTCCTAGGTCATACAATAATATCCTCATAAAATATAACCTGAAATATCTAATAATGGAAAATGTAATCATCTAAACATGAGTATAATACCAAGTGCTCGTGTCAGTGTCTCAGGTAGCAACATGTCACATATATGATGTACGAATGTATTCAGAATGAAAGTAAAATACATCTTGTACGAGAAAACTGTTTTCTTATCTCAGTGAGATTTTTGTATAAAATCCGAAGTATCATCAATGAAATCAATAGAGAATCCGTGTCAAGTATCGATACAAAATATATATCCCATTATCTCAATGTCTTAATATCTCAATATCTCAATATCTCAATAACTCAATATCTTAATATCTCGGGCTCCGGCAATTCGGACTGGACCATATCATCAAATCTCAGGACTACGTCAGTATCCTCCAGATATCCACCACGTCACAAATAACCGGTCAGTAGTGATCCTCTACCGGACTCAACGCCATCATCTGCGACCATCTTGCCCTGGGATACCGCACCGGATCGGGTCCACCATGCACCCGCAGATGGTTCATCTTCCTCCTCGAATCAGGTGTATGATACCGCTTAAGAACCGAGAAAACTCATGGTGGACACCTCTCACATCATATCACGAGAAAACCGCAAATTTTTATCTTTAAAAATGATAATGAGTTTATAAAATCCTTTTGGTTTCTCCAAATCCAGAAATCTCATGGAAAATCCGAAATCCCAAACTCGAGAGTAAATAAACAGTGAATTACCGGCATAAAGCCTCATAATATTTCATGATAAATGAATATATATACATGCATGGATATCTAAGTAAAGAATACAATATCTAAACTAGCACGGTAATGATATATCGGAACTATCGGCTAGCAAGTTATATCAACGAAGTGATATTCTCTAAAGTGTACGTGACATGGCAATTACCGATGATGATGTGTGTGAGCCGGCAAGCAAGTGATTGTGGATATACGCATCATCGGTAATGGTGTTGGTGTCCTAACAAACGAGTTCATAATAGTTAAGGAAACACATGTATAAACATGCAATGCAATGAGAACATGAATATAATGGAGAATGAATAGTACACGTAACATTTAAGAATATACATTTCTATATACGAATCATACAGTTTTTGTTGTTTGAAATCGTACGAATCGTGATTTTAGAAAATTAGAGGCTACGGGGTCTTTAAGAAAAGACACATCCTTTGAAAAATCCATAGTATCCCTCGGCCTATCTTTAAAATGCTCATGATTCGTTAGTTTTGAAAATAAGTATGACTCAAGCCCAGTCTAACATCTACCTAATAAACTACAGGACTAAACTAAGAGACTAATCGAAAGGGTAAGGAAATCCACCTAAAGTCCGAGTCGATATATCTAGTAGTCGGCGATCCCGCCTCAATAGCGTCACGTACGGTAAAATATATAATACGACATCCTCGAGTCAAGAATGCGGATTAGTCATCATATTTATATCTCGTACGGTAAAATCCATCGTACGGCATCCCAAAATCGGGGTACGGGTCAAATATCATATATACCTCATTATTCATATGGTATCATTATCATAATATCCAGAATCAGGGGTACCGTTCTAAAGTCTAGTACATTCCAATGCCATCAAACATATATCCGCGTGTGAATAAAAACACATCGCCCATCGATCCACTATAATATCATGTCGTATATCATAACACGACCCAAATCACATAACCGATCTCACGGCATCATGCCCGATCATATCGACTCATCTCCAAGTATCATATAATATCCTCATCATCCGCGTGTGTATATATATATATATATACACACACACACACACACACCAACACATCCACATATATATATATATACATATAAACATATACACCTAAACATATCACGTGTGTGTGTGTGTGAACCTTTAGTCTAGGGTTTCGCGACTAAGAAACTATACTAAAAGCACTATCTTCCAATTACGCTAAAACTAACCCATAATCTCCTAAAGCCTTTCTTGCTAATTATTCATGTCTCACAAAACACATATTTATATATATATAACATATTTGCATGCTACACTACGAAACTGCGGGGGTGCTATACGCCATCCACCCGACTTCCCCCGTAAATATACATCTACTCACCTTGATCCTTACTTGCCGAAGTCGATGTCGCCATGCTCTTCTTTGTTATCCGAAGTCCACGTGAAGGTGCCTACATATATAAACACATAGTATCGTAAACAGAAATCGCGCACAAAAACCAAAACGGCACATGAATCACACAAAGGTTAAAACCTATGGTCTACATTTGCAAAAGAACCAAACAACACCCGATATCGATGTACAAACGTCAAGTGATCGATACAAAACACAAATATCAAAACTTCAAGTCATGGAAAGTTACAAAACAAACAGCAACTCAAGAAAAATGGTTCCAGATTTAGTCTCAGGTAAAATTAGGCTAACTGGCAATTACAGAGGCCAGATTATGACGTAACTGAGCTATACACCAAAATCCAACTCCATATGCAACCATTGACCCGGCGAGATACACCCAAAATCCAGCCTGCTCGGCCATAGCAGGGAGTTGTAGTCTCGTCGTCTTTGGGTGGTCTCCTAGTGTCTTCAATAGGTTAATAGAGTTGCTAGTTTTTCCAGTAATGGTCTCAGGTCACTCCAGATTCCCTATAGGCATCACAAGCCACAAAAACCGACACGGAAAGTTTAAATTTCAAGTTTCAGGGTCTCGGCTCTGTTTGATCTAGGTTTTTAACATTATGGGGGGTTTTAAATCACCAATTAAACTCACTTGCACCATCACAACTCAAGAATTCCCTAAACTTCATCCTGGAATTTTCCAAGATCACTAAACCTCACTTAAACAATTCTAAACTAAAATAGAGGCTAAAGGAACTCAATTACTACACTAATGGTGAAAGAATTACCTCATTTGGCAACTCAAGAAAATTCTTGAGTTGCTCTAAGTGCCCAAAATCCTAACTTGTTTAGTCCACCATGCTTATAGTGAGCTTGTGCACAATTTTTGTGAAGGGATTTAAGGTTTTTGATGTGGATTTGGGGGTGTAGTGAGGTGGTAGAGGAGGTGGAGGGAGAAGGCAGCCATTGAAGGAGAAGAGGAAGAAGAATGATGAAGATGAAGTGAAATGAGCCATAGTCAAAAGACCCCTCACCCCCTCTCTCTCTCCCCCCCCTAAGCCCATACCTCATGCCATGCAACTTCAAAATATCTCTTATTTTTAAAATCCCTTTTTCTTTTATCCTTTTCTTCACATTTCCATTTTAAAAACAAAAGCCATTCTTGAAGAGAGAAAAAGTCATGGTAGAGTAAATGTAACAAGTGTTTTTACAATATGACATGATGCATGTCATATGCATAACTAAGCTTAATGCATAATTAGTATATATTAATCAAGTTTAGACATAAACTTGTATAAAATTTATAAAATGTCTAGATCATATAATATTCTTCAAAATTAACATTCAATTTAATTTTCCAATATTTTCCAACCTATCGGTATATAATTATACCACATCATTAAAGCTAATCTCCATACCTTAAAATATTCATAATATTTATTACTTAAATTGTTTAGCTTCCCAAAAATAATATTTTATTTTTTTCTGAAATGTTACAAAAGCACAGGAATACTCATCTTTAGAATTAAAGTCTTAAAAGGCGCCCACGTATACAACACGTAAGCACCGGCGCCCAAATAGAATTAAATTCTACTCTCTGTTAAACAGAGCCGTCGGATCAAAGGTCCAACGGGGATGATAAATCATCAAAAACAAAATTAAATTCTATTGGGAGAAAACATTGCCCAAATCTTTCTAAAATAAGAAAGATACTCTCGATTGGATGAAAGGTTCAATGGTAGAATAAAATTCTATTTTTGGAATATATATTCTCTCAATCTTTCTGAACAAGAAAGATTGCTCTCTTTAAAATAGGGAACTCTTAGATTAAAAATCCAATGGTGATTAAAAATCCAATGGTGATTAAAAAATCACCATCTTACAGAATAAACTATTTATAGGGAAAATATTTCCCCAATCTCATTAAAAACCAAAAATCATATTCTATAAAAACAGAAGTTCTTGGATCAAAATCCAATGGTGGATAAAATTCCCCAGATTGATTTTGAGACCAATTAAATCAATTGGAATCATTCAATGAGAGATTTTCTCAAATCTAATCAACAATTTGTCTTACCTATATAAAAGACCTGAGAGTTCAAGTCTCAAAAAAAAAGGGAGCGATAGAAAGACGCACAGAGAGGGAGAGACATACAGAGACCACAGAAAGCTTCAAAAACAACGGAGAATTCAATTCTCGAGAAAGAAGAAGACTTTCCTCCTCCTAAAAAACCTTAGGTAAAGAAAAAAAGGAAGAGATCAAAAACATCTCATTTACCTAACATATCTAAGGGTGTAACCCTTCTTAAAGAACATAGTTCTTTCTCTGGATCTGAGATCCACTAGAAAAGTCTCCCACAAGTTGAGAATTTAATTCTCATCGGGAAGATTTTGATCTTGAGAATCAAAAATTCAGGGAAGAACAAGATTGGACATGAAGAACATGGAGTCCATAATACTCCAAGAACTTAGTTCTTTTAAATCGAGAACTTAGTACTTTAAAAACTCAACCTAATATTCTCAAATATAATGATTTTAGCGAGCGTTAATGGTCAAAGCACCATTGATAGAAGTTTAATCTCTCTGAAAATATTAACAGAGATTTAATCTCTAAAAAGGAAAAAGACTAGTGCCTCACATGCTTCCCACGTGGGCGCCCCTTTTACCAGCGCCCAGCACCTCACGTGAAAGACACACCGGCGCCTAAAACATAAGGCCAGCCCGTACGTTCTCATCATGTAGGCACTGAACAAAAATGCATAGCACTACTCAAACAGTCAAAAGGTCTGAGTGCTCAGCGCTCATTGGGCGGCGCCCATGACTGAATGCTTCACATGTCATATATGCAAGCGTCAGAGGTCAAATAATTGCTTAGCACTTCGGCATGAAAGGAAGGGGGGTTGAACAAATAGAGCCCAAATAATTACCTAGCACTTTTAAAATAAAATAAAAGACTAAGCAGACCAAGCTCCCAAATTGGCTAGGTCTCTGAAGTCTTTCCTGCAGCCGAGCCCAAATGCTCTATTATTGGGTCTGAAATAAAAATGATCCTCAAAATCTTACTAAGTTGATCTTAGTCTCAAATTGGACTAACGTATCCTTAGTCAAAAACAAACTGAGCCCCAAATGCTCATATATATTTAAGTTAGTCTTAATTTCAAACTTGATTAACGGTCCTTAAATAAAACCAAGCCCAAATCTAAAAATATACGGATTTGGACTAATCAGCGCCCTATGGGCAACGACATAAACTAGTCTCTGTATATAATCCACGGGCAGCCAAAACCAAAAAAAAACATACACAAGACACGAAGTGAACTGCCGGAGCAGGAGAAAGTGGTTATCACAATACGGTAACGTAATTAACTGCAGGGGCTTGCGCCTACTGTTAGTGATATATGCCCTAGAGGCCATTATTGTATCATACAGTATTGTATATTACTTAATGGGAGCTTGGGATATACACGGATAAAGTAACAGTCTTGCTAGAAATGGTAGTATGCTACCTGGTTTGTTTCTACCTCAATTTGTGCATTTATTTCTTTTAGCATATCGCTTATACATATTGGTAGAGCCCTTAGGATCTTTCCTTGATTACCAGCGTTGTAATGGCAGTCACACTAGTGGGGAATGGGTAGTCTATAAGCACAACCTATACAGGTCCCTAATCGTAGGATTATCGAGACAGGGTATCGATACTCCACAGTAAACTAGTGTATACGCTTCTCATCCCAGCAGGGGAGATGGTCTATCCCACAACCATCAGTACGTCGTAACGGAGATAGTATGTAGGTGCTCATTAAGTTATAAGTACATTGGACAGGACTTGTCGGGAACTGTTGGTGGGTATTATACCTATCGTCGGGTAGCAGTTCCCAGGTGACATGAGTACAGCTTAGTCCGTCGACTTGATATTGTCACTTCGTCTCGAGTGTGTTCCCACTGTACTTTGATTACTACTCTACCATGGCTCAAAGGAGTCGTACATACAGGTAGTAGTTGGGTGCAGTCCTGAAGCACTTGGAGGACATAGCGGTTAAATAGGATTCGTCTCTCCCGGTATTAGGGGTTGATATCGCGCTGTGTTCGGAAGGCCATGACACAAAGTCCTTGGCCAAAACAAGCGAGATTTCCTGGTAGGTATTCCAGTAGTTTCTCAGGGTGTATTGGGATACTCTCCCACACAACTTACTGTGCTATTAGCGGTCTAACGATTGCCATCCCCTTAGGCCCGATATGCGATACTCTTAGACGAACAAACCGGACTGTATAAAGATTGTCACATTCAGCTTAGTAGGAATTCGGATGGGTTTTTCTCATCGAACTTCTTATCGACATCTACCTGGGGACCGTTACGTGCAGCCAGTAATGCTTGCAGCCTGTGGTTAAACTCACTGCCAGTATAGTGTCGAGTCTTTAGAGTCCCACATAGAGAGTTTCCCTGCACCGGGCAAAAGGTGTAGAGGTCGTATGGTTTTACGGCAGGGCTTCAATCATGTACGTGCACTTATGCGTGTATGATGTTCGAGCAGATAATACTAGTGGGATTTGGTTTAAGCCGGATCCTAGTATTATATTGATGGATCAGTTTCGTCTCTTTATATTCATGTTTCTCGGAACACGAATGCGGGTATGTATATACGGATGAGAGGGGCATAGAAGGAGACACTTCATTAGGGTTTTGACCATTGACTTGATTAAAACAATTATAAGGTGGAGGAAAGTATTTTTTATTTTTGTAAATGATAATTGAGGCATGGCTACTTGTTTTGACTACTTGACTTTGTTTGACCATTTGACTTGGCTTGACCACTTGACTTGGTTTGACTTTTTGACTTAGATTTTTTTGTGAGATATTTTGTGAACTAGATATTTTGATGAGATATTTTTCATGAGATGCTTGTGGTCATGTCAAGTTATCCATCTCATTTTCATTTATCATTATCATTATCAAAAATCTTTTTTCTTTCCTCAAGCTAGCTCTCTTCTTCTTCCTCACATCAAAAACCCTAAAAGCTCTCATGTGTTGAGAATCCTAGGGTTTCAAAAGATAAATAAATTCATTTTCATACTCTACATCATCTAGGCCATCATGTTTAGCAAGCTTGTTGCCCTAATTACCTCAGTTTTGAGGTGGAGCTCGGACTATAGACTCTCGGGTGGATCGTCTTTGACTCGAGGAAGCCGTCGAAGAAGCTACGATCCGGATCAATCCTTGGAGCCTATGATGACGAGGAGGACAGAGATGAAGACCAGAAGGACATGTATCGTGAGGTATAACTTCGTATCTGAGTAGTTAAATCTCAAGTAGTTTGCTAGCTAGGGTTTATGGACGATTGTTGGTTCTAGTCGGTGTTGCGAAGCTCGTAAAAATCATTTTTTGCAAATTCCGCCTCCCCGCAAACACATGGGGTGTGCGACATCAACTTACAATGGTATCAGAGCCACTCATAAATCTTAGATAGCTTGTAGCGACGTTAGAAATCCGCCATTTTTATCGCGCAAAAACTGCCGAAAAAACAGTTTTCAAAAATGAAGTTTTGAGTTGTTTGCACACCCCGCGGGCTCATGGTTTGAACCGAGAAGCCGCGGGGTGGAACGTACCCACCCTAGGGACCCCTCGGAGGGACTGAATGGCTGGGCCCACTCCCCAAGACCACCACAAAGTGTTCTTGGTGGTGGGGACCCGAAACTGCCCCACCATAGGCAGTTTCGGGTCTGCTTCACCCCCTGGCCACCTCATGGTGGACTCGAAGGTAGGGTATCCCCTCTAAACCTCCCGACTCAAAGTTAATTTCGTGCTCTAACTCTCCGTGAAGGTTCAGGCGGGTTTCGAGTTCGTTTCGACTCCCGGATTGGCTCAAAATTATCAGTTTTGGAACTTTAGCTCACTGGATTTTCATGTCTTGGAAAATTGTTTAAGTTTGCTAATTACGTGCGGATTTCTAATGTCATAGTTACTTCACAAGTTTTGTGATGTATATATGTGTTTGTAAATGTCGACTAATTGCTATACGTCGATTAGTCGGGGTTACACATATCTGTGATGTTGATATGATGGTTTGTGTATATGAACATGTTGGATCGTCGTGGATGAATAGCCAGGGATGTGAGATGAGGATTTTCATTCTTTCATTCGATGTAAATTTGTAAAGTGGTGTAACATTATTTTTTCGGGGCACATCCGGATTGAGGTTGTAACCACCATTGTATTATTTCTTTTACTGTTTCTGCTTCTACGATAGACCCAAGGTGGGGTGCATAAACTACCAGGTATTTTGAAGTGCCGAGTGGCCTACTCACTTTGTTGAGAGGAGTTGCTTCACTTTGGCTATTTGGCGGGTAGTTTTCCGCCCCCGTTGGGGTATAGGGTAGGGTTTTGGCTATTCATCATGACCGTGGAATCCATCTTTCTTTACAGGCTCAAACGAAACGCGGAATTCCTAATATATCCAATGTGTTCATCTGTGATCTGGAATGCCTATCATTGCGTCTGACGAATGGATATTATTATATATGTATTATATAATAGATGTTGCTTATGTTTTAGATCCGCGCTAGTCCAGCCCCCGCTCTGTCGTTAGTTAAGTAACCTAACGGGTGATGATGGGGCCTCGCGGCAAATACGGATGGTATAAACGTATGTTGTATTTTTGTTGTTTTCTGTAATGGTAGGTTAATTGATAGGACTGCATTACATTAATGCAACGCAAACAAACCAAAACTGAATTGTTGGAACAAATTTCAAAAACCACTCGGTTGTTTTAAAAAAGGAGACTTTTAAATGCGGAGCTTAAACCACTCATTTTAAAAGCTATCAGGTTCCTTCGATTATATCAAGTTCACTACGTTCATGGTTTCGCCAAAACCATTCGTAACCCTCCGTCATTTCATATGAATATTCAATAGTATTCAAACTATGTTTGTCGACCTTAGTCAAGGCATAGTGATTGGTAGCTGCTGGTATTCATATATTGCATAGATAGATGCGTTGGTTTGAGAAAGTCGTACTACTTTGTTGGCCTTAGTCAAGGATATGTACGGATGGGTTCAAATTAACCTGGACAATGACGGGTAGAACTTGATATGTGATTTATGATTTGTTGGCCTTAGTCAAGGTCATAAGAGCATGGGGCAAAAATCCACATCGGGGGTTTCTAAGGAAATTGAAACTTGCTAGTGCTACATACCATTTGGAGTGTGATAATGTTGTTAGGATTCTTTCAGGATTATCACACAATGATATTTGGATCCCGATCCTACTGTGAGCATTCGCTACTCGTCGGGAGATTCTTCACTTAACGATTAATGCTATAAACTAAGTAGGTGTCTAGAACAGTGTTAGCGGGGCTACGCCTCCAAGGAAAAGAAGTTATTTAATTAAGAAACTTTGCGAAAGCGTCGTAAAACCTCTCTCGAAGTACCGATACTGGCCTAGCCGAACGGTTAAGCAAGTATTATACGGTAAGATTAATCATGATTAATTCTTCTTTTATGGTTTGAGAAAGGATTCAAGAAACAGTGGGAGCCATCCTGTTTAGATAAATTAAAAATCAATCTAAACTTGCAAGAGTATCATGTTGAGTGTATTCTTCTCTCTCTCCTAGTTGCAGCAACCAGGTGACCAGATTAGGTTACAGATAGATAATAAAATGACTGAGTTATACTACATTGACTGGCAAAAGTTTGTCCAGATATCCATTACCTATGACAAGCTGGATGACCTCATTACTACTCAAGCCCCTGCCGTCCCAGGTCCAGTTTCCACCGTCACGGATAAGGATATCCGTAAGACAAGGGAAAAGGACAGTGTGAATGCCAAGTGTCTCGTGTTGGCCTCAGTTGATGGTGTATACCAGAGGTAGCACGAGAAGATGGACTTAGTTTCCATCTTCCTTCATAACAATGTTTTATATGGAGAGCAATCTCGTATCGCAAGATATGATACCTCGAAGGAATTGCTTCAAGCGAGATTGGCTATCGGATCATCTGTAGGGGACCACATCCCTACAATGATTAGCTATATTAAAAAAACTCACGAACCTAGAGACCACGTTGGAGAACGAGTCATATGCTGACTTGATTCTACAGTCCTATCTCCTACTTATGCCCAAGGGAAGAAATTTATACTTCCAGTTGAGGGTACCCTAAAGAAAACCAGGGAGATACCTGCTCTTCTTATTAGGGAATCTTCCTCTTCTGGATCTAAGGTGGATGCCAAGGGTGAGAAGAAGAAGACCTCCACAAAGCCGATAGGCGGTGTCGGAAAGGTAGAAGAAAAGAGAAAGGCAAAAGTTTCGGTGGTTAACTGTAGGGAAGGAGGGATGTTCCTATTGTTACGGGAAAGGGCATTGGCAGAAGGAATGCAAGGGTTGGAAAGCCAGAATCCAGGATCCAAAGTATGTTGTGGCTTCAACTTCGGGTGTGTTTGTGGTTGAAAACAGTTTGTCAATTAACTATACTTCCTGGGTACAAGATACCGGATCAGGATCTCATATCTGTAATTCATTACAGACTTTGAGAAACCGTAGAGTTATCAGAGCAGGTGATATGACTCTCAAGGATGCAAACGGAATGAGCGTGGACACTGTATCCGTAAGGTATATCACCTAGAATTGACAAGTGAGCAGATATTAATTCTACGTAACTGTTTGTGTGTACCAAGTCTAGTATGTAAGCGATGTGGTTCGCATCCACCTAAATCAAAGTATGATTGGGTCAGTTACATTAGAAGACAATATATATTGAATCAAGCTCAGATTTTCAAATGTCCAGAACATACATAAAAGAAAGTCTCCAGAATTATATAAAACTTTCTTATGGCATTGTAGACAGGGTCACATCAATAAAACACGGTTGTCGAAATTACATAGAGAGGGATATTTGGATCTATTCGAATATTAGTCTTATGCAACATGTCAATCTTGTATCATAGGAAAGATGATAAAGACTCCCTTCACTGGACACGGAGTAAGAGCGAGCGAGCTCTTAGGACTCATACACAGCAACGTGTGTAGTCCAATATCTACAAATGCATGAAGTGGTTTGTTCTCCGCCGAATACAGAGACGCAACCGCGTAAGTTCGTCTTGCCTGAATTTGGGGGCAGATGCTATTTGGTTTTATCCGTCCACCTCTCCGAAGATGCCAAGTTGATTTATAGCACCGTGTATCGGAGGTTTAGATGGATGCGGCCGTAGTAGCGGACTTCGTCAGATTCCTCCTCGTTTGAGGGGTTTTTGATTGTGGGGACGCTCTTCCCTGCAGGAGCAAGCCCCTGCAGTTAACTACGCTACTGCATCGCGGTAACCACTTTCTCCTTCTCCAGATGGTCACTTCGTATCGTGTGTGTTTGTTTTTATTTTTGGTTGCTCGTGGATTGTATATGGAGACTAATTTATGTTTTCGCTCATAGGGCGTGGATTAGTCCAAATTCGTATTTTCTTAGATTTGGGTTTTTGTTTGAGGTTTAAGGATACGTTGGTCTCATTCGAAACTAAGATCAACTTAAATGTTTGTTAAGGATACGTTAGTCTAATTTTAGATTAAGATAGACTTAACGTTTGTTAAGGACACGTTAGTCTAATTTTAGACTAAGATCAACTTAATGGGATCATTTAGATCCACCAAAAAAGTATTTGGACTCTATTGTTTTAGTTTGGGACTATGCGCTCCATAGTTAGTTTAAGGACATTACAGTCCAATGTTAGTTTAAGGACATCTCGGTCCAGTTTAGAGACATCATAGTCTGTAAAGTTTAAGAATATCATAGTCCATGAGTTTAAAGACCCCACAGTCTATGGTAGTTTAGAGACATCACAGTCTGTAAAGTTTAAGGACATCTAGTCCATGAGTTTAAGGACCCCACAGTCCGTAAAGTTTAAGGACATCATAGTCCATGAGTTTAAGGACCCCACAGTCCGTAAAGTTTAAGGACATCATAGTCCATGAGTTAGAATGTCTGGTTGTCGGGACCCGTCACCTGATCAGTAGAAAATATTGCATTCTCAACACGACAATTTCCTTACTCTTTCTAATCATCTAAAGGTGTTTGGTATAAATATAGCACATATTAGTAATTCGTCTGTAAAATATCAAATAGCATGTGTTATACATTATAACCGGCATTATGAGGGAAATTGTGTGTTTATTACTACATGCATGATTTTATATATCTCAACACTTTCATCAAGATTGTGTGCAGGAAATTCTTCAGGAACGAACCGGAATCGCAAAAGTGCCGATAAAGTGCAGCAAGTCAAAGACTTGAAATCTGGCAGCAACCAATAAAGAATTATAAGATTCAAGACATTAAAAGAACATCCTAAAGCCAACACAAGAATTACCCTGGAAAAATAATGCAGAAACCTCTTCATATAGCCGCGGATCCGCGGCCGATCAAGGCCGAGTCGCCGCGGTTCCGCGGCCGTGTTGACTCGTCAGCGATCCGAACTTTTCCAGAGCCTTCCTTGTAACGGCCTAGCTTCCTTAGGATGCTCCATTTCCACGTGGTATCTTCTAGAAGGCTCTGCATAACTACCAAGCTTTGGAGGGAAGATTCATTCTGAAATTATAAAAAGGGATCTAGATCTATAATTTTGGGGTTAAGTTGTTGAATAGTTAGTTAGATAATTGGAGCCAAAATTCAAATTCAAGTTGAGTGACACAACTTGATACCAAAACCCTAACCCAAATCCATTTTCCAAAGCCAAATCAAGATCATTTTAAGAAGCAAATCAAGCGAGCCATCATCGATCCTTTATTCGCGAAGCCAATCTTCATCAAGAGCGCGATATCCACGACGATCCAAGTCTCAAGGAGATCGAGCGGAGCGAACTTCGACGGATATAATTACCTCTTCAAAAGGAGAGATCGAGAGCAACATCTTGTAACCTCGAATTGAGAGAATGTGTAATTAGTCGTCAATTGAATAAAGGTGATAATTGTGATTCTTGCTTTCTTTACAATCTTGCGTTATGAAACTTCTTGATTCTTGATTTTTCATGATGTGTGAGTGAAATCTCCGCTTGTAACGGAATCGAGAGAATAGGTAGATCTAGTGATGATAAAATCCTAATACTAATTTTAAGTCTTATGAGATTTGTGAACTTTAGGAAAAAGAATTATCAATGACCTAATTTGGATCGAGATTACATTTTGATTATTTCGTTGCAAATTATAGATCAAATGATTGATGAATTTCTTTGCTAGAGGCTAGATCCGAATGATGATCAATGAAAAGATAAGGGATAGAGAAGGAGAAATCCTAGTTTCTTCAATAGATCCCTAATCTTCATTCATCGCCATCGATATAGCTACAAATTATCCATAGATAAAATTAGTCATTGTTAGATTCATCATTGCTACCAATTCGATCGATTCCTACAAGCTATTCTACAAATCTTGATAACTAAATTGATTGGGACATTTCTTGATTCTTGATTCTAGATCATTATTTTCTTTATGTTTCTTGAAATTAAAACTCACAAATCTTGAATCAATTTTCTTGCATTTTCTTTTATATTTTCATTTCGACTCATCTAAAACAAGATCGATCAAAACACACATCTCAGTGGACGATCTGTATTCATTAACGCGCTACATCGACACCGTTAATTGATTGCGGTATAAATTTTTTTGGTTGTGATTAAAACTTTTCCAAATACACACAAAAGAGGATCAATCAAATGGCGCCGTTGCCGGGGATGGGTGCGTAATTTGTTCGTTTTTTGCAATTTGAGTTGAAAATTTATTATTCCATCAAATTTTAATTCAAGAATCGTTTCAAGTGCTTAACCATTAGTGTTTAAATTTTTGCGAGGGAATCTGGAATCATTTTAGCAGTGCGATCAAGATTTAAAGAAGATCTACAGTTTGCAGAGGAGTACAGGAAGCTGCAGTAAAAATTTGAACACCTAATTCCTCCTTTCCACCGTGGATCTGCGGCGTTTTGCAGGTTTTTGCGGCGGTACCGCCGCCGTTTAGGTGATTCAGTGCCTAAAACTTCTGTGGTATAATCTCTGCTCTCTCCTCTCTCCTCTGATCTTTTCCACTAACAACTTTCTTGCAGGATTTTTTGCAAAAACAGCGCCACTAAAATAAATTTGTTGCGATTCTTGAAATTGGTTGTTTTGTGCATATTTTTTAACAAGGAAATTAAGGGGCAAAGACCAAATTCAGATTAGGTAGGGATTTCATTACCTTTCCTAAGCCCCAAAAATCACAAAACTTGCATCTGCATCACCCTCATTAACTAAAAAAGATCTAGACAAGACTCTAAGGACCGTCGCGCTCATTTAGGACAGAAGAAAGTCGTGGGTAATCTATTGCTTATCCGCGTTTCTTTTGTGGTGTTTAAGGCAAGTGTGTCTAAGGCAAGTGGTTACTTAATTAGGCCCACTACTTACGTAGTGGAGAACCTCCCACTTACCTGGCACTTACCTAGCCACAGAAGGGATAAAGAGGCAGTAGAGGATTTATCCTGCGATTTGTCTTCTGGAAGTCTAGGAGCCGTCTAGTGACTTGACCTAGGTGACCATTAGATCTAGGGTTGCTTGTGCATTTTTTGTGTGATTTTTCAAAAATCCGTCTTTTTCATAAACAAACACCAACCAACTTTTCCTCTATTTATCACAAACGCTGCCACTTGTGCTAAACTATTTAATGCATACTCGGCTGGACATGGGATTCTAGTGCCCATCTTGTCCGCGTTTCTCCTATCGGCCCAGAAGTCGGTATTTCTACATTTTCTTTCCCACCACCCACCACGACCGCGATGGACGGATTTCCACCAAACTTTAACACCACTCTGCCACTGCCCGCAGGTGCACAGAATCCTCCACGCAATTCTCTCCAAGAGAGATGCTATCCTACACGTCTTCCCCTTCCCACCTGCCTTTCTATTCCAGCTACCAACGGGGAAAATTTTGAAATCACACCCCAATTTATCAAACTTTACCCAAATTTCACAGTCTTGAGTCCGCATACGTTTTTATCAACAAATTTGAAAATGTATGTGCAATGATTGAAACGTCACAACTGTCTATGGATGCTCTGCATTTACGTCTTCTCCCATTCACTTTGTGCGATTTAGCCGAGAAGTGGCTTTATAACACAACCGCACACTCTATTGCCAAATAGGATGAATTTGTTGCAACATTCTTTAAGAAATTTTATCCCAATCATAAGACCAGCCGTGTTCGGAGCGAAATATTCAAATTTATCCAACTTCCCAATTAACCATTTTAGAAATGTTTTGAATGGTTCAAGGATCTTCTTATCCAATGTCCTCATCACGGAATACCTAGATAGGATCTGTGTCGCATTATCTATAAGGGTATTGATCTCACTACGAAACAGATGCTTGAAACCATGTGTCATTGTCAATTCATGTCTAAAGATGATGGTGAAGCCTGGAAATACCTAGAAGATTTAGCTCAAAACACTTTACAATGGGAAAATATGAGTCACTTATTGTCTAGGGAAATTATCAATCAGCTCGATGTTTCCGTCATGATGAAAGCCGAAATGGACGCAATACAAAGGAACTTGACGCTATAGAAAACAAATTCTCTTCAGCCTCCCTAAACCAATACACATTTCCCAAAACCGTGTGTGGTTGCTGTTCCAACCCATCACATTTGACGGAAGAATGTCCTTTGAAAGTACCGTTTTAAGGTCACACTAATGCTGCATTTCAGCAACAACCTAGAAACAATCATTCTTCTTCCATATATAACCAATGTTGGAGGAAGTACCCTGATTTTGCTTGGATCCAACACCAAACTCAATACACGGATCTAAACTAGAATAACTTTCAATGGGTCCCTCCACAGCAACAGCAACCACCACAACTGAGTTAGCACCTTTCTCAACCACAAAATTTTCAAAACCCGGCCAACAACTTTGATCCATTTTCTACCGGTACTGATAACTCCTCTGCACTCGAACAAACCATGAATTTGCTTCTGACAAATTTCATGCAAGTTTCGGCTGAGATGAAGTCTTCTGTCGATGGTATAAAGAAGAACTTCGCCTCCCACAGTGAGAGTATCAAATCGATAGAAGAACAAATTGCACAGTTAACGGCCAAAATGAGTGCTGGAGAGAAAGGGAAACTTCCAGCTCAACCCCTACCTGATCCTGGACCTTCACATTATAATGATGTGAATGCACTTACCACGTTGAGATATGGAAGAGTGCTGGACAATCATGTGGGTGAACAGACTGATGTTGAGGAATCAACTAAAACCCAGGCTTCCACTTCCACTTCCATTCCCACTTCTACTTCTTACCCTATTTCGTCTAATTTACCATCTTCTTCCGAGCCTATTCTCCGTTTTCCCCAAGGCTCGAACCCTCCACCCACTTCATCCTTCCCACCCCCACAAACTTCTCCATAAATGTTGGACCCAACACTTATTGATAAAGCTCCATTTCCAAACTGATTGAGGGCCAACAAACATAATGCACAAATGGAGAAGATTGTGGACATGTTTAAGCAAGTTAATATCAATATCCCTCTCCTAGATGCTATCCAACAAGTTCCGTCTTATGTGAAAATTCTTAACAACTTGTGCACTAGGAAAAGGAAGACTCAAGTGCCGAAAAAAGTTTTCATGTCGAGTACTGTAAACACAGCTTTTCCCCAACAATTACCAAGGAAACGTAAGGACCCTGGCTGTCCTACAATCTCTATTTCTATTGGGGGTAAGAATATCAATCGTGCTTTACTCGATTTAGGCGCTAGTGTGAACTTGCTTCCGTATTCAGTATATGAGCAATTAGGTATCGGAGAGTTAAAGCCCTCGAACACAACTCTCCAGATGGCATACCGATCTATCACCAAACCTAGGGGTGAACTTGAGGATGTGTTGATAAAAGTCGGGGAATTTTTATTCCCTGTGGACTTTATTGTTATTGATACACAGCCTATAGCGAACCCACGGAACCAAATTCCGGTGATTCTCGGTCGACCCTTTTTGGCTACTTCCAACGCTGTAATCAACTGTCGAAACGGCTCTATGAACCTATCTTTCGGGAATAGGTCAATTGAGCTTAACATTTACAAGTTGGGAAGTCAACCCTCCGAACCTTATGCTCGAGTATGTTCTGTCGAATTAATGGATGTCAACAGCAGCGAACTTGAACAGTTTCACGATACTGATCTAGACTCTTTCCATACGTTGTTGTTTGACCCAGATATGTATTATACACATTCGAACCCTTCTTTTGAGCTGTCCAGGTCAACTTTTAACACTGATTTTGAACCTTTTATGGAGTCTGAGTATCACCCCGCTCTTTCGAATGAGAATACTCTTTGGGGTTTCGATGAAATCTTTGAGGAAATTTTCGCTGATGAACTCGCATTTTTAGAAAACACGGGAGTGGTGATGAATAAAACCCAAAACGATGAAATTGAACCACCTCCCCTTCTTCTGGACTATAAAGAGAATACGAGTAATCCATCACAATCACGGTGTCGTCTCTCCAAATCGAGACGCAAACACATTCTACTACACCACTTATCTTTTCCCCACTTCTTCATGGCTCTATACAACATGTTCTGCCACCAACCGGTGCACTACACAGATAAAATTTTCGAATGGTTGGTGTTGACTTTCGGTCTTTGCAAAGCTTGGCATTGATCAATAACTTTACCCCCCTCTTATGATTTTAAAATGCTTAACATTGTTTAACTCCAGTTTTGGGGGGTGTATTTTTGGCTCTTGAAAATAAAAGTTGTCCTCAAAATTGTGAGCCAAAAATAAGTTTGGGGGAGGATTTTCATGATCATATTTCATGTACCCCGCTAATAAATTTTCCTCCCAAGCTTACAGATTTCTGAGATTTAACAGATGACAACAGTGAGGACACTGTTCTAAACAAGTTTGGGGGAGGTTTGTGCTTATTTGCGTATCACTTTGCATCATACTTTGCATAAGAACAAAACATATAATAAAAAAAATTGTGTACATAAATAAGATAATAAAAGATTAGAAAGTGAAAAATTACATCTAAAAGATTGGAAAAATTTAAGAAAACCAAGAAAATTAGAAGTTTTCTTAAACGGAACTAGTAATAAGTAGTTATGAGCCGTTGTCCCAAGGGTCAGTAAGATAAAGGAAGTCACTAATCTGAGAATAAAAATAAGTCGAAAAAATAGTTCCTATTCTGGAAGCCAAACATTTGAATGTTGATACCCTACTATTTGCACGTACACACGTCTTGAAACTCGGGATAGTAGAGGATACCTTGAAATGCTCTTGTCTAAAAGCCAAAGTACGAAGAAAATAATAAATGGAGAATAAAATATAAAATGGTGTAGAAAAATGAACACTGGTTTTGTAAACACCAAGGCAGCATAAAAAAATATAGCGAAGGTGCTTCATCACCTAGTGCTTTAGACCAACTAGTTTGGGAGTCACTGCTAAGCCTTAGGTGTTGCAAGACGAGAAAAATACTAATACGCCTAATAAGCAAGCACATGAGTAATCGGTCTGTTGGTACCTCAAGAAGTATTAACGGTCGCATGAAAAATTTTCGAGCAAATTCATTTAAATATTCACCAACTAAAAAGTAATGAGGTGGATGGACAAGAGTATGATAGCTTGAATTGAATTCTCCGAGTGCAGAGATGTCTTTTACACACACGTAGGGGTATATGATCGATGTTTGGAAGAAAGGTAGGAATGAAGAATAAAGACGATGTTTTATTGAGGGATGATGTGATTTCAAACATTTTTTCATGACTATTAAGATAGGGCTCATGACAACCGAAAAGCTATTATAGTTGGAAACTCTAATTTTCAAAGTCCTTCTTTTACAATTCTTATCTTTATATGTAACTTTCACAGTCTTCCTTTTATTATGGGATTTTGTTGGTGCAATCCGCTGAAAACACTCAGGAGACAACACTCCTCCTACTAGGAACACCTAGAGGTTTAAAGGCTTGTTGCACGTGCTCAGTGCAATCGTGTTGCCTACGAAAGTGTGCTAATTAGTTTTTCTTTTTCTTATATTTTCTCCTTCACTTGAATAAAACAAGTTTGCTCGAGATGACCAAAATTAAGTTTGGTGGAATTTGATCAGTCGAAAATATTGCATTCTCAACACGACAATTTCCTTACTCTTTCTAATCATCTAAAGGTGTTTGATATAAATATAGCACATATTAGCAATTCGTCAGCAAAATATCAAATAACGTGTGTTATACATTATAACCAGCATTATGAGGGAAATTGTGTGTTTATTACTACATGCATGATTTTGTATATCTCAACACTTTCATCAAGATTGTGTACAGGAAATTCTTCAGGTAAACGAACCGGAATCGCAAAAGTTCCGATAAAGTGCAGCAAGTCAAAGACTTGAAATCTGGCAGCAACCAAGAAAGAATTATAAGATTCAAGATATTAAAAGAACATCCTAAAGCCAACACAAGAATTACCTTGGAAAAATAATGCAGAAACCTCCTCATATGGCCGTGGATCCGCGGCCGATCAAAGACGAGTCGCCGCAGTTCCTCGGCCGTGTTGACTCGTCAGCGATCCGAAGGTTTCCAGAGCCTTCCTTGTAACGGCCTAGCTTCCTCAGGACGCTCCATTTCCATGTGGCATCTTCTAGAAGGCTCTGCATAACTACCAAGTTTTGGGGGGAAGATTCATTTTGAAATTATAAAAAGGGATCTAGATCTACAATTTAGGGTTAAGTTGTTGAATAGTTAGTTAGATAATTGGAGCCAAAATTCAAATTCAAGTTGAGTGACACAACTTGATACCAAAACCCTAACCCAAATCCATTTTCCAAAACCAAATCAAGATCATTTTGAGAAGCAAATCAAGCGAACTATCATCGATCCTTTATTCGTGATGCCAATCTTCATCAAGAGCGCGAGATCCACGACGATCTAAGTCTCACGGAGATCGAGCGGAGCGAACTTCGACGGATCTAGTTACCTCTTCAAAAGGAGCGATCGATTGCAACATCTTGTAACCTCGAATTGAGGAAATGTGTAATTAGTCTTCGATTGAATAAAGGTGATAATTGTAATTCTTGCTTTGTTTACATTCTTGCATTATGAAACTTCTTGATTCTTGATTCATTAATTTTCATGATGTGTGAGTGAAATCTCCGCTTGTAACGGAATCGAGAGAATAGGTAGATCTAGTGATGATAAAATCCTAATACTAATCTTAAGTCTTATGAGATTTGTGAACTTTAAGAAAAAGAATCACCAATGACCTAATTTGGATCAAGATCACATTTTGATTATTTCGTAGCAAATTAGGGATCAAATGATTGATGAATCTCTTAGCTAAAGGCTAGATCCGAATGATGATCAATGAAAAAACAAGGGATAGAGAAGGAGAAATCCTAGTTTCTTTAATAGATCCCTAATCTTCATTCATCACCATCGATATAGCTACAAATTATCCATAGATAAGATTAGTCATTATTAGATTCATCATTGCTACCAATTCGATCGATTCCTACAAGCTATTCTACAAATCTTGATAACTAAATTGATGGGACATTTCTTGATTCTTGATTCTAGATCTTTATTTTCTTTATGTTTCTTGAAATTAAAACTCACAAATCTTGAATCAATTTTCTTGCATTTTCTTTTATATTTTCATTTCGACTCATCTAAAACAAGATCGATCAAAACACACATCTCAGTGGATGATCCATATTCATTAACGCGCTACATCGATACCGTTAATTGATTTCGGTATAAATTTCTTTGGTTGTGATTAAAACTTTTCCAAATACACACAAAAGAGGATCAATCATCACCTCTCTAAAGACGTTGAAGGATTACAACGATAAATATCAGAGGAGTGAAGAGATGTACCCTTGAACCAATATTGGTTGGGAGATCTGTAGTCCAATTTAGGACTAAGATCAAAAATTTATGAGCATATGGGCTCATTTATCTGAATGAGGTTTCTATGGCCACTTTGGGCTCGGCCCACTTAGTTAAAATGTTGAACATTTAGCAATGCTGAGCATTGGTTTCGATTCTGATAGCCTTTTTGTCTTTTACTGAGTCCTGAGCACTCATTGTAGCTCTGGGGCTTTATTTAAAGAACAGTTTATATTCTATCAGCGCATGCGTGAGGAACACGTGGTGTGCTTGGTGCTAGCGCCAGTTAATGAGCGCAAAGCGCTTCTGTGATATAACGCACACGTGAGGAGCACGTGACGCGTTTGGCGCTGTGCGCCAGTCTAAGAGCGCAAAGCGCTATTTGTTAAGTGGCGCACATATGAGGAGCACGTGGTGCGCTTGGCGCTGAGCGCCAGTCCATGAGCGTAAAGCGCTATTTGTTAAGTGGCGCACACGTGAGGAGCACGTGGTGCGCTTGGCGTTGTGCGCCAGTCTAAGAGCGCAGAAGCGCTTCTGATCAGTTTTATGATCTGAGAAATAAATTCTCGTTTATAAGAGACTTTGTCTCAAGGTTCTAAGAACAAAGTTCTTATTTTATAGGAGATGTTTCAATCTCTTATTTTGGTGAAAGGGTTTGCCTTTATGGATCTGTGATCCTAAGAGAATTGAATTATTCCCCCCCCCCTTTTATAATGAGATGTTCATGATCTCTTTTTGTAAAAAGACCTTAGTCTTATAGATCTATGATCTGCGAGAAGAATTATGTTCTTCTTCTTTAATGAGATTTTTCTTATCTCTGTTTTTTTTACCTTGAAGAAAAGTTCTTCTTCTACCGAGAGCTTGCTCTTCTTTCTGAGATTTCTCAAAGTTTATAGGGGGGTTCCTCTCTCTGAGACTTGAAGTCTTGGGGCTTTTATATAGGGCAAGCTGATTTGTTCAATCGGTTAAGGCGATCTTTTCTCCAATTGATTTGGGGATTTCCCCATCGTTGGATCTTTGATCCAAGGGCTTCTGATTTACCGAAAGCAATCTTCTTATTTTTAACAAGATTGAGAAATCTTTTCCCATACAGAATTTATTCTATATTTTGGTGAGTTTTTAATCACCATTGCATCATTAATCCAACGGTGCTTTGATTTACAGAGCATAATCTTTTGTCTGGAAAGATTTTAACAGAATTTCATTCTGGTCAATTGATGATTTATCATTTTTATTGGATCTTTGATCTCACGGTGGGAAACTTTTAGTTCCAGCGCTAACGCACTCGTGCTTTGCACGTGAGCACTGCTTCAGAGCGCTGGCGCTTTTTGCGCCAGCGCATTCGTGCTTTGCACGTGAGCGCTGCCTCAGAGCACTGGCGCTCTTATGAAGCGCTGCTCATTTCAAATTTTGAAAACTTGAACAGAGCTTTGCTTTGATTCGGGGAAACATGGTTATTCCTATTTTATTACTTTTACGGATAATTTCTCTAGGTTAGGACATGTCTTCTTATGAAAGCATAAATCAGAACCCTTTGAAAAATCCCGAGAATATAAGAATGAAATGGAAAAACAAACAGGCAAAAGTATCAAGACACTGAGATCAGATTGACGTGGTGAATACTTAAATTATTGAGTTCCTGGATTATTTAAAAGAGAATGAAATTCTCTCTCAGCTTACTTCTCCATACATATCACAACATAACGGTGTATAGGAAAGGCGGAACAGAACCCTATTAGATATGGTTCATTACATGATGAGTAATGCTGAGTTACCGCGATCCTTCTGAAGTTATGCACTAGAATCAGCTGCATATCTTTTAAATAAGGTTCCTACCATGACTGTGCCTACCACACCATATCAGATGTGGAGTGGGAAGAAACCTTATCTTCAGTATCTGAAGATATAGGGATGTCCAGCTTTTGTTGAAAAGCAGTATGCGAACCAGCTCGAGGCAAGCTCAGTACTGTGTAAGTTTGTGGGATACCAAAAGAACTCCAGGGGGTATATTTCCTATTACGCAGACGAACAAAAGGTTTTTGTTCCTCGTCATGCCCATTTTTTAGAAAATAAATTTTTGTAAAAGGAAATAGTGCAAGCGAAATATAACTGGAAGAAATTCCAAAACCACAAACTATTACTGAAAGTATAGTAGAACCAGAGGTTTCAAAAGAACCAAACATCCCTACACCAATCCACAGAACTAGTAGGCAGTCTCATCCGCTTGAGAGATACTACGGTTTTCTCATAGACGGGGATCGAGATGATTGCATCATTAACAATGATGAGACAACTAGCTTCCAGTAAGCCATTCAGAGTGGCGACTCGGTAAAATGGCTGGATGCAATGCGGGCCGAAATGGAGTCCATGTACACCAACAAAGTATGCACTTTGAACATTGTTCCAGAATGGGTAAAACCCGTAGGCTGCAAATGGATCTTCAGAAAGAAGATTGGTATAGATGGATAGGTTGAAACCTATAAGACTAGACTTGTTGCAAAAGGTTTTCATCAAAAACCTGATTTCGACCATGATGAAACCTTTTCTCCAGTGTCTATACTCAAATCCATTTGGATCCTTCTAGTCATTGCTGCCTCCCAAGATTTTGAGATCCGGCAGATGAATGTAGAGACGGCTTTTCTAAATGGTAATTTAGAAGAGTGCGTCTATATGGATCAGCCAGAGGGTTTCAATCAAAGTGGGAGCAGCGGGACAATGTGCAAGTTGCTTAAGTACATTTATGGACTAAAGAGGGCATCACGAAGTTAGAACATCTATTTTTATTGAAACAGTCAAAGAATTCGACTTTATCAAAAATCCAGATGAACCATGCATTTATAGTAAGATTGTAGCAAGAACTGTGGAATTCCTCGTTGAGTACGTGGATGACATTCTCTTGATAGGAAATGACATTCCTATGCTACAATCACTCAAACGATTCTTTTCACAGAGGTTCTCCATGAAACACCTGAGTGATACCAACTACATTCTAAGGATCCAGATCTATTGTGATAGATCAAAGAGGATGGTGGGACTTTTACAGTCAAGGAACAATAACACCATACTGAAAATATTTAGTATGGACGATTGTAAGTGCGGTAGTCTACCGGCTTGTCACGGAATCAACCTCTCCAAAAAGATATCTTCCAAGACTGATTTGGAAAGTGTTCGCATGTCGATTATACCCTACGCTTCTGCTGTAGGCTCTATAATGTATGCGATGTTGTGTACCAGACCAGATGTAGCTTACGCACTGAGCGTGGTAAGTCGGTATCAGTCAAACCCAGGGAGAAGCACTGGGAAGCAGTAAAGAACATCCTTAAGTACCTAAGAAGGACTAAGGAGATGTTCTCGGTGTATGACAGAAAAGAACATCCAGATCGAGGCCTTTTCTAACTCCAGCTTCCAGAATGACAAAGATGACTCTAAATCTATATCAGGTTATGGCTTTACCCTCAGTGGAGGGGCGGTCTATTAGAAGAGCTCCAAGCAGGACACCGTTGCAAACTCGACGATGGAAACGGGGTAGTTCGCTGCATGAGACGCCGTAAAAGAGGCAGTTTGGATATGGAAGTTCTTAACTGAATTTCAGGTGGCTCCTTCCATTGTTGGTCCAATACTTTAGTATTGTGACCACAACGGCACTATAGCTTTAGGGAAGGAACCCAGGTCCCATCAGAGATCCAGACATATCTTGAGGTGGTACCACCTGATCAGGGAGATCGTTGATCCCCAAGGGATCGAGATGAGGAGAGTAGATTCGGAAAACAACACTACAGATCCACTCACAGAGGTCATCCCTCAGATAGTATTCGAGAGGCTATTCGAGATCTTCGGTCTACGATATGCCAATATATAGCCTTGGTGCAAGTGGGAGATTGTTAGTGATATATGCCCTAGAGGGCATTATTGTATCATACAGTATTGTATATTACTTAATGGGAGCTTGGGATATACACGGATAAAGTAACAGTCTTGCTCGAAATGGTAGTATGCTACATGGTTTGTTTCTATCTCAATATGTGCATGTGTTTCTTTAAGCATATCGCTTATACATATTGGTAGAGCCCTTAGGATCTTTGCTTGATTACCAGCATTGTGATGGCAGTCACACTAGTGGGGGCTGGGTAGTCTATAAGCACATCCAATACAGGTCCCTAGTCGTAGGATTATCGAGACAGGGCATCGATACTCCACAGTAGACTAGTGTATATGCTTCTCATCCCAGTAGGGGAGATGGTATGTCCCACAGCCATCAGTACGTTGTACTGGAGATAGTATGCAGGTGCTCATTAGATTATGAGTACACTGGATAGGACTCGTTGGGAACTGTTGGTGGGTATTATACATGTCGTCGGGTAGCAGTTCCCAGGTGACATGAATACATCTTAGTCCGTCGACTTCACACTGCCACTTTGCCTCGAGTGTGTTCCCACTGTACTTTGATTACTACCCTACCACAGCTCAAAGGAGTCGTGCAAACAGGTAGTAGTTGGGTGCAGTCTCGAATCACTTGGAGGAAGTGGCGGTTAGATAGGATTCGTCTCTCCCAGTATTGGGGGTTGATATCACGCTGTGTTCGGAAGGCCATTACACAAAGTTCTTGGCCAAGGCAAGCGAGATTTATTGGTAGGTGTTCCAGTAGTTTCTCAGGGTGTATTTGGCTACTCTCCGACATGACTTATTGCGCTATAAGGGGTCTGACGATTACCGCCCCCTAGGCCCGATATGCGATACTCTTAAACGAACAGACCGGACTTTACAAAGATTGTCACATTCAGGCTCAGTAGGAGTTCGGATGGGTTTTCCTCATCGGCCTTCTTATCGACATCTACCTGGGGACCGTTACGTGCAGCTAGTACCGCTCACGGCCTATGGTTAAACCCACTACCAGTATAGTGTTGAGTCTTTAGAGTCCCACATAGAGAGTTTCCCTGCAACGGGCAAAAGGTATAGAGGCATATGGTTTTACGGCAGGGCTTCAATCATATACGTGCACTTGTGTTTTTATGATTTCGAGCGGATAATACTAGTGGACTTTGGTTTAAGCCTGATCCTAGTATTATATTGATGGATCAGTTTCGTCTCTTTGTATTCGTGTTTCTCGGAACACGAATGCGGATATGTATATACGGATGAGAAGGGCATAAAAGGAGACACCTCATTAGGGTTTTGACCATTGACTTGATTAAAAAAATTATGAGGCGGAGGAAAGTATTTGTTATTTTTGTAAATGATAATTGAGGCATGGCACTTGTTTTGACTACTTGATTTTGTTTGACCATTTGACTTGGCTTGATCAATAGACTTGGTTTGACTTTTTGACTTAGATATTTTTATGAGATATTTTGTGACCTAAATATTTTGATGAGATATTTTTCATTCCATGCTTGTGGTCATGTCAAGTTAGCTATCTCATTTTCATTTATCAATATCATTATCAAAAATCTTTTCTCTTTCCTCAAGCTAGCTCTCTTCTTTTTCCTCACATCAAAAACCCTAAAAGCTCTCATGTGTTGAGAATTTTAGGCTTTCAAGAGACAAATAAATCTATCTTCATACTTTATATCACCTAGGCCATCAAGTTTAGCAAGCTTGTTGCCCTAGTTACCTCGGTTTTGAGGTGGAGCTCGGATTATAGACTCTCGGGTGGATCGTCTTTGACTCGAGGATGCCGTCGATGAAGCTACGATCCGGATCGATTCAGCTACGATCCGGATCGATTCTTGGAGCCTACGACGACGACGAGGATAGCGATGAAGACCCTATGACATGTATCGTGAGGTATAATTTCGTATCCGAGTAGTTAAAGCTCAAGTAGTTTGCTAGTTAGGGTTTATGGACGATCCTTGGTTCTAGTCGGTGTTGCAAAACTCGTAAAAATCATATTTTGCAAATTCCGCCTCCCCGCGAACGCGTGGGGTGCTCGACATCGATTTACACCTACAAGGAAAAGCGTCCCCACAATCAAAATCCCTTCATAAAACGAGGGGGGATCTGATGAAGTCCGCTACAACGGCCACATTCGTCCAAACCTCTGATATATGGTGCCATAAATCAACTTGGTATCTTCTGAGAGGTGGATGGATAAATCCAAATAGCAGTTTCCCCCAAATTCAGGCAAGACGATCCATCCCGGTTCGTCTCTGTTTTCGACGGTTAATATGCACGATTATGCATGTTGATTTCGTGACTCACATGCTTTCTTATGCTTGTGGTTATGTTATGTCCGTATAGGACGAGATATAGATTATTTGATGATGCCACGATAACCACACGTAATGGTATGCTTCACATGCTAGGACAGTAGTACACGAGTTGTACATAAGGGCTTATTATTTTTATTCATTGCTCGAACTCTAGTTTCGACGCATGCTTATTTACCCTCGTTAATGTACACATTATCATGTTTTAGTTGTTTCACCGCTTATCCAGACAATTTCTATCTTTTTATGCGAATTTTACTCACGAGTTAGCAACTCACCCCGTTGTACCACAACTTCTTGTAAGTTTGACCGCTTGGATCAGTAGCAGCTCCATTGGCACGGTTATTTTCTTGTGGGCATAGTTGCTTATCTTTTTGTATTATGTGGGTTATAATTTGTATCAGCATTTGTCTTGTATCTTTTATTATATCTAGAATTACTCCACCAAGACCAAGTTTAGTGTATTGGACTGAGACCTTAGATGTTGTATTTTGTTGTTGTAAGTCGAACATGTGTGGAGTTGACTTGATCTTTATGTACATAGTGTTATTTGTTTTCCACTTGTTGATCTTCGCCTCTTGGTGTCATATATTATTGTGTGTTTTGGTCTCCACCGTGTGGGCGTTGAGTTGACCCCTGTGTGGGGATACTTTTATTTAAATTATATCATTGTACAGGCTTTTTATTCGAAATTTACAAAGGAGGTGCTATCTGTTTTTCAAACATCTTTGCAAAATAAGTTTCACTTCTTTTTATAAAACTTTTCTTAAAATTTCATCTCCATTTTAGTATATTATATTATCTATTTCTTTTATATATGGTTTAGATGTCTTGATATTTGCTTACTTAGATTACGGTGGGATCCATGGGACTTTACGTTATTTTTGTGCCGGTCATGTGTCTCTTCGGCTCTTGACACAAGTGTTATATGATTAATACTATATATCAAAACCCATCAAATCCTATGCATTTGATTTTCAAATGGTTCAAGACTAACACAATAAAATATTTTTTCACTTCGTGTTCAACGTGACTAGGGTTGTTCTCGTTAAGGAAGCTTATTAATGATTAGCTAGTCTGGCCATAATCATCCACATATCATTGGAAATAAACCGTCTGGCCATAATCATCCACCTATCATTGGAAATAAACCGTCTGGCCATAATCATCCACCTATCATTGGAAATAAACCGTTTCAACCTAAAATATTTAATACTTTTCTTCAAAGGAGAAAAAGGAAAGAAAAAATACTTGAAATGTTAATTTTTTCTTTGCATCCATAATTTTCTATCTATCTACCTGATCTTTTCCTATATAGAAAGCTATTTGGGAAAGCTTCAAGATCTTTTTTGTCATTTACTAAATTTTCAAGCTCTTTTTTGTCATGTAGTGAAAATTGTAGGAAAGACCCTCATGCCAAAACTTTTTCATTGTTGCAAATTTTGCAAATAAATTCCTTTTATCTATCTATTTATCTATCTATATATATTATCTATCTATTCTCTTCCTTTCATCTACCGGAAACTTCGGTTTTTTTATGCTCTTTTTTTGGCATGTACGGTGATGGAGCTCCTTTTCAGGCCTCCGTCAGATGTTTTCTTCCGTTGATATCGCGGTGGACTTAGTTGATTATCCTCCGTTGCGTGTGGGTCTCAATGGGTTTTTGGAGGAAGAAGTGGAGTGAGGGAGTTGGTGCCGAGTACCTACAAAGAAGTCCCGGGATAGTTTGGTACCACCAAGGACCCTCTGACGCTCAAGTTAGCGATGAGATCCGAGCAGAGTAACGGCTTAAAAGAGTAAAAATGAGTTACTTGATCCCTCTGTGATGGGAGTTTATATAGCGGTGGCAGCACGCAGCAGCAGCCGTGAGAATCTCGCCGGCAGTTATGCTCCCGACGTCACGCCCGCGTAAAGAGTGGACCGCCCATTAATGGGGATCGTGATGGCGTGGAACGTGGGACGTTGCTGGCGGAGAATCTATACGTGGCGAGATTTGCGGAGCGGCGGTTACGCCTGTGAGTGGTGGAGTTGGTCGGTCGGAGGGACCGAGGAAGACGGCCTCGGCTGGGGAGTCTTGGTCCTGTGGAAGCTCGGGGCGAGCTGAGAGGCCGAGGAAGCCAATTTGCAGGGGGCCCTGAGGAGAGCCAGCTTGCGTTTGCAGGTCAGGTACGGGGTGGCCTGGTCGGCTCCTGTGGGCCCTTTCTTCTAAGTTCCGGGACACGTCATCTGCCACGTGTCCTTGACATTGGAGATCGCCAATATCCAGCATCATCATTAGCCCCCCACTCTCGTTTCGATCTACTTTGTGGGTCGGGTCGAGAGTGGACTGCTCGGTTCTCTCTGCGTGGCTTGGCGCTGGTAATTCCTTGTGGTGGATTGTCCAGGGGCGACACGGCGTTCTTGTCGTTGTGCATCGAGTATGAGTTTATTCGGGGGGTCTTGGAACCGTGTCTTTGTAGGGTAGGAAGTTACCCGCTGGGGATGCGCCGAGCTGGGAGGGACTCGGCGGCCTCACGAAGAGGGCTTCAGATCTTCAGCGTTTGGTAGGCAGGAGGATGCCCGCGGGGGATGCGCCGAGCAGGAAGGAACTCGGCGGCCTCACGATGAAGGCTTGAGATCTTCAGCGTCTGACGGGAAGGAGGATGCCCGCTGGAGATGCGCCGAGCAGGAAGGAACTCGGCGGCCTCACGATGAGGGCTTGAGATTCTCAGCACCTGATGGGCAGGAGGACGCCCGCTGGGGATGCGCCGAGCAGGAAGGAACTCGGCGGCCTCGCGATGAGGGTTTTAGACCATCAGCGTCTGATGGGCAGGAGGATGCCTGCTGGAGATGCGCCGAGCAGGAAGGAACTCGGTGGCCTCACGATGTGGGTTTGAGATCCTAAGCGTCTGATGGGCAGGAGTAAGCCCGCTGGGGATGCGTCGAGCAGTAAAGAACTCGGCGGCCTCACGATGAGGGCTTGAGATCCTCAGCGCCTGATGGGCAGGAGGATGCCCGCTGGGGATGCGCCGGGCAGGAAGGAACTCGGCGGCCTCACGATGAGGGCTTGAGATCCTCAGCGTCTGATGGGCAGGAGGATGCCCGCTGGGGATGCGCCGAGCAGGGTAGTTGCTCGGTGCCTCCTGGCGAGGGCTTTGATCCTTGACGCTGGAGGGACCGTGAGAGGCCTGTGAAGGATGGCCGAGCAGGGTAGCTGCTCGGTGCCTCTTGGCTAGGGCTTTGATCCTTGACGCTGGAGGGGCCGTGAGAGGCCTGTAAAGGATGGCCGAGCAGGGTAGCTGCTCGGTGCCTCCTGGCAAAGGCTTTGATCCTTGACGCTGGAGAGGCCGTGAGAGACCTGCGAAGGATGGCCGAGCAGGGTAGCCGCTCGTTGCTTCTTGGCAAGGGCTTTGATCCTTGACGCTAGAGGGGCCGTGAGAGGCCTGCGAAGGATGGCCGAGCAGGGTAGCCGCTCGGTGCCTCTTGGCGAGGGCTTTGATCCTTGACGCTGGAAGGGCCGTGAGAGGTCTGCGAAGGATGGCCGAGCAGGGTAGCTGCTCAGTGCCTCTTGGCGAGGGCTTTGATCCTTGACGCTGGAGGGGCCAGGAAAGGCCTGCGAAGGATGGCCGAGCAGGGTAGCTGCTCGGTGCCTCTTGGCGAGGGCTTTGATTTTTAACGCTGGAGGGGCCGTAAGAGGCCTGCGAAGGATGGCCGAGCAGGGTAGCTGTTCATATCAGATTTTTGCATTTTTATACCGCCCAATTTTTATCATATTGCTTATCGGTAGGTACTCTTGAGCCGTATTTGCTAGTCAATTGCAGGATATAGGTTCTCGGCTCTAAACGGTGAAATTCATGGAAAAGCACGACAAATTCCGGATTACTGCCAACCACAGATAAAACACGGGTCTCCGCTCTCTATCCGTCTGTTGCCACACACCGGTTTAAGGGACAAAATGGTAAATCGATGTTATTTTCATGCACAAAGCTCAATTTCAATACAAGATCCAACATATCTACGCGGAGCTCAAGGAAATCATGGCAAAAGATCCACATCACATCACCTTTTGATCAGCAGAAATTCTGGAAAATTCGTGAAGAAATTCTGAGAAACAACATATACCAGACTGAAGGGTACTGCAAACCAGGGCAAATCACCAAATTTGATGGCCTAAATCCCTATTATGGCCGCGGTTCCACGGCATAAGCATGCTTAGGCCGCGGAATAGCGGCCTGACGGCCTTGTCAACTGAAGAAATTTTGAGGGTATGATGGTAATTTTATATGGAGGCAGATTGTTGCCCTAGGTTTCCATTTCCCTGCCTATAAATAGTCCAGAACTTGCCAAAGCTAAGGGTGCTTATTCTTGTATTTAGATTTTAGAATACATGTTGTTGTTCTTCTTCCTCTTCTCATCTCTTCTCCATTAAAAACTTGTAGTGAATTTTTGTGAGTGAAGGATGAATAAAGGAGTTCTTTTTGTTACCTTGCTTGTCTTGTTATTTTGTCAATTATAATTGCTTGTATTTTTCATTTGCTAATCTAGTTATTGTTATTTGTGTTTGTTTCTTTCTTATTCTCTTTTTCTTTATCCTTAAACAACAATGATGCTTAAGCTTGATCCTTACCAAAGTGAGGTCTCAGTTAGCTAGTTGTAATCTCCTAACCTCCTTCTATCTTCCTCCTTTTGTTGTATTTTCTTTTTCTTATAATGGGTGAGTAGTTTTCATACTTGTTAGGGTAGGATAAGGAAAGTTTGAGAGAAGGAAATCTCTCTCACTCTTTCCTTGCCCAACATCTTAATTCGGACTCCCGTTAATTGAACCACAATCCGCTCCCTACGGCACCCTATCCTACATGATAGCGGTGATTCCTTAGTGAGACCGGTTGTGGTTGAATTAACCGGAGGTTAAGGCTAGGATAGGGTGCCGTAGGGAGCGGATTGTGGTTCAATTAACGGGAGTCCGAATTAAGATGTTTAGGGTAGGATAAGGAAAGTTTGAGAGAAGGAAATCTCTCTCACTCTTTCCTTGCCCAACATCTTAATTCGGACTCCCGTTAATTGAACCACAATCCGCTCCCTACGGCACCCTATCCTACATGATAGCGGTGATTCCTTAGTGAGACCGGTTGTGGTTGAATTAACCGGAGGTTAAGGCTAAGAGCCAAGAACGGACAGATAAGCACCAAAAGGAAGAACTTAAGCGTTAGAAAGCCTGGCTTATACTCGCAAGTTCCTTCCTAGTCGTGCTAATCCCCGTTGTTGCCGATTACCGTAACACCGATATTAAGAGTGGCAACGAAAGAAGTGAGCGACTCCTAACTCAAACTAACATAATCCTAACCCTAACAAGCTCTCTTTACATATCATTATAGCACATAGTTAATCTCAAAACAAACCTGGACATTTGGATTTAACTCGTTAAAGCACATAGAAAAAAATTCCCTTCTCCCTGCGGACGACCCGTACTCAACCGGCTAGCTACAAGCGAAAGCGTCTTGATTGCGGTAATTAACTAAGCATGCAAAAACTTTACCAATCAAATGGCGCCGTTGCCGGGGAGACGGTAGTTTATTTCTTTGTGTAATTTCGGGCTAATTTGTGAATATAAATCAAACCGAAAAACAAAAAAATATACATTGTAAAAAATTCATCTTGTTATTTTTGATTAGTTTTTGTGCAAGTGTGCAGGATAAAACGAAGTTCGAGTTCAGTGCCAAAGACGTGGGAAGTTTGACCCATATCTTTGCGGCTACACCGCGGGTGAACAAGATGGAAAAGATGGTCTATTGAAAGATTCTGGAGCAGATCCAGTAAGCAAATCAAGATTCAGGAGCCCCAGAAAATAAGAGAACAGCCAAGGCAGCACATACCAGAATTCCAGAGCCCCAACTCCACTATCTTGCCGCGGAACTGCGGCATAAGCAAGCTTAGGCCGTGGAACCGCGGCTGTTTGGTTCCTTCAGGGTGCCAAATTCCCTGTGAGTGTTCCTTATCTCCTCCCTGCTCCTCTGAACTCCACTGAACTGTGTTTTCTGCAGCATTCTTTGCGCAAATTCTCTTCCCCCTTCCAATAAATTGTTTTTTTGCAGGATTCTTTGCGCCGCGCTAAAAAATAAAAATTGATTGCAGTTGATTGTTACTGCTTTGCATATATTAATACGAACTTTAAGGGGCTTGAAACCAATCCAGATTGGGTGGGGATTTCATCACCCTTCCCAGGACCCCAGAAATCACAAAAAGCATATGCATTGACCATTGTTTAATTAAAAAATACTAGATTCAGCCCTAAGGACTTCGCGCTCAATAGGACAGAGGACTAGTTACAGGCATCGGCCGTTTATCCTATCCTGACTTTGCGGTGTCTAGGCAAGTGTGTCCAAGGCAAGTGGTTATTTAATTAGGACCACTACTTACGTAGTGGGGAGCCTCCCACTTACCTGGCACTTACCTGGCCGCAATTGGCGGAGAAGAGGCAGTTTGAGGTCCTATTTCTAGCCCTTTGGAACAGTTAGGAGCTGTCTAGCTGACCTAGGTGGCCCTAGATCTAGGTGTGATTGTGCATATCTTGTTTGTGATTGCTTGAAGCCGTAAGTCCGTACATATTTCTGTAAATTTCTTTCTAAAAAAAAACACAAAACCAAAAACTTTTATAAAAACTTGCCCTTTGTCGCCAAAATCCCATTTTTTCACCCACCACCCATCGTATTTCTCCATTAACGTCTTCTTACCCTCACCTTCTCCGCTTTGACTATACTAAACTCGTTTAGTGTATGTCCTCTTGGACTCGGGACACTAGCACCCGCCTAGTCCGCGTTACGTTAGTCGCTACCGACTACGCGATCGACTCAGACGTCGAAACTCCATTCACGCCTCTTTCACCCTTACCTTTGCCGGCCAACTCCGACGTTGACCGGAATTCTGTTCATACATCCTCACCTTCACCATCACCAACCTCCTCTTCCGCGATGTCAGGATTTAACCCAAACATCCCTACAACTCCCCCCGGATTGATTCGACCTCCTATGGATGCGAATTACCCACCACCACCGCCTGTCGTAGCGCCACAGCGAATCGCGCTCCAGGATCGTTTCTATCCCACCCGTTCTGCACTTCCCACATGTCTTTCCCTTCCACCGGCCAATGGGGATAATTTTGAAATTAATCCCCACTTCATTAACATGCTTCCGAAATTTCATGGGCTTGAATCTAAAGATGCCTGTATCTTCATCAACAAATTTCAAAACATTTGTGCCATGATGAAAACGACCCAGCTGTCGGACGATGCTATATGGCTACGGGTCATTCCGTTCACTTTGTGCGATCTTGCTGAAAAATGGCTGTATAGCACTGCTTCCCACTCCATAACCAGTTAGGACGAGTTTGTGAAAGCGTTTCTCAAGAAATTCTATCCGAATCATAAAACCGCAAGGATCCGTAACGAAATCAACCAATTCTCTCAGCTTCCTACTGAACCTTTCTGGAAGTGCTTTGACCGGTATAAAGACCTTCTTATTCAGTGCCCTCACCATGGTATCGAGAAATGGCAACTTTGCCAAACCTTATACGAGGGCCTGAACCCAGCAACCAAGCAGTTGTTGGAAACCATTTGTCAGGGCCACTTCCTATCGAAATCTGACGAGGAAGCGTGGCAATTCTTCGACGACCTTGCAGAACAAACGCTTCAATGGGAGAGCACCAGACCAACTTCTTCTTCTTCCTCCACTTCTACTGGTCAGTCTAGGGTAGGAATTCACCAACTTGATGTCTCTATTGCGATGAAGGCTGAAATGGCTGCAATAACGAGAAAACTTGAAGCGATAGAGAGCAAATTTTCATCTCCTGCTCCTGCCCCTGTTCACCCCCTTCGTAACATTTGTGCTTATTGTTCCGATCCTTCTCACTTAACCGAAGAGTGTCCTTACAGTCCACCATCTCAAGGACAGGATCAGGTTAATGCTGCATTTCAGCAAAGACCAAGAAATGATCCATACTCTTCCACCTACAATCCCGGTTGGAGGAACCACCCCAATTTCGCCTGGAATCAGAATCAGTATCAATTCCAAAGCAACAATTTCCAGAGGCCCCCTCCTCCGCAACAACAAGCGCAACAACAAACTCAACATCAGTTTCAGTAGCCCTTCCAACCCCAACCTTTTCAAAATCAGACGAACAACTTTGCACCCAACAATTCTTTTCCGCAAAACAACTTTGTTCCGTCAAACACCGATAAGGTTTCCTCGCTAGAACAAAATCTGAAGGCGTTCGTTAAACAATCGACACAATCCACCGCCAACATCCAGTCGTCTATTCAGTCTTTGGTGCAACACACTGCTGCACACGGGCAAAGCATCAAGAGCATCGAAGCCCAGATTGCACAGCTGAATGCGGCGTTAAGCGAGCGAGAAAAGGGGAAGCTTCCATATCAACCACTCCCAAATCCCGGTCACCCACATAATGTACATGTTGCTCTTGAACAACAGAACCATAATGTGAGTGCCATGACTACATTGAGATCGGGAAGGATGCTGCACAACAACATCGGCACAACAATTGAGGATAATGACACCCCGGCCGCTTCTTCTTCTTCTTCTTCTTCTTCTTCTTCGTCTTCTGAGCCTATTCTCCATTCTTCAAAAGGCACTTCTTCTTCTTCTTCTTCTGCTCTGGACGGACCCACTTCTCACTCCATGAAAACACCAGCTCTGGGATCCGTTCCAACTCCACAATCTCCTCCACAAGTATTGGACTCAACCAATTTTAAAAACGTTCCATTTCCAAACCGGTTGAGGTCCAATAAACAAAATCCACAAATAGAGAAGATTCTGGAGTTGTTTAAGCAGGTTAACATCAACATTCCCCTTTTAGATGCTGTCCAACAAGTCCCGTCCTACGCGAAAATCTTAAAGGACTTGTGCACGAAAAAGAGGAAATCTCAGGTACCCAAGAAAGTTTTCTTGTATAATGCTGTGAGTGATGCTCTTACCCAATCTTTACCGCAAAAACGGAAGGACCCTGGCTGTCCTACGATTTCTATTACCATTAGGGATAAGAACATCAACCGCGCACTATTAGATCTTGGTGTCAGTGTTAACCTTCTTCCGTACTCAATATATGAGCAATTAGGTATAGGAGAGCTGAAACCCACACACTGTACTCTCCAAATGGCCGACCGATCAATCACCCATCCTAGGGGTGAGCTAGAGGATGTGTTAATCAAGGTTGGGGACTTCATATTCCCCGTGGACTTTATTATATTAGACACACAGCCTGTAGCTAACCCCCGGAATCAAATTCCGGTGATACTCGGTCGTCCATTCCTTGCGACCTCAAATGCTGTGATCAATTGTCGAAATGGTTCGATGAACCTATCTTTTGAAAACATGACAATTGAACTCAACATTTCTATGTTGGGGAATCAGCCCACCGAACCTAATGCTCGTATACTAGATGTTTGCTCAATCCAGGAGATCACCCCAGAACAGTGTGAATTCGAGGAGTTTTTGTTCGATCACGATAACCTTAACGCCACTAGTGCGTTCCTCTTCGAACCTGCTGCTGTTTCTGCGCCCGACAATGACTACGAGTGTTTCACTTTCTCGAACGATCTTATCCACTCACCACCCAAGTTTGAATCCTTCGAATTTCCGGTTGAGTTACCTAAACCATCCAACTCAGTCGCTTACACTCGTTTTGAACCTTTGCTGGAATCCTTTGAGTTCGAGACCTTTTCACCAATCTTGCCTTCAATCGTTTCACCTCCAACGCTCGAACCCAAGACTTTGCCGTCTCACCTTAAGTACACTTACTTGGGTGAAAACGAGACCATCCCTGTTATCATCTCGGCTTCTCTAGCTCCCGAGCAAGAGAGAGCCCTTCTTGCGGTCTTGCACAGCAATAGGCAAGCTTTTGGCTGGTCCATGGCGGACATCAAGGGGATTAGTCCCCTGATCGTTGAACATCACATTCATCTGATGGATGATGCCAAACCAGCCAGGGATCCACAAAGGCGACTCAACCCAGTCATGAAGGAGGCTGTGAAAAAGGAAATCGTAAAGTGTCTGGATAGTGGTATCATTTACCCTATCTCTGATAGCCAGTAGGTTAGCCCCATTCACGTTGTCCCCAAGAAATCAGGCATAACGGTCATCACTAGCGAGGCGAACGAGTTAATCCCTACTCGCACCCAAACTGGGTGGCGAGTATGCATCGATTACAGAAAACTCAACACCGCAACGCGGAAGGACCACTTTCCACTACCTTTTATTGACCAAATGCTTGAACGATTGGCCGGACACGAGTACTACTGCTTTCTTGATGGCTACTCCGGCTATAATCAGATTGCCATCGCCGAAAAAGACCAGGACAAGACCACATTCACTTGTCCTTTCGACACGTTTGCATATCGTCACATGCCCTTTGGGTTATGCAATGCGCCCGCTACCTTCCAGCAGTGTATGATGGGAATCTTCTCAGACATGGTGGAAAAATTCCTGGAGATCTTCATAGACGATTTCTCCTTCTTCGGGGATTCCTTCAATAAGTGTTTGCTGCATCTCGACGCTGTCCTTACCCGATGTAAGGACAAGAACCTCACTTTGAATTGGGAGAAGTGCCATTTCATGGTGCGCGAAGGTATTGTCTTAGGACATATCATTTCGCAAAATGCCATAGAGGTTGACAAAGCGAAGATTGAGGTCATTTCCAATCTCCCTCCTCCCAGATGCGTCAGAAACATCCGAGCCTTCCTTGGCCATGTGTTCATACCAGAATACTGCATTTTATACCGCCCATTCTTACACTCGTTTGGTTATAGGCAGGTGCTTTTAATCAGTGTTTGCTACATATTTGCAGAATACTGGTTCTCAGCTCTAAACAGTGAAATCCATGGAAAAGTACGACAAATTCCGGATTACTGCCAACAACAGATAAAACACGGGTCTCCGCTCTCTATCCGTGTGTTGCCACATACCAGTTTAAGGGATAAAATGGCAAATCGATTGTCATTTTCATGCACAAAGCTCAATGTCAACACAAGATCCAAGAAATCTACGCGGAGCTCGAGGAAATCATGGCAAAAGATCCACATCACATCACCTTTTGATCTACTAAAATTCTAGAAGAATTGTGAAGAGTTTCTGAGAAAAGTCATATACCACATAGAAGAGAACCACAAAACAAGGGATACGACAAAAGATGAAGTCACAATCTCTCTAAACGGCCGCGGTTCCGAGGCATAAGCACGCTTAGGCCGCGGAACCGCGGCCGTATAGGCTCTTCAGTGTACAAAATTTCAGGGGCTGTTTGGTAATTACATGTAGTGCCAGAATGTTGCCCTAGGTTCTCTGTTCCCTGCCTATAAATACCCCAGAACTTGCCAAGCCAAGGAGTTCATTCTCATGCCCTCTTTTTGTTAGCTTTTAGTTTCTTCTTCTTCTTCTTCTTCATCTTTCCTCCATTAAATTGTTGTGAGAGCTTTTGAGTGGATGTTAAATGAAGATGAGGGTTTTTTGTATCATTCTTTTGGCTTAGTTTCCCCCTTGAGCTCTCTACCTTAACTTGATCTTGCAACCTCTTAAGTGAGCTTGCAAGTTTAAGCTTTGGTCATTGATCTCAAGGGGTTGTATCATTTTGTTCTCTCTTTTGTGATTCATTCTCCATGAGTTCTTTGCCTTTTCTTGATCTTGCAACCTCTTAAGTGAGCTTGCAAGTTTAAGATTTGGTTATTGAACCCATGTCTTGTATTTGATTCTATGGTTCTTGTTGTTATTTTCTTGCTTATTTCTTTCTTGATTTTTATTACCTTGCTTTACTTTCATGCACTTAAATTCCATGCACTTTTAATTACTTGCTTGTAATCTTTTCTTTTCTTTGTTTATCTTTTCTTTTGCTCTTTCCGGTTCGTTTTGTGAATGGTTGTAATATGTGTTGTTAAGAATAAATACGATATTGTAAGTTAATGTTTCTTTGCTCATTTCCTTTTCCCGTTATTCTCCTTTGAACTCCGCCCAAACATTACGCAAGCACTCCGTCAGGCACCCTACCCTACCAAGGTAACGATGATTCCTACACGCGACCGGTTGCGTTCGGTTTGGCCGGAGGCGAAAGCAAGAGACAAGAACGGAAGGACAAGGGTAAATAAGCCGGATTCCACGAATACCGTGCTTAAATCCCCTAATCCACGTTGTTGCCGATTGCTCTAGCTTCAATTGGTCAAGACTCGGCTCAAAGGTTTTGAGTGCGGATTTCCTTAGCTTACACTTTCGTATCTTTTTCTTAACAACTTTATACTTGCATATAAAACACATAGGTTAGATTTGAACAAACATATACAAATTCTTCATTGACTCGTCTAAAACTCGAACGGACAAACAACCATCTCCCTATGGATCGACCCGTGCTCAACCGGCTAGCTGCATAGCGACACCGTCCTGATCGCGGTTATAACTTTAGAACTTTGAACATCCGACACGCTAAAAGCGTGCGATCAAATGGCGCCGTTGCCGGGGAGACGGTAGCGTATTTTCTTTCTTGTTATTCGGGTTAATATTCTTTTTGGTCCGGATTCTTGATCCTTGACGCTAGAGGGGCCGTGAGAGGCCTGCGAAGGATGGCCGAGCAGCGTAGCCGCTCGGTGCCTCTTGGCGAGGGCTTTGATCCTTGACGCTGGAAGGGCCGTGAGAGGTCTGCGAAGGATGGCCGAGCAGGGTAGCTGCTCAGTGCCTCTTGGCGAGGGCTTTGATCCTTGACGCTGGAGGGGCCAGGAAAGGCCTGCAAAGGATGGCCGAGCAGGGTAGCTGCTCGGTGCCTCTTGGCAAGGGCTTTGATCCTTAACGCTGGAGGGGCCGTAAGAGGCCTGCGAAGGATGGCCGAGCAGGGTAGCTGTTCATATCAGATTTTTGCATTTTTATACCGCCCAATTTTTATCATATTGCTTATCGGTAGGTACTCTTGAGCCGTGTTTGCTAGTCAATTGCAGGATATAGGTTCTCGGCTCTAAACGGTGAAATTTATGGAAAAGCACGACAAATTCCGGATTACTGCCAACCACAGATAAAACACGGGTCTCCGCTCTCTATCCGTCTGTTGCCACACACCAGTTTAAGGGACAAAATGGCAAATCGATGTCATTTCTATGCACAAAGCTCAATGTCAACACAAGATCCAACATATCTACGCGGAGCTCAAGAAAATCATGGCAAAAGATCCACATCACATCACCTTTTGATCAGCAGAAATTCTGGAAAAATCGTGAAGAAATTCTGAGAAACAACATATACCAGACTGAAGGGTACTGCAAACCAGGGCAAATCACCAAATTTGATGGCCTAAATCCCTATTATGGCCGCGGTTCCGCGGCATAAGCATGCTTAGGCCAAGCATGCTTAGGCCGCGGAACCGCGGCCTGACGGCCTTGTCAACTGAAGAAATTTTGAGGGTATGATGGTAATTTTATATGGAGGCAGATTGTTGCCCTAGGTTTCCATTTCCCTGCCTATAAATAGTCCAGAACTTGCCAAAACTAAGGGTGTTTATTCTTGTATTTAGATTTTAGAATACATGTTGTTGTTCTTCTTCCTCTTCTCATCTCTTCTCCATTAAAAACTTGTAGTGAGCTTTTGTGAGTGAAGGATGAATAAAGGAGTTCTTTTTGTTACCTTGCTTGTCTTATTATTTTGTCAATTATAATTGCTTGTATTTTTCATTTGCTAATCTAGTTGTTGTTATTTGTGTTTGTTTCTTTCTTGTTCTCTTTTTCTTTATCCTTAAACAATAATGATGCTTAAGCTTGACCCTTGCCAAAGTGAGGTCTCAATTAGCTAGTTGTAGTCTCCTAACCTCCTTCTATCTTCCTCCTTTTGTTGTATTTTCTTTTTCTTATAATGGGTGAGTAGTTTTCATACTTGTTAGGGTAGGATAAGGAAAGTTTGAGAGAAGGAAATCTCTCTCACTCTTTCCCTGCCCAACATCTTAATTCGGACTCCCGTTAATTGAACCACAATCCGCTCCCTACGGCACCCTATCCTACATGATAGCGGTGATTCCTTAGTGAGAACGGTTGTGGTTGAATTAACTGGAGGTTAAGGCTAAGAGCCAAGAACGGACGGACAAGCACCAAAAGGAAGAACTTAAGCGTTGGAAAGCCTAGCTTATACTCGCAAGTTCCTTCCTAGTCGTGCTAATCCCCGTTGTTGCCGATTACCGTAACACCGATATTAAGAGTGGCAACGAAAGAAGTGAGCGACTCCTAACTCAAACTAACCTAATCCTAACCCTAACAAGCTCTCTTTATATATCATTTTAGCACATAGTTAATCTCAAAACAAACCTGGACATTTGGACTTAACTCGTTAAAGCACATAAAAAAAGATTCCCCTCTCCCTGCGGACGACCTGTACTCAACCGACTAGCTACAAGCGAAGCCGTCTTGATTGCGGTAATTAACTAAGCACGCAAAAACTTCACCAATCAGTAGCTGTTCGGTGCCTCTTGGCGAGGGCTTTCTGATCCCTGGCGTTGCGGTAGGGAAGCTACCCGCCAGGGATAGCCGAGCGAGGGATCCTTGGGCTAGACTGCCTCTGGGAGGACTTTTGATCCTTCAGGACGGGGACCGAGCAGGGTTACTTCCCAGTGCCACTTGGCGAGGACTTTGATCCCTGTCGGTTGTGGTAGAAAGCTACCAGCCGGGGATAGCCGAGCAAGGACTCGACTGCCTTTGGGAGGACTTTGGTCCTTAGCGCGGGAGGGGCTGTAAGAAGCCTACCAAAGACCCTTGGCCGGGCAGGGTAACTGTCCGGTGCCTCTTGGCGAGGGCTTTTGTCCTGAAGGATAGCCGAGCGAGGGATCCTCGGGCTCGAATGCCTCTGGGAGGGCCTTCTAATCCCTGGCATTGCGGTAGGGAAGCTACCCGCCAGGGAAAGCCGAGCGAGAGATCCTCGGGCTCAACTGCCTCTGGGAGGGCTTTCTGATCCCTGGCGTCGCAGTAGGGAAGCCACCCGCCAAGGATAGCCGAGCGAGGGATCCTCGGGCTCGACTGCCTCTGGGAGGACTTTCTGATCCCTGGCGTTGCTGTAAGGAAGCTACCCACCAGGGATAGCCGAGCGAGAGATCCTCAGGCTCGACTGCCTCTGGGAGGGCTTTCTGATCCCTGGGCCGCGGTATGGAAGCTACCCGCCAGGGATAGCCGAGCGAGGGTCGGGCTCGACTGCCTCTGGGAGGACTTTCTGATCCCTAGCGTTGCGGTAAGGAAGCTACCCGCCAGGGATAACCGAGCAGGGTAGCTGCTGGGTTGCCTCTTGGCGAGGGCTTTGATCCCTGGCATTGCGAGTAGGGAAGCTACCGGCCAGGGATAACCGAGCAGGGTAGCTGCTCGGCTGATTCTTCATGAGGTTTCGCCCGACCATCCAGTTGTAGGTATGGGGAACAGGAACGGCTACGGGGAACGTGTGCGTAGCACGCGCATCGATTGTGCGGGGAGGCGAAGTGCCAGAGTCGCGTCGTTTCGATTCCACCAGAGGAGGCCTAATGATCGCCCAGCGAATGAGTATCGGCCCGTGAGATCTGTGGCCATGGGGCGTAGCCTGTCGGTGGTCAGCCATGCCGACGAGGGCAGAGTCTTCTAGAGGCAGAGGAGCAGCGATCGGACGCCCTGACCCGACAGGGCAGTAACCCTGCTCGGTCCCCGTCCTGAGGGATCAAAGCTCTCGCAAGAGGCAAACGAGCGGCTACCCTGCTCGGTCAAACTCCGGCTGGTAGCTCCCTACCCGCGATGCCAGGGATCGAAACCCCTCACAAGAGGTGCCAGAGCGGCTGCCCCACTCGTTCATCCCAGGCTGGTAGTTGCCTACCCACGACGCCAGAGGTCGAAGCCCTTGCTAAGAGGCAACCGCGCAGCTTCACTGCCCGGTCATTCTTAATTGCCTTCCGCAGCCCTTCCCGGGCTATGGCCCAAAGTCCTCCCAGAGGCGGTCGAGCCCTTGCTCGGCTATCCCCGGCTGGTAGCCTCCTACCACAACCGACAGGGATCAAAGCCTTCGCAAGAGGCAGCCAAGCAGCCACCCTGCTCGGTTAAGCCCGGCTGGTAGCACCCTACCACAACACCAGCGGTCGAGGATCCAAGACACCCGGGAGGAACGTCAGGCTCATCCAAGTCTGAATGATCTCCCATCGACCTCGGGGGCCATGAGGATACCTCCGCGGCAGCGCTTGACACACTCGCCGGCTAGTGGTTGAAGTCAACTCGACAGGAGATCGCCAGACAAATGGCCAACCTGACACGAAAACACGACAAGACAAGCAAAGATATCCTGCGAATATCCGTCACACAGAGAAGATGAAATGCAAACCAACGAAACAAAAAAATTTCTCTTATCACCAAAGCAAAGTTGTTAAAAAGGGTAGTCTGGGCCTCCCCTGCCCTACAAACTACCCGGAGGCTTACTCCGGTCCTCTCATCGCTGGTATCTTGGCCTACCGGGGGCTCTACCGCCGGAGATCTTGCCGCCCGGGGCGCGCCCTGCTCCCTTCGCCATCTCCCACCGGAGGCCTTGCCACTGGAAGCGGAGCCCGAGCGCGGAGCTCACCATCATCGAACTCAGGAAGCCGTTCCTTCACGGCATCCAAGGCATTGTTCCATGCGACTGCAGAATACTCCCCGAGCTCGGCATAAAACTGCTCCGACGTCTTATAATCGGCCACAGCTTTCTTAACCCGAACCTCGGCAACCTGGGCCACCATAAGGGCCGCCTCGGCATCTCTTCTGCTGGCGTCCCTCTCTTTTTCCAGGGCCACGAAGCATTCGACCATGTCTGCCAGTTTCCTATCGGCAACTCGGAGAGACGCATTCAGACAACGGAGGGCACCCCGAGTCGCCGAGTTGGCAAGTTCTGCAGCCTCCGCCTGGCCCGCCACAACATCAGCCCTTGCCCTTTCTTGGCGCAGGTCGCGTTGCAAAATCACGACCTCCGAAGGGAACGCCTCCACTGGCCTCGGAGCGTGGAACGCCCCCTCGGCCTCCATGCGAGTGGCAAGGGCGCAGTGTTGAAGAACCTGACGGAAAGCCGATAAGAAACCAGGAGGCCCCCGAGCCAAGGGAAGGTGTACCAAGACAAATACACGTGAAGGGATTCATACCTGGACCGCCCCCTTGGCCATGGCCTCCAATTGGTCCCTCAAGGAGCCGTACGGGAGCTTTCCCCCAGCCGAATCTTCCATCCCGGCGAGCAGGCCAGCGGCGACAGAAAGTCCAGACAGAACCGTGAAGACGGAACCCCCCTCCCGCACGGGAATTCCCTCAGGGACCCTCGACGACGGCGCACGAGAAACCGTCCTCTTCCTCTTGAGAAGGGGCCTGCCCTCGCCCTTCCCTCTGTCCCCCGTCTGGGACTCGAGTAACTGTGGACGACTCTGGCCGCTGCTGAAGAAGCCGCCCGATGCCGTCGACGAAGCGGACGGCCCTACCATCGGCAGAGAATCCGGCGGGGGGCACGAGCTAGCCGGGGGCTCGGCTATGCCGCTAGCTTCCTTCTGGCGTGGGCCGCCCGAAGAGTGGGAGCGAACCATGTATTCCAAAGGAAGAAGAATGCCGAACGGCGGCGACGCAAGGAAGAAGGGAAATGAAAGATTGGGGGGCCCTGAGGAGGCCCCGCCCCCATTTTATCACTGCGTACGGCCGCATCCAACGGCGCCCGTCATCTCCTGCCGAAACGACTCCTCGTACCCAGCGGCTCCGATCGCTCCACGTGTCGGTCCCGTGCTGAACCGCGTCCCATCGGACGCCACAGGCCCGCATACGTCGTGCCGGCCAATCGTCACTTGACACGTGGACCATTGCTTCAGTTACAGAGTGCACGAACCGGCACACCCTCTTTAAGATGCGGAGATCTCACCTTGATTCGCAAGCGGGAGAGACAACCGACGGCCCGAGGACTCGTCCCGACGAAACCCCAGAAGGGATCCCACCTCGGGAGGCCCAGCAGTCCACTCCTGACCCGACCCGCTAGTTGGTCGGGATAAGAGTGGGGGGCTAATGATAGTGCTCGATATTGGCGTCCCCAAGGTCATGACACGTGGCAGGTGACGTGCCCTAGAACTCAGAAGAAGGGGCCCATGGGGGCTAACCAAGCCACCCTGTACCCGACCTGCAGGCGCAAGCTGACCCTCCTCAGGGCCCCCTGCAGATGGGCCTTCTCGGCCCCGTGGTTCGCGCCGAGTTGTCACAGGACCAGGACTTCTCGGCCTCCTCGCTCGTCCAGAGCTCCAGTCCGAGGCCGCCTTCCTCGACCCTCCGACCGAGGTCGTCGCTCACAGGCGTAACCGCCGCTCCGCGAATCTTGCCATGCGCTGATTCTATGCCAGCAACATCCCATGTTCCACGCCATCAATCCCCATTAATGGGCAATCCGCTTTCTACGCGGATGTGACGTCGGAGGGCGTAACCGCCGGAGAGATTTTCGCGCCCGCTGCTGCGTGCTCCACCGCTATATGAACCCCCATCACAGAGGGGTCAAGTAAGTAATCTTTTACTCTTTTAAGCCGTTACTCTGCTCGGATCTCATCACTAACTTGATCGTCGGAGGGTCCTTGGTGGTACCAAACCACCCCGGGACTTATTTGCAGGTACTCGGCACCAAACTCTTCATTCCACTTCTTCGTCCAAAATCCATTGAGACCCACACGCAACAGGAGATAATCAACAAAGTCCACCGGGAGATCAACGGAAGACAACATCTGGCGGAGACCCGAAAAGGACCTCCATCAAGCGGAAAATTATATCTAATACCCTCATTTTCGAAATTTTGTCACATATGCCCAATTTGATTAATACACTTCAACTTCGTCATGGTTACACTTTAACTTCATCATGGAAAATTATATGGAAGACTCTTATTTTCAAAATTTTGTCATGATCGCAAAATTTCATAAATGAACTCTAATAATAAACCTTAATTTCATCATGAAAAATTACACTTTAACTTTGTCATGAAAATTTTTTAATTTACGGCAACCATCTTACTGTAGCTATATTGATAAATCGTCGCTTGATACTGTTCATTGTGCTTCCAAATATACATATGGAAACTTCGGTCTCTCATGCACTTTTATGTCATCTAGCGGAAAATTAAATGGAAGACTGTCAGTTTCAAAATTTTATCATGGTTGCAAAATTTCGAATTAAACTCCAATAATACACTTTAATTAACTCTGTAATGTAATTTTTTAACTTGTGACAACCATCTTATTGCAGTTATGTTGGGAAATTGTTGCTTGATGCACTGTTCATTTCTCTTTCAAATATACACATGGAAACTACGTTGACCCTAAGTTTGAATTTTCAAGCACAATTTTATCTTCTTGCGGAAAATTGTAGGAAAACCGCTCATTTCCTGTATATATATATATATAAATAAAACTAAAGCTAGCTTTGAATTTTCAAGCATAATTTTGTCTTCTAGTGGAAAATTATAGGAAAACCCCTCATTTTACCTACTTTTGAATTTTCATGTCCTTGGCATCTGACGGAAAATTATAAGAAAGACCTCATTTTCAAGAAAATTTCAAATTTGCAAAACTTTGTAGATAAACTACATCAAAAAAATTTAACTTCGTCGCTGAAAATTTTAATTTGCGACAACCATTTTACTACAGTTATATTGGAAAAACGTCGCTTAATACCCGTATTGTTCATTTTGCTTCCAAATATACAGATGTAAAATTCGGTTTTTCATGCTCTTTTTTGCCATCTAACGGAAAATAATATGAAAGACCCTCATTTTCAAATATTTGTAAATAACTCCATTAATACACACTACTACAAAGAAGGGTTGCCCCTACGGATTTATCCGTAGGGGCAACCCACTGCCCCTACGGGTATATACGTAGGGGCGAAAAAATACCCCGTAGGTGCAAAGGCCGCAGGTGCAAGTTGAGGCCCTATACTTGCCCCTACGGTCAAATTTGTGCCCCTACGGTTATATGTGTAGGGCCAGATTCCCCTACGGATTAAGCCATAGGGTATAAGATTTTATATTATTTACGGTTTATTTTAATAAATTACTTGGACCTACGGCTATAGCCGTAGGGGCTTTAACTACCCCCTACGGATATATTCGTAGGTACTTTTCCGTAGGGGCACAAATTCAGGATTCCTGATATTTGCCCCTACGGATAACGCCGTAGGGCATTGTCAGTGGCCCCTACGGACATATCCGTAGGGGTTTTCCCAAACAACTGGCACTGACATCTGGGGGAAATATCAGTTACTGCTGATATTTAGCCCCTACGGATAAATCCGTAGGGGTAACATGTGTGCCTACGGATTAATCCGTAGGTACATATTGTCTGTAATTTTTTTTTAAAAATGGGCTACTTGATTTTTTCCCGCCCTGTGCACAATAATGTATACATCAATCAAATCATATATTGCAGTATTCATAATCACATCTCACGCATATATATAATATACAAAAGAAACACAAAAACTGAATATGATATAAATACAAACAAATATCAATATCGTTTCAAAATGTAGTACAATGTGTATGATATAAATAAATACATGTTTCAAAAAAAAAGAACCAAAAATCTACCCTAGCTCGGTCCAGCTCGGTCCTGCTCCTCGGTCAATAAACTCTGCAATTCGTCGCGAGCGGGAGTCTAAGTGGGCGGTGGAGCTACAGGAGCTGTCTGCGGAACCGCAGCCGAAGGAGATGCGTGTAGAGGCTCGGCCGATCTACCCTGTCGCGTCTGGATATAACGTGTGTAAGAAGCGTGTAAGAACTGTTTATTATTCGAATTCGTTTCATTATTAAGTTATTTCGAAACCCTGTTTGGATATCTAGTTTGGAAAAGCGTTGTTTATTTCAATTACATATGTATGTATGATTAATAAAACATAAGTCTACAACCAAATAAGCTCAGGCTATGTACTGATATTGGATATGTTGATATCTATAATATGACATTATATTTTACTATTAAGTAGTATACATACCAGCATCTCATTCAACTCCTGAACGGTGGCCTTCAAGCTCTCCTGTTCCTGCTGGATACGTCGCTAACTGGAGACGGAGGAAGTAACCACCGGGGTGGAGTCCAACCTCATATGGGCCCTGCTAGAGCCCAGTCCTCGGCCTATCTCCAAACCTCCGTGGTGCCGTCCGTGTGCGGCGTCCAGGACTGGGGTCAGCAGCCTCGAATGTTGCCTTCCCCCTAGCAACTGTCAGAACATTATATTTAGCACATACTGGTCTATAAAATTGACAAGAAATACCAAAATCAACAAATTCAAAGCCTTACCTATAGAGATAGAAGATGTGCTCCTCTGGTATCTGCATGTATCAAAATTTGAATAATATTAATTAATTTCAGTACATACATACTAACAAGGTAAACTCGCATATAGCGCTGCTTACACATATGACAGGGAGTGAACAAGCTCTTGTAGATCATCAGGCGCAAATCTAATCTCATCAAGCAGCCCATGATAATGAGTTGGACGACTAAGAGAAAAAGAAATGTGTGTATATTTATGATATAGCATTCTAAATCAATATACATGCCCTATATAATATATAAACATACCTGGAGGAACGGGAGTGGCCTCTGTCCCTGATATGGACGCATCACCAACAACTAGACAATCAAACATTGACAATATAAGTAATTTTGACATAAACAGGCATGGATATCTATAATATTACATTCAAAATGGATATTAGAGAGCGCACCTGCAGTGAGAAGTGGTAAAAGTATCACCCAACTAGGGTGTAATTTACAGAATCAGTTGAGACTCTTAAAAGTCATAGAAGAACCCGACCTGCACAAATCTGATGTATGCTTTCCATTGGACACTAAGAAGTCTCTAAAGGGAAAAGCCTATGTGAAAGCCATCATTAGTTCATATCAGAAGATTGACGCTGAAACAGAGAACGAGAAATGTCATTTTTTTCTTCTTCCGCTACATTACTGTCTTCTCCTTCTGCCACATTACTGTCTTCTCCTTCTTATTATGTGCGCGTGCAAATTCAATGACTATATTGAGAATATGGATTAATAGTGGGTAGGAAAAGTATTTCTCAAATGGCTTTTGCGTCTTAAAACCATAAACTACTAAGTAATGACATACATAATTTTTTTAGTATAAAGGATGTTATTTTAAGTTGGACCCGGCGTGATTCTCATGTTGGTTCATGTAGCCTACCCCTTATGCTTGGGATAAAAGGCTCAGTTGTTGTTGAAAGGTTGTTATTTTAAGTTTTCCCTTATAGAGATATGATCTAACTGCATCTATCAATTATAAGTGTGCAGAAAATTATGATAAGAAATCATAAGAAAGGGTCGTAGCCATGCATAACCTTGAATCTACATACCAAATCATGCAAAAGCATGCACTTATTGTCACCTTGCCTTAGAATATAAAATATCTTGGAAGACTATAAGCGAGCATTTAAATCTTGATAGCTTTTGACTTCAACATATATTTTTCTCAAGTACCATGAAATATACTTGCTCCGTATAAACCGTTTTCAGGAAGATAGATTAATAATGATAAATTATCCATTGTGGCTCACTAGGTTAGCATTTTCTCTTCTATTGACCATCTTTCTAATCTGCTTGGTAAATTTATTCGGAACCGGCTGCGAATCATTAAAAGACATGCATAAGAAAGAAAACTAAAATACAGATATATAGCATACCGATACATCGAAACTTCATAGTTGCGATGGCAATCCAGAGATATTTATTTCTACACACGTGGTGCGCGTGCGAATGCGTCAGGCATCATGGACAAATATTTCAGAACACGGAAAGTATTATTCGTATAAATTAATTAAAACTTTTAAACACCTTGGGTAGATATTTTCGTAGGTGATGCAATCATATCATGAGGATTAAATTTAAGCTATTATACATATGCATATGTATTTTTCTAACCTAAAATATCACACACACACACACAGAGAGAGAGAGAGAACACCTGGTAGGTAAAGAAATCAGGTAGCAGGATCCTGAAGAAATAGAGTCCATAGCATTGCTCATCATCATCATCCATGATCCCTTTGATAATATTTTTTCAAAGGGATCACGGATGATGATGATGAGAAATGCTATGGACTCCATTTCTTCAGGATCCTGCTACCTGATTTCTCTATCTACCTGGTGTTCTCCCCCTCTCTCTCTCTCTCTGTGTGTGATATATTAGATTAGAAAAATACATAAGTATATGTATAATAGCTTAAATTTAGTCCTCATGATATGATTGCATCAACTAAGAAAATATCTACCCAAGGTGTTTAAAAGTTTTAATTACTTTATACGAATAATACTTTCCATGTTCTGAAATATTTGTCCATGATGCCTGACGCATTCGCACGCGCACCACGTGTGTAGAAATAAATATCTCTGGATTGCCATCGCAACTATGAAGTTTCGATGTATCGGTATGCTATATATCTGTATTTTAGTTTTCTTTCTTATGCATGTCTTTTAATGATTCGCAGCCGGTTCCGAATAAATTTACCAAGCAGATTAGAAAGATGGTCAATAGAAGAGAAAATGCTAACCTAGTGAGCCACAATGGATAATTTGTCATTATTAATCCATCTTCCTGAAAACGGTTTATACGGAGCAAGTATATTTCATGGTACTTGAGAAAAATATATGTTGAAATCAAAAGCTATCAAGATTTAAATGCTCGCTTATAGTCTTCCAAGATATTTTATATTCTAAGGCAAGGTGACAATAAGTGCATGCTTTTGCATGATTTGGTATGTAGATTCAAGGTTATGCATGGCTACGACCCTTTCTTATGATTTCTTATCATAATTTTCTGCACACTTATAGTTGATAGATGCAGTTAGATCATATCTCTATATGGGAAAACTTAAAATAACAACCTTTATACTAAAAAAATTATGTATGCCATTACTTAGTAGTTTATGGTTTTAAGACGCAAAAGCCATTTGAGAAATACTTTTCCTACCCACTATTAATCCATATTCTCAATATAGTCATTGAATTTGCACGCGAACATCATAAGAAGGAGAATACAGTAATGTGGCAGAAGGAGAAGACAGTAATGTGGCGGAAGAAGAAAAAAATGACATTTCTCGTTCTCTGTTTCAGCATCAATCTTCTGATATGAACTAATGATGGCTTTCACATAGGTTTTTCCCTTTAGAGACTTCTTAGTGTCCAATGGAAAGCATACATCAGATTTGTGCAGGTCGGGTTCTTCTATGACTTTTAAGAGTCTCAACTGATTCTGTAAATTACACCCTAGTTGGATGATACTTTTACCACTTCTCACTGCAGGTGCGCTCTCTAATATCCATTTTGAATATCGATAATATTACATTCAAAATGGATATTAGAGATCGCACCTGCAATGAGAAGTGGTAAAAGTACCACCCAACTAGAGTGTAATTTACAGAATCAGTTGAGCCTCTTAAAAGTCATAGAAGAACCCGACCTGCACAAATCTGATGTATGCTTTCCATTGGACACTAAGAAGTCTCTAAAGGGAAAAGCCTATGTGAAAGCCATCATTAGTTCATATCAGAAGATTGATGCTGAAACAGAAAACGAGAAATGTCATTTTTTTCTTCTTCCGCCACATTACTGTCTTCTCCTTCTGCCACATTACTGTATTCTCCTTCTTATGATGTTCGCGTGCAAATTCAATGACTATATTGAGAATATGGATTAATAGTGGGTAGCAAAAGTATTTCTCAAATGGCTTTTGCGTCTTAAAACCATAAACTACTAAGTAATGGCATACATAATTTTTTTAGTATAAAGGTTGTTATTTTAAGTGCGCGTGCAAATTCAATGAAAGTTAGATTTGAGGATACCCATGTATGAGTTGTATTCTATATATGTGTGTTTCGATTTATGATTTCGCTTAAGTGTAGGGTTGTTTTTACTTAAAGAAGTATCACCATCTACTATATATAAAAAAATATAGCAAACTAGGATTGGTATTCAAATCCCAGTCCAGATTGGTATTCAAAATTTATTTAATTAGTTTGTGATCCACATCATTTGATTCGTTGCTTGAGGCATCAATGTAGGCACAAATATCGGCGACGAGGAACTCGACGAGGAAGAACGAGGGCGGTGGCGGGCTGAGAACGGAGGGCGCGCGGTGGCGACGAAGAGAAAATTGGAGACGCGGGAACGAGAGAAAATTTTGGGAACGAGAGGGAAAGATATCGAGGCGTATATTGGTATCGATGGGAATATGAAGGTTTCATATTATCATCGAGTATCATATATTGGTTTTAACCTGAATATCTTGAGTCGCTCTCTAATTATGCGTTTGTTGTGTATTCGTGTTGTATGTGTAACATGATTTTAAACCATTGAGATCAAGATTGATAGAACTGATCATCCTACATTGCAATAGCATTCATCGACCAAAAACTATTATTGCAATGGTATTCATCTATAACTATTAAGAGGCATGTTTGAGTTTTATACTGGGATCACAAATAGCATGATGGCTGCAAACAGGTTGCTTGAATACTTGCAGACAATCCAATGTTGCCTCGCCATTTCTATAAATTTTAAACTCCCTGGAAAATTATCATCACTCAGGATTACTTTGGGACCAGTTTGGCTGCTTCTTGCTTGTGATTCAACATTCAGCTTTTTGTTGATTTGGAACTCAGAGAGTGTTGCAAAAAAATCCAAAACTAAATAAACCTCAAACTAGCTACAGAGAAGGCAAACAGCAAACCCCATGAAGTTTGGCTTTCAAGGGTTTTCCCACTAAAATACACTTAGATGCAGCACTTTAAGGAAGCTTGCAGCAATATAAAAACTTTTAGGTAGTTTAGTGAAAAACTGCAGTGCTTCAAGATTGTTTAAGTTTTATGTGTGCTTAAGCTGTCATACAGAAATTATCGTTGCAAAAATGTTCGCAACCCTAGCTTTTCCAGCAACGATACTGGAATACGAGCCTCAGATATGCCAGCTTAGGAATCAAAATAAGAAAGAGATTTGGGGTTATCCTAAGTCCAAAGTCAAACGGGCTCGAGAAATATATAAACCCAAAAAAATGACTGCATAAAGATCTCATAAAGATGAAAAGGATGTTATGCAAGCTCTGAACAAATCTTGAACGGAACTTTCACAAGAATTTACAATACCCGACCAGAATCCAATCCTGAGTTTGATGAAGCTTCAGGCCTTCAGCTTCCCCACAGAAAATAGTTAGGGCAAACCCTTTGCAAAACCATAGCTTTCATGCAGAGATGACGCTCAGAACATGCCAGCTTCCAAACACATTGAATAATACATAATCTCCCATACTCTCTCTCTCTCAATCAGACAGTTTATATTTGGATTTGAATTTAGGAAAAGAAATAAGATGGCTACAAACCAGCTTGCCTCGCCAATCTCATAACCATAAAGCTCATAAAAGTGGAAGCTTGAGGGCAAGCCATCATCGCCTCCATTCAATTGAAGCCAAATCATTCACAAAAAATAGAAATAAATATAATAATTGATCGATAGGCAAAATTGCAAGAAACCTATTCAGATTTTTGCATGAAAAAATAAGAGATGTAAAATAAGTAAAAGATTACCAAATGAAATTATCCCATCACTTGAACCCCCTCTCAAGACATTTTAGCAAAAATTCCCCCAGTAATTTTCTTCGGTTTAACCGTTTTATATCATAGAAGAAAGATAAATTTCAAATGTATATACATGCATACACACACACACATCATATACACAGTTTTTGAATGTTGCCAGAATTTCAACGGTAATTCTAGATTTTTCCAAACTCTGAAGGCTTCACAAAAATTTTAACTACAGATAATAATATGATTGAAGAGATCAATCACCAATTTTTTAATGAGGATCAACTAAAACCCCAAACCGAGCAAGCAAATTACAAAGATCCCAAAACCCCGCGTGGCCTAGCCCCAGCCCCCAGCCCCAGCCCCAGCCCCCAGCCCCAGCCCAACCCTAACCCCAGCATGGCCACCTAAACCCCAACACCAACCCTAAGGCAAACCCTAACCCCAGCCCCACCCCAGCAGCAGCCGAACCCCAACCCTAACCCTACCCTGACCCCGACCCCGACCGCGACCGCGACCGCGACCCCTGCCCAACCCCAACTCGCGCGCGCAACCCCAGACCCAGCCATGAACCCTAAGCCCAAAATAATCCAAAAATTCTTTAATTTACCTCGAGATTTACTCACCTGAACGGCTGCTGCTGGGGCTGGGGCGACGACCTGAACCGCGGTGGCGACGAGAACTGCGGTGGCGACGAAACCGGCGGTGGCGACGAGGAGAACGACGGTGGCGACGACGGCGTGGCGATTTGGGGATTTTTCTCGCGCCCGATCGAGAGAGAGAGAGAGAGAAAGTGAGCGTAGGCGATCGGTCTGGGGTCTTAATAAATCGATATTTACTTGCCCCTACGGATATATCCGTAGGTCCTTTGTTTGCGCCACCGTAGGGGCAAACACCAAATTAAGAATTAATTTTTTTATTCTTGAACGTCAGTGCCCGTAGGGACAACCCTTTAGCCCTACGGAGTAATCCGTAGGGCCAAGTAAAATCTGCCCCAACGGATAATTCCATCCGTAGGGGCAACCCCCTATTTTACTAGTGACACTACTTCTTAAGAAAACCGCCCGCCCCCCCCCCCCCCCCGCCCGCCCCCCCCCCAACCCAACACACACACACACACACGCACATATCTTTGAATTTTCATTCTCTTTGACATCTAGCGGAAAATTATATGGAAGACCCTTATTTTCAAATTATCTTGTAAACTAACTTCTATAATACACTTTAATTTCGACATGGAAATTTTTTAATTGCGACAACTATCTTATTGATCGCTTAATGTTCTATTCATTTTGCTTCCAAATATACAAATTGTAACTTCGATATTCCATGCTCTTTTTTGGCATCTAGTGGAAATTATATGAAGGACCCTCATTTTCAAAATTTTGTCATGGTTGCAAAATTTCGTAAATAAACTCCAATAACACATTTTAATTTCTTCATGGAAAATTTTTAATTTGCGACATCCATCTTCATGTTGCTTTATTGGAAAATTGTCACTTAACGATTCATTTTGCTTCCAGATATATTAAAATTTCAGTTTTTCATGTTTTTTTTCTGCCATCTAACGAAAAATTATATAAAATACCCTTATTTTCAAAATTTAGTGATGATTGCAAAATTTCATAAATAAAATCCAAGGGCACACTTTAATTTCATCATTGAATTTTTTTAATTTTCAACAATCATGTTACTGCAATTATATTGGAAAATTATCGCTTATTGCACTGCTCATTTTATTTTCAAATATACGGATGAAAACTACAGTGACCCTACGCTTGTGCAGGGTTCTTTCTGGCTGGATTCTAAAAGACCGTTCATTTTATTTTCAAATATATGAGATGGTGGCTCTTGAAACTTGAGTGAGCATTAGGAGATATGAAGCGATTATATGCCTATCATATCCTATCTGGCAGTCGTAGGCGGACTCAAATCCGGATATAGATAGTTATCGGAAATATTAATTCTACGGATATGAATACAAATAAGAAATTAACATTTCAAATATACCCGAGAAAGTTAAAATTTACTATTTATTTACCGATATGGAACGGATATAGGTATTACCATATTCGTATCTGGAGGCTGATGACGGATGCGGATATGGATGTGGATAATCATCTTGAAATGAAAATTACTATCCGTATTTGATAAAAATCAGATGTGGATACCGAGGTACCTTGGACTATCCTTATTCGTTCACATCCCTAACGAGCATTTACAGTGGTAATTCTATTACATTTTTTTAGGTACGCTATACTTAATACTTCATATTAAAGAGTTTTTCGTTTAAGAAGAACGGACTAAAACATGTCCCTACAATACAAATTCTAAAGGGCCAAGTAATTTGATCAAAACATAAAGTGTAAATAAAAACCAGTACCATTGTGAAGCAGAGGTAGTAGGCTTTCTAAAGTATATAAATCCAATCAATATGTTTTCAGGAATTATATGATTTTCTGAACAGGTAGGAGTCATTTTCTTAGAACTGTAACCATATAGTATCTACAGGATTAGCAAGAAGAAAAACATTATTTAGTTCTACCATGTTTGAAAATATTAAAAACTTAACCTATATCCTACTCTCTCTCTCTGTGTGTGTGTGTGAGAGAGAGAGAGAGAGAGAGAGAGATCTTAATTTACATGCTTAAATTAAGGTCGCATTGCAACTCGTATTTATTTTACAGAGTTATAAGGATACCGCACCATTTCGAGGGATCTACACTTGTTTTGTGATATGGTATTTTGGGTTGAACCCCCTACATTCTTCTTTTTTGTATGTGCATGTGTGCGCACCTCTATACCTTACACGTGCACACGACAAACACTCTTTCGCGTTCTTTGTGTATGTATATAGCCCCTTGAATCTTAATTTTTTTCAGGAAACACGTATGGTTCATCATTTGTTCCAAAGCTGACATATCCGAGTTGTAATATTGCAAACTAATTTTTTTGTTCAGTTTAGAAAGTCTTTTGTTGTAAATAAGATGAATATTTTGAGGAAAAATATATAAAAGGAATTAAGTAAAATATATGGTGTCACTGTTGGAGTTTCATATACGAGATGAGATACATGACAACACACAGTATTATATTTCTTTTTGATGCGACCTGGATCGCGCCAAGATGTTACCTTCCGTTGATCTACTGATGGCGGCGATGGGTGGCTGAGATTGGATCTAGAGGCTGTTGCTCCTTAAGCGCGTGGATCTCAATGGATTTGAGATTGTGGTTGCCGAGCTACCTGCAAGGAAGTCCCGGGATGGTTGTACCACCGAGGACCCTCCGACGGTCTAATTAGACTAGAGATCCAAGCAGAGTAACGGCTTAGTGGAGTAAAAATGGCTTCCTTGAACCGTCTGAAGAAGGGGTTTATATAGCGGTAGCAGCAGGCAGCAGGTAGGCGTGAGAATCACTCCGACAGTTACGCTCCCGACATCACGCCCCCGTGATGAGCGGGATCTCCCATTAATGGCGAGACAGGTTCGTTAATGGAGGATCGTGATGGCGTGGAACGTGGGATGTGGCCGGCGGATATCTCGCGCATGGAGAGAGTCACGGGATGGCGGTTGCGCCTGTGAACGGTGCCGTTGGTCGGTTGATGAGACCGAGAAAGATGACCTCGGCGGTAGAGCTCCCGGACGAGCGGGAGAGCCGAGTTATCTTGGTTCTGTGGTAGCCTGGAGACGAGCTAGTAGGCCGAGGAGACCAATTGTGTAGGGCTCGGAGGTGAGCCAGCGTTTGCTTGTAGGACGGAAACAGGAGTGGTTTGGTCGGCCACTGTAGGTCCTTTCTTGTGAGCCATGGGACAACTCATCTGCCACGTGTCATGATCTGGGAGATCACCAATATCGAGCATCATCACTATTTTTAAGTAAAAGAAAAATAGAATACACTATCACTTGACTCATGGTACGCTTGTTAGGAGGTAATTCTAGATTACCATGAAATATTGCCATACTTGTTTAGGTGTAAAAACTATTCTTGGAAATATAGGATTACCATGGTAATCAAATGACCCCATTTCATGATAATTCTATTCTCCTCAAAACATGTATCTATCCTAAATTACCATGAAATATTCCAGCCTAACATATATGAGTCAGGACCATTCGCCGGCGGCCTCCCTTGCTAATGGTTGGCCAGCCCTGCTGCCCATCATCTGTTGTCCGCAGGCTGTTCGGCGCTGGCCGGCCACCGGCCATTGCCATCCGTTCACCCGACGGCCCGCTGCCAATCGGACGTTCGTCACCGGCAAGACACTGGCCATCGCTGATCGTTCATCGATCAGTCCGCCGTCGATCAGACATTGGTCTTTGGCCGTCATCCAGCTGGCGTCGCCGGCCCGCCGCAGATTTTTCATCGCCGGCCTCGCCGCCGGTTGCATATATATATATATATATATATATATATATATATATATATATATATATATATATATATATATATATATATATTAACGGGAATGATTAAAATATATTGAGCACGTTAATGCAAGATTTTTTGGAATTAGATACCCGGTTATCCCATTCCTAAAAATGCGAGGATTCCTGTAATCTTCTATTCCATGTACCATGCGTGGCCCCATTTCCTTTTCCTTAATTTTATTATATTAATCTTATATTTGTGAAATAAACTTGCCCATGAAGAATAAATAGTATAATGTTCGTTTGTCCCGTCAATATAAGAAATTCCTACAATGCTACCGTATGCTCATAAATATGCTCTAATTAATCGAAGGTCTCTTTATCGGTAGATGGTGATCCAATCATATTTTTCTCTCAAGAAAAAATATTGAGAACTTCTGAGCCATTCAACCATTCTATTATTGTGAAATGTTCTTAAGGCAGACTTCTTAAGGCAGACTGAATATCTAAGATACAAAGAAAAACTTGAAGCAACATTTTTCAATCTCAGAGGATTTTGTCATCTGTCATCTAAATCGTCATCACATGTTATTACGTTTTCATATTCCGGAAGATTTCACAAATGTATGGCTTAAGGAATTTCTATATGTTAAAGGTTTTTTATTCTGTTTCTTCAAATGGACCCCTTTTTTACTCCTGATCATGAACCAACATTAGTTCCAGCATGGATCTCTCTCCCTGGTTTTCCAAAAAAAATTATCACATAGATATGCTTCGATCTATAGTGAAACCTATTGTTGATCTTCTTAAAGTCGATATCAATACGTTGCATTGCACGACAACAGATAAAATAAAGGTTTGTGTTGAATTGAATCTTCAAAAAAACCCTATCGTCAAAAATTTGGATTGGTACATCTTCTTCTAAATTTTTCCAGGCTATGATCTTCGAAAAATATTTCAAATATTGCTCAATTTGTTTTAAATAAGGACACGCATCAAAATCTTGTAATAAGCATATCAAATTGTTCTCGGTAGAAGAAAAAGAGATGCCTATCAGAAACACAACCGATATCTCATCCTCTACTCATGAAGATGAAAATTCAGGAAAATTAAATTTGAGATCTATTTCGATAGCAGAAACTCGAAAAAATGTTTAGCTTCCTACTAGCAATATTATTACTCTAGCACATTCCACTAAGATTGTAGATGTTATTTCTATACCTGTTATCAACTCCAAACACTCCGCAAGCAATCAAAGTCCTTTAATCTTGATAAAAAAATCTAAATAAGCAAGATGATCTCATGATTCACATGCTTGATAGTATGTCTATATCTACTAAAGAATGGGTACAAAAAATATTTACCACAACACATTTTAATGCAACAAGTGACACATTGACTAACTCTGATTTAGCCTCTGCTGAAATACGAGTAAAAAATGAGACTCATCACAAATATTCAGAGCCTTCTATGGTATAAAAATCAGTTGATACTTAGTCGGTCATAATGAATGCTGCTAATGACTTCGATAAGTCTAAACCAGAAGATTTGCACAAGTCTTTAACTCTAATCACTCAAGAAGATATAGTATCTGAACTCGTAAACTCAGATAATTCAGTTGTGCGAAATTCTTATTCAAATGAGTCATACTCGAACAAAAACCTTATGATCCCTTCAGGATTCAAACCACCTCACGCTAAGAAAAAAGACCCCCAAGAGAAAATTTATTACTTCCGCTGCTTTTAATAAATATCGTTCTCTATCGTATGGATCCGCTTCCTCATTCAAGAATGCTAAGGAGAAATCGGATATTAAATGCTCTACTTGATAGTTGTTTTAGCTCTCGAGTTCTCGAAAGAGGCGTAGCGGAAGCGAAATTAAAAAATTCAAGAGAACCAAAACAACACATAGCATGGATAAAAGCCTAAAGATCAAAACTTGGAAAGAAAAGAAGCTAAACCACAAGAAGAGACTACAACCTTTGTAACTTTTTCAAGTACACCTTTGATGAACTCCTCCTAAGCTCCAAGTTGATGGAACATGCTTGATCACGATCTTCTCGGTTGAAAATGATCCACCTAGAGAATCCCCAACATAAGCTCCTACTTCACAAAAAGGATGTGTGTGAAGTAAACTAGTAACACCGAATTGCTAGGTTAGCGTTAAAAAAGGATGTGGGATTTTGCTCTCTATTTTTCTTCTCTTTTTATTTTTTCATTCTGTAAAATAAAAACTCAAGAGAGAGTGTGAGAGGGATAAGAATGAAGATGAGAACAAAGCTTAGCCATACTTATCTCAAGGTTGAGACAAAAAGAAAAGTCTAAGAAATTCTAAAGAATTCCACAAGCTCCTCTTAAAAATGACTCGTATCTTTTATTTAAAATAAAAAAATGAGTATGTTCTCATCATATTCTCTATGAGTCTCATATACACAACTAGCATGTATCAACATACATGACAAAGTGTATATAAATATTTATATCATATATAAATACAAATAAAGAGAAGAAAATAAAGTGAGCACGATATTAGTTTTTATATTTACACACACACACACACACCAGACACACACATATACATATATATATAATCATTAAATCAACACTTGATTTAATAATCCGGTTATAACAATATATACTGGCTAATATCATTAAACGCCTGATTAAAATACGTGTATCAAATACACGTGCTTAATCGAACTCTTGCATGTATCCCTATACGTGCCCTACATCGTTTCGCCTGAACTGGGAAATCTCTATGTGGAACTCTAAAGACTCGTTAATACGTTGGTAGTAGGACATGATCATATCCTTAACCCACAAGCATGTCAGCGATATTAACTGCACGTAATGACCACCCAGGTATTGATCGAAAAGAAGATCGACAAGAAAGCTTATCTGACCCTCTACAGATCTTATAAGTGATATTCACCGTACAGTCTGGCCTCTTCGTCTGAGAGTGTCGTATACCGGGTCTAGGGGTGAAAACCGTCCGACTCTTAATAACCCGATAAGTCGTGTTGATGTCTGACTCATAACCACCTGAGATACAACTGATAACACTGATCAGTTTATCTCAACCGTTCTGACCAGGGACTTATGGTTATAACTAATCTTGCACTGCGCGATATTAACTCCCTATACCGGGTGTCACGCCCCGCTTCCCAATAGACAGAAACGTTGACGTGGAAAACCCGCAACGTATTTACTATGAAATAAATACGTTAAGCGTAATTAAGCAATATATAAATGAAACAAGAGTAATAAAATGAACAGCAACTTTATTTACATTTAACTTTACATACAGCTGTTTGTAATAAAAAAAATACAATGATATAAAGAAAATGCCTAAACAATGGCATACAGAAAATAAGTGCAGACTGGAAAGAGCTAGTAATCAGCCTGAGCTGTAAGCCGGTCCAAGTCCTCCTGGCTCGGCTCTATCTCCTCAGAGTCCAGTCTTCTTGACGAACATTCCAAAGAAAGAAACAGAAAGGAATGTCTTCGGTGAACTAGCGCTCGGTAAGTCCCAAAAGAGAAATAGAAGGTAATGGGTAATGTGAAAAGAACAGGTAAAGTTGTATATGATTGTTCATAGGTATAGGATAGTTATCCTAACGTGGTTATTTTTAGTTTGATAAAGAAGATATACATGTATACGAGAAAAGTCTATCCCACCCTGTGAACTATGGTAACATGTAGTATAATGCCCCATCATAACCTACAGGACAACGGCACGTGAATTTATGTAGATGTTTTTTAAAGTGACCTCTCATGCCACAATATGCGTTCCGTACCAATCTACCACTTTATCCCCGCGTAATGTATTATATAGATTATATTTAAAAGTCTTGGCCGAAACCATGGATACGAAATGTTCAGGTTCATGTTCAGGATGTAATCATGTATTCAAGTAGTCATGTTGAGTTCATGTCAAGTTATAACCATGGTTCGGTCAAGTCGAGCAAGTATGCAAGTTTGAGTTTGATATTTATTTCGAGTGTTCAAGTTCATGATCAAGTATTCGATTTCATGTTTTATTTTGGATTCGGGTTTGAGTTTGGACTCAGATTGAGTCAGACACTTGTGAACGGATTTAACTCTTGAATTCTTAGGTTCGGGAGTTATCGGTAACTGCTGCACATGGACGGCAAGATATGTGTCTTTTTTCAAGACAATTGCCATTGATAACTCCGTTAAGTTTTCTAACCTAAATAGAAAAGCACTCCCTTTCTCCGGCACCTTGGGGCTCAAGAGAATTGATCCCGCTTAAACCTATATTTACAAAAGTCCTTAAACTATTGTTTTGTATATCTTGAGAGGGTTTTATGAAAAATATTTTAATATAGATTAAAAATAAAATCTCGGGGGTGATTTGTAATACTTAGGGTTTTCATGAGCATGTGCTTTAATTATTGGGGTATTTTAATGATAAATACCTAGATTTTAAAAGTTTATGGTATTTTAGTGAAAACTAGTCTTTTTTGGTAACTTGATTGTATTTTATTAACATTTTTTTAATATATCATTTTTAGAAAAATATAGTTTCATAATATAATGAAAATATGGATTTATAATTTTTTATTTAATTATAAAAATTATTTTATGTAGAAAATTCGTATTTCTTAAAAACCATATTTTATTTCCTTTCGAGATCGAATACTCCGTGAGAAGTTCTGCATCTCGCTCTACTATCCAAAAGATGTGCGATAATCCACACCATTCATTACCGGGTTCTCTAACGAGAGTTGTAGAGGCGTATTTTCCAAGAATTTACAAAATACTGTTTTAAAAGAAACCCGATTTTTTAAAAGATGTGGTATTTTATTGTAAGGATATTCTTTGAACCAAATATACATGTATTTAGGTATCGTGCTATGAAACCAAAGTGTGTGTGTGGGGTAGGTCGTTATCCCGTGAAGTTTTCCTAAACATATTGTTTAAATAATTTGTCAAAAAGATGTTTTAATAAAGTTAAAGGTATTTTAACGAAAAGTTAGTTTTATGGTTGTTTCACATGAGAATTTTGATTAAACATGAATCTATATATTGGTAATTAAAATTACAAATAATGTGGTAAAATTAGATTGACCAATATATAAAGAAAAATAGAGTTCTAGGGTTTAGAAAAGAAAAGTATCGGTAATAACTCCACTTTACCGATATATGATTTAAAGATAAATTTCAATGAAAAGGAGAGTGGGGAAGGACTTATGGTTTGAAAATCTCAAGAAAGGGATTAGGAAGAAGAGGGAGGTTTCGTGGCGTCGCGGGAGCTCTGGAATCGGTTTCGATCTTCGACAGAAAGAGCTTGGTCGCTAACTCCACTTTACTCAACTTGTACTTAGTAACTTTTTGAGAGAGTTTTTACTAGAATTTTCAGAATGGTGAAGAGCTAAAGTATATGATTATATTTATACTGAAGGCTTAGGGTTTGGGAATTAAAATTTTGGATTAAAAAGTATTAAAATGATGTTAAATGGTGAAAAGAAGGGTCTCTTTTTTATTGCAGGGAAATCAAACAGTGCAGAGGAGTTAAGTGGAGCTGAAGGGACAAGTGTGCAAAGCACGAAGCTCATTGGATGCATCACGACCGTCGTCGCCGGCCCTAAAGGCAATTTCTCCGGTCGGATCTGAGGCAAATGCCTCGAGATTCATGCCACATATTTAATTCTGTGTTTACTCTATTTTGCGCATGTTTGATTTTTCTGAACTTTTCATTTCCCCGTATATTGCACGTGCAACTCTTGGGCTTCCAAAAATTAAAAAGAAAAAATTCAGAAAAAAATAATTGTGTCTGATGGGAATCGAACACACAGGCTACGTCACAGCAGTGTAGAGGTTTTACCAGTGAGCTACAAATTGTTTCTTGCTTTTATTTAACAAAAGTAACTCTTAACTCTTACACAGTCTATAATACTCTTTTCTGTATATTAACAGGAAAAATTTATGTACAGAGATTTCAGAGTCGTTACACCGGGAGAGACGAATCCTCTCGACCGCTCACTGCCTCCATGTGTTCCGGGACTGTATCCAACTAAAACCTGTATGTATGGCTCTTTAAAACCGTGGCTGGGTAGTAATCAAAGTACAGTAGGAACATACACAAGACACTATGACGATCTCAGGTCTATAAACTATTCTATACTCATGTCACCTGAAAACTGCTATCTGATGACAGGTATAATACCATCCAGGAGTTCTTAATGAGTCCGTTCAGTGAAACTCATTCTCCAATGAGCACATGTATAAAATCTTTGGTGTCAAACATCAATGGCTATGTGAACTACCTTCACCCCGGTCGAGGTAAAGAAACATATACACTAGTCTACTCTGGAGTATTGATACCCAGTCTCGAAACTCCCATGACTAGGAACATTTAGGGATGTACTTATAGACTACCCAGGCCATACTAGTATGATCTATATCATAATCCTGGTCGTCAAGCAAACATTCTATGGGCTTTATCAACATGTATTAGCGATAGAAATAACAAGTGGAAACAATACATATAAATGACAAAGACAAACCAAATAGCATACTATCATATCGAGCAAGACTGTCATGTACATACATATGTCCAAGTATCCATTATAATATATAATAATGACCTCTAAGGCAAACATATCTAACACTACTTTCTTTACTAAATCTCTCGATGATTATGATGATGATGATGCCATTATAAATGTTGCTACTTCTTGCGGCATTATTGTGAAAGATGGAAATACTATTAATAGTATTCGTTTATTGGATAAAAAGAGAAGGAAGGTGATGATGATTTTTCAAGTCTTAAATTTATATTGCAAGTGCATGGTTATCAATTGTAACACTTGTCGATCAATTCACATGGAAGAGGGCAATCCTATTTAAATCTTGTGAATTAAAATAAAATTTTGACTTGTTTAATTATACTAATAAAAAGAAAGTGAATTGCAGATTAAAAGTTCTTAAATAAAGAAAAGTATAGGGTTTAGAATCATCTTCTCTAATCATGGTGTTTTAAATAATATCTTTCCTTTTCTTGATTTCCATCTTTAAATTAATTATCTATCAATTATAAGAAAGTATAAAGCATACGTATATCGTAATACCCTATCAATATACAAATATCATCAAGAAATAAATTTAAAGATCAAATTCTAATTAATAAGGAATTAGTTAGATATTCGCATCTATTTAGTAAACTCAATGGTTTTCAATCATAAGCTTACCTTACTTTATCGGCGGGGCCTAAACTAACCTTAGATTAACTAGATCGAATATGAACAATAAAAATACGAACTTTATCTTCCCTAAATAAACCCCATGGTTGTCAATCACTTATTTATCTATTTAGTATTTTCAGAATTGCATTAAAAAGAACATTTTTTTTATCATAAAGTATTCGTCATTAAGAACATGAAAAAGAATAGATCAATGAAAATATACACCAATCATAGAACAAGAATACATTATAAAGTTAAGAAATAAACTTGCAAACTTTGATCCTCCCAAAAGAGGGGATGAAAACCTAAATAATAATACAGCAATATGTTGGGATGCTAGGCACCTCTATTAGGGTTTAATGAGCAGCGGAAGCAGTAATTTTAAAAATTAGAGAGCAATAGCACTCCAACCTAAGAATCAAACCAAAAGGCTAAACTTGCAACTAAACTAGTAAGCTAAAAAATTAGAGTTGGCAGACTACAATCTTTGTAGCACGTTAGTCACCTCTCCTTGGATTCCGGCTAGTCTCCACGAAGCCCGGAACAAGCTTGCTCGATGATCTCTTCGCCGAAAATAATCCATCTTAAGATAACTCCAACGCAAGTTTTAGCTTCAAATTGATCTCATCAAAATGAAGCAAACTACTAATTAAACTTGCCAAGAATGATTAGTGGGAGATGTAAAATAATTAGCTCACTTAATTTTCCTCTTTTCTTTTGGTTCCTACATTAAAGAAAAACTCAAGAAAAGAATAGCCATGGTGAAGATGAGATGAAGAAAATGAAGATGAGAAATGGCTAAAGATGTGTATGAAAAAAATTCAAGAATGGATCATTAAAATGAGTCATCAAGTAAAACCACCCCATCAAGTCTAGAAACATCTAATTTCAATGACTCATTCTCATTTAAAAGTATTCTCATCTTCCATATGATTCTTACACACCCATCTCTAATGTATCAACATACATGAAACAATATTAATTAAGAGAAGAAAATAATAAAGTAAGCATGATATTAGTTAATATATAAATATATAAATATATCAATATATAAATATATATTTAATCATTAAATTAACACTTGATTTAATAATCCGGTTATATCATATATATACCGGTCAATATTAATAAACACCCGATTAAAATACGTGTATCAAATACATGTGTTTAATTGAACTCCTGCACGTATCTCTATATATGCCCTATATCATTTCGCATGTCCTAGGAAATCTCTGTGTGAGACTCTAAAACTCAACAATATGCTGGCAGTAGATTATGATCATATCCATAGCCCATAAGCATGTCAGCAGTACTAACTGCACGTAACGGCTACGCAGTATTGATCGAAAGAAGGTAAATGAGTAAGCCTGTCAAAACCCTGCAAAGTCTATCAGTGACACCATCGTACAGTCCGGTCTCTTCATCTAAAAGTATCGCATATCGGAACTAGAGTTTGGAATCTGTCAGACCCCAATAACTCGATAAGTCGTGCGACAGAAGACTAATACCAACCGGAGATACAACTGATAACACTTATCAGTTTATCTCCACTACGATGGCCATCGACTTATGGTTGTAGTCATGCTCTGCACAGCGCGACATCAACTCTCTATACCGAGAGAGATGAATCCCCTAGACCGCTCACTGCCTCTACGTGCTTCGGGACTATACCTAACAAAAACCTTTTTACACGACTCTTTTAAGCCGTGGTAAGGTAGAAATTTAAGTATAGTGAGAAAGCACATGAGACACTATGGCAATCTCAGGTCCCCAGGACTACCTTGTACTAATGTCACCAGAGAACTGCTACCTGACATTGGTATATTACCAACTAGGAGTTCTCGGTGAGTTCGTCCAGTGTAACTCATTCAATGAGCACCTGTATACAATTTTCAATGTCAAACACCAATACATATAGAATCAACTATCGCCCTCCAACCGGGTCATAAAACGTACACCCTAGTCTAAACTGGAGTACCGATACCCAGTCTCGATACTTCTACGACTAGGGACATTTAAGGATGTGCTTATCAACTACCCAGGCCCCACTAGTATGATCTCCATCATCGTCCTAGTAGTCAAGAAAAATCTTAATGATTTATTTTATGTCTAAACGATACGTGATAGTGAATAAAACGTATCACATAAAAGATAAAGGCAAATCAAATAGCATACTATTATCTTGAGTAAAATTGTTTTCTCGTATAGATTCTCCTTCAATTACGATAATTGACTTAAAGGTACCTATATCCAACACAGTATTTATAGCCTCTATGACCGATTATAAGGAATGGAAAGAAATATCTTCGGAGCATCCAAAACCCTAAAAATTCCAAGTCCTAACTCAAAAAGAATTCGGCTAAAACCGAATCTGGTCAGGCTAAAACCGAACTTTTGAATCTGTTTGGGCCCCGCTTTGGTGTGCTGACTTGGTTTGATCGGTTGAATATTTTGGATCTCTTTTTGATTCATAAATTTCACTCTTATATCAGTTTCTTCATTAAGTTGTCCACATCCAACGCACGTAAAATGCCTTTTGTATACTTTTGCCGTTTAGGCCCTATAATCTGCATTTATTAATAAAACATACCTGATGTAGTATTAAATAGACAAAATAATATAAATATGGATATATAAATATACAATAAATTACACTAATCAAATATCCCCACACTTACCTTTTTCTAGTTCTTAAGCAAACAAAAATTAAAAAAATAAAAACTACCTAAATATAACTACTAAGCTTCTTTTTGCAGACGTTGTGAATATACTTAGCACGTGCAACAAGCCGTTAAATCTCAAGATTACCCAAGATGATGAGTTTTGTCTCGTGAGAGTTTTTAGCGGATGCTACCCATAAAATCCCAAAAAAGAAAATAAAAATAAAATAAAAATAAAAGAAAACTAAAAATAAAGAAAATGAAAAACTATAAACAAAGAAAAGAAGAAAAAAGTAGAATCTCTCTAGTTTTTCAGTTCTCAAGAATTATCATCCTAATAATATCGTTTCAATTTTAGAAATTCTATACTCGCTCAACATAACTTAATTCTAGTCTTCATTCTCATCTTTCCTTCAAGCATCGATCATATACACCTACATGTGTGTAAAACATATATATGCTCGAGAATTCAATTTAAGCTATAGTATCAATGCATCATATTCTCGTATTTTATTTATATAAATATATAGATAGATATATCCACAACACCTTTCGATGCGACCGTTAATTCTTCATGAAGTACCAACCAACCGATTACTCAATGTGTGAGTTTTATTATATCTAGTATTGTAAGTACCTTGGACCTTCAGCAGTGACTCTTAAACCAGATGGTCTAAGGCACTGGATGATGAAGCACCCCTAAAGACTGGAGTTTTACTTGTCCTAAGCAATCACAAAGCTAAACTTATTTTTATTATGTTTATTTTTATTATTATTATTAATTTACTTAGATACTTTGGCAAAGATATTTCTAGGTATCCTCTACTATCTCAAACTTTCAAGATTCGTATTCGTGCAATTTGTAAGGTGTATATTCACTAAATTAAAATTCAAGATAGGGAATTATTTTTTCAGATTTCAGTTCTATCATCAGATTCAATAAGTTTCCTTCATATCACTCAACTTTTCGTATTTCAAATTCAAGATTACTTATTACTAGCTTGATTCAAAAACATTCAAATTTTTTTTAGAGAAGAAAAACTAAAAATAAACCGAAAAATGAAAAATAAAAGAAAAAATATATTGTCCAAACCACCCCCACATTTATTTATGACATTTTCCTCAATGTCGACCACTCACTCATCTCTCTAGACCTGCTCATAATTTAGTGAAGAACAGCCACTACAACATTCTATGATAAGCATAACTATAAAATAATGTAATGAAATTAATTTAGAAAGAAATAAACCATTAAGATTGATAAACAGAATTAAATAAGAACAAACTTACAGAGCCCAAAAATACAGGAGATTATTCCCTCATCAAGCCACTAACTGGCGGCGGCGGCCGTTGATATGCAATTTGATAATAGATTTCTACTGCATACGCTGCAACTTATCTCTTTTTTTATAGTAGATTTCGGAGTCAAATAAAAGTGTTTAAATAAGTGGGAAGGAATAAGAGGATTGTTTAAAAAAATTATAATTAAAATTCTAAAATAAATATAAAAAAAGAAAAAAGAAAGAATTTAAATTTACACAGCGTTTTGGCTAATCCAAACGCCAATATTAACCACTCAAAAATTTTGTCTACGATTATGCAAGGATAGTAAAATAAATTGTAACAATAAGCATCATTTAACACCCTAAACTTGATATGCATAAAATTAATATGGTATTTATATGTGGTTGAACAAAATCGTGACATAGGCTTTGCCGAAGAAACTAGTGAAGTAATAAATGATTGAAGTTTAAAAAAGTTATGCAACTGCACTACCTTGGTAATAGATTAGCTAATTGTATCAAAGTCTTCAAGATAAACATGCGGGATATTAATAAAAGATCAAGTTATAGGAGTCAATGGCACAACTTCTTTTGGCTCTTCAATAGAATTGGCTTCAATGATTAATGAAAGTATTTGAGGGTCAGGTTCAACTGTTAGTGGCTCAAAATGATATTCACAATTTATTTGATGATTTGGCTGTAAGGTATTTTTCATCACCCCATTGAGATGGGAATACGCGTGTGCTGGTCAGGCACATTACAGATTCCCCCTGCCTAGGGTGGGCTGGGGTTTATTGGTTGTGGAGATCCGAATCTCCGGCAGCCGCGGACTAAGATGCCGTTAATTACCCCCGCCTTTGAAGTGAGAGAAGCTCCGATTAACGGGTTAAACTGGTCATGCGAACTCAATGTGCAGTGCGTTAGTGTGTGTGTGTGTTTTTTGTTTTGTTCCATTTGTTAAAAAAAGATATATATATTTTTCTATATAAAAAAACAAAAATAAATAAGTAAATAAATATTTAGAGAATTTTTTTTTAAATATTATTTATAATTTATTTTTATTTATTTAATATTTATTTATTTTATTTTATTTTTATTTTAAATAAAAAGAGATTAAATAAAGAAAAGAAGGAAGACAGAAGAAAAGAAAAGAAAAAAATTTAAAAAAGGAGGGAAAGCCTGGGCTTCCATTTAATGGGAGCCTCCCCTCACATGCTAGCATGTGAAGGGAGGGTCACATGCTAGCATGTGACCCCTATATGAGGGGGGTCACAGGCTAGCATGTGACATAGAGGGTCACATGCTAGCATGTGACCCCTCACTTGTCGGCATGTGAAGGGGGTTACATGCTAGCATGTGACCCCTCTCATGCTGGGGTAAAAGGGCTCCCACTTAATGGGAGCCCTCGTGAGGGGGTCAAAGGGCTCCAGAATTTTCTTTTTATATACATGGTGTTCAACTCCAAAATATTTTAAATGGAGTTTAACTCCAAAAAGAGTTTTAAATGGAGTTTAACTCCGAAAAAAGATTTTTATTGTGGAGTTAAACTCGAAAAGAATTTTTGTTTGTAGAGTTAAACTCTAAAAGAACTTAAATGGATTTGAACTCCAAAAGAATTTTTATTGTGGAGTTGAACTCCGAAAGAATTTTAAATATGGAGTTAAACTCCGGAAAAGGTTTAATGTGGAGTTAAACTCCCAAAAAAGAAGATTTTTACGGTGGAGTTAAACTCCAAAAGAATTTATGTAATGAAGTTAAACTCCAAAAGGAGTTTTAAATGGAGTTCAACCCCAAAAAAGGTTTTTATTGTGGAGTTAAACTCTAAAGGAATTTTTGTTTGTGGAGTTAAACTCCAAAAGAATTTAAATGGAGTTGAACTCTGAAAGAATTTTTATTGTGGAGTTGAACTCCGAAAGAATTTTATATGGAGTTAAACTCCTAAATAGATTTAATGTGGAGTTAAACTCCAAAAAAAAAAGATTTTTACTGTGGAGTTAAACTCCAAAAGAATTTCTGTTGTGGAGTTAAACTCTAAAATAATTTTATTTGTGGAGTTAAACTCCAAAAGATTTTCCCCTTTCTCTTTGAGAAGAAACCGAAAATGGGTTCTCTTGAAACTCCAAGATCTAGATCTTGGATGATAAAAAAAGCGACCCTTTTCTTCTCTTGATGGAGTCTTAAGAGGTGGGTTTATGGTAAAACTTTGTTTAGTTTTAAAAAAAGGAGAGCTAAGCTCTTGATTTATTTGGAAAATGAAAAAGAAGAGGAAGAACTTGAAAAGAGAGAGTGGAGGCACAAACCCTAGAGTTTTAGAGAATGAAGAGTGTGTATGCTTTATTCATCATCATGTTGCCTTATATAGGCTTACATATTTACATATAGCCCCTTAGACTTTACAAAATGGCATTTTGCCCATCCAATGGCTCATGTGCCATTTCTTTTTGCACATAAGCCATAGGCTTTACAAAAATTTTGCTTTATGGCTATTCATGCATAAATAAATTACATTAAAATTATTTATTACATGATTTTTATGTTGGCATGGGAAGGCTGGCCGCGGGCTCGACTTAGGCATGGGCCCGCTTGACCTGGGCTTTGGCCCACCTGGCCTGGGGTTGACCTTGACTTGACTTGGTCAACCGGGGTGCAAATTTTGACTCTAACAAAGTGCCCCCCATCAATAAATGCACACCGCACATTTGAGTTATGTGCATGAAGTTGATGGATCTTGAAGCTGGACTTCGAGATGGAATATCATTCCGGCGGCGGAGCATCCCTCGGGGAGCATGATTCCTGGGGATCGGAGCATCATTCCGATTTGCGGAGCATAATTCCAGAGTCGGAGTATCATTTCGAAGAGTCGGAGCATAATTCCGAGGGTTGGAGCATAATACCGGGATCGGAGCATCATTCCGAAGAGCGGAGCATGATTCCAGGGATTGGAGCATCATTCCGAAGAGCGGAGCATGATTCTAAGGATCAGAGCATCATTCCGAAGAGAGGAGCATGATTCCAGGGATTGAAGCATCATTCCGAAGAGCGGAGCATGATTCCAGAGACCGGAGCATCATTCCGAAGAGTCGGAGCATAATTCCGAGGGTTGGAGCATAATTCCGGGATCGGAGCATCATTCCGAAGAGCGGAGCATGATTCCAGAGATCGGAGCATCATTCCGAAGAGCGGAGCATGACTCCAGGTATCGGAGCATCATTCCGAAGAGCGGAGCATGACTCCAGGGATCGAAGCATCATTCCGAAGAGCGGAGCATGATTCCAGGGATCGGAGTATCATTCCGAAGAGCGGAGCATGATTCCAAAGGGATCGGAGCATCATTCCGAAGAGTGGAGCATGATTCCAGAGATCGGAGCATCATTCTGAAGAGCGGGGCATGATTCCAGGGATCAGAGCATCATTCCGAAGAGCGGAGCATGATTCTAAAGGGATCGAAGCATGATTCCGAAGTGTGGAGCATGATTTCAGGGATCGGAGCATCATTCCGAAGAGCAGAGCATGATTCCAAAGGGTCGGAGAATAATTCCGACGAGCGGCAGACATTTTGACCGAAGCATAATTTCGATGCAGAGGTTAATTCCCAGGCGAAGCATAATTCCAACAAGGAAGCAGATACTCCGAGGCGAAACATGATTTCGACACGGGGTACATTCTGAGACGAAGCATGATTCTGGCGCAGAGCCTGTTGGCAGACTTGATTCCGAGACGAAGCATAATTTCGACAGGGAGGGCAGATACGCTGAGACGAAGCTTGATTTCGACGCGGGGTACATTCTGAGACGAAGCATGATTCCGGCGTAGAGCTTGTTGGTTTGATTTGATTTGGGTTGACATCAACATCGCTACACTGGAATATGGTACTAGAAGCGAATCATCATTTGCCATGAGAGGATTTGGCGATTTAGGTTTTTGTTTGGCATCAGCACCGCTGCACTGGAATATGGTACCAGGAGAAAATCATCATTTGCGTTTCCCTGTTAGGAAGTGATGGCTTAGGAGACAGGTTTAGATCCCTATCACCTAAGACTTTTCAATTTTATGGGTCGTAAGGATCCCATAAATGCATTTTCTCCCTACGGGTCATAAGGATCCCGTAGGTGTATTTTCTCCTTAGGAGTCGTGGGGACTCCCAAGTGTTAGTGTGATATACCCTAGAGGCCATTATTGTATAGTAATAGTTTGTATATTACATTTTGGAAGCTTGAGATATATACATGGATTGACATTCTTTCTCAATATGGTAGTATTCTACTTGGTTTGTATCTATCTTAATATGTGTATGTGTTTCTTTTTGACATATTGCTAATACATATTGATAGAGCCCTTAGGATCTTTTGCTTGACTACCAGCGTTGTGATGGCAGTCACACTGGTAGGGGCTGGGTAGTCTATAAGCACATCCTTATACAGGTCCCTGGTCGTAGGATTATCGAGACAGGGTATCGATAGTCCAGAATAGACTAGTGTATATGCTTCTCATCCCAGGAGGGGAGATGGTCTGTCCCACAGCCATCAGTACGTCGTACTAGAGATAGTATGCAGGTGCTTGTTAGGTTACGAGTACACTGGACAAGACTCGCTAGGAACTATTGGTTGGGATTATACCTAACGTCAGTTATCAGTTCCCAGGTGATATGAGTACAACTTAGTCCGTTGACTTGACACTGTCACTTCGCCTCAAGTGTGTTCCCACTGTTCTTAGATTACTACTCTACCATGGCTCTATTGAGTCATGCAAACAGGTAGTAGTTGGGTGCAGTCCCGAAACACTTGGAGGCAGTGACGGTTAGACAAGATTCGTCTCTTCCGGTATTGGGAGTTGATATCGCGCTGTGTTTAGGAGAGCCATTACACAAAGTCCCTGACCAGGGCAAGCGAGATTTACTGGTAGTGTTTCCAACATTTTCTCAGGGTGTTTTAGGCTACACTCCGACACGACTTGTACCGCTATTAGGGGACTGACGTTTACCGCCCCCTAGGCCCGACATGCGATACTCTCAGACGAACAGACCAGACTGTACAGAGATTGTCACATTCAGGCTCAGTAGGAGTTCGGATGGGTTCACCTCAATGGTCTTCTTATCGGCATCTACCTGGGGACCGTTACGTACAGCTAGTACCACTTGCGACCTGTAGTTAAACCCACTGCCAGCGTAGTGTCGAGTCTTTAGAGTCCCACACAGAGGGTTGTTCACCTTTGGGCAAAACAGAGTAGAGGTCATATGGTTTTACGACGGGGTTCGTTCACATACGCGTACTTGTGCACGTTTGGTGTCCGGACAGTTATTACTAGTGGGCTTTGGTTTAAGCCAGATCCTAGTATTTGTTTTGGGATTGGTCTTGTCTCATTGTATTCGTGTTTCTTCGGAACACGAATGCGGGTACCTACGTACAGTTGACAGAGGCGGAGAGGGAGAAACCTCATTAGGGTTTTTTGACCATTGACTTTTTCAAAGCCCTAATAAGAATGAGAAATATGATTAATAATATTAATTAAGGATAATTGTGTCATGGTTAGTGTTGGGTTGACTATTTGACTTGTTGACTTTCATTGACCTTGATATTTTCTTTTGTTAAGCAAAAGATGCTTCTTGAAACTTGCTTAGCATTAAATGTGAAATGATAGTGGTCAAATCAACTAACCATCACAATTTTCTTAATTATTATTATTATTATCATATATCTCTAATCTGAGAGCAAGGTTCACTTTCCTCTCTCATTCTCTTATATGTTTTCTCTCTCATAGTTTGCTCTCCCTCTTCCTCTCTCTCAAAAGCTTAAGTGTTTCATGTGTTGATAATCCAAGCTTTGATACTAAACCATCAAAACACCTCTCTAGACTCATTCTAGGGTTCTTAGTTTAGCAAGCCAAGTACTCTAGTTACTTCTTGGTTGAGGTAGGAGCTCAAGGTAGAAGCCTTCGGGTGGATTTTTTTTTGGCAAAGAGAAGACGAAGAGGAGGAGTCGTTTACACCACTCAAAGAAGCACACAAGAAAAGGAAGCAATACAAGAAGAGAAGGAGTTCCAGCTTTTGGTATAACCTTCTAACCTAGTAGTTAGAACTTGTAGATAGTTTGTTAGTTCATGTTTAGCCAAGATCCTTCATGGTATGTCTATGTTTCCTTGTGATAAAAATTTTGATTTTTACTCTTTCTGCCTCCCCGTAAGTACCGGGGTGGGTAACATAGACTTACAGTTGTATCAGAGCCTAGCTAAACAACAACTAACATGTTAGCAAAGTATTTAGAACTCCAATCCCGAAAAAAAATCGCAAAAAACATCAAAATCTAGTGTTTTCTGCCGATTTTAAAAACAGGTCTAAAAATATTTCCAGAGACCTGAAAAATACGTGCAGGGTTTTTTAAGGACACCCGAGAAAAACAAGCTCGTGACTCGGTCAGACAGCCGCGGAAGCGCGGCGAAACTATTCGTTTCGCCGCGGATCCGCGGCCGAGTCGACTCGGAGTCAACTCGTTTTTCCTGCAGTATGTCCAACTTGATGTTTTGTGATTTTTCAGATGCTTTGTTTCTGCCCAGATTCTTCTGAGAACAGTGTTGCTTTTGGGGTAGTTTCAAATTGGAATTTTGATCGAAATTCTATAAACTTTACCTAATTGATTATATCTGTAATGTGATATATGTACTGAACGTCGACCAATCGCTATACGTCGATTAGTAGGGGTTGTACATATCTGTGATCTGTGATGTTAGATTGTGTATATGAACTTGTTGGATTGTCGCAGATGAATAGCCGGGGTTGTGAGATGAGTGTTTATTTATCTTTCATTTGTTGTAAATTGTAAATTGATGTAATATTATTTTTTTGGTCGTACATCCGGGTTGAGGTTGTAGCCACCATTGTATATTATTTCTTTTACTGTTTTTGCTCCTAGGATAGACCCAAGGAGGGATGCACAAACTACCGGGTACTTTGAAGTGTTGAGTGATCTACTCACGTTGTTGAGGGAGGCTGCTTCACTTCGGGTATTTGGTGGTTAGTTTGCCGCACCCGTAAGGGTCTAGGGTGGGGTTTGGCTATTCATCGCGACCGTGTAATCCGTCTTTCGTTGCAGGCTCGAACGAAACGCGGATTCCTAGCATATCCAATGTGTTCATCTGTGATCTGGAATGGCTATCATTGCGTCTGACGAATGTATATATCCATATATGATATCTAGTAAGCGTTGCTTATGTTTTGCATCTGCGCTAGTCCAGCCCCCGCTCTGTCGTTAGTTAAGTAACCTAACGGGTGATGACGGGGCCCCGTGGCGAATGCGGATGGCATAAGCGTACGTCATATTTCCGTTGTTTTCTACAATGGTAGAATTAATTGATGGGACGCATTATATTAATGCAAAGAAAATAAACCAAAGTTAAATCGTTGGAACAATTTCAAAACCACTCGATTTTTTCCAAAACAGAAAACTTTTAAAAAACACGGAGCTTAAACCACTCCTTTTAAAAGATATCAGGTTCCTTCGATTATATCAACTTCACTATGTTCACGGTTTCGCCAAAACCATTCGTAGCCCTCCGTCATTTCATATGGATAGTCAATAGTATTCAAGCTATGTTTGTTGGCCAAAGTCAAGGTATAGTGATTGGTAGCTATTGGATATTCATATGTAGCATAGATAGATGCGTTGGTTTGGGACAGTCGTACTGCTTTGTTGGCCAAAATCAAGGGTAGGTACGTGTGGGTTCAAATTAACCTAGAAAATGACGGGTAGAACTTGACATGTGACTTATGATTTGTTGGCCAAAGTCAAGGTCATAAGAGCATGGGGCAAAAATCCACATCGGGAATTTCTAAAAAAACTGAAACTTGCTAGTGTTGCATACCATTTGGAGTGTGATGATTTTGGTAGGATTCCTTCAACTTTATCACATGATGATATTTGGATTCCGATCCTACCGTGAGTATATGCTACTCCTCGGGAAACTTTCTCACTTAACGATCAATGCTATAAACCAAGTAGGTGTCTAGAAATGTGTTAGCGGGGCTACGCCCATAGGGAAAAGAGGTTATTTAATTAAGGAACTTCGCTAAAGCGTAGTAAAACCTCCCTCGAAGTACCGACACTGGCCTGCCTGAACGGTTAAGCAAGTATTGTACGGTGAGATCAATCCCGACTAATTCTTCTTTTATGGTTTGAGGAAGGATTTGAGAAACAGTGGGAGCCATTCTGTTTAGACAAACTAAAAACCACTCTAAACTTGCAAGAGCATCATGCTAAAATGTTTCTTCTCTCTCTCCCAATTGCAGCGACCGAACATCATGACTGTCCTTAAGTTACTATTAGATAAAAATATACTGACAGGGCCAAACTACAAAGATTGGCTCAGGAATGTCAAAATGGCAATCACTTATGACAAGTTGGGGTATCTCCTTACCACTAAAGCCCCCGCCATCCCAGGTCCAGAATCCAGTGTCGCGGATAAGGAAATCTATAAGACCTGGGAAATTGACTGCGCGAAGGCCAAGTGCCTCGTGCTTGCCTCTATGTACAATGAACATCAGAGGAGGCACGAGAATATGGATCTTGAATCCATATTTCTCCATACTAAGGATCTATATGGAAAGCAATCCTGTATCGCTAGATACGAAACCTCGAAAAAGCGGTTTCAAGCGAGGTTGGCCTTCAGATCATCTGTAGCGGAACACGTGCTTAAGATGATTGGCTATATTGAGGAGCTTGCGGACTTCGGGACCACGTTAGAGAACGAGCTCTACGCTGACTTGATTCTCCAGTCCCTTCCTTCCACCTACGCCCAGTTTATCCTGAACTTCAACATGCAAGGAAAATAAGTTGAATTTCCGGAACTCCTCAACATGTTGAGGAGTGCAGAGGGCACCCTACAGAAAGTCAGGAAAACACCCTCTTTGTTTGTTGGAGGAGCTTCCTCTTCTAGGTCCAAGGCGAAAGCCAAAAGAAAGAAGAAGAAGGCCCCCACCAAACCAAGGGGCGGTGTTAGTAAGGTGGAAGCTAAAAGAAAGGCAAAGGTAGAAAAGATAGCGGGACAGATTGTGGGGAAGGAAGAATGTTTTTATTGTCACAAGAAAGGACACTGGAAGAAAAATTGCAGGGCTTGGAAGGCCAAGAACCAGGACCCGAAGCAAGTTGTAGCTTCGGCTTCAGGTGTGTATGTTATTGAAGACTGTCTGTCAATCAACTCTATTTCCTGGATCTTGGATACCAGATCAGGATCTCATATCTGTAATTCTTTGCAGGTACTGAGAAGGCGTAAAGCTTTGAAGGCAGGTGATATGACCCTCGGAGTTGCAAACGGAGCAAGCATGGATGCTGAGTCCGTGGGGGACAATCACTTAGGGTTGACAGATAGACATGTTTTGGTTTTGCGCAACTGTTATTTTATACCCAGTTCGACTTGTAATATCATATATGTATCTTTAATGTCTAAAGAAGGTTATGATTTTGTATTTGTAAGCAATGTTGTAAACATTCACCTTAATCATGTTTTGATTGGGTCGGGAACATTAAGCAACGGTATATACGTATTAAACCAACCGCAGATTTTCAATATCCAGAATACACACAAAAGAAAGTCTCCAGAAATAAATCATGCTTTCTTATGGCATTGTAGACTGAGTCACATCAATGAGACAAGGTTAACTAAGTTGCACAAAGAAGGATATTTGGATCCGTTCAAATATAAATCATATGCAACTTGTCAATCATGTCTTAAAGGAAAGATGACAAAGACTCCGTTCACTGGACACGGAGTAAGAGCGAGCGAGCTCTTGGGACTCATACACAGCGATGTATGTGGTCCAATGTCTACACATGCGCGAAGTGGTTATTCTTACTTCATTATTTTTACGGATGATTTTTCAAGGTATGGACATGTCTTCTTAATGAATCATAAATCTCAAGCCTTTGAAAAATTCCAGGAATACAAGAAGAAGTAGAAAAAAAACAGGCAAAAGTATCAAAACACTGAGATCTGATCGAGGTGGTGAATACTTGAGTGCCGAGTTCCTGGATTACCTAAAAGGGAATGGAATTCTCTCTCAACTTACTCCTCCATACACACCACAACACAATGGTGTATCGGAGAGACGGAACCGAACCCTGTTGGATATGGTACGTTCCATGATGAATAACGTTGAGTTACCACGATCTTTCCGGGGATATGCACTAGAATTAGCTGCATATCTTTTGAACCGGGTTTCAACTAAGTCAGTGCCTACCACACCATATCAGATGTAGAGTAGGAAGAAACCCTATCTTAAACACATTAAGACATGGGGATGTCCAGCTTTTGTCAAAAAGCAGTATACGGAAAAACTCGAGGCACGCTCAGTACAGTGTAAGTTTGTGGGATATCCAAAGAACTCTAAGGGATATTTCTTCTATTACGCAGAGGAACAAAAGGTATTTGTTTCTCGTGATGCCTGCTTCTTGGAAACTGAATTTTTAGAAAATCCGATAAGTGGGAGCGCAGTAGAACTGGAAGAAATTCCAGAACTACGAGCTATTACTGAAAGCTTAGTAGGATCAGAAGGTTCGAAAGGACAGGACATTCCTGCGCCGCTCCATAGGAGTAGTAGGCTTTTTCATCCACCTGAGAGATACTACAGTTTTCTCATAGACAGGGATAGAGAGGATTGCATCATTGATAATGATGAGCCGACTAGCTTCCAGCAGGCCATTCAGAGCACTGACTCGGTAAAATGGCTGGATGCAATGCGGACCGAGATGGAGTCCATGTATACCAACAAAGTATGGACTTTGGATGTTGCTCCAGAAGGGGTAAAACCCGTAGGCTGCAAATGGATCTTCAAAAGGAAGATTGGTGTAGATGGACAGGTTGAGACCTATAAGGCTAGACTTGCTGCAAAGGGTTTTCGTCAAAGACCTGGTTTGGACTATGACGAAACCTTTTCTCCAGTGGCTATGCTCAAATCCATTCGGATCCTTCTTGCCATTGCTGCCTTCCACGATTATGAGATTTGGCAGATGGACGTAAAAACCGCTTTTCTAAATGGTAACTTAGAGAACTGTCTCTATATGGACCAGCCAGAGGGTTTCATTCAGAGTGGGAGCAGCGGGAAGGTGTGCAAGTTGCTTAAGTCCATTTATCGACTGAAGCAGGAATCGCGGAGTTGGAACATCTGTTTTGATGAGACGGTCAAAGAATTTGGCTTTATCAAAAATCCAGATGAACCATGTATTTATAGTAAGATTGTGGCGCAAATTGTCGTATTCCTCGTTTTATACGTGGATGACATTCTCTTGATAGGAAATGACATTCCTATACTACAATCTGTCAAAGGGTTCTTGTCACACAAGTTCTCCATGAAAGACCTGGGTGATGCCTCTTACATTCTGGGGATCTGGATCTATCGTGATAAGTCCAAAAAGGATATTAGGACTTTAACAGTCTAGGTACATCGACACCATACTGAAAAGATTCAGTATGGAAGATTCTAAGCGCGGTAATTTACCGGCTTGTCACGGGATCACCCTCTCCAAAGAGATGTCTCCCAAGACTGATTTGGAAAGGGATCGCATGTCTATTATACCCTATACCTTTGCGGTAGGCTCTATAATGTATGCGATATTGTGTACCAGACCATATGTAGCTTATGCACTGAGTGTAGTAAGCCGGTATCAGTCAAACCCTGGGGAGAAACACTGGATAGCGGTAAAAACATTCTGAAGTACCTGAGAAGGACTAAGGATATGTTTTTGGTTTACGGCGGAAAAGACTTCCAGATCGAGGCCTTTGCTGACTCCAGCTTCTAGAGTGACAAGGATGACTCCAAATCCATGTCGGGTTATGTCTTTACTCTCAATGGAGGGGTGGTGTGTTGGAAGAGTTCCAAACAGGAAACCGTTGCTAACTCGACGATGGAAGCAGAGTATATCGTAGCATCTGATGCCGCAAAAGAAGCCGTCTGGATGAGGAAGATTTTGACAGAACTTTAGGTGGTTCCGTCCATTGTTGATCCAATACCTCTGTATTGTGACAACAACGAGGCTATAGCTTTAGCAAAGGAACCCAGGTCCCATCAGAAGTCCAGACACATCTTGAGGCGGTATCACCTGATCAGGGAGATCGTGGATCGCCGGGAGATCGAGGTTCGGAGGGTTGCTACAGAAGATAACACTGCAGATCCATTCATAAAGGCCATTCCTCAGACGCAGTTCGAGAGGCTATTCGAGATGATAGGTCTGCGATATGCCAACACATGGCCTTAGTGCAAGTGGGAGATTGTTAGTGTGATATGCCCTAGAGACCATTATTGTATAGTAATAGTTTGTATATTACATTTTCAATATATACACGGATTGACATTCTTGCTCAATATGGTAGTATGCTACTTGGTTTGTATCTATCTTAATATGTGTATGTGTTTCTTTTTGACATATTGCTAATACATATTGATAGAGCCCTTAGGATCTTTTGCTTGACTACCAGCGTTGTGATGACAGTCACACTGGTAGGGGCTGGGTAGTCTATAAGCACATCCTTATACAGGTCCCTAGTCGTAGGATTATCGAGATAGGGCATCGATACTCTAGAGTAGACTAGTGTATACACTTCTCATCCCAGGGGGGGAGATGGTCTATCCCACTGCCATCAGTACGTCGTAATAGAGATAGTATGCAGGTGCTCGTTAGGTTACGAGTACACTGGACAGGACTCGCTGGGAACTGTTGGTTGGTATTATACCTACGTCAGTTATTAGTTCCCAGGTGACATGAGTACAGCTTAGTCCGTTGACTTGACACTGTCACTTCGCCTCGAGTGTGTTCCCACTGTTCTTAGATTACTACCCTACCACGGCTCTATTGAGTCGTGCAAACAGGTAGTAGTTGGGTGCAGTCCCGAAGCACTTGGAGGCAGTGACGGTTAGACAGGATTCGTCTCTCTCGGTATTGGGAGTTTATATCACGCTGTGTCTAGGAGAGCCATTACACAAAGTCCCTGGTCAGGGCAAGCGAGATTTACTGGTAGTGTTTCCAGCATTTTCTCAGGGTGTTCTGGGCTACACCCCGACACGACTTGTACCGCTATTAGGGGACTGACGTTTACCGCCCCTAGGCCTGATATGCGATACTCTCAGACGAACAGACCGGACTGTACGGAGATTGTCACATTCAGGCTCAGTAGGAGTTCGGATGGGTTCACCTCATCTGGTCTTCTTATCGGCATCTACCTGGGGACCGTTACGTACAGCTAGTACCGCTTGCGGCCTGTGGTTAAACCCACTGCCAGCGTAGTGTCGAGTCTTTAGAGTCCCACACAGAGGGTTGTTCACCTTTGGGCAAAACAGAGTAGAGGTCGTATGGTTTTACGACGGGGTTCGTTCACATACGTGCACTTGTGCACGTTTGGTGTCCGGGCAGTTATTACTAGTGGGCTTTGGTTTAAGCCAGATCCTAGTATTTGTTTTGGGATTGGTCTTGTCTTATTGTATTTGTGTTTTTTCGGAACACGAATGCGGATACGTACGTACAGTTGACAGAGGCGGAGAGGGAGAAACCTCATTAGGGTTTTTTGACCATTGACTTTTTCAATGCCCTAATGAGAATGAGAAATATGATTAATAATATTAATTAAGGATAATTGTGTCATGGTGAGGGTTGGGTTGGCCATTTGACTTGTTGACTTTTATTGCCCTTGATATTTTCTTTTGTTAAGCAAAAGATACTTCTAGAAGCTTGCTTAGCATTAAATGTGAAATGATAGTGGTCAAATCAACTAACCATCACAATTTACTTAATTATTATTATTATCATATATCTCTAATATGAGAGCAAGGTTCACTCTCCTCTCTCATTCTCTCATATGTTTTCTCTCTCATGGTTTGCTCTCTCTCTTCCTCTCTCTCAAAAGCTTAAGTGTTTCATGTGTTGAAAATCCAAGTTTTGAGACTAAACCATCAAAACACTTCTCTACTCATTCTAGGGTTCTTAGTCTAGCAAGCCAAGCACTCTAGTTACTTCTTGGTTGAGGTAGGAGCTCAAGGTAGAGGCCTTCGGGTGGATCTTTCTTTGGCAAAGAGAAGACGAAGAGGAGGAGCCATATACACCACTCAAAGAAGCACACAAGAAAAGGAAGCAACACAAGAAGAGAAGGAGTTCAAGCTTTTGGTATAACCTTCTAACCTAGTAGTAAGAACTTGTAGATAGTTTGTTAGTTCATGTTTAGCCAAGATCCTTCATGGTATGTCTATATTTCCTTGTGATAAAAAATTTGATTTTTACTCTTTCTGCCTCCCCGTAAGTACCGGGGTGGGTAACATAGACTTACACCAAGTGTGTTGCTCCTTTTGTAAGTCGTAAGGATCTCACGCGGGAATTTTTTCCTCACAAAGTCGAGAGGACTTTGCGAGTGCATTTCATCTCTTTTTCACGAGTTTGCGCCCTTTTAGGTTTTCACAAACTCGCCGGAAGTCCTGCTGTTTTTACTCACGGAGCCCTTTCGGGTTTTCATCCGTGCCCATTTTGCTTGTGGACATACCTTTTTTTTTTAATCTTCACCGCCAGTGGGAGTTTGAATGTGGTCTCGCCGGTAGGACTTGGGAGAGATTGGGATCGTTTTACGTCCATGGATTGTATACGGTTTTGCAAGATTTATGATCCAGACCGTAGGGCCGGAAAAATTTCGGGATTTTGTTGGCGTCTGCATCGCTGCACTGGAATATGGTACCAGAGGCGACTCATCATTCGCCGTTTTGGGATTTAGAATTTGGTTGGCGTCTGCATCGCTACACTAGAATATGGTACCAGGAGCAACTCATCATTCGCCGTTTTGGGATTTAGAATTTGGTTGGCGTCTGCATCGCTCATTAGAATATGGTACCATGAGCGACTCATTATTCGCCGTTGGGATTTAGAATTTGGTTAGCGTCTGCATCGCTACACTGGAATATGGTACCAGGAGCGACCCATCATTCGCCGTTGGGATTTGGAATTTGGTTAGCGTCTGTATCGCTACACTGGAATATGGTACCAGGAGCGACTCATCATTCGCCATTTTGGGATTTGGAATTTGGTTGGCGTCTGTATCACTACACTGAAATATGGTACCAGGAGTGACTCATCATTCACCGTTGGGATTTAGAATTTGGTTGGCGTCTGCATCGCTGCACTGGAACATGGTACCAGGAGTGACTTATCATTTGCCGTTTTTTTTACCGCCATTGTTCTATCATTTCAGCTTTTCTTATCGCGAAGGTCGCGATTTCCCTATCATTTCGTCTATTTATTCGCGGTTGCCCTATCATTTCAGCTTTATTTTCATTTTTATTTTTACTCGCTGATTTTTATTACGAGTTGCCCCATCATTTCGGCTTTATATATATATATATATATATATATATATATATATATATATATATATATATATATATACATACATATATACATACATACATACATATATATATATATATATATTTTTTTTTATTTACACATTTTTACATCCCCAATTTAACGACTTAGAGGTCGACTGTTCCCAGTTTAATAACGTGGTGGTCGACTGTTTTGTATGAAGTTGGCGGTCGCAGCTTGACTGCTTCAACACGCCTTTAGACAGTTCTATCTCTCCTGCTTTGTATTGCTTTTCGACCCAATCTTTGAAGACGAAGCAGTCCTCAATGGCATGACCTATCACTCTATGATAGGGTAGTATTTGGGGTCGTCGGTCATATTCGCTTCATGCAGTCTTTTTGACTCTGGCAGTTGTACACCATTCCTCAGGGTGTCTTTGAATATTTTACGGATTTTGTCCCTTCTGAAAGAATAGACCTTATCCAGCTTCTCTTTCAGTGGAAATTCTCCTCCCTCTCCGAATGCTGGCTTCTGAGGCTCGTTGGCATTAGTCCCGCTCATCCCTTGCTTATTTCGGTTAGCCGAAGCGTTAAAAGATTCAGAATCGTCGGAATTTCCGCCTTTGCGATTATCGTCCTTTCGGTTTCTTCAGGACCTATTGTTATTTTGGGAATCCGATGAGGATTCCTGTTTTGAGCGCTCCAGCATCTGAACTTTCCTGGTCAGTTCTTGGAATGTTTTGAGACCCGCGGTGCATAGAAACGAGGCCATCCAATTGTTGAGATTTCCGGCAAGGAGACTGACAGATTGGTCCTGCTCTATCGGCGGTTCACATTTGACGGAGAGATTGCGCCATCGGGTTATAAAATCCATGCTACTTTCGTTGTTCTTTGGTTTGGTCCTTACGAGGTCGACAATGGTGATCTTATCGCTGACACTCATGAACCTTTGTCGGAACAAAGATTCCATTTGGACAGAAGTTGTGACGGAGCCATCAGGTATGCTCGCGTACTAGTCGAAAGCAATATCGGTCAAGCTATTAACGAACTGGCGGAGGAGAAGCACATCATTGCCCCCAGTATTCCCGCATGAGGCTTTAAAATGGGCGACGTGCTGATTCGCATTTCCCGTCCCATCAAATCTTCCGAATTTGGGGATGACATAGCCGCTAGGAAATTTTACCAGATCATACTGAGCAGGATATGGTCTCCCACTACTGCTAACATCTTTTTGCGCTTCAGCTTTGGCTACCAATATTTTGACTTTGTTGGCAACTAAATTCATGATTTGATCTTGAGTTAGCGGGCCACTGTCATCGGTAGCCAAGACATTTCCCGAGATAGTATGCGACTGACTTTCATGCGGTCCGCCCACCTTTGGATTTGAGGGAATAGGCGTTGTCTATCTCGGGACACCGTTTCCCGGTTCATGAGCAGAGCCCTGCGCTTGATTGAGTGGCTGAGAGGCAAGTTGGGCCGTAAGACGTAAGACGACATTTTTCAAGTCATCGATCTTTGAGTAGAGCTTGGCCATCTCCTTGTCTTTGCTTCTGAGCTGTTTTCGGAGCTCTTGGAGAAGTTGCTGCTCTGCGGTCTTAGGATGGAAAGTTGGCTCATCTTCGCTTTCCGAGCCCGACTCCTCATGAACTGAGGGTTCTCTCTGCCTATCAGCTTCACTGGAAGGACTTTCATCACCCTCCGGAGGATGCTGGTCTCGAGAAGTGACAGCTATATTCACACCAGGTTGGATTTGAGATGTGGTGGCCCCATCCTTGATTTTGCTGCGAAGGTTGTCACTGGGACGCGTGCCCACCATGTAGACGGTGTGGATAACACATTCAACCATCCTTTTATCGCTGGCAGTTGGTTTCGCGGAGCGGTCCGGGTTTTGGAAGTTCATAAATTTTAACATGGCCGGAGCCCTAGCCCTTTTGTTGGCCCTGTATCTGAGCCACTTCTGCCTCAGCTTCTCTGCCATGAGTGCTTGGCAGTCTTCTGCTCTTCGGGAAGCTGCCTTAGGTTGAGTGATAGGGAGGCTTGAGAAGACATTCGCCCACGTGTCCACCGAAGGTATCGCCTGGGCTTGCCTGTGACTTCTGGCAACCTCTTTTGTTCTGACGGCTTTCCCCCCAGCTAGGGCCATGGAAAGCTGTTCAGACACCGATTTTCGTTTGGGTTGGGGCGCCTTCGAGACCACCACATTTGGCCTCTTGCCTTTCGAGGCCGGTTTGTCGGTTACCGGAGCTTGACGTGCAGGGATGGCATTAGCCGAGACAAATATAATAGACCCAAATTATAGCAGCGGTTCTTCCCACTGTCGTCCGAGACTTGCCAGGAGGACCGTCCTGGAGTCCATCTTCATCGTGTATGAGATGGGAGCTGAGTTCATCTTTGGAGACATCGTTGAGAAGTGATTGCTTGAAAACCTGCATGAAAGAGTATTATTTTAGTATAAATATAGATATGTATATTGATTGAGTTCGCGTGAACGTTTAACCCAAAATATGGGAGGAGAGATTGGTCCCACCAGGCGTGCCAGAATCTGTAGGGTGTTTTTCGTCACCCCATTGAGATGGGAATACGCGTGTGCTGGTCAGGCGCATTACAGATTCCCCCTACCTAGGGTAGGCTGGGATTTATTGATTGTGGAGATCCGAATCTCCGGCAGCCGCGGACTAAGCTGCCGTTAATTACCCCCCGCCTTTGAAGCGAGGGAACCTTCGATTGACGGGTTAAACTGGTCATGCGAACTCAATGTGCAGTGCTTTGGTGTGTGTGTGTTTTTTTGTTTTGTTCCATTTGTTAAAAAAAGATATATATATTTTTCCTTTGGGCTTTACAAAATGGCATTTTGCCCACCAATGGCTCATGTGTCATTTCTTTTTGCACATAAACCATGGGCTTTACAAAAATTTGGCTTTATGCCCATTCATGCATAAATAAATTACATTAAAATTATTTATTATATGATTTTTATGTTGGCATGGGGAGGCTGGACGTGGGCTCGACTTGGGTATGGGCCCGCTTGACCTGGGCTTGGGCCCACCTGGCCTGGGGTTGACCTTAATTTTGACTTGGTCAACCGGGGTGTAAATTTTGACCCCAACATTGGCGAATCTCACTCATTTATAAAATTAAGTTCATCCTTAAAAATTCCTCAAAATTTTGATCAAAATAACCTTCATCAAAATTAATCACCTCCTCCTTATACGCTTCTTTTATTAGTGGACTCTACAAAAATTTTGTCGCATATCTCATTTAGCAATTCTTTTTCCTCCTCATCAAATTGATTCATGGGTTGACTTTTGTCATCCAAAAATGTGAGTTCCTACTCTGGAGTGTCCTAAAAAATTTCATTGTTTGTTTCAATTAAAGATGTGTATTCCCTAGTAATAGTTCGCTCAAATATTATATTTAAGCCAAACCCATCAAAATCACAAGTTTTCTTTACAGATGCTGCTTCTATATCTAAAACATTCTAAAAAAATTTACTCGCTACTGTAGATTCATCACAAAAATCTTCCTCAAACATTTTATTCAAATCTCATCCGTCAAAGACACAAATATCTTTCTCAAAAATTTTCTCGCTACAATCAGTTAAATCAAATATCTCAACCTCGAACATATTATCAATTAAATCATTTTCATATAAATTTGTCGTTGGAGACAAATTGGAATTTCAAAATTCTGAGGATAGGTATCAAACTGACTCGAAGAAATCTCATGCTCTCTTTCCTCATTATCTATGGCTGCAATTATCTAACCAATATGCATTTTAATATTCGATATTGCTTGTTTGTCAGCAGTTGCGTCTTGATCATAGTTTTGTATAAAATCGGAAAACTGCTTTTCTAGATTAATAAGTCTTGTATTCTCATTATTATCAACGTCTTAAGAAGGTGTGAAATTTGAATAGGATTGGATTTGGTCATAAGGATGGCTAACATCATAATATGAGTATGATGATAATTGTTGGTCTATGAAATTGGAAGGAGTGGATGTTGATTCGGTTTGAATTGAATTAGATGGAGGACCTGCATCATAGTAAGGGTTTGGTTGGAATCGTTGGCCTAAATTATAGTTAGAAACTTTATAATACATGCCTTGATTCCAATAATAATTTTTTCAGTTCCTATAATCAATAATTCCAACAATAAATGGGCATTCTTCATAAACATGAGAGTGATCATGACAGTTAGTGCAAAAATATTGAAAAGGTGAATTATTAGAAACCTGATAGTCAACTTTTAATGCCTCTATCATTTGCCTAATGTCATCTAAATCTGCATTTAACCAGGCATCATTGTCGGATATGAATGTGTCAAGTGAATTAAAATCATGCCTATATTTATTTGCTTTAATACGAGAGGCAAGTGTTGATCTAACTGGATAACATAATTCATATAAAGTTAGTTTTGCATATTCGTCACCCCATATTAAAAAAATTAAATTTTAAATTTAAATTTAAATTATTTGAATTTAAACTTTCAGAAAAAGAAAATACGGGAAATAATATTAGAAATCAACAGAGGACGGAAAGACCAACTTCAGCGCCAATGCTCGAATCCAGAGGCCTCAAAGTTTCGGTTTTTGCCGAATCTAATGGGGGTTTAGCCAAACTTTTGCTGATTCTGAGGCTGAAATTTTTCTGCAGAGTCAGTTTTGCCCCAAATTGTCTAATCCAGCAATAAATTTCCTGAAATAAAAATAAAAGTTTACAGAATAAAATAGAACTAAACATAAAATAAATAAAATAATAAATACGGAAGATTAATTCGAAAATCATAACTAAAATTTTAAACCGTCTTCCCTGATAACGGCTCCAAAAACTTGATGGTGATTTTTCTAGTCTTAAATTTATATCGCAAGTGTACGGTTATCAATTGTAGTGCTTGTACATCGATCCACAGGGAAGAGGGCAATTCTAGTTAAATCTAGCGAATTAAAATAAAACTTTGATTTGATTTGTTTAATTATACTAATAAAAAGAAATAATAAAAAGAAAGTAATTGCAAATTAAAAGTTCTTAATATATAGAAAAGTACAGAGTTTAGACTCATCTTGTCTAATCATGGTGTTTTAAATAATATCTTTCTTTATCTTGATTTCCATCTTTAAATTAATTATCTATCAATTTTAAGAAAGTATAAAGCATGCGTACATCATAATACCCTACCAATTTACAAATATTATCAAGAAATAAATTTAAAGATCAAATTCTAATTAATAAAGAATTAGTTAGATCTTCCCTACTACTTAGTAAACTAAATGGTTGTCAATCACAAGCTTATCTTGTTTTATCGGCGGAGTTTAATCTAACCTTAGATTAACTAGATCAAACATAAATAATAAAAATACGAACTTTATCTTCCCTAAATAAACCTCATGGTTGTTAATCACTCATTGATTTATTTAGTTTTATCAGAATTGTATTAAAAAGAACATATCTTTTATCATAAAATATTCGTCATTAAGAATATAGAAAAAGAATAGATCAATGAAAATATACACCAATCATAAAACAAGAATCGTCTAATCTCAAGATAGAAATTACCTACTTATGGCAAAATGAGAAAAACAAATAATAAAAAAGAAATTCATTATAAAAGTTAAGAAATAAAGTTACAAACTTTGATCCTCCTAAAAGAGGGGATAAAAACCTAAATAATAATACAACAGTATTTATAGATTCTACAGCTGATTACAAGGGATGGAAAGAAATATTTTCGAAGTATCCAGAAACCCTAATAATTTCATGTCCTAACTCAAAAAGAATTCGGCTAAAACCGAACTTCTGAGTCTGTTTGGGCCCCGCTTTGGTGTATTGACTTGGTTTGACCAGTTGATTATTTTGGCTCTCTGTTTGATTCATAAATTTCACCCTTATATCAGTTTCTTCATTAAGTTGTTACTATCCAATGCACGTAAATACATCTTTTGTGTACTTCTGCCCTGTAGACCCTATAATCTGCATTTATTAATAAAATACATCTGGAGTAGTAATAAATAAATAAAGTAAAGTAAATATGGATATATAAATATGCAATAAATTACACCAATCAGAAAGTTTTTAAGCCAACATTCAATCTAGGAGCCGCCGATATTTGAAATAAGTAATATAAAGCAGCTTTTCTTTTGCGTCTATAATTTTTATTTTGTGTAACGAGGATTTTTATTGTGTGATGTAGAGTTTATATCTTGTGATTCCATTTGTGTAAATTAAGATAACGACAATGACACGTTGCTCCTTCACAAATAAAATCATGAGTAGGAAATCTTATCTTGCTATTTAACTCGAGACACAATCTTGTAAATATTTATCTTATTTTAATTTTTCTATTTGAGTAGGAAATCTTATCTTGCTTTTTCCCTTAAAAAATGTTCTAATTAACAATATTTTAGCTTTAATTAGTTTTGTTTTCTTTTAAAACATATAGGTAAAGTTTATATAATATTTCATTGAAATTATAAAATAAGGAAAATAGTTTTGTTTTAACCAAAACAAAGGCAAGACTCCCACATTATAGTAAAGAAACCAGTACAAAATATGAAAAACAATTACAAAGTACAATTCAGAAAGGAGTAAACAAAATACATTGTCAAAAATAGTTGACCTGCTCCCAAAGAGAGTACTGCTGGAAAGACGTATCGGAATCCCAGACTCCGTTTGCACCAGGTACCCGTCTATTGTTTAAAATACAAAGGAAGTGTGTGTGTGTGTGTGTGGGGTGGGGAGGGGGGGCTAGGTGTGTGAGAATGGGTGCTTGTTAAATTTCGAGGGGCCCTCGGTAGGTGGATCATACAACACACTAGTTGCAACTTTCAGAGGTACGTAGAGTGCACTCCCAGAGTGTTCGATCTAACTCTGATAGGATGTTAAATTTCGAGGGAGGACGATTATATATTTTTACATAAAATGTACACGGGTTTTTAATATAAATGGATTCTATCAATAAGACTCAAGCCTTGTTGTGTTTTGGCTCATCTTATATTTTATAGCTAGACACCTCTCATGTTTTTTCTAAGATGAGACTATCTTAACGGTGCTCATAATAAATTTACCTGCGAGCTCTAAGAATTGCGAAACATCAAAAGATAAGATCATAGTGGAGGAATAGCAGTTGACTGCAGCTAAGCTCCAGTCTCCTTGGCTGTCGTGCACTGCTAGTTGCATGCATCCATTGGATCCTTAGCGAATCAAATCAATACAAACCACCATAAATACTGTGACTAGCTATTCATTCAAGGGTGAATTGTCAAAAAGCTCCTGACCCTAGCCATTTTCAAAATTGTTGAGAATGACTGCTGTTCAAACTTTTTGTGAAAAATCTCCTGGGTTGCATTGCATTCAGACCTTATGTTTTATTTTAAATGTAATTTCTCTGTACTATAACTGCATTAAATTCAGCAGTAAAGGACTGTCATCCCATATGAGCAAGAGGCATTTTGGGTTATACGAAAATACAAAAAGGGAATAGCATACCGGGGAATTTTACTGGGCCTGAGGGATTTTTTAACCAGACCAAAACGTCCAGGGGTTTTACATAAGTTCTAAGCGGTCCGGAGGTTTTTTTACAATCTACCTTTCAATTCAATCCCATTCAATTCATCATCTCTCTTTTTCATTCTTCTTCTTACAATTCCCATTCAATTCATCATCTCTCTTTTGCTCCTTAATTTTACAGCTGCCACACATGCAGAAATATGAAGCTTTGGGACTATTATATACAAATGATTACAACAACAGCCGCTGTAGTTTCTGTCTTCGCTTTACCCATCTTTTTGTCTTTGAGAAAAACATAGCTAGCAGGATCTAGCCAAAGCTGTCATAGCACTGGACTGGGACCATCAGTTTTCTCTGGGAGAGATTTAATTTCACTGTGTACACATGACCCAACTTTTAAATCAAGTTGACATTATCAACTGTGTACTCAAGCAGTATTTACATATAAAATGACACTTATTTCACACCCCCACGCATATAGTATATATGCATGTCTCGAATTTAACGATCATATGAATCGGCAATGTAATTGTAGGGTGCAGTCTATAATGATCTATGACTATCAACATCTATGATCTAACAAATGGATATATATCGCACCGATTGTGTAGCCAGATGTGGCATACACCTTCCATTAATAGACGTAATTGGATTAACACTGGACATCGTCATGTCACTATGGACTACAACATACACCCTAACTAAACGATGTTGTAACTATATGTTGATTTACCTTTTTTTCTCAAATAAATTTATATATGATTTTGAAATCCACACAACATTTCTGTATTTGGATGAAACAATCAATTAATTAATTGTAACTATTATAGCCAAATTTACCCGTACAATTTGGGACTTTTGCATTTTGCTAATTTATTTAGCAAGAATTAGATATGCGTACCCCGAATTTAGCAACTAATTGAGGTGTCAAATGGTTCGGGTCGGATCATAATCGGATCAAGTCATGTTTGACCCGGTTGACCAATCCTGTATAATAATCTAGCGAATTTTTAAGATCTATACATGACCCGTTTAATATTCAGGTTGGTCATAACACACGGCCAATCCTCCAAGTTGATCCACACAATATTTGTGACAGCGACCCCATAATTACTCTAATTTTGGTGATGCTCATACACTATATGTCCCGCTTAGTATATAATTAAGAGGGTTAACCCACTTTTTTGAATATGATATTTGGTATGCATTATTTGAAGTGTTTTTTGGTGGCATTTGGTGATGAGGCTCAATATCGGTGACTCTTCAGATACTGACACGTTTCAGATGACGTATCTCAGAACTTACGAGAAAGGATCAAGAACTTCAGTTGGGATCACATCTCGGGCCTCCGGCCCGAGGAGTCTCCCGACCTTCGGTGGCTTTCCAGACACCCCCGGTTCGCCTCCAAGCTATCACAGAACCAAGATGCCTCCGCCTCCCGCTCGTGCTCGAGCCTCCCGCCGAGCTCTTCTTCCTCGGTCTCACTGACCGACCCATAGCGCTGGTCATAGGTGCCTCCGCCACGGCTCCGAGAATCTTGCCACGTGCGAGATATCCGCCGCCCATGATCCCGTGTTCCACGTCATCACGATCCCCCATTAACAAGCCTGTCTCGTCATTAATGCGGGATCCCGCCTATCACGCGGGCGTAACACCATGGGCGTAATGGCCGGCGTGATTCTCGCGCCGGTCTGTCCATTGCTGCCGCTATATAAACCCATCTCTCAGACGATTGAGGTAAGCCATTTTTACTCCACTAGGCCGTTACTCAGCCAAAATACCCCGTCTAACTTGATCGTCGGAGGGTTCTCGGTGGCACAACCATCCCGGGACTTCTTTGCAGGTAGCTTGGCCTCAACCACATAAAACCCATTGAGATCCACATGCTCCAGAAGTCAACCCTCCAACTCAATCTCAGCCGTCCATCAGCGCACGAAGAGATCAACAGAAGATAACATCTGAAGAAGATCCAGAGATCCATCAGTTAGCGCCATCTGTGGGAATCTAGTTCCACTCAACAAAACTTCATCTTCCGATCTCGTCTACATGGCAAGCGGTCACCACGACGATCCAAGCACCAGCCGTCGGCTTTCCCACAGTGGAGACGAGGGAGAATCCCCTCCTCCACCGAACGCCATTCACGCCCTATCCGCTCGGATAGATCGGCTTACGTCCGTCGTGGATGCGCTCGTCCGTATCCAAGCGGCCGGGCAAGCTCCCGAGGTTGCCGCTCCCCCTCCGCGGGACCGGGACCCCTACAGAGGGAGAGAAGATCTGCCCGTGTTGGCACGATCGATCACCGCCTCGCTGTCTCCGGTAGCCGCAGATCCCTCGGGCCGACATATTCAATGACCCGGTGGGCACCACACAGTTTAACTCCGAGGTCTTACGCCAGAGCGCCTTGCCCCGAGCCCCATCGCGCCCCTGTCTCTCCCGAAGAGGTGTCGGTTAGCTCGCTTGCGCCCAGGCATGACCGGCACCCCCTCCCTCGACGGGGTCGCGCGCACGGGACTCGCCACGGCAGCTCGAAAACGACCTCGCCAGGAGACCTGAGGAACGTCATCGGACGAAATCGGGGCCATAGACAGACAGAGATCTCCAGCAGCAGAGGCCAAAAATCAAAGTATGACGACTCATCGGGATACCACGGCCGACTCGACGCCCTCGAAAAGAAGATCGAAGGTATGCATCGGGAAGGTCGTCATTCGAGCGACAGGGCTAAATACGCCGCCGACTCGCTCACGAAGCCCTTCACCGAAGAGCTACTCTCCGTCCATGTCTCCTCCCGGAACAAGCCCCCGAAGGTCTCACTCTTCGATGGAATGTCCGACCCGAAGGACCATTTGGACGCGTTCACAGCCGGGATGAGTTTCTAGGACTGTTCCGACGCCGCCCAATGCCGTGCTTTCCCCGCCACTCTCATCTGCTCCGGACGAGACTGGTTTCGAGGATTCAAGCCACGCTCAATCTCAACCTTAGATGAGCTGGCTACCCAATTCCTTGGCCACTTCGTCAGGAACAGACGGCAGAAGAGGACCGTCGACCATCTCTTCATAATAAAGAGCAGGGACAAAGAAACCTTCAAAGGGTACGTCACCCGCTTCTATAATGCCCTCCTCGAAATCCCAAAACACCGGGACGAGACGGTCATTACGGCACTTAGGTCGGGTCTTAGGCACAAGAAGTAGTTACGCTCCTTTGCATTAGCATAACATAAGACCATGGCCGAAGTAAAGGCCTGGACCGAACAGGAGATCCAGCTTGAATCCGAGGTGAATGCCAATCTACCCCAGACAGAACAAACTGATCATAAGAAATGGGCCCGAGAAGAGAAAAAGATGGTTGAGCGACCGAAGCCCTACTCCCTGAAGTTTCAGGAGTACATCCCACTCAACGTCTCCCAGACGGTACTGGTGGAGGAGGCTAAGGGCGAGAGGTTCTTCAGGGTCGCCCCCAGTCTCGAACAGGGCGTCAAAGTGCACCCAGGGCCCCTAGTGCAGCTTCCACCGGTCCCAGAGCCACTCCACGGAGAACTGCAAGCAGCTCCGAGACTACATCGAGGAGCTAATCCGCTCGGGGCACCCGGCAGCGTACTTACGGGACAAGCGGTAAGCTGACCGTGAGCAAGAGCAACGTCCCCCTCCCAGTAAATTAACAATCGGCCAAATCAAGGTCATGTCAGCGGGGGGTACGGCGAATATCTATGAGGCTCAGCATCCCTCACCGACCGAAGGGACTGACGGCCCCCGAGGAAGAAGGCCAGGGCAGCCGAGCCGATCGCTTTTGACGACGATGACCTCTACGGTATATCCCTGCCCCACAACGACCCGCTGGTGATCACAACTCGGTTCCACTGCTACGAGGTGCAGAGGATACTGGTCGACTCTGGAAGCTCGGCAGACATTCTATTTTATGACTGCTTCCTGCGTATGGGACTCACCCCATCGGACATAAGGCCGACCACCCACGTCCTGTCAGGGTTCACCAACAACTCCATCCTGGCGGAAGGGGTAATCACTCTCCAATTTAACATCGGGGAGGCCGGGCGTACGTGCACCATGCCTGTGGAATTCATCGCAGCGAGAATCCCGTCAGCCTACAACATCCTCCTCGGCCGGCCTACAGTGAACTCCCTCAGGGCCCATATATCGACCTACCACCTGGCGATGAAATTCCCGCTCGACCAAGGCAGGATAGGTCGGGCCTACGGAGACCAACGAACTGCAAAGGTTTGCTTCACCGCAACATCTAGTTTGAGCGGCCGATCAATGATGTTGAGGGCGAGGGTGACATCAAGGGCTCTTTGGACACTCGAGACGAGCAAAAGGAGGTCCGAGGGACCCCGGTGGAGCCACTGACAGATGTCCCCCTCGTAGAAGGGGAAGACGAACGAACCGTTCAGATCGGGTCGCTTTTAACTGGGGCTCAACGAGACGACCTGGTTGGTTTCCTCAGAAACAACTCTGACGTGTTCGCCTGGGCACCTGCTGACATGCCTGGGATCGACCCCAAAATCATATCTTACAAGCTCAGGGTTGATCCTACGGCCCAACCCGTCAGGCAGAAAAAGCGAAGTTTTGCCCCGATCAAACAGAAGGCGATCGAGGACGAGGTAGACAGGCTCCTCGCTGTCAACTTTATTCGGAATGTGTCATACTCTGAATGGTTGGCAAACATGGTCATGGTTAAGAAGTCAAGCGGGAAGTGGCACATATGCGTCGACTTCACCGACCTCAACAAAGCCTGCCCGAAAGACAACTATCCCCTCCCTCGGATAGATCAGTTCGTCGACAGCTCGGCAGATAGATTCATTGATGCCTTTTCCGGCTATAATCAGATCCGTATGAATCCGGCAGACGAGGATCTCACAGCATTCACAATGGACCGGGGGGTATACTGCTACAAGGTGATGCCTTTCGGCCTCAAAAACGCCGGAGCTACATACCAATGCTTGGTCAATCGCATGTTCAAACCGCAGATCGGCAGGAACATGGAAGTTTATGTCGACGACATGCTCGTCAAGTCGGTCTCATGGGTCGACCGTGTCAAGGATCTGGGCGAGGCCTTCGACGTTCTCCGTAAGTTCAAGATGAAATTGAACCCCGCCAAGTGCGCATTTGGGGTCACCGGCGGAAAATTCCTCGGTTTCATGGTCACCCACCATGGAATTGAAGCTAACCCGGAAAAAATCAATGCCGTCCTAAACATGGCTGTGCCCAAGACTAATGTCATGATCATGTGGCTGACAGGGCGGGTATCCGCACTGTCACATTTCATGTCGAGGTCTGGGGAGAAGTGCTTCCCGTTCTTCAAGGCTCTAAGGAAGATTCCAAGGTTCGAGTGGTCGGAGGAGTGCTAGACCGCCTTTGACCAATTAAAGAGGCACCTTGCGACTTCACCGCTGCTCACCCGACCAGTTGTAAGGGATGAGCTATCGCTATATCTGGCGGTATCCAACCAAGCAGCGGGCTCAGTGCTCGTTCGAGAGGTCGACGGAGTCCAGAAGCCAGTATACTATGTGAGCCACATCTTCAAGGATGCGGAAACGAGGTACCCAGCCATTGAGAAGATCGTTTTGGCACTCATCATGGCCTCAAGGAAGCTACGGCACTACTTCCAGGCACACACCATCCTCGTTCTTACCGAGCGCTATTTGGGGGCTATCTTCACCTCATTCGAGTCCTCTGGCCGCTTGGAGAAATGGGGGTGGGAGTTGTCCCAGTTCGACATAAAATACTGTCCGAGGCAGGCTATCAAGGCATAAGCTCTGGTCAATTTTATGGTCGAGTGCACCATCCCTAGAAAAGAGCCGGAATCCACGCCGGCACCCGCAGCTCAAATCTCAGTCGATGGAAAGCCTGACTCCGTCCCTGATTGGATCCTTTACGTCGATAGGTCCTCGACCGAGGAAGGCTGTGGCGCCGGCCTCATCATTCGGGACTCGAACGAGGCAGAAATAGAGTATTCTCTGAAGCTCGGATTCAAGGCCTCAAATAATGAGGCAGAATACGAGGTCTTGCTGGCCGGACTGGGCATAGCCTCCGGACTGGGGCTGAAAACGATTCAGATACACAGCGACTCCGCCCAAGTCGTTGGCCAAGTGACTGGCCGATTCGAAGCACGGGAGCCTCTGATGGTGAAGTCTCTGGCCGAGGTAAGAAGATTGCAAAAGGACTTCGAAGAAGTCGAGGTAGAGCAGATCCCCAGACAGCTCAACGCCCAAGCCGACGCCTTGAGTAAGCTAGTTTCATCCTACTCGGCCAATAACAAAAGGAGCATCCTCTTCGAGGTCTTGCCACGGTCCAGCATGGAAGACGGGGCAACAATACTTCAAGTGTATACAGCCCGGGAAGAAGGCCGGGACTAGAGAAAGCCCTCGTTGAATTCCTGAGGGAAGGTACGCTCCCAGAAGATCGGGGAGAAGCCCTCCGTATCCGATCCAAAGCTCGCCATTTCTTCTGGAGCAATGGGAACCTCTACAAGAAGTCCTTCACTCAGCCCCTGCTCCGGTGCGTCGACCCCCATGAAGTCGACTACGTCCTCCGTGAGATCCACGAAGGGCTCGGCGGAGCGCACCAAGGGGCCCGCACCTTAATCCAAAAGGTATTGCTCCAGAGGTACTACTGGCCGAAAATTCATCAGGACGCCCAGAAGCTCATCAGGAGATGGAAAGCTGCCAACTCCATGGAAGCATACCTCGCCTTCCAGCTACCGAGCTAACCGCCCTAACCTCTCCATGGCCATTTTCTCAGTAGGGAATGGACATGATAGGCCAGTTCCCTACCGGTACGGGCGGGCATAAGTACGTCCTTGTCACGGTGGACTACTTCACGAAGTGGATCGAGACCATTCCCATCAGGAAACCGGACGCCACCACGACTATTAAGTTCCTGCAGAACAACGTGATACTCCGGTTCGTTATCCCGAAGTGCATCATCATCGACCACGGAACAAATTTCGAAAATGAAAGAGTTAAGAAATTTTGCAGCGAATATCATATCCTCATGAAATTTGCCGCGGTCGCACATCCCCAATGCAACGGGAAAGCCGAGGTCGCTAATCGGGATGTCCTCCGAGGTCTTTGGACACGCCTAGAAGGATGCCAAGGCAGTTAGGTCGAGGAATTACCCCGGGTCCTATGGGCCCTGCGCACGTTGAAGAAAACCCCCCATCGAGGAGACCCCTTTCAGCCTCTACTTCGGTACAGAGGCAATGGTTCCAGCGGAGATCGGGCTCCCCAGTCACCGGGTCGAGCATTTTGACAATGAAGCGAACACCTCAGCCCTACGAAATAACCTGGACATCTTGTTAGAGAAACGAGACCGGGCTCAGATCAGAGCTGCCGTCTATCAACAGCAAACCGCCCGCTACTACAATGCGCGAGTCAGGCCAGTTCCCTACCGGTACGGGCGGGCACAAGTATGTCCTTGTCGCGGTGGACTACTTCACAAAGTGGATCGAGGCCGTTCCCATCAGGAAACCGGACGCCACCACGACTATTAAGTTCCTGCAGAACAACGTGATACTCCGGTTCGGTATCCCGAAGTGCATCATCATCGACCACGGAACAAATTTCGAAAACGAAAGAGTTAAGAAATTTTGCAGCGAATATCATATCCTCATGAAATTTGCCGCGGTCGCACATCCCCAATGCAACGGGAAAGCCGAGGTCGCTAATCGGGACATCCTCCGAGGTCTTTGGACATTCCTAGAAGGACGCCAAGGCAATTAGGTCGAGGAATTACCCCGGGTCCTATGGGCCCTGCGCACGTTGAAGAAAACCCCCCACCGAGGAGACCCCTTTCAGCCTCTGCTACGGTACAGAGGCAATGGTTCCAGCGGAGATCGGGCTCCCCAGTCACCGGGTCGAGCATTTTGACAACGAAGCGAACACCTCAGCCCTACGGACTAACCTGGACATCTTGTTAGAGAAACGAGACCGGGCTCAGATCAGAGCTGCCGCCTATCAATAGCAAACTGCCCGCTACTACAATACGCGAGTCAGGCGCCTTAAGACCGGAGATTTAGTCCTAAGGCGGAACGAGTTCGCCGACCAAGGAAGGCTGCATAATTTTTCCCCAAAATAAGATGGTCCTTTCCTCATCACCGAGGTCCTGCCCGGCGGCGCTTACCGCTTGCAAGACGCGGATGGGCACAAGTTTCCATGGCCCTACAACGCTGAGAAGCTCAAACTGTACCAATGAAAAGAATATCTGCGAATGTGTATTTCTTCTTTCATAAAGACAATGTAAACCTTTCTAAAGTTCTTTCTATTTAAATAATAAGAAGGGAACACTAGAACATTGCAAAAAGAATTTATTCACTCAAAAGGTACTACGGGCTCCTCAGCCTTACGGAAAAAAGGAAAAAAATCTACAACAGAGGTGGAACGGGATCGAGAAAATACTCCTGATGATACTCAGAGTAGATTTCCGCTAGTCGGGCCCTAGCCTCTGCAGCCCACTCCTGCCGATACTGCACGCGAACCCAGGACGCCACAGAAGCACCCGACGCTCCGCCCTCTGAGCCTTAGCTCATGATGTACCTCATTTTGAATCACTCGAGAATGAGGGCCAAGGATCGGTCGTGCCTGGCATTCGAGATGAGGCCGAGCAGGAAGATCGAACGCACCTTGTCGAGCGCCTCGTCCAGAAGCTCCTCGGTGAAGGGGTTGTCCAACCCCGGGGACCTCCTCCAAATCGCGTACATCAGCAACTGAAGTAGGGATGACAGCCGAGGGAGAAGCCAGCCAACGTGACCCTCGAGGCGCTGAACCACTCCCCGGTACCCATTCTTGTCCAGGGATTGGTCATACATGGAGACGTCATCAAAGGTGATGATCTCTTCAACCGAATACATGCGCCCAGTCATCTCGAAAGAAAGAGATGCCGAAGGAGTTGCCGCCTCCTTCTCTATTTATAACCTCAAGCAGAGTCCCACACGCGTGTGAATCCTAGGATCCGCCAAGACTAATCCAATACCGCGCCACCACGTAGCGAAAGTGACGCGGCTCCCCGAAACGTTACGCCTCCCCCAAGCATTCCTGGCACGTGCTGCCTAAGACGGTCGTCCTTCCCAATGTTCACGAACCGGGGAAGGTCGGGCTGAACCTCCGGATCCACCGAGCAGCTATCTTGCTCGGTCCATCCTTAGCAGACCGCTAGTTGGATTCTTCAACAAAATAATGTAAATTCTCCTAAGTTCTTTTCATTTAAACAACAAGAAGGACACGAAAGAGCATCGCAGAAAGAAGAATTTTATTCATTTAAAAAGGTATTATAGGCTCCTCAGCCGTACATTGAAAAAGAATTTTTTTTTACAGTAGCGGGGGAAAGGGTGCAAGAAACATTTCTCGTGGTACTCCAAGGACATTTCCACTAGCCGAACCCTCGCCGCTTCGGACCTCTGCCTCTGATGCCGTCCGCGAACGTCGGCATGATGCCTCAGTTAGTAGCACTCGAGAAAGAGTGCCACCGAGTGATCCTGCCGACCCGTCAAGATCAGGCCGAAGCGGAACAAAGACCTCAGCTTGCCAACCGCCTCATCCTTCAGCTGCTCGGATAAAGGGTTGTGCAGCCCCGGCGACGCCCTCCAGATTGAGTACATCAACAGCTGGAGCAAGGGTGAGCGCCGGGGAAGCAGTCGGCCAAAATGATCCTCGATACGGCCTATAACTACCTGCACCGTATCCTCAGTGCAATACTGGTCGTACAGGTACACGTCCTCGAAGTTTATGATGTCGGGGATGGTAAAAGGAAAGTCTTCCATTCTTACGTTTTGGGTGTGAAGAAAGGAGTGATCAGCATTCTCTCCGTTTTATAGCCCCACAACGCCCCAAGAGTCCAACAGTCACTCGTTTCTTTCACAACTGTACCGCCACGTGGCGAACATCCCGCCTTTGTCGGCGAAATCGAAACGATACGGCTCTTACACTTCGCCTTCCCCCACATGTTCATAATACGTGTCGACCGCGATGGTCACCCTTCCCGATGTTCAAACGCTGGGGAAGGTCGGATAGGACCACACGAATCAACCGAGCAGCTACCCTGCTCGGTCAATCTTTGGCTGGTAATTTCTTACCCCACGACGCCAAGGATCAAAACCCTCACCAAGAGGCCACCGAGCAGCTACCCTGCTCGGTCCATCCTTAGCAGGCCTTCCAATGACCTCCCGCACTAAGGATCAAAGCCCTCACCAAGAGGCAACCGGGCAGTAACCCTGCTCGGTCCTTCCTTGGCTGGTAATTTCTTACCCACCGACGCCAAGGATCAAAGCCCTCGCCAAGAGGCCACCGGGCAGCAATCATGCTCGGTTCATCCTTAGCAGGCCTTCTAATGCCCTCCCGCGCTAAGGATCAAAGCCCTCACCAAGAGGCAATCGGGCAGTAACCCTGCTCGGTCCATCCTTGGCTGGTAATTTCTTACCCACCGACACCAAGGATCAAAGCCTAAGCCAAGAGGCCACCGAGCAGCAACCCTGCTCGGTCCATCCTTAGCAGGTCTCCCAATGCCCTCCCGCGCTAAGGATCAAAGCCCTAACCAAAAGGCCACCGAGCAGCTACCTTGCTCGGTCTATCCCTGTCTGGTAATTCTATACCCCATGATGCCAAGGATCAAAGCCCTCACCAAAAGGCCACCGAGCAGCTACCCTGCTCGGTCCATCCCTGGCTGGTAATTCCTTACCCCACGACACCAAGGATCAAAGCCCTCACCAAAAGGCCACCGAGCAGCTACCCTGCTCGGTCCATCCCTGGCTGGTAATTCCTTACCCCACGACGCCAAGGATCAAAGCCCTTACGAAGAGGCCACCGAGCAGCTACCCTACTCGGTCTATCCTAGGCTGGTAATTGCTTACCCCACGACGCCAAGGATCAAAGCCTTCGCTAAGAGGCCACCGAGTAGCTACCCTGCTCGGTCCATCCCTGGCTGGTAATTCCTTACCCCACGACGCCAAGGATCAAAGCCCTCACCAAGAGGCCACTGAGTAGCTACCCTGCTCGGTCCATCCCTGGCTGGTAACTCCTTACCCCACGATGCCAAGGATCAAAGCTCTCACCAAGAGGCCACCAAGCAGCTACCCTGTTCGGTCCATTCTTGGCTGGTAATTTCATACCCACCGTCGTCAAGGATCAAAGCCCTCACAAAGAGGCCACCGAGCAGCAACCCTGCTTGGTCCATCCTTAACGGGAAGTCTACTACCCACGACACCAAGGGTCAAAACCTTCATCGAGAGGACACCGTGCAGCTAGCCTGCTCGGTCCATCCACGTCTAAGCGATCTCCACCTCGACTTCGGGGCCATGGAGATACCGACCTTTCACCGGTCTTTGTACACTTGGCAAATGGTCGACTTCAACTCTCAACTCGACGTGCAATCGTTAGATGAAAAACCAACCTAACATGAAGACAGTACTGCGCAAATATAAATATTTATCACAAACAAAGGGAAAATGCGCATGCAAAGACTACCGCGAAAAGACCTTTTTATTCATAAAAAATCAGAAGTTTCTACAGAGGTATTATGGGCTCCCCAGCCTTACAAAAAGCGCCCGGAGGCTTACAAAATTTTAGCACAAAGAAAATAAGGAGGCGGGGAAGTTCAGGCCTCAGGGCCGAGGAGAACCTCGATGAGCCGCGCATCCACTACGACAACCGGGGCGGCATCTTGAAGGTCGGCATTCATCGTAGGAGCCTCGGTACCGGGAGCCGGGGGAACCGGTTTCTCCCCAACGCTCCTACCGAGGGCCTCTTCCCCTACAGCATTTCCAGGGGCATTCCCCTGCGCGTCATCCTCGAGAGGGTACACATCCCGGAGCTCGTCGTCGGGGAACTCCGGCATCTGGGCCTTGACGGCGTCGAGGGCATCGTGCCAAACGACGGCAGTGGCTCCAGCGAGGTCGGCATAGAACTGATCCGACTTCTTATAGTTCTCCACCGCCTTCGACTCCCGAACCTTCGCCGCCTCGTTCTCCCTCCGGAGGGTGTTTGTCGTCTTCTTCAGGGTGGCGACGAGCACCTTGGAATCTTCCAACCAGGACTCGGCGGCTCGGGCGGCTTCGGCATCTGGCGGTCTCCCGATTCGCGGCCACCACCCGGTCTTCAAGGGCAGTGACCCTCTCCATCGCCGCCTCCAGCTTCAGCCTTGAGCTCTTCTCCCGCGAAGAGAGCTCGCCCGCGGCCTGCATCGCTGGGGCGATTTCCTCGTCCTCCATGTTGACGACGAGGGCAACGTGCTGAAAGACCTGAAGAAATGACAGAGGGTTAAAAAGGAAAGGGAGGCACCCGATCATGCGAACAAAAATGCTGAATGAAGAACCAAGTGGGGTGCGAACACTAACCTGCACGGCCTCTTGAGGTATGGCCGCCATTTGGGCTCGGAGGGTCCCCCGAGGGATTCTGCCCCCGGTCGACCTCTCCATCTCCGAGAGCAGGCTGTCGGCGACGAAAAGCCCCGAGGGCACCTCGAAGCAAAGCTCCCCATCGTCCATGAAGATCGGGGAAGCCGGGGAGCGGGGAGCCGTCCTATGAAACCTCTTGAGGAGCAATGCGGGAGAACCAGTCTCGCTTCCCACCTCGGGAGCCCGGGGCTCTTGCTTCCGAGCACGCTTCCGGACCGGTGCACGGCTAGAATCGGGGGCCCGGGACACGCTTGGGCGCCTGGACGGAGCGGCCGCCAGCAGAGCCGGAGCCGATGACGGGCGAGAAGGGCCGGCGTCTCTGGCCTTCTTCCCCTTCCTCGTATCGACCAGGGCTGCCCGAAACTTGCTTAGGTCCATGGGTCCTGCATAAGACAAAAATATAAGGAGTCAGCAATACCAGGAAAGATGAAAGAATTCACAAGTCTAAACAGGTCGCCTGAAAGCTCCTAACTTACCCTCATAATAGGCGGGGCTGAGCCCGGCCCAACTGAAGGTCCGCTCAGACAGTAGCACATCAGCCCAAGGTAGGGGCTCCTGCTTCGACACCGCCACCGCGTCGGGATCATTCGACCGACTTACCCGCGGACAACTGACCCCTTGCCACTGGATGGGCATATGCCAATCCTCACCCTCTGGCGGCGCAATAAATAAAAACTTCTTCTTCCATTTGTGAATGGAAGAAGGTACTACGATGATCCACGACCCGGCAGCGTTCCCCCGTTGTTTTCTAAAAGAGAGGTATACCCAGCTCGGCTCACCCCTACGAGCGCCAAGGTAGTTTTTGTAGCAAAGAGAAAAACAAGAAGGCTTAGGCTAAAAGGGATCTGACTCAATCTCAACCGGACCAGGAACCCAAGAAGGATCCTCCAACAGTTCGGCACTAGCTGGCCCAGGGCTAGCCCAAAACAATTCAACGCCGCACTCACCTCGGGGAGAAGGGCAGACGCATCCCGACCCAAAAGGCTTCCAGGTACAAGGCAATCTCCTTGCCCTGTACCTGGTCTGCCCTCTCCCCCTCCTAACCCAGACGAAGCGAATAGCTGGGAGGAATGAGGAAACGAGTCCGGATGTTATCGAGCTCATCCGCACGTCTCAGCGTGGATCGCACGGCAAGAACACCCGCGACCTGCGCTCTGGGGACCGCCCCCGTTGCACGATGTCACGACCCAAAAGTGCAAGTGACTGGTCCTTGAATCATATGAAGTCTATAGGACCTCATCTAATCCAAGTAAGCCAAAAACCCAGAAATCTAAAACCATTTTAAGGAGTAATTAAAGAAAACTAGTTTTTTGAGAAGTAAGGAAAACATGTTTTAAAAACAAGGTTTTTAAATAAGTAAGCCGAATATGCATTTTTAAAATCTATATTCTTTTCTGAAAATTTCGGTAGAGTTTCCTTTGTAAATAACGGCCCCGAACGGGGTACAACAAGAATAATATATACACAATGATAAAAGGCATCCCCAAGCGGGAGCTAGCTTTTCGTCAATCGGCGGTCACAACCATACAAGTAATATAATATACAACACCGAAGGGCGAGAATCAAAACTCAAAAAGAAACTCAAAATCAACATGAAAACCATAATACTACAACGCGCGACTCTAAGGTCGAAATAATACATAACTGGTTTTCTAAGTCTGAAACAATATACAAGTTTTGGTTAATGGAATTACTAGATATAACTGAATAAAATAATACAAGGGTGGTCACGATGCGAGTGAACCCACCTACCAATGCAATCAACTAGAAAGGAAGCAGTGTGCCAGAAAAGCCTCAAAGGAATCTGTACGGCAAAACCTGCAAGAACTGTGGCATAACGGGGGTGAGTTGCCAACTCGTGAATAGAAAACATCGCAGAGTAGAAATCGAATGTATGACACAATCCTAGGTCAATACGATCAGATATATATGTAAACCTTAATGAATAAGTCTAAAGCATGATAAGGTGGCAATATAACATCTATACATGATTGTAGTGTCAAGTGCTCGTGCCAGTGCCTCAGGTAATAACATATCATAAATATGAGGTATGATCAATGTCGACTATATCATGAAGTCTATGAATATATGGATATCATCCAACTGTGTGATCAATATCATCAAAGTCAATATATGTATGTAGAAATCATCCACGTGTCACCCAATGACCATAAGCATCATGCATGTAAATATCATAAACATATGCATGGAAGTATGAGGATAAAAATTAACATGTGTCGCTCGCGACATATCAAATCATGGAACCTGAGTGTCAAGTATCGACACTCGAAAACATCATGAAACCTGTGCCTAGCATCGGCACGTAAATCCTCATATACATAGAGCCCCGTCAGTCTGGATCAGCCCGTCTCATCTCTCAACTCCGGTCGGTATCCTCCGGATATCCACCGAGCTCAAATACAATCACCGGTAGGTAGTGGTCCCTCTGCCAGGCTCACCGTCTAGCTACACAGCAGATCCGTTCTCGCCCCGGGGTACCATACCGGGTCCACCATGTACCCGCAATCGGACTCATCCGTCTCCTCGAATCGGGTTTTATATGTCGCTCTCAGCACCGAGAAAACACATGGTGGACGCACTGAAATATCATATCAAGGGTAACCGGGTTTTTTAAACAATTATATAATTTCTTTTGAAATATCTACGGTTCCCAAATCCAGAAATATCAAGGAAACAATATATCTCAATGCGTATAATCAAAAGCATGATATATGCGACATGTAAAAAAAATGTAAGCATATCATTATATCATGCAATATGGAATAGTAATATGCACATATTGAGGGAAAACCGCTCTTTTAAAATGAATCAGTTTTAAGGAGTACCTTGCGGTTCCAAAATCTCTAATCAAGCCAGAATCATCTATGTATGTGCAAATACTTATGTATATAAATATGGGTGTACAATGGGTATGTACACAAGTATGCCATGCAAGAGATCATATGCTGAATGCAACAATACTACAGTGTAGTGACATGGTAATTATCGATGATGAAGTGTGTGATCCGGCAAGCAGGTGTACGTAGAACGTATGCATCATCGATAATGGTGCGGTGTCCTAACAACATGAGTTTAATAATGGTATATGAAATCTCAATATAAGTATGCGATGCTGAGCGAACAACAATAATGTGCGGGAGCTGAATGATAAACACAATGATAACAAATCTGCATTTAATATAAATATAAGTTATACAGTAGTGCCTTTTGAAATAACACGAATCACGGTGTTTTGGAAATAAGGGCTACGGCGTTTTTAAAAAAAGATACGTCCTTTGAAATATCCGTAGAATCCTTGGCCTGTCTTTTAAAATACCCACGATTCGTTAGTTTTTGAAATAGGTAGGAATCGAATCTAGTCTAACAACTACACTAAACTATAGGGCTGAGCTAACAGGCTAAACGAAAGGTAAGGAAGCCGCCTAACATCTGAGTCGATACATATATATGTATATATTAGTCGGTGATCCCGCCTCAATAGTATCAAATACGATATAATATCTATAATATGACATCCTCAAGTCAAGAGTGCGGATCTATCATCAATATATTGTAAGTGTACGGCGGCGCCCCGGCCGTCAATCCGACGCCGGAATGCGGAAGCGGTGATAAACTTTAATTTTTGCGGACTTTGCAAACCGGCACCACCGCGTACTAAACTCCGGATCGTAACCATTAAACTAGTCTAGCAAACTAACAAGAAAGGGAAGAGATGTACCGACTGATCCGAGTCCTCCGGTCTTCATCTCCACTCCGATCTCCTCGCGGGATCTCCGTCCGTCTCCTCCTCGTCGGAAAGGGGCACCACATCGCCTGTGGCTTTTACGGGCTCCCACCTCAATACCGAGGCAACTCGGGCGCGAAGCTGGCGAATCGACGCGTCCAAGATTTGCTGTAGGAATATAGTGTAGAGTGTATGTTTCACTTTGGGGTTGGTTGCCATAGATGGAGGAATGGTGTATAGAAAATTGGTGCTTTCAATTTTCTAGCAATGGAATGAGATGAAGAATGATATATACAAAATGAATCATTCTCAAAGATGAAGCTCTCTCCTTCTCTTTTCTTCTTCTCACTTTTCTTTTCTCCTTTCTAAAAATGAAAAACCTCTCATACTTAGAAAAATGGTGGAGCAAAGGTTATGAAGCATGAAGGGAGGTGAGTGTAGGAGATGAAAGAGGTGACCACATCAAGAGACAAGAAAACATACAACCATGCTTTACCTTTTTCAAACCATACCCTTTCATGTCACAATAAAAACAAAAGCATGGTGGAAAAGAAATGAAAGCTATCATAATCAATCTTTTACAAGAAACCCCCTCCACAAATGTTATTTGCACAATTGCAAATAACCCCCTCCATCGGAAAAGTCCGGCCGGGAAAGAACAAAGGAAAACCGGCCGGAACGGAATGCAAACTGGCAACTCCAGAAAACTGGTCCCGTAATAAATTACAGGAAAAACCCCGATACTGTGCATACACACCCGCATCTGTATTCCGTCCGGATACAAATGCAAAAAGACACAATCTACACTGTACTGAACTAGGACCGGCTTAAACCAAAGCCGGCTAGTAAAATCCGTCCGATCCTGATCCGTGCAATACCGCACGTATCTGATCGAACCCTGCCATATAACCATACGGCTACCAGTACAAACCGTCCGATCCTGATCCGTGCAATACCGCACGTATCTGATTGGACCCTGCCATATCTCCATACGGCCTCTACAGCGTTTCGCCCGAAAGCTGAGTAACTGAAAGTGTGGGGGACTCTAAAGACTCGTCAATACAATGGCTGTGGATTTAACCACTAGCCCGTCAGAGGTATAAGCCAATACGTAACGGGCCACCAGCTATTGACTAAAAGGGACGTCGATGAGCGAACTCATCCTGACACCCTACTGAGCCTGTCAGTGACAATATCCGTTCAGTCCGGTCCGTTCGTCTATGAGCATCGCATGGCGGGCCTAGGGGGTTGGTAAAAGTCAGACCCCCAAAAGCGGTACAAGTCGTGTCGGAGTGTAGCCCAGAACACCCTGAGATACTACTGGAATACCTACCAGTAAATCTCCTTGCCTTGGCCAAGGACTTTGTGTAATGGCTCTCCTAGACACAGCACGACCTCACCCCCAATACCGGGAGAGACGAACCCCTGAAGATACGCTCACTGCCTCCATGTGGCTCGGGACTGTACCCAACTAAAACCTGTTTGCACGACTCCTTTGAGCCGTGGTAGGGTAGTAATCAAAGTACAGTGGGAACTCACACGAGACAAATGACGATCCCCAGGTCGATGAACTAACCTGCACACATGTCACCAGGGAACTGCCATCTGACGTCTGGTATATGACCAACTAGCATGTTCCCGGCGAGTCCTGTCCGGTGTACTCATAACCCAATGAGCACCTGTATACATCTTAGGTGATCCAACTGACACCGGTGGCTTGTGAGACCGGCCACCGCCCCTCGTCGAGGTCTCGACTGTATACACTAGTCTACTAATGGAGTATCGATGCCCGGTCTCGAAACTCCCACGACTAGGGACCTTTAAGGATATGCTTGTAGACCCCCAGCTCCTACTTATATGATCGCCCTCATACTGCTGGTGGTCAAGCAAGAATCCTAGGGGCTCTATCAACGTGTAATAGCGACGTGTCATGTCACCTAAAGCAGTACACGATGATAAAGGTAAACCAGATAGCATACTATCATCTCGAGTAAGACTGTCCTACCGGGATAGGTCCTCCCTCAATCATTACAATCACGTACCTGTGACCTAATAATTGACTCTGAGGGCACTATCTCCAACAATCTCCCACTTGCACTCAAGGCTAATTATTGCGATGTCGCATACTCACAGCCCGTGTGATACCGAACATCCAACTCCACTACTAGTCAGTCTCACAAAGCTCGTTTGCGGAACTATTGCGTTCGAGGAATAGCCTCAGTGAGTGGATCCGCTTAGTTGTTTCTCTCTATGTCTCTCTATATCTCAAGTTCGCGGAGAAACCCATCTCCCGAAATGTGCAATACCTGTCTTAGAATGTGTCTGGATGTCTGATGGGACATAGCTCATAAATGAACTCCAAATCCAAACTTCTTAGACTGTATCGTCAACTGAACTTAATCAGTATCCTGCGCGCCATGCCTCCCTCAGTATTGCCTTGGATCACCTGTCCAAAATACTGCCCCTCGTCAGAGGGAAAACTATAACTCTGACAACCTCCTTGTCGTCCATGTCACCTTGGAAGCCTGGAATGATAACCGTCTCCTGAATGAGGCTGTCGTTATCATATCCCTAGAACATCCACTTATGTTCTAAAACTGCTTCCGACTGTTTCTCCAGGATTGGATTAATGTCAACTTATTGCATCTAGTGCAAGAACAACATCTGGTGTGGTACTTGACATCTCATGATTGACTCAATTGCCTAAGCAAGTGATCTGCCAATCATGCGCATCCCTCTCCTGTTTAGTCTATAAGACACCTTTAGAGAGGGTGACTCCATTACCTGCAGGTACACTACCATGCCAGGAGTCGTCCATTCTAAATACTCTTAGAATGCTGTCAAAGTACCTTGATTGGGAAACCACCCAAATCTAGATCTAAAACCATAGATCTAGTAACCAGTATGTCTGATATTATATCCAAGTCCTATGTGGAGAAACCACTGTGTGACGACCAAAGTATAACCGATCGTAGTATAGGAGTTTCCTTTCCTACTTTGTGTATGTCATCCAAATACCATGACATTACACCCTACTACCTTCTCAACAGATCCATCCCCTATTCTGATGAAGTCAAACCTATGACTGTCACGTCAGAAATAGATGATCTATGTCCGCTACATCTGCTTTAGTCTATAAATAGACATAAGCTACTTGTCCACCAATGCTTCCGCTGCTCCCACTGACTACGACAACCCTCTGGCAGAGTCATATAGACGTACACTTCTAAAACTAGTTTAGAACGACGCTATACTCATCCTCCCGCCTGGTCTCGCAGCCTGGAACAACAGCAATGGTAATTGTGGGTAAACAAGAACTTCCCTGTCACCGTCCTTGAGGCTACCGGAGTACCTCTCGGGTGCCTGAAGTTACCCACCTTATCTGCGGAGTGGCCAATGGAATGTCAATCCAGATTGAATCTTTAGGTTCCTTATCAAATCTTCAGTAATCGTTTGTGGTTCTGGAATCACTTCCAGTTCTACCATACTCCCACTACTGTTTTCTGAAAAAAAAACCATTTTTAATAAAACTGTGGCGAGTCTAGAACAATATCGCTATTGTTCATCCAGATGGTAGAAAGTCAACCCTCGTCATAGCCTGGGTCAACCCACAAACAGCCATTACAGAAACGTGCCTTGAGTTGTCCAGTGTCTGGTTTTAATCATAAACCGGACAACTCCCCGTACCTTAACATCGTTAAGATATGAACTGTTCTATATCCAATATAGAAACAGAGGCACTGATTTAATTGAACCAGATCCAAATCATGCAACTGTCTCCAGCGCATGTCAACTAAATGGAAGGAGGCCGATCAGCGTTACTCAACTTAGGAATACTTCCAATTATGAGTGACCTGAAAGAGAAGCAATTTCTCTTTATCATTACTATCAACTGAATACCATACACAAGTATCTACATCTTCGATCACCTTGAAGAATCCCGATACTTGCTACACCTGGTTCTCTACTCTATTCAAATACCTATAACTCCTCAAAACTTAGACCCTGTGTTTCTACGAAACACATGTCTAAGAACTAGAGAAGTTAAAAGTAAACAGAATATAGTATGAGGACCAACCCCTCTGTCTTAATGGACACTGGACAACATACAATACTCTGTATAAGTCCGCCGAGTCTAACAACTCTTTCACTGTGTGTTGTAGGTTGAAAACTGTACTTATGGTTAAGAAGAATTACACCGCTGTTTAATGCTCCTTACCTAACCATCCACTGATATAGGTAAATGTCATCGACATAATATCAAAAGGTATATCTCACTCTATGAAAATAGACGTACAGATATATCAATTTGAAATTGGTGCACCATAGCGGATATTCAAAACCAAACATTTGCCGACCGGCAAACAGCCCAGATGATCTCCTCAAATATCACCGATTACAACGAATCCCGATACAATGAGGATGATCACCCAATTCCCAATAACTTACTCCCACTCATCATCTGTAAAACCATACAGATGTGAGAATCGTACCTGGTAAATACATACCCTGGAGTAAGTATCTAATCGGGAAATCAGTTTTCCTTTAACATTACACAGTGAAACTGAAACATTGAAATGTTCCGATGGGGTATTCTGGTATTCCTAGTAATGCCTCTTCCAGATTTACGACTGTAACCGTATAGTTCTTTGCCACCTCTCCAAATCCCTTCATATGTATTTAGTCTTTACCTTTTGCACACCCTTTTAGGCCAAATGGTTTTCTTCCTTCCCTACCGTTCGGCACCAGCCTATGGTTTGGAAGAAGACTATCCAATAAGCATAATGGGTGTACTGTCCCAATCCTAGGAACACTCACAATGAGAGAGGGTGAAGATAAAAGACAACCGAATAAACCTTATTCCTATTTCTCCTGAACCAGAATCCATCCCCGAACTGGAACAAGTTCCATTCGAGTTCGTATATAACCATACGATGGAGTATCCAAATAAACTGTGGATCTTCATAGTGATACGGAGTGTCCTGGAGAAATACAAAGGTGATGTGGGAGCGGTAACGAAATGTTTGGTTTGGTCGTGAATATCTGTTGCAATTTACTTTGCCCTCTTACTAATCCCTTGCTTTGTCTTAACTTAATACCTTCTGCACACCATCGTTATGCTAATTGGTTTTCTTCATTCCCTACCGGTCGGCACCAGCCTAAGGTTTGGAAGAAGACAATCCAATTTGCGTAATAGGTGTACTACCCCTAAACCAAGGAGTACTCGTAACCTGAGAGAGGGTAAAAGGAAAAGACAACTGAATAGTCCTATCCGTTTTCTCCAGAACCGGAAACCATCCTCGAATCCCTTCGAGTTCGTATCTAACCATACGATGGTTTTGTCCAATGGAAGTGGACGTTCGTAGTAATACGGGGTGTCCTGGAGAAAAGGGTAAAAGTAGGAGTGGCAATGAGGTCTGCAACTCTGACAATCCAAAAGCCAGTGTTTAAGAAGGTTCAGTCAACTTGGTCACTGAGTCATAGTCTAGGGTCGGGTCAATGGTCGCTGCCAGAGAGAGAGAGAAAAGAAACACTCAGCGTGCACTCTAACCTAGATCAGAATGGTTACCAATTTATCTAATCTGGAAACCTCCCACTGTACCTCAAATTCTCCTCCAAACCTGAAAGAAGAATTAGTCGGGGTCACCCGAGGAGTAAACCAACTCATCAGTGGGAATCGGGATCCAACTATCATCTCATGATAACGTGACGGAATCCGCTCACGGTATCACACTCCAGAAGGTATGCGCATATCTGGCAAGTTTCAGTTCTTTTGAAACTCCTGATGTGATTTCTGCCCCATGCTCTTATGACTTTGGCGTGAGGTCAAAATATCATAAGTCACATGTCAAGTTCTACCCGTCATTATCCAGGTTAATTTGAACCCACCCGTACATACCCTTGACGTAGGCCAAAATAGTAGTACGACTGTCCCAAACCAACGCATCTATCTATGCAACAGATAAATACCCGGCAGCTACCAATCACTATGCCTTGGCGTGAGGTCAAAATACATAGCTTGAATACTACCGAATATTTAACTGAAATGACGGAGGGCTACGAATGGTTTCTGGCGAAAACCTTTAACGTAATGAACTTGATATCGTTGAAGGAACGGATAGCTTTTTAAAAATATAGTGACGAAAACCTTCGCTAAAGAGGTCACTCCCGGTGAAGGGATCTCGGCTCTTTCCCCGTAGAATGGGGTGCAGGATATTCCAAATGAATACCGCGATGCAAAGCAAAAGTAATCGGCTATAGTGAAGTCAATGCCCTGACGCAAACTTTTTGTCCAAGGGGTCACTCCCGGTGAAGGGATCTCGGCCCTTGCCTCGTCGACTGAGGAGCAGGATATTCCAAATGAATACCACGATGCAAAACAAAAGTGAACGTCCTTGCAATAACAGCTTTTTGAAAAGTGTTCCAACAACATCAGATTAGGTTTGTTTTAACTTGCATTGATCCGAATCAATGCAGTCCCATCAAATGATCACACCAAAAAGAACGAAAATATACTGATGTACGTATATGCCATCCGCATTCGCCACTGGGTCCCGTCATTACCCGTTAGGTTAGCTAACTAACGACAGAGCGGGGACTGGACTAGCGCGGATGCAAAACATATACAACATCTACTAATATATATACCAATATATTATATTTCGCTCAAGGCGTGAAAGAAATGCAACATCACAGAAATGTACAGCATCACAGAAACAATACAGATATCTGGGATCCCCGGGTTTCACAGAGCCACTACTGAAACCCGACGTTCCCCTGGTCGTGTGGATAGCCTGTGCAATGAAATCCTAGACCCCTACGGGCACGGCAAGTCACCCGCCAAAACCTGAAGCGAGGCAGCCCCCTTCAGCACCGTGAATGGACCACCCAGCACTTCACGGAATCCGGCAACTTGGGCACCCCTCCTGGGTCAACCTGTACCCCCTATGAGTGCGGCGAATAGCCCGCCAATCCTAGAGTGAAGCCCCCTCCGTCCCAATGCCATGAGATGCGGGCTTGTTGCCCTCTAGAACCCGGCTATCCGTGCACCCCTCCGCGGGGTAATCCTAGTACAGAAAGTAAAATATACATCCACCGGGTACATCGACCGCAACCAGGTCGTGCCCCAAAATAATAATACAAACTGGCAGTGACGGCAGTCCACATGTCGGACGCTCGCCCCGCAATATCAAATGTACATAATACAACCACAACGGTACTAGCATTGCATCCAGGCTATCCCCCACTACCGATCCGCAACATCACAGCATAAACATAGAACATCAACGTGAAAGTCACGTTCGCAAATCCGTCTAACCGGGCTATAGCAGTTAGACAGGATTTACCGATCGAGTGACATTCACGGTCGCATATATAATGTAAATACTGTGAAAAATGTGTTTAAAATATCCGATCAATCAAATTTTAACAAGCGGGCCCCAAAGCAATACTGTAGCAGTTAAAGAAATTCTGGGCCCAATGTTAATGTTCCAGAAACCCTAAAATATCCCCAGAAGCCCACTGTAGAAACCCAACCCACTGATTCCTTAATTATGCCGCGGAAGCGCGGCCACAAGTGGGTTTTGGCCGCCCTTCCGCGGTCTTGTCAGAAGATCAGTGGATCGAATTTGAACAGTGGTCTTATAATTTTTAGTACATCAATATTTTACAACCTTAAAAATTTTTCGACACTAAAAATTTCCAACAGAAAACTGATGCGACAAAATACGGGTTTTTGGACTTTTTGATCGATCGGAAATGCAAACACATTACACAAAGCTAGACTAAGTTAATGGCGAGGCTCTGATACCACTGTAAGTGCACGGCGGCGCCCCGGCCGTCAATCCGACGCCGGAATGCGGAAGCGGTGATAAACTTTAATTTTTGCGGACTTTGCAAACCGGCACCACCGCGCACTAAACTCCGGATCGTAACCATTAAACTAGTCTAGCAAACTAACAAGAAAGGGAAGAGATGTACCGACTGATCCGAGTCCTCCGGTCTTCATCTCCACTCCGATCTCCTCGCGGGATCTCCGTCCGTCTCCTCCTCGTCGGAAAGGGGCACCACATCGCCTGTGGCTTTTACGGGCTCCCACCTCAATACCGAGGCAACTCGGGCGCGAAGCTGGCGAATCGACGCGTCCAAGATTTGCTGTAGGAATATAGTGTAGAGTGTATGTTTCACTTTGGGGTTGGTTGCCATAGATGGAGGAATGGTGTATAGAAAATTGGTGCTTTCAATTTTCTAGCAATGGAATGAGATGAAGAATGATATATACAAAATGAATCATTCTCAAAGATGAAGCTCTCTCCTTCTCTTTTCTTCTTCTCACTTTTCTTTTCTCCTTTCTAAAAATGAAAAACCTCTCATACTTAGAAAAATGGTGGAGCAAAGGTTATGAAGCATGAAGGGAGGTGAGTGTAGGAGATGAAAGAGGTGACCACATCAAGAGACAAGAAAACATACAACCATGCTTTACCTTTTTCAAACCATACCCTTTCATGTCACAATAAAAACAAAAGCATGGTGGAAAAGAAATGAAAGCTATCATAATCAATCTTTTACAAGAAACCCCCTCCACAAATGTTATTTGCACAATTGCAAATAACCCCCTCCATCGGAAAAGTCCGGCCGGGAAAGAACAAAGGAAAACCGGCCGGAACGGAATGCAAACTGGCAACTCCAGAAAACTGGTCCCGTAATAAATTACAGGAAAAACCCCGATACTGTGCATACACACCCGCATCTGTATTCCGTCCGGATACAAATGCAAAAAGACACAATCTACACTGTACTGAACTAGGACCGGCTTAAACCAAAGCCGGCTAGTAAAATCCGTCCGATCCTGATCCGTGCAATACCGCACGTATCTGATCGAACCCTGCCATATAACCATACGGCTACCAGTACAAACCGTCCGATCCTGATCCGTGCAATACCGCACGTATCTGATCGGACCCTGCCATATCTCCATACGGCCTCTACAGCGTTTCGCCCGAAAGCTGAGTAACTGAAAGTGTGGGGGACTCTAAAGACTCGTCAATACAATGGCTGTGGACTTAACCACTAGCCCGTCAGAGGTATAAGCCAATACGTAACGGGCCACCAGCTATTGACTAAAAGGGACGTCGATGAGCGAACTCATCCTGACACCCTACTGAGCCTGTCAGTGACAATATCCGTTCAGTCCGGTCCGTTCGTCTATGAGCATCGCATGGCGGGCCTAGGGGGTTGGTAAAAGTCAGACCCCCAAAAGCGGTACAAGTCGTGTCGGAGTGTAGCCCAGAACACCCTGAGATACTACTGGAATACCTACCAGTAAATCTCCTTGCCTTGGCCAAGGACTTTGTGTAATGGCTCTCCTAGACACAGCACGACCTCACCCCCAATACCGGGAGAGACGAACCCCTGAAGATACGCTCACTGCCTCCATGTGGCTCGGGACTGTACCCAACTAAAACCTGTTTGCACGACTCCTTTGAGCCGTGGTAGGGTAGTAATCAAAGTACAGTGGGAACTCACACGAGACAAATGACGATCCCCAGGTCGATGAACTAACCTGCACACATGTCACCAGGGAACTGCCATCTGACGTCTGGTATATGACCAACTAGCATGTTCCCGGCGAGTCCTGTCCGGTGTACTCATAACCCAATGAGCACCTGTATACATCTTAGGTGATCCAACTGACACCGGTGGCTTGTGAGACCGGCCACCGCCCCTCGTCGGGGTCTCGACTGTATACACTAGTCTACTAATGGAGTATCGATGCCCGGTCTCGAAACTCCCACGACTAGGGACCTTTAAGGATATGCTTGTAGACCCCCAGCTCCCACTTATATGATCGCCCTCATACTGCTGGTGGTCAAGCAAGAATCCTAGGGGCTCTATCAACGTGTAATAGCGACGTGTCATGTCACCTAAAGCAGTACACGATGATAAAGGTAAACCAGATAGCATACTATCATCTCGAGTAAGACTGTCCTACCGGGATAGGTCCTCCCTCAATCATTACAATCACGTACCTATGACCTAATAATTGACTCTGAGGGCACTATCTCCAACATATATAGTCCGTCGTACGGCATCCCAAATCTGGGTATGGGTCAATATCATATTCATCACATTATTCATCCGGTATCCTCTTTATCAAAGATTATAATCCGGGGTACTGATCTACGTCTAGTACAGTACGATACCCTCTATAAAAGTATAAATGCGTGTGTGAAACACACGTCTAAAGGCCAGCTAAAATCACCTGTCGTATCCCAAATACGAATTACATCATATCACTGATCTCCGGGCACTATGCCAAATCTCCTTGACTCATCTCCAAATATCATCCACTATTCTCATCATCTAGATATAATTATAACAAGTAAGCATGTGGGTGCGTGTGGGTGTAATCCTATTCTAGGGTTCGCAACTAGGAACTATACTAGTTTACTTTGCCCTAATCTAACCATAGTACACCTAATCTCATCTCAAATATCCACGACACACAATAAGCTATCATATATAGTATATATAGTATACTAGACATCGAACTGCGGGGGTGCTATACGCCATCCACCCGACTTCCCCCGTAGATATAATCTACTCACCTTGCATCCTGCGTGTCGGTGTCGATGTCGCCTTCATCTTCTTCCTCATATGAAGCTCTCGAGAAGGTACCTACAAGGTAACACAATCGCAAAAACATCTTAAAATCACATCGAGAAAACCAAACGACGCATTAAGGCCCATATGTTAGAACCTATGGACTACGTTTTCAAAACCATCAAACAACCCTCAATATCGTCGTACAAATGTCAAGTGATCGAGGTAAAACACAAATACGCAATTCCAGAATTCAAAATACGAGAAACGAAAACACGAATCAAAACAGCAACTTAGGAAACAAGCTCCAGATTCTACCCTAGGTCAAATTGGACAATTTTGCACATGCCAGGGGTCTAATTTACTGGAGATAAGGCCCTAGAATTAAAACAAACCATTTTTAACCTGCTCTGGCCGCAAATTGCGGCCAGAAGGAATAAATCTACGGCCATGGTTGGGAGTTAGGGGCTGGGGTTTTGGTGATAGCTTCCTAGGTGCCTGCATGTATCACTGTTCTTGCAAAATAATTTTTAGAGGCTCCGGGTGATAGCAGATTCCAATTTTCCTACATAATTCTCACAATTTTCCTTATCTGCAAAATTTAAAGTTCGCAACCTGGGGTTTGTCTAAGGTTTTAATCCATAATAATATCACTACAGGGGTTGTAGTCCTCAATCACACCTCAATTACACTATCTCTACTCAAATCACACCCTAAACCCTAACTAGAATTTTCAAAGTTCACCAAATCGCACCGAGTCATAACTAAACACATATATGGTTTAAAGTGGATGAAAAACTACACTAAGTGTGAAGAGATTACCTTGTTTGGCACTCATGAAACTCATACAGCGCCAAAACGCAAGCTTTCTTGGTCCAATGGGTTGCTTGAGAGCTTGTGCATATATTTTGTGAAGGGAGGATGAGGTTTTGATGAGGGAAATGAGATGTTTGTGAGTGTTTGATGAGGAGGGAGATGAACTTCAGCCATGGGCTGAAGAGGAGAGGAAGTTGAAGAGGAAATAATGAAGGAGGGAAGGCTATGACCAAGGTTGACCTCCTCACCACTCTCTCTCTTGTCCATACCTCACACCATGTACATTTTTAAATGTTTTCCTTTTCTTTTCTTTTTCTTTTCTAATTTCCTTCTCTCTTCAATATTAACCCCAAATAACAAACCATGCACCTAAAACAAGTAAGAAAATGCAACAAGTGTTAAAGAAAAGATATGGTGCAATGTTTTGCACAAAACAAGCTTAAACGCGATTAGCGATTTTTAATCGCGATTAACACTATATTAGCATATAATTAATCATAAAAACTTAAAATTTGCATAATTCACATAAAGAAATTCGGTCCCCAAATTTGCATATTAAATTATAAAAATTCCCAAAAATAATATTTTATTTTTTTGAAATGTTACAATCTTCCCCCCTTAAAGAAATTCGGTCCCCAAATTTAAATTTTAAACCCCTAAATTCTACAATATTTCAATAAAATGTCCAAGTCGTCGGGGCTCCGAAATCATCAATACATAAAACGCATCATAGCGCAATGCATGCGCATGAACAATGAGAAGATAACTCGAAGACAAAACTCCGTCAAGCATCCCGCAATTATCGGAGTCATGGTAAAGATACAAATGTCAAATCCGAAACAAAACCAATATGATATAAATCAGAACTACACATGTAGACATCAAATCTATACATGTAAATAGCTGAAGTAAATGCATGCCAAATTATTTTTAAGTCGCTGTGCGATGCGCATAACACTGCACAGTGGCGGACGTCTATTATAATAAAATAACCATATACGTATATATCTTTTGTTTAATATGTACGTTCCGCCGTTTTGAAAACAATTTAGAAGGGTTTCCTTATTTAAATGTTTCGTGTCATATCAGACACGTAGGTAAATACTGAGTCTATAGCTCGCTTTTTGGAAATTCCCTCGATAACTATCAATGCATGCAAAATCTATCCAGGTACTGTCCTCGGACTAGTCCTACCCAGTATGAAAACATATAGCAAATATCATAGAAACGTACTGCTCCATAAGGAGTAAATCCCAAAATGTATATAAGAATACCCTGTGCGTCTGGTGCGCACGGAAATCAAAATCCATATATGTACCATACATGTGCACAAAAACAACATCTAGGTGCAATGGGTGTGCATGAAACATCTGTCATAGGCAACGTGTGTGCCTGACAGCAAAATCAGGTGCATTTGACATGCACGAAGAATCCCGATTTAGTGCATCTGGTGTGCACCAAAACCGCATCTCCAAACATGCGCTCATCATGCGCGAAAATCCAATCAACTGCACGGAGTGCAAGAAATCAATATCTATATCAGAATCGAAGTCGACGGTGTACAATACGGCTCGATCAAAAGCAGGTATACCGCGGGGTATAAGCTCACAATCATGTGCATCAGCTTGTACAAATCAAATAAAAACACTAAAAGTGCCTGAAAACCATGCTGGAAGCATAAATCAAATCACCGGCATAAAATAAGCATGAAATCACAATCAATACCTCAAGCGTAATAACTCTGCGCAAAAATATAAATACCCAGTAAGTGCAACTATGGTGCACGAAAACAGAAATCATGGAACTCAGCCATCAAGACCAAATCATGCGAATAGATCGCCCAAAATACCGAAACCCAAGGTGACGGATACGTGATAATCGAATCACAAAATCACAAATCATAATTACCGTCGTCGGTATATCCTCCTTCAAAGTCGAGAAGGTGTCGGTGCATCCAATGCTAGTAGAGCAAGATATCTACTTGCCTCTTGTTCATGATCTGGCGCCTGGTGCTTTTAGGCACTTGTCTCTCACTGCGCATTGCTAGATATATAGCTCCTTGGCTCAACGGCCCACTATGGAATGACGACGGAAGCTGTCCCGCTCTGGCACATCCTCTACAGATCTCTGGCCAACTATCTCGTCGATGATATCGAACTCTGGCCTGCTGGGTGTGCGCAATATGACCGCTCCTGGGCCCAAGTCTTCTCGTATAGTATTCCAGAAAGGTCCTGTCGAAGTCTCTCTCAATTCTTGTTTCTGCCAAATTGCCCGGAAATCATCTTCCTTTACTAAAGCTAATTCTTGTTCCGGAACGGCCGCATTCTCTTCATGACTTTTTCTGGAAGATATATCAATAATCAATGCCTCTGCATGCGTATCGCATCTCTGATGTCAGCGGAGTGGAATGTCATCTCGTGGCTGCATGGAATGTGCTCCAACGGCTATACTCGTGTCTGGGGTCTCCCAAGCAATGTGTCCCATCACATGATATCCGAAAGATGTCGAACCCTTTGATCGATTCGTCAAAACCTCATAATCCCCCCAAGAGATCAACATTTTGAGTACAGTTTAATAGTATCGAGTACATACCACAGTATCGGTGGACCAGCCGTAGAAGGGCAAACCCAAGCCTTACTAATGGCGCCGCGGAACTGCCGCAAACTCTAAGGTTCAAAGGCTTTCACACGGTCATTATGTCGAGTTAGGATTTCATTCTTCTAGATGGTCCATAGAATCGCTTGCATGTCTTTCCGAATACTTTAAACTTGGAATATGGGTTTCTGACATTCGATCGCCTCCATCGACTACCAACGAACCTGGGTGAAGCCGTCTCTAGCTGGAATCAATCAATCTGATGATCTCGCATCGAGGTAAGCGAACGAACCATATGTCCTAGTCATTCATCCTCGGGTGACTAGCGACCTTCCATCATATCTGTGAGTATATACCCATGCCGCAGTAGCTCCAACGTCGGGGCGATGTCTCGTCATTTGCAGCAGCAACTAGCTCATTCGCCTGTACGCTGAACAGCGCTTCAATCATCATGAATAAGCGATATATCAATGGTCATCACATTCTGGCTGGCCTCTAGCAGTAGCCTGATCCTCTGGTGCCGATCAGCACATCCGGAAAATCTCGTAACAGCGATCTGTCAAACGCTCATGCCGCGAAAACACAATAAGACGACGCTTCCATATAATCGTATGTCTTTAGAATCACGCCCTGGTCAGTCCCCGTCCATGACGAGCTCATGCTGACGCAACTCTAGCCGTAGCTCTCTCTCTCTCTGCCGTGTAATCATGGCAGCAAAGTCATAACCAGTACCGATGAGGATAGATCATAGGAATGAATATAATACTGTGCAAGGAAATGTACATCCTAAGGTTTCTTAAGCGGAGTAGCGTATCGTAAATATGCTGCGGAACATACGTACGGTACGTCACTCTACTCAAGCTACCTACTCCATCAACCAAGAGTCATCCTACGCGACGAAAGTTCGGGTATAATACCCCCTCGACTAAGTCTAAGTTTCGTAAGGTCAAGCCTAAGTTCCGTATATATATAAACGCTCCAGGCTCCGCATAGTCAAACTTAGACTCAACCCAAGGTTAACCTAGCGCTCTGATACCAACTTTGTCACGACCCGAAGAGCACGTGGCTGGCCCTTGAATCATATGAAGTCTATAGGACCTCATCTAATCCAAGTAAGCCAAAAACCCAGAAATCTAAAACCATTTTAAGGAGTAATTAAACAAAACTAGATTTTTGAGAAGTAAGGAAAACATGTTTTAAAAACAAGGTTTTTAAATAAGTAAGCCGAATATGCATTTTTAAAATCTATATTCTTTTCTGAAAATTCCGGCAGAGTTTCCTTTGTAAATAACGGCCCCGAACGGGGTACAACAAGAATAATATATACACAATGATAAAAGGCATCTCCAAGCGGGAGCTAGCTCTTCGTCAATCAACGGTCACAACCACACAAGCAATATAATATACAACGCCGAAGGGCGAGAATCAAAACTCAAAAAGAAACTCAAAATCAACATGAAAACCATAATACTACAATACGCGACTCTAAGGTCGAAATAATACATAACTGGTTTTTTAAATCTGAAACAATATACAAGTTTTGGTTGATGGAATTACTAGATACAACTGAATAAAATAATACAAGGGTGGTCACGATGCGAGTGAACCCACCTACCAATGCAATCACCTAGAAAGGAAGCAGTGTGCCAGAAAAGCCTCAAAGGAACCTGTACGGCAAAACCTGCAAGAACTGTGGCATAACGGGGGTGAGTTGCCAACTCGTGAATAGAAAACATCGCAGAGTAGAAATCGAATGTATGACACAATCCTAGGTCAATAAGATCAGATATATATGTAAACCTCAATGAATAAGTCTGAAGCATGATAAGGAGACAATATAACATCTATACATGAGTGTAGTGTCAAGTACTCGTGCCAGTGTCTCAGGTAATAATATATTATAAATATGAGGTATGATCAATGTCGACTATATCATGAAGTCTATGAATATGTGGATATCATCCAACTGTGTGATCAATATCATCAAAGTCAATATATGTATGTGGAAATTGTCCACGTATCACCCAATGACCATAAGCATCATGCATGTAAATATCATAAACAAATGCATGAAAGTATGAGGATAAAAATCAACATGTGTCGCTCGCAACATATCAAATCATGGAACCTGAGTGTCAAGCATCGACACTCGAAAACATCATGAAACCTGTGCCTAGCATCGGTACGTAAATCTTCATATACATAGGGCTCCGTCAGTCTGGATCAGCCCGTCTCATCTCTCAACTCCGGTCGGTATCCTCCGGATATCCGCCGAGCTCAAATACAATCACCGGTAGGTAGTGGTCCCTCTGTCAGGCTCACCGTCTAGCTACACAGCAGATCCGTTCTCGCCCCGGGGTACCATACCGGGTTCACCATGTACCCGCAATCTGCCTCATCCGCCTCCTCGAATCGGGTTTCACATGTCGCTCTCAGCACAGAGGAAACACATGGTGGACGCACTGAAATATCATATCAAGGGTAACCGGGTTTTTAAAACAATTATATAATCTCTTTTGAAATATCCACGGTTCCTAAATCTAGAAATATCAAGGAAACAACATATCTCAATGCGTATAATCAAAAGCATGATGTATGCGACATGTAAAAGAAATGTAAGCATATCAGTATATCATGCAATATGGAATAGTAATATGCACATATTGAGGGAAAACCGCTCTTTTAAAATGAATCAGTTTTAAGGAGTATCTTACGGTTCCCAAATCTCTAATTAAGCCAGAATCATCTATGTATGTGCAAATACTTATGTATATAAATATGGGTGTACAATGGGTATATACACAAGTATGCCATGCAAGAGATCATATCCTAAATGCAACAGTACTACAGTGTAGTGACATGGAAATTATCGATGATGAAGTGTGTGATCCGGCAAGCAGGTGTACGTGGAACGTATGCATCATCGATAATGGTGCTAGTTTCCTAACAGCATGAGTTTAATAATGGTATATGAAATCGCAATATAAGTATGTGATGCGGAGCGAACGGCAATAATGTGCGGGAGCTGAATGATAAACACAATGATAACTAATCTGCATTTAATATAAATATAAGTCATACAGTAGCGCCTTTTGAAATAACACGAATCGCGGTGTTTTGGAAATAAGGGCTACGGTGTTTTTAAGAAAAGATACGTTCTTTGAAATATCCGTAGAATCCTTGGCCTGTCTTTTAAAATACCCACGATTCATTAGTTTTTGAAATAGGTAGGAATCGAATCTAGTCTAACAACTACACTAAACTATAGGGCTGAGCTAACAGGCTAAACGAAAGGTAAGGAAGCCGCCTAACATCTGAGTCGATACATATATATGTATATATTAGTCAGTGATCCCGCCTCAATAGTATCACATACGTTACAATATCTATAATATGACATCCTCAAGTCAAGAGTGTGGATCTATCATCAATATATAGCTCGTACGTAAATCCGTCGTACGGCATCCCAAATCTGGGTACGGGTAAATATCACATCCATCACATTATTCATCTGGTATCCTCTTTATCAAAGATTATAATCCGGGGTACTGATCTACGTCTAGTACAATACGATACCCTCTATATAAGTATAAATGCATGTGTGAAACAAACGTCTAAAAGCCCGCTAAAATCACCTGTCGTATCCCAAATACGAATCACATCATATCACCGATCTCAGGGCACTATGCCCAATCTCCTCCACTCATCTCCAAATTTCATCCACTGTTCTCATCATCTAGGTATAACTGTAAGCATGTGGGTACGTGTGGGTGTAATCCTATTCTAGGGTTCGCAACTAGGAACTATACTAGTTTACTTCTACGCCCTAATCTAACCATAGTACACCTAATCTCATCTCAAATATCCATGACACACATAAACTATCATATATAGTATACTACACATCGAACTGCGGGGGTGATATACGCCATCCACCCGACTTCCCCCGTAGATATAATCTACTCATCTTGCATCCTGCGTGTCAGTGTCAATGTCGCCTTCATCTTCTTCCTCATATGAAGCCCTCGAGAAGGTACCTACAAGGTAACACAATTGCAAAAGCATCTTAAAATCACATCGAGAAAACCAAACGACGCGCTAAGGCCTATAGGTTAGAACCTATGGACTACGTTTTCAAAATCATCAAACAACCCTCGATATCGTCGTACAAACGTCAAGTGATCGAGGTAAAACACAAATACGCAATTCCAGAATTCAAAATACGAGAAACGAAAACACGAATCAAAACAACAACTCAGGAAACAGGCTCCAGATTCTACCCTAGGTCAAATTGGACAATTTTGCACATGCCAAGGGTCTAATTTACTTGAGATAAGGCCTTAGAACAAAAACAAACCATTTTTAACCTGCTCTGGCAGCAAATTGCGGCCAGAAGGAATAAATCTGCGGCCATGGTTGGGAGTTAGGGGCTGGGGTTTTGGTGATAGTTTTCTAGGTGCCTGCATGTATCACTGTCCTTGCAAAATAATTTTTAGAGGCTCCGGGTGATAGCAGATTCCAATTTCCCTACACAATTCTCACAATTTTCCATATCTGCAGAATTTAAAGTTCGTAATCTGGGGTTTGTCTAAGGTTTTAATCAATAATAATATCACTACAGGGGTTGTAGTCCTCAATCACACCTCAATTACACTATCTCTACTCAAATCACACCCTAAACCCTAACTAGAATATTCAAGGTTCACCAAATCGCACCGAATCTGTCATGCCCCGCTTCCCAAAATACGGAAAACGAAGGATGACTAGGCCAGCCATGCTCCTACGGTCAAAGAATAATTCCGCCGTAGTCATACTTCGGCTTTTAGCATTACATGGTAATCAGTAAACAAAGCACAGAAATAAAGGAAATACATCACTAAACTATTATATCAAAGTTCATTGTTCACAGTTTATAAATATACAAGAAAGAACTACTAACCAAGTTCAAGTACAAGATCTCTTTAGGGAAAGCAGAAAAGAAGAAAAAGGTACTCCAGACTAGATCTACGCTAACTCGAAAAGTAAATCCGACTCCTGCGCTGGTTATTCCTCGAGGTCTGAGCATGCATACTCAGGTCGTCAGAGCGACATAATAGCAATTTTGTAATAATGACATGAAACATGCAAATAAGGTAGTAACAGTGAAAGTAAAATGCTGATAATCGCTATGTCACTAAATGATGCAAAGTATGATCTGTGTCCCTATCAGTCTCTAGGTCATGTTTGAAATCGTATAGCGGAAAGGAGGATCATGTTTAACAGGAGTCTCGTACATACCCGAGACAATGGCCCACACGCCCGGGACATAACCCTGTCAGCCGGATCGTTAGATCCTACCTAATATATATAAGAATCACTGTTCGAATGATCATCCTCTAAAACACGGTCCCGCTAAATACGATGCTCTTTCCACTTCGATTTCCCCCTTTTCCCCAGATTTACACTATTGATGATTATGATTTAGTCGTGTACAAGTATGAACCAATAGCACGGTTTTGTCACTGTTCACTGTATTAATCACTGTCACGAATCATTCACTTTTCCATTGGCGTACTTGACACTCTTAAACCAATACCATTCATGCACGATAATGCAATGTCCACTAAATAATAACACACACTATCACTATATATATGGCAGTTGGGTAAGGTATGTACATTTATGCAGTTAACAAGTCATGTGTGATATGAACTATTATGCACGTCATAAACTTACAAAAATTGCAGTAATTCATATGTTCAGAATTCAGTGAAATGATACAAATACGGTAACAAGCACACTCTGTCGGAAGTTCAGAAAAATTGGTTTCAGTACAATCGGATATCTGGTATTCAAGTTACAGCCGTTTTAATTTAAGTGTTCGCTGCAGGAAATTCAGTTTCTGAATTGAATGTCCGTTTCGCGGCACAATTTTCACCCAGTTGAGTTCAGAATCTAGCGATGCTACAGTTGAATGAAATCTAGGGTTTTCAATAGAGTTTCCAAATTAATAGACGGATTCTCAATCGCGTCTCTACGTCAGAAATTATGCACTGTTCAACACTAGGGTATCAGTTCAGTTTCTGTTTGGGACTGCTAGATGTCCTGATCTTTTAAATTGTAGTTTAAATAGTAAACGATGATAAAATGGGGTGAAATCACTTGATTTATTTATCTAACAGATTGATCTTCAATAAAATGTAGGGTTCCACAACATACAACTTCAGGCAGCGAAGGGGAAAGCATTACGAGACAGAAAACCACAACCAGAGCTGCTCTGGACTGCAGTCCAGAGCCGCTCTTCGAACCAATTCTTGTCATAATTTTAGTACAGAAACAATTAAGAATTTGAATAGGGTTACAGGTCGTCGAGTCGGATTCGATTTGAGCCCTCGAACGCATCATTTCAATGTGTACACAATTAATTATGATTTTAACAAATTCAGGTGCGGGAAATTCCCAGTTTTTACGGGTGTAATTGGGGGTGTTCGTTTAAGCCAGTAACAATCATATTTTTCAGTCAAATTTCTACACAAGGTTCATTGCTAGACGGGCCAGAATATGCAATCAAGTTCCGTCAATTTAATGTAATATTTTCGTTCGGGTCTCGCATCAAACACTTATGTTGTTTAAGTTTTCATGAATCGTAACATGGAATTAATACGGTTTTAATTTGTAACGGAAATAAACTAGCATGTAGCAAGTAGGGTACTTGCCTGGAGATGCTTTGGCAATGCACGGCAGCGGCAACAGCACGAACGCGCGACGAACGGCACGGTTTGGATTCGCGGCCTCGGCTCGCATTTCGGATTCGTCGTCGGAGTTGTCCGGGGACGGTTCGCGATCGCTGGAGGTGGAGTGTGGTGCTGTGGGTCTCCTAGGTTATGCTAGGGTCGACGATGATCGGCGGTGGTTGCTCCGGCGATGGCGCAGCGGGGGTCGGAGCTTGGTGTTTAGGGTTTGAAAGAGAGAGAGAGAGAGAGAGAGGTAGTGGGGCTCGGTTTTGTAGTGATAATGATGATGATGTGGAGGTTGAAGGGGTGTCGACTGAGGCAGTTTAAGTGCACTGGAGAGCTCGCCGGCGTCGAGGTGCAGAGGTGGCCAAGATGGGTGCAGGGGAGCTCGGTAGCTGAAGAGGGTGGAGTAGTGTAGGGAGGGGGCTCTTTTGATAGAGATAAGAGAGCGAAGGAGGAAGGATGAGGAGAGTCGTGGTCTTCCTCGTCGTCGTCGTCGTCGTCGTGGGTGAGCGGGTGCAGTGGGTTTTCGGGAGAGAGGAGAGGAGTGAGTTGGAGAGTGAGAGGGAGAGAGGAGAAAGGGGTTTAAGGAGGAGAGGTTAAGGAGCTCGAGGGAGTCGTGGCCGAGGTCGCGGGGACGTGGGGAAACGGCGCGATTGAGGGCGACGTGGGGGCGCGACGTGGGAATGAAGAAACAAAATCGAGTGGGAAAATTTTACGTGGGTGAGGAAGAAGGAAACGAAGTGGGTCGGGTCTGGTGTGTTGGGTAAGGGGTTTAGGTTCGCTTGGGCCAGGCCGGCAAGGAAAATCCTTGGTTTAATTCATTTGTTTTTTATTTATTTTCGTTGGGCCGGGATAAGAGGTTTGGGCTGGGGATTTTTAAATGTTAATTTAATTTAATTTGTGTTGGGCTGGGTTTATTTATAAGAGAATTTAATTTGTTTTGTTTTGGTTTTAATTTAGGTTTGGTCTTTGATTGGTTTAAAGGTTTTGGAAAAATTTAAATATTGAAGCTTAAGCAACCAATCTTCACATAAAGTAAAAATACGGGAAAATGGGATAATATTCGGGGACTTGGGAAAAATATAGAAAGATTTTCATTGAAGAAAACGGGGATTTACACCATACCCCCCTTACAAAATTTCGTCCTCGAAATTTAACAAGGATACAGAGAAACAAGGTGCTAAACAAAGAGATGTGGAAAGCGTGGACGGATATCTTCCTCCCGCTCCCAGGTAGATTCTTCTGGGGAATGACCGCCCCAAGACACTCGGACTAACGGAATGACCTTGTTCTTCAGCACTTTCTCTCTGCGGTCGAGGATGGTGGTGGGCTGCTCCTCGTATGATAGATCAGTACCCAAAACTAACTCCGAATAGTCCAAAACGTGGCTCTCATCCCGAACATAATGCCACAACTGTGACACGTGAAAGGTATTATGCACACCAGCTAGCGATGGAGGCAAGGCAAGTCGGTAGGCCACTTCTCCTACTCGCTCTAGCACCTCAAAAGATCCGATGAAACGGGGACTGAGTTTTCCCCGACCTCCAAACCTGATAACTCCACGGGTAGGGGAAATCTTCAGGAACACGTGATCTCCGACTTCAAACTCTAGTGCTCTCCTGCTGGTATCTGGCCAACTCTTCTGTCAATCCTGAGCCGTCTTAATACATTGCCTGATCATTTGGACCTTGTCGACTGTCTAAACGATGAGCTCGGGACCTAGTAGTCTTCGTTCTCCCACATCATCCCAACAAACTGGAGATCGACACTTCCGCCCGTAAAGTGCTTCGAAAGGAGCCATCTGGATGCTAGCCTGGTAATTGTTGTTATAGGAAAACTCGACTAGATGCAGATGGTCTTCTCAGGAACCCTAAAAATCCAACATGCAGGCTCTCAACATAACCTCGAGCGTCTGAATCGTACGCTCGGACTGTCCGTCCGTCTGCGGGTGATAAGTTGTGCTGCACTTGAGGCAGGTACCCAAACTCTCCTGTAAGCTCCTCCAGAAGTGCGACACAAATCTGGTGTCTCGATCTGATACAATGCTGACCGGAACTCCGTGAAGTCGTACTATCTCCTGCATGTATCTCTCAGCTAGTGACTCTGTCAACTGTCCCACTCGGAATGGTAAGAAGTGTGCAGTTTTCGTGAGGCGGTCGACGATAACCCAAATGGCGTTATTGCCCCTAGGGCTCCGTGGTAAGGCCGTTACGAAATCCATAATAATGTGCTCCCACTTCCATTCTAGTATCGGAAGCGGTTATAACAATCCCGCTATCCTCTGATGTTCCGCCTTTACCTGCTGGCATACCAAGCACCTGGATACGAACCTCGCAATTTCCCGCTTCATCCCGTTCCACCAGAAATGCTGCTTTAGGTCCTGATACATCTTCGTACCTTCCGGATGCACAGAATAAGCTGAACTATGCGTCTTAGTCAGTAGCTCTTCTCGAACATCTCCCTTGGGTACGCAGAGTCTGCTACCGAATCTTAGAGAACCGTCCTCATGTATGATTAAGTCCATTCTCAGCCCGGCTTCTACTTGCGGTCTGAACTTTTGCAATCGAGGATCATCCGCTTGTGCAGCCTTGATGCGATCTACAAGGGAAGACTGCACCTGCAGTTGCCAAAATTGACTGAGTGCGCTCGGTGTGACGACTTCAAGATCGAGTCTCTGAAAGTCCTCAATAATGCTCTTCTGACTGGTCAACATCATAATCGCTGGCTTGCGATTGAGCGCATCTGGTACAACATTTACTTTCCCCGGGTGATACTGAAGTTCCAAGTCGTAATTTGCCATCAGCTCTAGCCATCGGCGCTGCCTCATGTTTAGTTCCTTCTGAGTGAAGACGTACTTCAGACTTTTATGATCCGTGTACACTTCCACTTTCTCTCCCAATAGATAGTGCCTCCAAATATTCAACGCAAAAACCACTGCAGCTAACTCCAAGTCATGCGTAGGATAGTTCTTCTCATGATTTCTCAGCTGTCGAGAAGCGTAAGCAACCACTCGGCCGTGCTGCATCAGAACACAGCCTAATCCCTTCCCTGAGGCGTCACTATGTATCACCAAACCACCGGAATCATCTGGTACTGTAAGAATAGGCGCCGTGGTTAACTTCTGCTTCAGTGTGTCAAATGCCTGAGTACACTCCTCTGTCCACGCAAATGGTACATCCTTCCACGTCAGCCTCATCAACGGTTCAGCGATTCTTGAAAAGTCTTGGACGAACCTCCGATAATAACCTGCCAATCCCAGAAAGCTTCTGATCTCGGCCACTAACTTTGGCGTTGGCCAATCTCTGACAGATTCTATCTTCATCGGGTCCACTGAGATGCCTTCGCCAGAAACAACGTATCCTAAGAACTGAACCTTGTCGAGCCAGAACTCATAATTGCTCAATTTCGCATACAGCTTCTCTTCCCGAAGAATTTGTAGAACCGTGCGCAAATGCTCGACGTGCTCCTTCCGGGTCTTCGAGTAAACAAGTATGTCATCGATAAATACAATGACAAACGTGTCTAAGTACTTTGCAAAAAACCTGTTCATCAAGTCCATGAATATTGCTGGAGCATTGGTAACACCGAACGGCATCACAAGAAACTCATAGTGTCCGTATCGGGTCCTGAAAGCCGTCTTGCATACATCCTCGGCAGCTACTCTGATTTGATGATATCTAGAACGGAGATCTAAGTTCGAAAATATCTTGGCCCCACTTAGCTGATCGAAAAGGTCGTCGATGCGCGGAATTGGGTACTTGTTCTTTATTGTGACTTTGTTCAGCTCCCGATAATCTATACACATCCGCAGCAATCCATCCTTCTTCTTCACTAACAGAACTGGTGCACCCCACGGTGAAACACTCGGCCGAATAAATCTCTTCTCCAAGAGTTCTTCAATTTGCTTCTTCAATTCTGCCAACTCAACCGGTGCTATTCTGTACGGGGCCTTGGAAACTGGTGCTGTACCTGGAGTCAAATCGATTGAGAACTTCAAGACACATGGAGGTGGTAGACCTGGTAAATCCTCAGGAAACACGTCCAGAAAATCCCGAACAATCTCTAGGGCTGCGCTCTCATCAATCTCCATAACTGTCAGCTCCTTTGGCTTGGCTCTATACTTGGCTGGCTCTAAAGATTCGCTTCCGCCTTCGAAAATAAACTCCGGGTGATTGGGAATGCGGAAGATCACATTCCTTGCTCGGCAATCAATAACTGCATGGAAGGTACTCATCCAATCCATCCCGAGAATTGCGTCATAACTGCCTGTCCCGATCAAAAGGAAATTCGCATAGAATTCCCTGCCACACACTACAACCGGACATGATCTACATTCTCGACTAGATATTATAATGCCATTACCCGTATGTATCTCCCAGCCCTTGGTTAGTGGTTCATGTGGTATGGAGTGTGTATCAATGAAATGCTCAGATATGAAACAGTGCGATACTCCAGAATCAGATAGTACTCTAGCTGGCAAGGAATGTAAAAGTAGAGTACCTGTAACAACTTCTCCTGAAGCCTCTGCCTGCTCGGCGGTCAAGGTGAAAGCCCGTCCCTGACTGCGACCTGTAAAGGGTTGCCTCTGCTCCTGTGGTCTCTACTGCTGCGGTCCAGAATCTCCCTGTATCTCTGCTCGCTCGGGGCAACCGCTAATTCTGTGCTGACTAGATCCGCAAATCAAGCACCATCCCTTGGCGCGGCGACAGTCCTTCTGGGTATACCTATCTCTATTGCAGTAGCCGCAAACTACGTTCTGTCTCTGTGGGCGATGCTGGGGCACGAACGGACACTTCATCTGTGTCATTCCAGGCCTGTGAACCGGTATGGCTCCTCGAGAGGGTGCATGGGTGCGTGCTGGAACGACTGGGGGCTTCCTGAACTTGTTGATCAATTTCTCCTGAATTCTCGCCGCGTTGAGTACCTGTGCAAAAGTCTGCAACTCCAGTGACACGATCAACTGTTGCAGCTCGAAATCAAGTCCCTGCAAGAAGCGTCTGGCCCTGGTGACCTCTGAAGCGACCATGTATGGAGCAAAACGGCTCAGACGGTTGAACTCTGCTGCATATACGTCCACGGGGCGGCCATTCTGCTTCAGTAAAATGAATCTTTCCTCCATCTCTGCCTTGGCGGTGGAAGGGAAATAATTGTCCAGGAAGCATTCCTTGAATTTACTCCATTCGATTGGCCTCTCTAGCCTGCTTTCTTCAACTGTCCACCAAGTACGGGCTTCATCTTCCAACTGAATCTTTATCACATTCACCTTATCTTCATCTGGTACCCTGGCGGCTGTCTGTAAGTTCTCCATATTAACTAGCCATTGCTCAGCCTCGAGTGGCTCGGCTAGCCCTGTGAATGCAGCTGGATGCAACCTCCGAAAATCTGATACGGTGCCAGCCATGGCAGAGTAAGCTGGTGGAGTAGTGCCCTCGGAGGCGGTAATGAGTGCGGAGGGTCCCCCTGCAGTGGTAATAGCCCTGAGTCCCTCGGCGAGTAAGTCCGTCTTCCTCTCCTGAGCTTCTGCGAGAGAGGTCAGTACACTAAGTATTCTTTCCGTGCGATCCTGAGAACTCGAGTCCGAGGAGTGGTCGTTCGGGAACGTCATATCGCTGGAAGATATTCAAAAGGATATGATTAGATACAAGGATGAAAATCAGGAATAGTGAAGCGAAAATAATGTAATACAGTGTAGTTAATGTTATCCCTTACTACTAAACCTGGATCTGATACCAACAAAACCATGTCACGCCCCGCTTCCCAAAATACGGAAAATGAGGGATGACTAGGCCAGCCATGCTCCTACGGTCAAGGAATAATCCCGCCGTAGTCACACTTCGGCTTCTAGCATTACATGGTAATCAGTAAACAAAGAACAGAAGTAAAGGAAATACATCACTAAACTATTACATCAAAGTTCATTGTTCACAGTTTACAAATAAACAAGAAAGAACTACTAACCAAGTTCAAGTACAAGATCTCTTTAGGGAAAGCAGAAAAGAAGAAAAATGTACTCCAGACTAGATCTCCGCTAACTCGAAAGGTAAATCCGACTCCTGCGCTGGTTCTTCCTCGAGGTCTGAGCATGCATACTCAGGTCGTCAGAGCGACGTAATAGCAATTTTGTAATAATGACATGAAACATGCAAATAAGGTAGTAACAGTGAAAGTAAAATGCTGATAATCGCTATGTCACTAAATGATGCAAAATATGATCTGTGTCCCTATCAGTCTCTAGGTCATATTTGAAATCGTATAGTGGAAAGGAGGATCATGTTTAACAAGAGTCTCGTACATACCCGAGACAACGGCCCACACGCCCGGGACATAACCCTGTTAGCCGGATCGCTAGATCCTACCTAATATATATAAGAATCACTGTTCGAATGATCATCCTCTAAAACACGGTCCCGCTAAATACGATGCTCTTTCCACTTCGATTTTCCCTTTTCCCCCAGATTTACATTATTGATGATTATGATTTAGTCGTGTATAAGTATGCACCAATAGCACGGTTTTGTCACTGTTCACTGTATTAATCACTGTCATGAATCATTCACTTTTCCATTGGCGTACTTGACACTCCTAAACCAATACCATTCATGCACGATAATGCAATGTCCACTGAATAATAACGCGCACTATCACTATGTATATGGCAGTTGGGTAAGGTACGTACATTTATGCAGTTAACAGGTCATGTGTGATATGAACTATTATGCACGTCATAAGCTTACAAAAATTGCAGTAATTCATATGTTCAGAATTCAGTGAAATGATACAAATACGGTAACAAGCACACTCTGTCTACAGTTCAGTAAAATTGGTTTCAGTACAATCGGATATCTGGTATTCAAGTTACAGCCATTTCAATTTAAGTGTTCGCTGCAGGAAATTCAATTTCTGAACTGAACGTCCGTTTCGCGGCACAATTTTCACCCAGTTGGGATCAGAATCTAGCGACGCTACAGTTGAATGAAATTTAGGGTTTTCAATAGAATTTCCAACGTAATAGATGGATTCTGAATCGCATCTCTACTTCAGAAATTATTCACTGTTCAACACTAGGGTATCAGTTCAGTTTCTGTTTGGGAATGCTAGACGTCCTGATCTTTTAAATTGTAGTTTAAATAGTAAACGACGATAAAATGGGGTGAAATTACTTGAGTTATTTATCTAACAAATTAATATTCAATAAAATGTAGGGTTCCGCAACATACAAGTTCAGGCAGAGAAAGGGAAAGCATTACGATACAGAAAACCACAACCAGAGCTGCTCTGGACTGCAGTCCAGAGCCGCTCTCCGAACCAATTCTCGTCATAATTTCAGTACAGAAACAATTAAGAATTTGCATAGGGTTACAGGTCGTCGATTCGGCTTCGATTTGAGCCCTCGAATGCATCATTTCAATATGTACACAATTAATTATGATTTTAACAAATTTCAGGTGCGGAAAATTCCCAGTTTTTACGGGTGTAATTAGGGGTGTTCGTTTAAGCCAGTAACAATCATATTTTTCAGTCAAATTTCTACACAAGGTTCATTGCCAGACGGGACAGAATACGCAATCAAGTTCTGTCAATTTAATTTAATAATTTCGTTCAGGTCTCGCATCAAACACTTATGTCATTTAAGTTTTCATGAATCGTAACATGGAATTAATACGGTTTTAATTTGTAACGGAAATAAACTAGTATGTAGCAAGTAGGGTACTTGCCTGGAGACGTTTTGGTGACGCACGGTAGTGGCAATGGCACGAACGCGCGACGAACGGTACGGTTTGTGTTCGCGGCCTCGGCTCGCGTTTCGGATTCATCGTCGGAGTTGTCCGGGGATGGTTCGCGATCGCTGGAGGCGGAGTGTGGTGCCGTGGGTCTCCTAGGGTGTGCTGGGGTCGACGATGATCGGCGGTGGTCGCTCCGGCGATGGCGCAGCGGGGGTCGGAGCTTGGTGTTTAAGGTTTGAAAGAGAGAGAGAGAGGTAGTGGGGCTCGGGTTTGTAGTGATAATGATGATGATGTGGAGGTTGAAGGGGTATCGACTGAGGCGGTTCAGATGTAGTGGAGAGCTCACCGGCGTCGAGGTGCAGGGGTGACCGAGATGGGTGCAGGGGAGCTCGGTAGCTGAAGAGGGTGGAGTAGTGTAGGGAGGGGGCTCTGTTGATGGAGAGAAGAAAGCGAGGGAGGAAGGATGAGGAGAGTCGTGGTCTTCCTCCTCGTCGTCGTCGTCGTGTGTGAGTGGGTGCAGTGGGTTTTCGAGAGAGAGGAGAGGAGTGAGTTGGAGAGTGAGAGGGAGAGAGGAGAAAGGGGTTTGAGGAGGAGAGGTTGAGGAGCTCGAGGGAGTCGTGGCCGTGATCGCGGGGACGTGGGACAACGGCGCGATTGAGGGCGACGTGGGCGCGCGACGTGGGAAAGAAGAAACAAAATCGAGTGGGAAAATTTTACGTGGGTGAGGAAGAAAGAAACGAAGTGGGTCGGGTCGGGTTTGGTGTGTTGGGTAAGTGGTTTGGGCTCGCTTGGGCCAGGCCGACAAGGAAAATCCTTGGTTTAATTCATTTGTTTTTTATTTATTTTCGTTGGTCCGGGATTAGAGGTTGGGCTGGGGATTTTTAAATGTTAATTTAATTTAATTTGTGTTGGGCTGGGTTTATTTAAAAGGGAATTTAATTTATTTTGTTTTGGTTTTAATTTAGGTTTGGTCTTTGATTGGTTTAAAGGTTTTGGAAAAATTTAAATATTGAAACTTAAGTAACCAATCTTCACATAAAGTAAAAATACGGGAAAAATGGGATAACATTCGGGGACTTGGGAAAAATATAGAAAGATTTTCATTGAAGAAAACGGGGATTTACAGAATCATAACTAAACACACATATGGTTTAAAGTGGTTGAAAAACTTCACTAAGTGTGAAGAGATTACCTTATTTGGCACTCATGAAACTCCTACAGCGCCAGAACGCAAGCTTTCTTGGTCCAATGGGTTGCTTGAGAGCTTGTGCACATATTTTGTGAAGGGAAGATGGGGTTTTGATGAGGGAAATGATATGTTTGTGAGGGTTTGATGAGGAGGGAGATGAGCTTCAGCCATGGGCTGAAGAGGAGAGGATGTTGAAGAGGAAATAATGAAGGAGGGAAGGCTATGACCAAGGTTGACCCCCTCACCACTCTCTCTCATGCCCATACCTCACACTATGCACATTTTTAAATGTTTTCCTTTTCTTTTCTAATTTCCTTCTCTCTTCAACAGTAACCCCAAATAACAAACCATGCACCCAAAACAAGTAGGAAAATGCAACAAATGTTAAAGAAAAGATATGGTGCAATGTTTTGCACAAAACAAGGTTAAACGCGATTAGCGATTTTCAATCGCGATTAGTACTATATTAGTATATAATTAATCATAAAAACTTAAAATTTACATAATTCACCTAAAACACTCTCTTTCTAGTAATTTCTAAAATTTTACAAATTTTTCCCCATTTATCGGTATTTAATTATACCGAAATATTAAAATATTCATTAAAATTAATATTAAATTACAAAAATTCCCAAAAATAATATTTTATTTTTTTGAAATGTTACACACGAGCCGGGGAGCATTACTAACCCTAACTCCCCCGGGGAACTCTGACTCAGAGGAGGAAGAGGAAGAAGTAGAAGAGGAAGCTTCAGAAGACTCCCTAGACTTTACCCGGACTACATCTACAGACTCCTCGGAAGAAGACATCTAACCTGATCAAAGGGAGGTGTCCTCGGGAGATCAAACGCAAGAAATCCGACCTGAGGAGAAGAGTGCCGAGTTAACACGACTAGGGGCGAGAAAATTATGAAGAGGTATGAGCCCTGATGGGGATCCCACCTCTATTTATAGCTGCCGGCGTTCGCATCCTACGGCTCCGATCGCCTCTCGCCAAAACAACGTTTCGCAGCCAATGGCTGAGAACGTTCCACCTGTCACACTCACATTGGGCGTGTCCCTTCAAGCGCGGGAACGCCTGCGTCACGTCTCGCCAGACAACCAGTGCCAGACACGTGGGCTGTCGCTTTGACGAATATACACAAGATCCGGCGCTTCCCCTTTAAAGGCGAGATCTCTCCCCTGATCCGTTGATATCATCAAGAAAATACTACTCTTTGCCCAGGAATGCACGCCGACGATATCTTCGAGTGAGAGCTCACCCCGGGTGATCGGTCAGACCACTCTCAACCCGACCCAGGAACGGATTGAGACGAGAGTGGGGGGCTAATGATGAGGCTCGATATCGGTGATTCTCTAGATGCTGACACGTTGCAGATGACGTGTCCCAGAACGTATAAGAAAGGATCAAGAACTTCAGTTGGGATCACACCTCGGGCCTCCGACCCAAGGAGTCTCCTGACCTTCGGTGGCCTTCCAGACCACCCCCCGGCTCGCCTCCGGGCTATCACAGAATCAAAATGCCTCGAACTCCCGCTCATGCCCGAGCATCCCGCCAAGCTCTTCTTCCTCGGTCTCACCGACCGACCTGCAACGCTAGTCACAGGCGCCTCCGCTACGGCTCCGAGAATCTCGCCATGCACGAGATATCCGCCGCCTATGATCCCACGTTTCACGCCATCACGATCCCCCCCATTAACGAGCCTGTCTCGTCATTAATATGGGATCCCGTCTATCGCGCGGGCGTAACAGCCGGCGTGATTCTCGCGCCCGCCTTCCCATTGCTGCCGCTATATAAGCCCCTCTCTCAGACAATTGAGGTAAGCCATTTTTACTCCACTAGGTCGTTACTCTGCTAAAATACCCTGTCTAATTTGATCGTCGGAGGGTTTTCGATGGCACAACCATCCCGGGACTTCTTTGCAGATAGCTCGGCCTCAACCACATAAAACCCATTGGGATCCACACGCTCCAGGAATCAACCCTCCAACTCAATCTCAGCCGTCTATCAATGCACGAAGAGATCAACGAAAGATAATATCTGAAGGAGATCCAGAGATCTATCATTTGGGAGGTAGAGATTATGATCATTGTACTTCTAACAATTGATATGGTGGATACGCTTTTTATTCACCTGTGGATGTAGGTAATTGCTGAACCGAAAGATTTTCATATCTTATTATTCGATCATCTCTTTACCGTAAGTTCTCGTGTCATTTTATTATTAATTTTGATATTTAAAAAACATGTGCAAATCTATTTTATATCAAAAGCGATTAAAAAACTTTGGATATAAAAATCTCAAGAATGGGACTTTTCCATCTTGTATCATCAAGCCTTTCAGGTTGATGATCACTTTGGATCTTATCGTGTGTACTTTGTCTTCCACCACTGTCTCTTCTTGTACTAAGAACGAGGTAATAGATAATAATATTATATCAATTTCCTGTTGTCTTCTATATAAATGAAGAGAAAACGGAAGGCTGCACGTCTTAAACTGCAGTACCCTCTCATATGGGCAAGTGGGGTTAAGGAGCCTAACTGCAAAATAGTCAGCGGACCCCACTGTCCTTTCACACGGCACAGTGAGAACTGCTGTCTATTTTGCAGTTAGGACACTGGATTCCACTGGTCCATATAAGAAGACAATAAGGTTTTGGGCTTGCAGTTCCTGCCGTCCAGTTTTCCCATACATGAATATTGCTAGCTTTGAACAGATTAAGCTGTAGCAAAAATGAACTGTATTTGCATCATCATCCATGAACTTTAAAATCAAAGATTTCCTGTGGGTCAAATCTAATCAATGTCTGCTCTGAAAATGAGTCCCCCCTGCCACGTGAGGGGATATGGGCTGTGCTCCTTCAGTTCTCACTCTCTGCTACAATTAATTTCATGTAGCAGGCAGCACATTATTATTGAATCGATCCCAAGTCTACATTTTCATTCAATTCTTTGAATGCTTCTTCTTGATGGTAAATCGTCAAATTGTCAAGGTCATGATATGAATGTAAATTTCCTTCGTTTTGGAGTGGGTAGGGGCTGTTAGTTGATATTAGGTTTGATGTTCTCTTTGCTGTCGATTTTCAAATGGTCTATGAAATGGACCGATGATAACTTTCCATGCCTGTGCGTTCCACACAAATTGTTGTGTTTAATCTTTTATTGTTGTATGACTGTTTTTACCGTTAGGTAGAAATTCTTACAATGATTTTGCAAAACAGGCGCATAGGAATCACCAGCAACCTGAACAGCGTCCTTCCAATCATGCCCATGTGCATATAAACTAGTATTTGGAATTTAAACTTCTACCCTGATTGTCCAACCGATCTCTAACCGCAGCTTAGGGTTTCTGCTATTATAACTAGCAGAAACCATATAAGTCAACCAGCCTCTGATTGGATATAACGTGTCGTAGATGGTGTTATATATTACCTAAACGGAGGATATCATGTCTCATTATCTGTACAATAACAAATTTGGTAGCCTCAATGAATTTTAACGAGCAGGAAAGAAAAAACATTTTTCTTATCTTTTATCTACGGATGAAAAATTCTTCCATGTACCGGATGCATTTACCTAGTTAGTTATGAGAGAGAAATAATAAAGATACGAGTCCATAAATTTGCATAAAGGTGTCCGAAAAATCACCTTTCGTTCTCTGCAAGGATGCATTACATCTGGTATGTATACGGAACATCTCTATTTGGACATTGTGGGACTGTAGGGGTTCACGGGTCCCGCTTCCGCTCCGATGATCGATACAGGTGTCGGGATTTGGGGTAGGCAGTGACGCGTCCACAACCCCACGCCCACTTCCTCGTGCCTCACGTTTGCTGGTGGCCCATGTCCAACCTATTTCCAATCTTGTACCAATTCAATTAATAATTGCACCTCATCAATCATTTAAATTAATACATGACAAAAACTACTCGAAATTTTACTTATTATGAAATTCTAAATTTTTAACTCCTCCAAACTTCTAGATTTTGGTTATTTCGAAGTAGATTTTGTATACAAAAAAAATCATAATAAAAATACTTTAAATCACATTATGCTAGCTACTCATTTTCTGGTGTTGGCATGGACAGGGCTAATACGATATATCATATAGAATATAAAGTTTACATCATCTAGATGCCAGAGAAAATTTCCAATATTACAAGGAAACAGGTAATAAATAAAATGCTATGCAAAAGTACGAAAAAATGTCTCTAATCGGCAATTTTTTTTTTAAAAAAAGGAACATATCTAAACTAATTAAATGGTAAAATATGCGCAATAAAATCGGTCCCGCCACACTTAAAACGATCTCTAACTGCTGTCTACTGAACCGAATCTTAAAATGGGTATAATAATAACCATTGCAACTCCCCAAATTAAAGGTTTATGGGCGCCGTAAATTAACTTTAAACTCGGCATTTTGGACATTTCTCTCTCGAAAGGACACTAAATTCTTCTGCAGCCCGCTCTGCTTCATCATTCCACCGATATTTACTAACAGAATACATACGTTTATATCACAAAAAACAGTAGATAACAATATAAAATAAAAATCAAATCTGAAACCTACAAATTCCTTTCAAGAAAAATGCATAAATTTTAACATGTACATTGATGAGGCTCAATATCGGTGACTTTCCAGGTGCTAACATGTTGCAGATGACGTGTCCCAAAACCTACGAGAGAGAATCAGTAATCTCGGTTGGGATTGCACCTCGGGCTTCCGGCCCGAGGAGTCTCCTGGCCTCCGGTGGTTCACAGACCACTCTTCGGCTTGCCTCCGAGCTATCACAGAACGAAGATGCCTCGGCCTCCCGCTCGTACCCAAGCCTCCCGCCGAGCTCATCTTCTTCGGTCTCAACCAGACCAACCCGTGGCACTGATCACTGGCGCCTCCGCCACGGCTCCATTAATCTCGCCAAGCGCGAGATATTTGCCGCCCATGATCCCGCGTTCCATGCCACCACGATCCCACATTAACGAGCCTGTCCCGTCATTAATGCGGGATCCCGCCTATCATATGGGCGTGACGCCAGGGACGTAACGGCCGGCGTGATTCTCGTGCATGTCTACCCATTGCTGCCGCTATATAAACCCCTCCCTTAGACGATCGAGATACGTGATTCTTTCCACTAAGCCGCTACTCTGCCTAACTTGCACCACTAACTTGATCGTCGGAGGGTCCTCGGTGGTACAACCACCCCGGGACTTCCTTGAAGGTAGCTTGATTCAACCTCAAATCCAAGCCCATTGAGATCCACACGCTAAAGGAGACAACCTCCAGATTAAATCTCAGCCGTCTGCCATTACGTGAAGAGATCAACGGAAGATAACATCTGAAGAGATCTAGACCTCCATCAGTTAGCGCCGTATGTGGGAAACTTTCCACTCAACCGAAAGTTCATCTTCCGATCTCGACTACATGGCAAGCGGTCACCGCGACGATCCAAGCACCAGCCGTCGCCCTCCCCGCAGTGGAGACGAGGGAGAATCCCCTCCACCAAACGCCATTCACGCCCTATCCGCTCGGATAGATCGACTCACGTCAGTCGTGGATGCGCTCGTCTGTGTCCAAACGGCGAGGCAAGCTCCCCAGGTCGCCGCTTCCCCTCCGCGGGGCCGGGGATCCTACAGAGGAAGAGAAGACTCTGCCTGCGTTGGCACGATCGATCACCGCCTCGCTGTCTCCGGCGGCCGCAGATTCCCCGGGCCGACGTATTTAATGACCCGGTGGGCACCGTACAGTTTAACTCCGAGGTCTTACGCCAGAGCGCCTCGTCCCGAGCCCCATCGCGCCCCCGTCCCGAGCCCCATCGCGCCCTCGTCCCTCCCGTGGAGGTGTCAGTGAACTCGCCTGCACCCAGGCATGACCGGCACCCCCTCCCTCGACGGGGTCACGGGCCCGGGACTCTCTACGGCAGCTCGAAAACGACCTCGCCAGGAGACTTGAGGAACGTCGTCGAATGGAATCGGGGCCGTAGCCATGCAGAGGTCTCCGATAGCCGAGGCCAAAAATCGGAGTATCCCGACTCCTCGGGATACCACGGCCGACTCGGTGCCCTCGAAAACAAGATTGAGGGTATGCATCGGGAAGGTCGTCATTCGAGCGACGGGGCTAAGTACGCCACCGAATCGCTCACAAAACCCTTCACCGAAGAGCTGCTCGCCGTCTATGTCTCCTTCTAGAACAAGCCCCCAAAGGTCTCGCTCTTCGACGGGAAGTCAGACCCGAAGGACCACTTGGACGCGTTCACAGCCGGGATGAGTTTCCAGGACTGTTTCGACGCCGCCCAATGCCGAGCTTTCCCAGCCACTCTTATCCACTCCGGACGATACTGGTTCCGAGGACTCGCGCCACGCTCGATCTCAACCTTCGACGAGCTAGCCACCCAATTCCTTGGCCACTTCGTCGGGAACAGACGGTAGAAAGCGGACCGTCGACCACCTCTTCACGATAAAAAGCGGGGACAAGGAAATCTTCAAAGGGTACAAAACCCGCTTCTACAACGCCCTCCTCAAGGTCCCAGAACACCGGGACGAGTAGGTCATTATGGCCTTTAGGTCAGGTCTTAGGCACAAGGAGTGATTACGCTCCTTTGCATTAGCGCAACCTAAGACCATGGCCGAGGTAAAGGCCTTGACCGAGTGAGAGATCCAGCTCGAGTCCGAGGTGAACCCAAATCTCCCCCGAGCAAAGCAAATTGACCAGAAGAAAAGGGCGAGGGAAGAGAAAAAGTGGCTTGAGCGGCCAAAGCCCAAAAGATCAAAGAGACCGAAAGAAAGGTCGGAGTTGGTTTCCAACAAAAGCAAAATGGGATTGATCGGCTCCCCCAATGTTTCAGGAGTACACCCCGCTCAACGTCTCATAGACGGTACTGCTAGAGGAGGCTAAGGGCGAGAGATTCTTCAAACTCCCCCCGGTCTCATGCATGGAGGCAAAGCGCACCCAGGGCCCCTACCGCGGCTTCCACAGGTCGCAAGGTCACTCCACGGAGAACTGTAAGCAGATTTGAGACTACATCGAGGAGCTCATCTGTTCGGGGCACCTGGCAACATACTTGCGAGACAAGCGGTAGGCTGACCGTGAGCAAGAGCAATGTCCTCCTCCCGGCGAGTTGACAATCGGCCAAATCATGGTCATGTCAGCGGTGGGTACGTCGAGTACCTACGAGGCTCAGCACCCCACGCCGGTCATGGAGGCTAACAGCCGTCCGAGGAAGAAGTCCAGGGAGACCGAGCCGATCGTTTTTGACGACGAGGACTTTTACGGTATATCCCTGTCCCACAACGATCCGCTGGTGATCACAGATCGGGTCCACCACTACTAAGTGCAGAGGATACTGGTCGACTCGGGAAGCTCGGTGGATATACTCTTTTACGACTGCTTTCTATGCATGGGGCTCACCTCGGCAGACCTAAGGCCGACCTCCCACGTCCTGTCAGGATTCACCGACCACTCCATCCCGGCGGAAGAGGTAATCACTCTGCAGTTTAACGTCGGGGAGGCCGGTCGTACGTGAACAGTGCCTGTAGAATTCATTGTAGCGAGAATCTCATCGGCCTACAACATCCTCTTCAACCGCCCAACGCTGAACTCCCTTAGGGCCCAATTATCGACCTACCACCTGGCGATGAAGTTCCCGCTCGTCTAAGGTAGGATAGATCGGGCCTACGGAGACTAATGGACTGCAAAGGTTTGCTTCGCCGCAACATCTTCATCCGAGCGGGAAAACAACGATGTTGAGGCCGAGAGTGAAATCAGGGGTTCTCTGGACACTCGGGATGAGCAAAAGGAGGTCCGAGGGACCCCGGTGGAGCCATTGACAGAGGCCCCCCTCGTAGAAGAGGATGTTGAAAGAACCATTTAGATCGGGTCGCTTCTGACAGGAACTCAGTAAGACGACCTAGTTGGCTTCCTCAGAAACAACTCCGACGTGTTCGCCTGGGCTCCTGCTGATATGCTTAGGATCGACTCTAAAATCATATCTTATAAGCTCGGGGTAGATCCTACGGCCCGACCCGTCAGGCAGAAGAAGCAAAGCTTCGCCCCGATCAAGCAGAAGGCAATCAAGGACGAGGTAGACAGGATCCTCGCCACCAACTTCATTCAGAAAACTCCGAATGGTTGGCAAACGTGGTCATGGTGAAAAAGTCAAGAGGGAAGTGGCGCATGTGCGTCGACTTCACTGACCTCAACAAGGCTTGCCCAAAAGACAACTATCCTCTCTCTCGGATAGATCAGCTCGTCGACAACTCGGCAGTCCACGAGCTACATAGCTTCATGGACGCCTTTTACGGCTACAATCAGATCCGTATGAATCCGGCAGACGAAGATCTCACTGCATTCACAACGGACCGGGGGGTATATTGCTACAAGGTAATGCCTTTCGGCCTCAAAAACGCCGGAGCCATGTACTAACACTTGGTCAATCGCATGCTCAAACCGCAGATCGGCAGGAACATGGAAGTTTATGTCAACGACATGCTCGTCAAGTCCGTCTCATCGGTCGACCATGCCAAGGATCTGGGCGAGGCCTTCATCCTCCGCAAGTTCAAGATGAAACTGAACCCCGCCAAGTGCGCATTCGGGGTCACCGGGAGAAAGTTCCTCGGTTTCATGGTTACTCACCGCGGGATTGAAGCTAACCCGGAGAAAATCAACGCTATCCCCAACATGGCCGCGCCCAAGACTAATGTCGAGATCATACGGCTGATAGGGCGGGTAGCTGCTCTGTCACGTTTCATGTCGAGGTCTGGGGAGAAGTGTCTTCCGTTCTTCAAGGCTCTAAGGAAAATTCCGAGGTTCGAGTGGTCGGAGGAGTGCCAGACCGCCTTTGACCAATTGAAGAATCACCTTGCGACCCCACCGCTGCTCACCCGACCGGTTGAAGGGGACGAGCTATCGCTATATCTGGCGGTATCCGACCAAGCAGCAGGCTCAGTGCTCGTCCGAGAGGCCGACGGGGTCCAGAAGCCGGTATACTATGTAAGCCACGTCTTCAAAAATGCAGAAACGAGGTACCCAGACATAAAGAAGATCGTCTTGGCACTCATTGTGGCTTTAAGGAAGCCGCGGCACTATTTACAGGCCACACCATCTTCGTTCCTACCGAGCGCCCTTTGAGGGCTATCCTCGCCTCACTCGAGTCCTCTGGCCGCTTGGAAATATGGAGGTGGGAGTTGTCCCAGTTCGACATAAAATACTGCCCGAGGCAGGCCATCAAGCACAAGCCCTGGTCGATTTTGTCATCAAGTGCACTATCCCCAGCAAGGAGCCGGAGTCAACGCCGGCCCCCGCAGCTCAACCCTCTGCCGACGGGAAGCCTGACTCAGTCCCTGATTGGATCCTTTACGTCGACGGCTCGTCGACCGAGGAAGGCTACGGTACCGGCCTTATCATTCGGGGCCGAATGAGGCAGAAATAGAGTATTCCCTGAAGCTCGGGTTCAAGGCCTCAAATAACACGGCGGAATACGAGGCCTTGCTGGCCGGACTGCGCATAGCTTCAGGACTAGGGCTGAAAAAGATTCGGATCTGCAGTGACTCCGCCCTAGTCGTCAGTCAAGTGACTGGCCGATTCGAGGCACGGGAGCCTCTGATGGTGAAGTATCTGGCCGAAGTAAGTAGACTGTGAAAGGACTTCAACGAAGTCCAGGTAGAGCAGATTCCCAGACAACTCAACGCCCAAGCCGACGCCTTGAGCAAGCTGGCTTCATCCTACTCGGCCAACAACAAGAGGAGCATCCTGTTCGAGGTCTTGTCACGACCCAGCGTGGAAGACGGGGCAACAATACTTCAAGTGTACACAGCCCGAGAAGAAGGCCGGGACTGGAGGAAGTCCCTCATAGAATTCCTGAGGGAAGGTATACTCCCAGAAGATCGGGGAGAAGCCCGCCGTCTCCGAGCCAGAGCTCGCCATTTCGTTTGGAGCAAAGGGAACCTCTACAAGTAGTCCTTCACTCAGCCCCTGCTGCGGTGCGTTGACTCCCACGAAGCCGACTACATCCTCCGTGAGATCCATGAAGGGGTCGGCGACGCGCACCAAGGGGCCCGCACCTTAATCCAGAAGGCATTTCTCCAGGGGTACTACTGGCCGACCATTCATCAGGACGCTCAGAAGCTAGTCAGGAGGTGCACAAGCTGCCAACTCCATGGAAGCATATCTCGCCTTCCTGCTACCGAGCTAACCGCCCTGACCTTCCCGTAGCCGTTTACCCAATGGGGAATGGACATGATAGGCCAGTTCCCTACCGATACGGGCGGACACAAGTACGTCTTAGTTGCAGTGGACTACTTCACGAAGTGGATCGAGGCCATTCCTATTAGGAAACCGGACGCCACCATGACTATTAAGTTTCTGCAGAACAACGTGATACTCCGGTTCGGCATCCCGAGGTGTATCATCACCGACCACGGAACAAATTTTGAAAACGAAAGAGTTAAGGAATTTTGCAGCGAATATCGCATTTTTATGAAATTTGTCGCGGTCGCACATCCCCAATGCAACGGGCAAGCCGAGGTCGCTAATCGGGACAACCTCCGAGGTCTCCAAACACACCTAGAAGGACGCCAGGGAAGTTGGGTCGAAGAATTACCCCGGGTCCTGTGGGCCCTGCGCACGTCGAAGAAAACCCCACCGAGGAAACCCCTTTCAGCCTCTGCTATGAAACCGAAGCAATGGTCCCAGCGGAGATCGGGCTCGCCAGTCACCGGGTCGAGCACTTCGATGATGAAGCGAACACCTCGGCACTCCGAACTAACCTGGACATCTTGTTGGAGAAACGAGACCGGGCTCAGATCAGAGCTGCCGCCTATCAACAGCAAACTGCCCGCTACTACAATGCGCGAGTCAAGCGTCGCTTCTTCAAGACCGGAGATTTAGACTTGAGACGGAACGAGTTCGTCGATCATGGCAAGCTGCATAAATTTTCTCCAAAGTGGGACGGTCCCTTAATTGTTTTCGAGGCCCTGCCCGGCGGAGCCTACCGCTTGCAAGACGCGGATGGACGCAAGTTTCCATGGCCTAACAACGCCGAGAAGCTCAAACTGTACCAATAAAAAGAATATCTACGAGCATGCACTTCTTCTTTCACTAAGGCAATTTAAACTTTTCTCAAGTTCTATCTGTTTATATAATAAGAAGGGAACAATAAGACATTGCAAAAAGAAGAGTTTTTATCAATTCCAAAGGGTACTATGGGCTCCTCAGCCTTACAGAAAAATAAAGAAAAAGTTACAACAAAGGTGGAAAGGGATCGAGGAAGTACCCCCAAGAATTCCTGGCACATGCAGCCTACGACGACCGCCCCTCCCAATGTTCAAACACTGGGGAAGATCGGACAGAACATCACGACTAAACTAAGCAGCTACCCTGCTCGGTTATCCCTGGCTGGTAGTTCCCTACCCACCGACACCGGGGATCCGAAGCCCTCGCCAAGAGGCAACCGAGCATCTACCCTGCTCGGTTATCCCTGGCTGGTAGTTCCCTACCCACCGACACCAGGGATCCGAAGCCCTCGCCAAGAGGCAATCGGGCAGGTCCCCTGTTCGGTTATCCCTGGCTGGTAGTTCCCTACCTCACAACGCCAGGGATTTAAGCCCTCGCCAAGAGGCACCGGACGGCCCGTTCTTAGCAGGCCTCTTACGGCCCCTTCCACGCTAAGGATCCGAAGCCCTCGCCAAGAGGCAACCGAGCAGCTCCCCTGCTCGGTTATCCCTGGCTAGTAGTTCCCTACCCCACGACGCCAGGGATCTAAGCCCTCTCCAAGAGGCACCAGGCAGCAACCCTGCTCAGTCCATCCTTAGCAAGCCTCCCTATGCCCTCCCGTGCTAAGGATCGAAGCCCTCACAAAGAGGCTGTAGGGTGTTTTTCGTCACCCCATTGAGATGGGAATACACGTACGCTTGTCAGGCGTACTACAGATCCCCCCTGCCTAGGGTAGACGGGGATTTATTGATTATGGGGATCCGAGTCTCCGGCAGCCGCGGACTAAGCTGTCGTTAATTACCCCTCGTCTTTGGAGCGAAAGAACCTCCGATTGACGGGTCAAACAAGTCATGTGAACTCAATTTGCATTGTTATGTTTTGAAGGGGTTTTGGATATATCGGGGGCCCCGCAGAGTTTTTACGGGGGTCCCGCTACCCAGATAGCTGGCCGGGGTCAAGAGGGCTAGCAGCCTCCTTGTGGGGTGCGGGGCAGCGCCCCGTTAGAAATTTTTTCTAACGGGGGAGGCATTTTTAATGTAGAGTATATGAAAAATGAGGGGTGAGGAGCGTCTTAAAGATGCATGCCTCGCGCGTGCATGCTTGGCGCTCGCGGGTCACGTGTCCGGCGCATGGGCGCTTGGCGCCCGCGGGTCATGTGCCTGACGCGTTGGTGCCTGGCGTGTGGGCACTTGGCGCCCACGAGTCACGTGCGCAGCGCGTGGGCACTGGGCGCCCACGGGTCACGTGCGCAGCACGCGACCGCGGGTCACGTGCGCAGCACGCGACCGCTGGGCGTCAACGGGTCACGTGTGCAGCACGCGACCGCTATGCGCCAGCGGGTCATATGAGCTGCACGCGACCGCTGGGCGCCGAGCGCCCTTGAGTCGCATGGGGTGCACGTGGGCACTTAGCATCCGCGGGTCACATGCTATGTACGCCACCGCTGGGTGCCCGCGGGTCACGTGCGCGGCACGCGACTGCTGGAAACACTAGCGGAAAAAGGGCTTAGCCCCTGGGCTAGGAGTTGAACTCCCAAGGGATTTTGAGTGGAGTTAAACTCTAAAAGATTTAGATTTGGAGTTAAACTCCTAAATGATCTAGAATAGGAGTTAAACTCTTTTGAGGATTTGGGTCTTGGAGTTGAACTCCCCAAAGATCTTCAGAGGTGATCAAAGGGGACCCCTCTCTTCTCTCTTTAGCTCTGGAGCTTCTTTTGAGGCTTGGATTTGTCCAAAGTTGAATTTTTGGATATGGGTCTCCTTCCTCCTCCTCCTGATCGGCTAGATCTTGGAAAAAGGGGGTGAGACTTAAAAGTCTCCCCTTTTCGAGATCTGATTGAAGATCCGAGCTCCCCTTCAAGGGTTTTTTGGTGAAAAACTATTTCTTTTTGGAAAAGAGAAGAGTTAAACTGTTGATTTAATTTAAAAAAGGGGAAGGTTTTAGAACCTTGAGAAATGAGAAGGAGGCACAAACCCTAGAATTTTAGAGAATGGGAAAGTTGTTGTAGATTTTTTCATCATGTTTGCTTTTATAGGCTACACACTTTATATATAGCCCATTGGGCTTTGCCAAATGACACTTATGCCACCCCATTCCTTATGTGTTTATCTCTTTTTGCACATAAGCCATGGGGTTTACAAAATTTTGGCTTTTTGCTTATTTTACATACATTTATTTCTATACACACACACACACACATACATATATAAAGAATTATATTAAACCAATTTATGGCTTCATTCCTTTTGTCATGTGGCCGGTCCCTTTGACCTGGGCTTGGGCCTACCTGGTTTGGGGTTGACTTTGACTTTGCAACCGGGGTGTAATTTTCGACCCCAACAAAGTGTCCCCATCAATAAATGCACACCGCACATGTGGATCGTGTGCATGAAATTGATGGATCTTTTTTTCATGTGGAGATCGATTTAATTTGGTTTCTGTTTTGACGACATGGAGGTCGATGCTGCCCTTTTTGTGACGTGGATGGTCGGTTTTACCATTTTAGTGACTTGGATGGTCGGTGCTGCCTTTTTAGCGACTTGGACGGTCGGTGCTGCCCTTTTTGCGACTTGGACGGTCGGTGCTGCCCTTTTAGCGACTTGGACGGTCGGTGCTTGATTTGACTTGCTCCGCTTCTTGTGGTGTCAGGGATTGGATTTGACTTTCTCCGCTTTCTGCGGTGTCAGGATTCGACTTGTTTCCGAGGTGGAGCTTGATTCCGCCAAGGAGGTCGTTGTTTGTCTTGCTGATTTGATGTAAATTGGGTTGACATCAGCATCACTACACTGGAATATGGTACCATGAGTGAATCATCATTTGCCATGAGAGGATTTTCCTCGTTTCCAATTTAACGACTTAGGGGTCATCTGTTCCCAGTTTTAACGACTTAGGGGTCATCTGTTCCCAGTTTAAAGACTTAGGGGTCTATTGGATTGGAGTTTAGGATTTTAGGGTTAGGGTAGGCATCGGCGTTGCTAACACTGAAGCACATGTGCCAGGAGCAATTCATCATTTGCCTTACCCTGTTGGGGAGTGCTGGCTTAGGAGACAGGTTTAGGTTCCTATCACCTAAGACTTTTCAATTTTATGAGCCGTATGGGTCCCATAAAAGCATTTTCTCCCTACAAGTCGAAAGGATCTCGTAAGTTGTCCTCCTCATGTGTCCTCATGTCATGAGGACACATGAGTGGGTCTTCCCAAATGGAGCATAATTCCAAGGGCGGAGACCGGCCGCTGGACGGGTGATTGCAGTGGGGTATGGGTATGATGAGAATTATTTGAGCCCGTGGATTGTATACGGTAGTCAACTTGGGGATCAACCGTAGGGCTGGGAGAATTTTGGGAGATTAGATTTTGGTTGGTGTCTGCATCGCTGCACTGGAATGTGATATCAGGAGCGACTCATCATTCGCCGTTTGGGGACTTGGAATTTGGATCTTGTTTGGCATCAGCATTGCTGCTCTGGAATAATGCCAGGAGCAACTCATCATTTGCCCCGGGAGGACTTGGGATTTGGGTTTTTGGTCAGCATCAGTACCGCTAACACCGAAGCGAAATGCCAGGAGCGACTCATCATTTGCCGTTGCCCGTTGGGGAGCGATGGCTCAGGAGATAGGTTTAGATCCCTATCACCTAAGGCTTTTCAATTTTATGAGGCGTAAGGGTCTCATAAAAGCATTTTCTCCCTGCGAGTCGAGAGGATCTCGCAGGTGTATGTTCTCCTTAGGAATCGTGAGGATTCCTAAGTGTGTCGCTTATTTGTGAGTCGTAAGGATCTCACGCAGGGATTTTCTCCTCACAAGGCCGAGAGGACTTTGCGAGTGTATTTTATCTCTTTTCACGAGTTTGCGCTCTTTCGGGTTTTCACAAACTCGCCGGCAGTCCTGCTGTTTTTACTCACGGAGCCCTTTCGGGTTTTCATCCATGCCCGTTTTGCTTGTGGACATACCTTTTTTAAGGCCGATAGGACTTTTAAATGCAGTTTCGCTGGTAGGACTTTGGGAGAGATAAGAGTCATTTACGCCCATGGATTGTATATGGTTTTGCAAGATGTATGATCCAGACCGTAGGGCCAGTGTGCTCAATTCGCCTATGACTTGGAGCATTCACGTGCAGTATTTCTTGAGATATCGGCCATTGATGGGTGGCATGGGCCTTTCTCCCTCGGCACTTATTAGTTGGTAGGATCCTCCGTCGAACACTTTCTTGATGACGTATGGCCCTTCCCAGTTTGGCTCGAATTTCCCTTAGCATGTCGATTAGGGATGATCGGTCTTTTGAGGACCAACACCAATTCGCCTTTCTTGAAAGCGCGGAGACGAGTCATCTTCTCATAGGCCCGTGACATTTGGGCTCGGTACAGCTCTAGATTTTGCTGTACTGCAAGCCTCTTTTCTTCGAGGGCGTCGAGCTCTTCGAGCCGAAGGACCACATTTTCCACCTCCGTCAACTCGTGCTGAATGACCATTCTTAAGCTTGAAACTTCGACTTCGAGGGTGAGGATCGCCTCCACTCCGAGGAGTAATGAGTATGGAGTGGACTGAGTTGGAGTACGGTACGTGGTACGATATGCCCACAATCCCTCGTGAAGCTTGAGATTCCAGTCTTTCTTGTTGGCTGAAGCATTTTTCCTCAGGACCTTGCATAGAGTCTTATTGAAGGCTTCGGCTAGCCCATTGGCTCTTGGGTTATGGATGGAGGAATATCTCTAGTCTATCTTATGCTGAGTAGAGAATCTTGAGACTTTGAAGCTCTTAAAAGAAGGCCCTTTGTCAGTAATGATTCTTTTTGGTGTACCGAAGTGGTATAAAATATTATGCCGGAAGAATGTCAGAATATCTTCTGTCTTGACTCTTTTAGCAGGACAGCTTCAGCCTATCTGGAGAAGTAGTCTGTTGCAGCCAGTATGAACCGGTGGCCTTTGGATGACGGAGGATCAATTGGACCAACTATGTCGGTGCCCTAAATTTCGAAGGGCCATGATAACACCATAGGATGCAACGGATTGGGATGCTTATGAATGAAATCACCATGGATTTAGCAGAGAAGGAATTTCTTTGCATGCTCTTCGCAATCCTTTATCATGGTGGGCCAATAATATCCAAGCCGTTTGATCTGAAGCCGCATTTTAGGGCCGGACTGGTGAGCCCCGCAGACGCCTGAGTGAACTTCTTTCATAACTTTTTAGGCTTCGGCCGATGACAGGCACCTGAGCCAGAGTTGGTCATTTGATCTACGGTATAGAGTATTATTTACAAACACGTATCGGAGAGCTCTCTTCTTCAGCTGAATCCTGGCAGATTTTTCTTTGGGCAGCTTGTCGTATCAGAGGTACTCTATGAAGGGTTCCTTCCAATCGGGCTCATCTTGAATGATCGAAGCTTCTTCGGCAGGATTGTTCTCTTGATCTATGCTTTTTTCTTCACGCAAAGAGACTGGAGGAAGAATTTGCCGGTTTCTGAGTGTGATTAGAATTTTGTCCATGTCAGGATCAGCTAGCTCCTTAGCTAGGTGAGCGAGTATGTCGACTTTTCCATTCAACGCTCTAGAGACTCTCATTAGTTCAATGTGAGTGAACCGTTTCATCAGTTCCACTGCTCGGCTTCTATATCGAGCTAACTCGGGTTTGTATATCTTATAGTCGCCGCTTACTTGGTTTACGACAAGCTGGAAATCACCGTAGACTCGTAGCCGAAGGATTTCCATTTCTATGGTGAGCTCCAAACCAGCTATCAGAGCTTCATGCTCAGCCTCATTGTTTGTGCGAGGTTCGGTGAGAGCAAAAGAACGTCGTAGGTTTCCCATCAATGGTGTGATAAACACCAATCCTATCCCTGCTTTTATCTGCGGGATGCTTGATTTTCCGGAGCTCCTTATTGATGAGGCTCCATGGAAGTAGAGATCCTAACATGGCTCATCTTCCTCGAGGTGCAGCACTTGTTCGTCGGGTAACTTGCAATTGAGCGGTGACCCTTCTGATACGGGATGAGCAGCAAGGAAGTCTGCAAGAGTTTGCCATGTTACTGCTTTCTGAGGAGTATAAACTATGTCAAACTCAAGTAGCATGACAGCCCATCTTGACGTTCTACCGGCTAGGCTTGCTTTGGTCATTAAGTATTTGAGCAGGTCGACCTTATAGATCAGCATAACCCGATGAGCGAGCAGATAGTGCCTCAACTTCTTCACAGTGAGCATCACAGCCAGGCATTGCTTTTCGATCGGGAAATAGTTGTGTTCCGCCCCGACAAAAGTTTGACTGAGGTAGTAGAGAGCATTCTCTTTTCCCTCCTTGTTGTAATGGGCAAGGAGTGCACTGAGTGACTCATCTAGCGCAGCAGTATATAGAATTAATGGTTTATTTAGAATAGGGGCAGCAAGCACTGGAGGGTGCAACATGTACTGTTTGATGCTTTCGAACGCTTCTTGACATTCAGCATCCCAGACAAAAGGAGCTCCTTTTTTCATGAGCTTTGAGAAGGGCCTACACCTCCTTGATAAATTTGAGATAAACCTTCATATATAAGCAAGCTTGCCTTGAAAAGATCTTAGCTGGGTCAGACTCTTTGGAGGGGGCATCTCCATGATGGCCTTTATCTTTGATGGGTCTACTTCGATCCCTCGATGTCGGACTATGAAGCCCAGGAATTTTCCCGATGACACGCCAAAAGCACACTTTAGAGGATTCATCTTCAGATCGTATTGCCTTAGTGTGGTAAGAATAGTCCTAAGATTTTGGATATGGTCGGCCTTGGCTTTAGTTTTGACGACCAGATCATCAACATAGCATTCGACGACTTTATGGATTAGGCCATCAAGATATTGGTTATTGCCCTTTGATATGTAGCACCTACGTTCTTCAGTCCGAATGGCATCACTTTGTAGCAGTATATTCTGATCGGGGTTCGAAATGCTGTGTGTTTCTCATCCTCAGGCGACATCTTGATCTGATTATATATAGACAAGCCATCCATAAAGGTGAACAGCTCATAATTTGAGGTGTCATCGACCATCATTTCCATGACCGGTAGCGGGAAGTCATCTTTAGGACATGCCTTGTTGAGGTCCCTGAAATCGACACAAACTAGGATCTGCCCATTTTTCTTCTTCACTGGGACTATGCATGCGATCCAGTCCGCATATTTCTCTTCCCTGATGAAGCCTGCATCGATGAGTTTCTTGGTTTCCTCAATGACCTTTTCTTCCAGTTCCCTTCTCATTCTTCAAGGAGATTGTTTGACTGGCTTAGCATCAGGAGATATAGCCAGCTTATGCATGGCCACTTCAGGGGAAAGGCCAGACATTTCTTTGTACGTCCACGCGAAGCAGTCGATGAACTCATGCAGTAGGACGATTATTTGCTCTTTCATTTCCTCTGACAAGAGTGAGCTGATGTAGGTCGGCCTTGGATTATCGGGCGTTCGTAAGTCAATCTTGGTTAGCTCGTCAAAGGTTGCTTGTCCCCCATCTTCGAGATCTTGAGGAGCTTCTTCTGGCTCGGCTAGCTCGTCATCATCATTTGAACTTTCGCTGGCTTCACTAACATGGATCATGTAGCATGCCTTGGAATCAGGCTGGATGAAACCTATGCCCCGTCTATCTGGAATTCTTCCAGCGTTGAGTGCTCGGACCTGAGGCGGATGCCATAGTCCTTCATAAAATTTTGCTTCAGACTCCGTTTGATATAACCGGCATCCACATCTTTCAAAATATTCCCGCATCTCGGGCGCATAGTATCTGGGATTGAGGATGGCTCTTCTACCTCTCTCATAGAGAAGGTACGCGACAGACAAATCGTCCGGGTGCACAACAGGATTTGACCCATAAAACAGGATGCCCTTCTGTCCATTTTTCCTTCCAGGAACGTAGAAAGTTTTTCAGCTGGTCCATGGTAGAGACCGACAATGTATCGAGCTCTTTGTATATCTGCTCTGGCACCCTTGTGACAACTAGGGACCCTTTTGTAATTTCGAAGGTCTCTCGTAGTTTCGCTTGTTGCATGGGGTCCAATCTGCACAGCTGTTGCAAAGAAAGTCCTCTTCCTCTGACTCTTCAGTGTCGCTGCCAAGATGAGGGCGGACTTTGCTGCTAGATGGGCTTTCAGTATCAAATTTGTTCGTATCGCTACCAAAACGAGGGCGAGTTTTACGGAAGGACAGACTTCTAGCGTCGGACTCATCAGTGTCACTACCGAAACGCGGGCGCGCTTGGGGGTTTTTGCTTTTGAAGGCGACAGCCAGCTCAAATTTTCTTTTGGGTTTTTGATTGGTAGGGATTCTGCGTGTTCAAGTTTAGTTAATTACCGCAATCAAGACGGTTTCGCTTGTAGCTAGCCGGTTGAATACGGGTCGTCCGCAGGGAGATGGGAATCTTTTTCTATGTGTTTTAACGAGTTGAGTCCGAAGGTTCAGATTTTGTTGTGATTAGTTAAGCGGTAAAATGATATGTAAAGAGAGCTTGTTAGGGTTAGGATTAGGTTAGCTTGAGTTAGGAGTCTCCCACATCTTTCATTGCCTCTCTTAATATCGGTGTTACGGTAATCGGCAACAACGGGGATTAGCGAGACTAGGAAGGAACTTGCGAGTATAAGCTAGGCTTTCCAACACATAAGTTCTTCCTTTTGGTGCTTGTCCGTCCGTTCTTGGCTCTTAGCCATAACCTCCGGTTAATTCAACCACGACCGGTCTCACTACGGAATCACCGCTATCATGTAGGATAGGGTGCCGTAAGGAGTGGATTGTGGTTCAATTAACGGGAGTTGAATTAAGCTGTTGGGCATGGAAAGAGTGAGAGAGATTTCCTTCTCTCAAACTTCCCTTATCCTACCCTAACAAGTATGAAACTACTCACACATCATGATACGGAAAAATAAAACAAAACAAAAGAGGAAGATAGAAAGAAGAGATTAGAAGATAACAACTAGCTATTTGCGACCTCACCTTGGCGAGGATCAAGCGTAAGCATCATGGTCGTTTTAAGGATAAAGAAAAGAGAGAAGAAAGAAAGAACAAGAAATAACAACTAGTTAACAAATTAAAATTACAAGCAATTATAAAAGAACAAGACAAGATATAATAGCAAAAGAGTCTTCTTTATTCATCATTCTTCACTCACAAAGCTCACTACAAGTTTTAATGGAGAAGAGATGAGAAGAGGAAGAAGAAACACAACTAAACCTAGAAAAGAAAATACAAGATTATGGACCCTTTCCTTCACAAAGTTCTGGGCTATTTATAGGCTAAAAAATGAAAACCTAGGGCAACCACCAGAACACAAACAAAAAGACCAAAACACCCCTGGAAAATGACCCTCTGGCTCGCCAGTATGGCCGCGGATCCGCGGCCTAAGCCTCCTTATGCCGCGGATCCGCGGCACACTAGTGGAGTCAGGGCATGGGGTTCTTGGTACTTCCCTGGTCTGCTGTCCCCTATTGTCTGGTACATGTATTTTCTGAAAATACTTCCACGTTTCTTCCAGAATTTCTGTTGAGGGAAAGGTGGACTTTTTGTCAAGATTTTCTTGAGCTTCCGCGTAGATTTCTTGGAACTTGTGTTGCCATTGAGCCTTGTGCATGAAGGTGAAAATCGATTTGCCATTTTGTCTTCTTAAACTGGTATCTGGCAACAACGGATGAAGAGCGGAGACCGTGTTTTCTCAGTGGTTGGCAGGAACCCGGATTTTGTCGTGTTTTCCATGAATTTCACCGTTTTAGAACCGAGAACCTGTATCCTACAATTGACTAGCAAACACGGCTCAAGAGTATCTACCGATAAGCAATGTGATAAAAATTGGGCGGTATAAAAATGCAAAAATCTGATATGAACAAATACCCCCAAACTTATCATTTGCTCGTCCCGAGCAAAGCCAATTTATGCACAAAAAATTTCCTAACCTCACTTTCGTAGGGAACGCGATTGCACTGAGCATGTGCAACAAGCCGTTAAACCTCTAGGTGTCCCTAGTAGGAGGAGTGTTGTCTCCTGAGGGTTTTCAGCGGATACTACCCACAAAATCCGGTCAAGTTGGTTATGTAAAATAACTAAGATTCAAACCCTAAAGTTTTGTTTCAGAAAATAACAATTCTATAATCCTAAGTCTAGACTATCGAACCTTTATTTTTCACACCTCGCTTCTTATTTAACTACAGATTTTATATGTCTTTACGTGCAGTGCAAATAGTGTCGTTAAGTTCCAGAAGGATTGATTAAAGTCATCATGTCGCACAATAAAGCCCAGATAACAAATTTAAAAGGATCACATAAGTTTTATAAAGAGTTAAGTATTTTTCAAGTTTCGTTTTCCAGTAAGGTTTCAACTTCAGAATTTCTATCTTCCTTAACAGGGAACTAAGTCGTATTTTTCACTCCACCTTTTTCTTGTTTTCATTTCATACACACCTCTGTGAACGTGCAATAGTCTTTATCATAGAATAAAACCTTCATATCTCCGTTAAATTTTTTTATAAAAGCCTGTCTTTTATCAAGATTATTCTCACACAAAGAACCGTTAGGAATTTTAACTCGGAGAGAACACTTGCTTGACTTTGTTTTAATCTGGACTTTCTAGGCTTCTTAGCGAGCTTTGGGCCAATGCACCCAAACCAGTTGGTTTTAGGGCATTAGGTGTAGAAACACCCCAACGGACTTAATTACTCAAGTTACCTAGGTCCAAAAACAAAAGACAGTTTGGCGTGAAAATCAGATGATTTCATACGAACGGAGACATAACTGGCAGTTCAATTATTTTTTTTGGATAAAAGACGTGTTTAGTGGGTTTTGGTGTGTAATTATTCCAATCAAGTTCCAGATGGGTTATTTTTCAGACTTAGTTCCAATTAAGGCATCAATAACATTCCTTCATATTCACTCACTTCATAAACTATTCTTGATATTACTTATTTCCGAACAAACCTATTTGATCCTCAGAAAATCATTTATCCGTTTTAAAAGTTTTAGACATAAAAAGACTTGTCATCTAATTTCCAAAAACTCACGACACGTGTAGTGTGATGTAAAGACGTATATCAGCTATAGTTAACTTTAAAGGAGGGTTATCTTTCAGTTTTTCAAAATCTAAACATAAGATTTAGTTATTCTTATTTTATCAAACAAAAACCATCGAAATGTTGAATCAGAGTTCTTCCACAAGCTAACTTGACAGAAAAGTTTTTATATTTTTTAGAAAATTTTCAGATTTTTATGGATTTTATGGATTTTAATATGCAGATGCAAAATATACATATGAATGCGAAGGTAAGAAATGCGTACCGAGCGTACCCCCAAACTTAAACTGGACAGTGTCCTCACTGTCATTGCATGAAGAGATCATTTGAAGGGTCAAAATTGTCGGTTAGCGATACACAATTTTTATTTTATTTTATTTTTGTTTTTGTAGAAAAGAAAAAGAATATACACAAATATATACAGAATGGTTTGTACATACCCCCAAACTTATTTGGAACAGTGTCCACTGTTCTTGGCTGGATAACCGAAGTTTGGTGGTAGGCAGAGGAAGATTACGCAGGGTAAACCGGCTCCTGTAAGAACAGGAGCTCCTCTGTTGGTTCGGCGCTAAGGTACGGTTTGAGTCGGTGTCCGTTCACTTTGAAAAATGAACCGTCCTTTGGATTTTCCAAATCCACAGCGCCATGCGGATACACATTCCGCACAAAATACGGCCCTTTCCAGCGAGATCTGAGCTTTCCTGGATGGAAATGAAGTCGGGTGTCGTAAAGCAGTACCTGCTGACCAGGTACGAAGGTTTTGCGCAAAAGGTGTTTATCGTGAAACACCTTCATTCGATTCTTAACGACAACCGCGTTATCGTAAGCCTCATCCCTAAGCTCACTCAGTTCGTTCAACTGCAGCTTCCGATGGCTGCCCGCATCCTCGAGAGACAGATTCAGCTCCTTTATCGCCCAAAATGCGCGATGCTCTATTTTGACAGGTAGATGGCAGGCTTTTCCGTACACAAGCCGATAGGGAGACATGCCAAGGTCGGTCTTATAAGCGGTTCGAAAGGCCCAAAGGGCATCAGTGAGTTTCAGCGACCAATCCTTACGGTTCTTGGAAACCGTCTTCTCCAGTATCTGCTTGATTTGCCGATTTGAAACTTCGGCCTGCCCACAGGTTTGGGGGTAGTAGGGCGTGGATAGCTTATGATTAATGGAGTATTTCCGCATCAAGGCCTCGAAAGTTTTGTTGCAGAAATGACTTCCATTGTCGCTAATGATCGCTCGGGGGTGCCCAAACCGGGAGAAAATGTTTTCTTTAAGGAACCTAACGACAACCTTGTTGTCGTTAGTCCGGCTGGGCACAGCCTCGACCCATTTAGAGACGTAATCAACAGCGAGAAGGATGTACAAGTTCCCAAAAGAGCTGGGAAACGGCCCCATGAAATCTATCCCCCAAACATCGAAAATCTCCACAACCAAGATCGGTTGGAGCGGCATCTCGTTCCTCCGGGATATCCGGCCCATGTGTTGGCACCGGGAGCAAGTCTTGGAATAGTCGTGAGCGTCTTTGAAGAGTTGTGGCCAGTAGAAACCACATTGCAAGATCTTCTCAGCTGTCTTTCTGGGCCCAAAATGCCCGCCACACGCTTGATCGTGGCAAAATGACAGCACACTCTTGAATTCCTCGTCAGGGACACACCGAGGAATAATCTGGTCGAGACAGTACTTGAACAGATAGGGTTCGTCCCAGTAAAAGTGTTTTACTTGGGATAAGAAGCGAAGTCTGTCCTGACTTGACCATTCAGTCGGTAGTAATCCAGTGGCCAAATAGTTCACAATATCTGCGAACCAGGGTTCGCAAGATACTGTCAAGAGCTGTTCATCCGGGAAAACGTCGTTAATCGGAATTGGAAGCGAAGGCGAAGAAGGAAGTCGTGAGAGATGGTCGGCAACTACGTTTTCACATCCTCGTTTGTCCTTAATGACAAGGTCAAACTCTTGAAGCAAGAGGATCCAACGTATTAACCGAGATTTTGCATCTTTCTTCGCAAAAAGATGACGCAGAGCAGAATGGTCTGTGTAGACAATGACTGGAGAGCCGATGAGGTAAGGTCTGAACTTTTCTAAAGCAAATACAACAACCAAGAATTCCTTCTTAGTTGTTGTATAATTGAGTTGGGCGTCGTTCAGGGTTCGGCTCGCATAATAGATTACGTGCGGCATCTTGTCGATGTGTTGTCCAAGGACAGCACCAATGGCAAAGTCGGATGCATCACACATAATCTCGAATGGGTGCGTCCAGTCAGGTGAAGAAAGAACGGGAGCAGAAGTGAGTGAGCGTTTCAATGACTCAAATGCAGTCATACAGCTCGAGTTGAAGTCGAATGGCGTGTCCTTGGCCAGCAAAAGAGTCAAGGGTCTAGCTATCTTGCTAAAGTCCTTGATGAACCGTCTATAGAAACCGGCATGGCCAAGGAAGGCTCGGATATCTCTGACGCATCGGGGAGGAGGTAGATTGGAAATGACCTCAATCTTTGCTTTGTCAACCTCTATGCCATTTTGCGAGATGATATGTCCTAAGACAATACCTTCGCGCACTATGAAGTGGCATTTCTCCCAATTCAAAGTGAGATTCTTGTCCTTACATCGGGTAAGGACAGCGTCAAGATGCAGCAAACACTCGTTGAAGGAATCGCCGAAGATGGAGAAATCATCCATCAAAATCTCCAGAAATTTTTCCACCATGTCTGAGAAAATTTCCATCATACACCGCTGGAAGGTAGCGGGCGCATTGCATAACCCAAAGGGCATGTGACGATATGCAAACGTGCCGAAAGGACAAGTGAAAGTGGTCTTGTCCTGGTCTTTTTCGGCGATGGGAATTTGATTATAGCCGGAGTAGCCATCAAGAAAGCAGTAGTACTCGTGTCCGGCCAATCGTTCAAGCATCTGGTCAATGAAAGGTAGCGGAAAGTGGTCTTTCCGCGTTGCGGCATTGAGTTTTCTGTAATCAATGCACACTCGCCACCCAGTTTGGGTGCGAGTAGGGATTAACTCGTTCGCCTCGTTGGTTATGACCATGATGCCCGACTTCTTGGGGACAACGTGGATGGGGCTAACCCACTGGCTATCAGAGATAGGGTAAATGATACCACTATCTAGACATTTTATGATCTCCTTCTTCACAGCCTCTTTCATGACTGGATTGAGACGTCTTTGTGGATCCCGGGCTGGTTTGGCATCATCCATCAGATGAATGTGATGCTCAACGATCAGGGGACTAATCCCCTTGATGTCCTCCATGGACCAGCCAAAAGCTTGCCTGTTGCTGTGCAAGACCGTGAGAAGGGCTTTCTCTTGCTCTGGAGCTAGAGAAGCCGAAATGATGACTGGGAGGGTCTCGTTCTCACCTAAATAAGCGTACTTAAGGTGAGACGGCAAAAGCTTGAGTTCGAGCGTTGGAGGTGAAACGATTGAAGGCAAGATTGGTGCAGAGGTCTCGAACTCAAAGGACTCCAGCAAAGGTTCAAAACGAGTGTAAGCGACCGAGTCGGATGGTTCAGGTAACTCATCCGAAAATTCGAAGGATTCAAACTCGGGTTGTGCGCGGCTAAGATCGTTTGAAAATGTGAAACACTCGTAGTCGTTGTCGGGCGCAGAAACAGCAGCAGGTTCGAAGAGAAACACACTAGTGGCGTCAAGATTATCGTGATCAAACAGAAACTCCTCGAATTCACACTCTTCTGGGGTGATCTCCTGGATCGAGCAGACGTCCAGTATATGAGCATTAGGTTCGGCGGGCTGATTCCCCAACCTAAAAATGTTGAGTTCAATCGTCATGTTTCCAAAAGAGAGGTTCATCGAACTATTGCGACAATTGATCACAGCATTTGAGGTTGCAAGAAATGGGCGACCGAGTATCACCGGAATTTGATTCCGGGGGTTAGCTACAGGCTGTGTGTCTAATACAATGAAGTCAACGGGGAATATGAAGTCCCCGACTTTGATTAACACATCCTCTAGCTCACCCCTAGGATGGGTGATCGATCGGTCGGCCATTTGGAGAGTGCAGTGCGTGGGTTTCAGCTCTCCGATGCCTAATTGCTCGTATACTGAATACGGAAGCAGGTTAACACTGGCACCAAGATCTAATAGTGCGCGGTTGATGTTCTTATCCCCAATGGTAATTGAAATCGTAGGACAGCCAGGGTCCTTCCATTTTTGTGGTAAAGATTGGGTAAGGGCATCACTCACAGCACTAGCCAAGAAAACTTTCTTGGGTACCTGAGACTTCCTCTTTTTCGTGCACAAGTCCTTTAAGATTTTCGCGTAGGACGGGACTTGTTGGACAGCATCTAAAAGAGGAATGTTAATGTTAACCTGCTTAAATAACTCCAGAATCTTCGACCTCAACCGGTTTGGAAATGGAACATTTTGAAAATTGGTTGAGTCTAATGCTGGAGGAGGAGATTGTGGAGTTGGAACGGATCCCAGAACAGGTGTTTTCGTGGAGTGAGAAGTGGGTCCGTTCAGAGCAGAAGAAGAGGAAGGAAAGCCTTGTGAAGAACAGAGAATAGGCTCAGAAGACGAAGAAGAAGAAGAAGAAGAAGAAGCAGCGGCCGGGGTGTCATCGTTGATCCGTTTGCCAATGTTGTTTTGCAGCATCCTTCCTGATCTCAGTGTGGTCACGGCACTCACATTATGGTTCTGTTGTTCAAGAGCAACATGTGCATTATATGGGTGACCGGGATTTGGGAGTGGTTAGGACGGGAGCTTCCCCTTTTCTCGCTCGCTTAAGGCCGCGTTTAGCTGTGCAATCTGGGCCTAGATGGTTTTGATGCTTTGCCCGTGTGCGGCAGTGTGTTGCACTAAGGATTGAATGGAAGACTGGATGTTGGCGGTGGACTGAGTCGATTGTTTAACGAACGCCTCCAGACTTCGCTCGAGCGAGGAAACCTTATCGTTGTTTGACGGAACAAAGTTGTTTGGTGGAAAAGAATTGTTGGGTCCAAAGTTGTTCGTCTGATTTTGAAAAGGTTGGGGTTGGAAGGGCTGCTGATACTGAGTTTGTTGTTGCGCTTGTTGTTGCGGCGAAGGGGCCTTTGGAAATTGTTGCCTTGGAATTGATTCTGATTCTGATTCCAGGAGAAATTGGGGTGGTTCCTCCAACCGGGATTGTAGGTGGAAGAGTATGGATCATTCCTCGGTCTTTGCTGGAATGCAGCATTAACCTGATCCTGTCCTTGTGAGGGTGGATTGTAAGGACACTCTTCAGTCAAGTAGGAAGGATCGGAACAACAGGCGCAAATGGTACGAAGGGGGAGAACAGGGGCAGGAGAAGAAAATTTACTCTCTATCGCTTCAAGCTTTCTTGTTATTGCAGCCATTTCAGCTTTCATCGCAATAGAGACATCAAGTTGGTGAATTCCTACCCTAGACTGACCGGTAGAAGTGGAGGTAGAAGAAGAAGAAGTCGGTCTGGTGCTCTCCCATTGTAGCGTTTGCTCCGCAAGGTCGTCAAAGAACTGCCACGCTTCCTCGTCAGATTTCGATAGGAAGTGGCCCTGACAGATGGTTTCCAACAACTGCTTCGTTGCTGGGTTCAGGCCCTCGTATAAGGTTTGGCAAAGTTGCCATTTCTCTATACTGTGGTGAGGACACTGAACAAGAAGGTCTTTGTACCGGTCAAAGCGCTTCCAGAAGGGTTCAGAAGGAAGCTGAGAGAATTGGTTGATCTCATTTCGAATCCTTGCGGTTTTATGATTTGGATAGAACTTTTTGAGAAACGCTTTAACAAACTTGTCCCAACTGGTTATGGAGTGGGAAGCGGTGCTATACAGCCATTTTTCAGCAAGATCGCATAGAGTGAACGGAATGACCCGTAGACGTATAGCATCGTCCGACAGCTGGGTGGTTTTCATCATGGCACAGACGTTTTGAAATTTGTTGATGAAGATATAGGCATCTTCAGATTCAAGCCCATGAAATCGTGGAAGCATGTTGATGAAGTGGGGCTTGATTTCAAAGTTGTCCCCATTGGCCGGTGGAAGAGAAAGGCAGGTGGGAAGTGCAGAACGGGTGGGATAGAAACGGTCCTGGAGTGCGATTCGCTGCGGCGCTACAACAGGCGGGTGTGGTGGGTTATTGGTCTTCGTAGGAGGTGGAGCCAATCCAGGGGTGGTCAAAGAGATGTTCGGATTAAATCCTGACATCGCGGAAGAAGAGGTCGGTGAAGGTGAAGGTGAAGATGTATGAACAGAATTCCGGTCAACGTCGGAGTTGGCCGGCAAAGGAAGGGGTGAAAGAGGAGTGGACGGAGTATCGACGTCTGAGTCGATCGCGTAGTCGGTAGCGACTAACGTAACGCGGACTAGACGGGCGCTAGTGTCCCGAGTCCAAGCGGACATACACTAAACGAGTTTAGTATAGTCAAAGCGGAGAAGGTGAGGGTAAGAAAATGTTAATGGAGAAAGGCGATGGGTGGTGGGTGAAAAATGGATTTTGGCGACAAAGGGCAAGTTTTTATAAAAGTTTTTGATTTTTTCTTTTTTTTTTAGAAAGAGCTTTACAGAAATATGTACGGACTTACGGCTTTAAGCAATCACAAACAAGATATGCACAATCACACCTAGATCTAGTGTCTCCTAGGTCTGCTAGACCTGCTCCAGAACTTGATTGTCGAAGCAAAACTATGTCGAGAAACGGGCTTAAAAATACACTGATCACGAGGCCAGGTAAGTACAGAGATAAGGGGAGGTTTTCCAACGCTTTCGCGAAGTTCCTTAATTAAATAACCCTTTTTCTTTTGGCGGTTGCGCCGTTAACACTTTCCTAGACACCCCGTAAACAATATACCGTTAAGCGAGGTTCTAAACACGGTTTAACTTCTCCTAATGAGCGCGAAGTCCTTAGGGCTGAAGTCTAGTATTTTTTTTAATTACAATGGACAATGCATATGCTTTTGTGATTTTTGGGGTCCTGGGAAGGGTGATGAAATCCCCACCCAATTTGAATTGGTTTCAAGCCCCTTAAGTCCGTATTAAAGAATGCAAAGCGGTAACAAATCAACTGCAAACAATTTTTATTTTTAGCGCGGCGCAAAGAATCTTGCACAAGAACAGTTTATTGGAAAGGGGAGAAGAGTTTGCGCAAAGAAGGCTGCAGAAAACACAGTTCAGTGGAGTTCAGAGGAGTGGGAGAGAGAAGGGAGACTCACCAAAAATTTTTGGAACCCTGAAGACTCCAAATGGCCGCGGATCCGCGGCTATCTTGTGGGATTGGGGCTTCAGTTTTGTTGGGTGGGTTCTGTTGGGTGTCCTCTGCTTGTCTGGATGTGCGGAAATTTTATTTGCTCACTGTATCTGCTCCAGATTTTTACAGTAGACCATTTTTTCGTTTTAATCCGTCGCGGTGGAGCCGCGAAATGTGGGTCTATCTTCCCACGTCTTTGGCACTGAACTTGAACTCCGTATATCCCACTTCTTTGGTACTGAACTTCAAACTTCGTATTATCCTGCACACTTGCACAAAAACTAATCAAGAATAACAAAAAGATTTTTTTACAATGTATATTTTTTTGTTAGTTTTGGTTATATTTATATTCACAAGTTAACCCGAAATTACACAAAGAAATAAACTACCGTCTCCCCGGCAACGGCGCCATTTGATTGGTAGGGATTCTGCGTGTTCAAGTTTAGTTAATTACCGCAATCAAGAAGGTTTCGCTTGTAGCTAGCCGGTTGAATACGGGTCATTCGCAGGGAGATGGGAATCTTTTTCTATGTGTTTTAACGAGTTAAGTCCGAAGGTTCAGATTTTGTTGTGATTAGTTAAGCGGTAAAATGATATGTAAAGAGAGCTTGTTAGGGTTAGGATTAGGTTAGTTTGAGTTAGGAGTCTCCCACATCTTTCATTGCCTCTCTTAATATCGGTGTTACGGTAATCGGCAACAACGGGGATTAGCACGACTAGGAAGGAACTTGTGAGTATAAGCTAGGCTTTCCAACGCATAAGTTCTTCCTTTTGGTGCTTGTCCGTCCGTTCTTGGCTCTTAGACATAACCTTCGGTTAATTCAACCACGACCGGTCTCACTACGGAATCACCGCTATCATGTAGGATAGGGTGCCGTAAGGAGCGGATTGTGGTTCAATTAACGGGAGTTGAATTAAGCTGTTGGGCAAGGAAAGAGTGAGAGAGATTTTCTTCTCTCAAACTTCCCTTATCCTACCCTAACAAGTATGAAAGTACTCACACATCATGATACGGAAAAATAAAACAAAACAAAAGAGGAAGATAGAAAGAAGAGATTAGAAGATAACAACTAGCTATTTGCGACCTCACCTTGGCGAGAATCAAGCGTAAGCATCATGGTCGTTTTAAGGATAAAGAAAAGAGAGAAGAAAGAAAGAACAAGAAATAACAACAACTAGTTAACAAATTAAAATTACAAGCAATTATAAAAGAACAAGACAAGATATAATAGCAAAAGAGTCTTCTTTATTCATCATTCTTCACTCACAAAGCTCACTACAAGTTTTAATGGAGAAGAGATGAGAAGAGGAAGAAGAAACACAACTAAACCTAGAAAAGAAAATACAAGATTATGGACCCTTTCCTTCACAAAGTTCTGGGCTATTTATAGGCTAAAAAATGAAAACCTAGGGCAACCACCAGAACACAAACAAAAAGACTAAAACACCCCTGGAAAATGACCCTCTGACTCGCCAGTATGGCCGCGGATCCGTGGCCTAAGCCTCCTTATGCCGCGGATCCGCGGCACACTAGTGGAGTCAGGGCATGGGGTTCTTGGTACTTCCCTGGTCTGCTGTCCCCTATTGTCTGGTACATGTATTTTCTGAAAATACTTCCACATTTCTTCCAGAATTTCTGTTGAGGGAAAGGTGGACTTTTTGTCAAGATTTTCTTGAGCTCCGCGTAGATTTCTTGGAACTTGTGTTGCCATTGAGCCTTGCGCATGAAGGTGACAATCGATTTGCCATTTTGTCTTCTTAAACTGGTATCTGGCAACAACGGATGAAGAGCGGAGACCGTGTTTTCTCAGTGGTTGGCAGGAACCCGGATTTTGTCGTGTTTTCCATGAATTTCACCGTTTTAGAACCGAGAACCTGTATCCTGCAATTGACTAGCAAACACGGCTCAAGAGTATCTACCGATAAGCAATGTGATAAAAATTGGGCGGTACAAAAATGCAAAAATCTGATATGAACAGTTTTAGGGCCGCTCTGTCCTCAGTCAGTTATGTCTTAGTATTTCGGTAGTTTATAAAGTACCGAGAATCTTCATATCGGACTTCATGCACACCGAACGGCTGGATGTCTCCATTAATGCATCTTTCTTTGCCATTTTTAGTATACTTCATGCACTGATAGAGAGTTGACGGAATGATGCCGTAATCGTGGAGCCACGACCGCCCCAAGAAAATTTTATAAGACGTGTCAGCGTCGATCACGTATATCTCAGCTTCGGTCTGCAGATCCCCAAATTTGATTGGCAGAGCTATGGATTCCAGAACTTGCTGGCAATTTTGATTAAAGCCTTGAATGACAATCCTTTCCCTTGACAGGTGTCGGACGTCCATTGACAAACTCTTCAGAGTTCGCAAGTTCATGATGTTCACTGAGGACCCTGGATCAATCAATATGCGATTAATCCGGTCTCCGTCGCTATACCCTGTCACGTAAAGCGGCCGATTATGCTCAGCCGTTCCCAGTAGCATGTCTTCATCCTTAAACGTGACTGTGGCGGCATGCAGAGCATACTGGGCTTCTTTCATATTAATTTCCGCAAAGCGAGCCTGATACTGCTTAGGTTTTGTAGAGTGTGGATGAGAACATCTTTAAGTTCCTTAGATAAGACCAAGCCATCGTAGATGCTCAGGAGAGATGGAAGCTTCCGGAGATGAGCCAAGACATTATAGTCCACTGAGGAAGGACTCGAATTTTCATGAGCCGGCTCTCCGCCATCTTCTTCATTAGTGACTAGTTTTTCCTTCCCTTTTGGGGCGTTGCCCTGACTTGGCAGTAGAGCCCTGCCACTTCTGAGCTGGATTTGTTTGGCCTTTGTGGCGAGCTTCTTGTCCTCTTTGGGAAAACAGAGCTCCTCCTCAGAGTCGCTGCCCAGATGGATGGCGTAACAGGTCACTATAGGGATCTCTTCACTGGAGTCTTCTTCTAGCTCCTCTAAAATCTCAGCTGCTTCTACAGGGAAGAACTCTTTCAATTGAATTAGAGTTCTTTCCTTCTGTTCATAGTCTTCGAAGGAATCAATATATTTTTGAATGGTCGATCTTCCTGCAGACTCTTTTTCGTGTCGAGCTGCACTTTTCTTTTTCTTGAGCCTTTTGGATTTTGAGCCTGATGGAGCCGAATTGGCAGCTGGAATGGTAGGCTTCTTTTGCCCTTCCCATTCCGTTCTGGACTCTTTCCAAAGTAGCTTTAGCATCTTCTTCGTCTTATTAGATATGTGCGTACTCCACGAAATCTGCGGTGAGTCAGTTTTATTTCTCAGGGCAGCGGGTTCAGCTGTCTGCTCCCAGAGGGCTTCAGCTTTTGTCTGTATAAAGTTGGTGGTTGCAACTTGATTGTTCACCAACACACTCTTGGACAGCTCGATCTCTCCAGTCTTATATTGATTCTCGACCTAGTCTTTGAAGATATAGCAATTCTCGATCGCATGACTCACTACTCTGTGGTACGGACAATACAGGGGATTGGCGGTCATTTTTGCTTCATGGGGTATCTTCGACTCCGGACCATTATTCAAGCCATCTTTGAATATCTTGTGACCCTGTCCCTTTTGAAAGAGTAAACCTTGTTCTTTTTCTCCTCTAGGGAAGGCCCTTCTCCTCCCAGCAATGGCTTTCGAGGTCGGTTGGTCTTGGAATCTCCTGCCTTTCGTTTGTCTTCTTGTCGGAGTGCTGGAATGCCCGCTTCTACGGTTGTCGTCTCTCTTGCTTTTCCAAGTCTTGTCTCTCGGAGAGTCTGGGGTGGACTTTTGCTTCGAGTGTTCCACCATCTGGACTTTCTTGGTTAGCTCCTGAAATGTCTTGAGGCCTGCTGTACACAAGAATGGGACCATCCAATTGCTGACGTTCCCAATGAGAAGGCTGACGGACTGGTCCTGCTCCAGTGGTGGTTCGCACTTGACCGTGAGATTACGCCATCGGGCGATAAAGTCAGTGTTGCTTTCATTCTTCCCCGGCTTGGTCCTCACAAGGTCAGCAATGGAGATTTTATCACTGACACTCATGAACCTTTGCCGAAACAGAGACTCCATTTAGGCAAAGGTAATGACGGACCCGTCTGGTATACTCACGTACCAGTCGAAAGCGATACCAGTCAGACTATTGAAAAACTGACGAAGAAGGAGCGCATCATTGCCCCCTGTATTTCCGCACGACGCTTTAAAGTGGGCGACGTGCTGATTTGCTTTTCCCGTCCCGTCAAATCTTCCGAATTTAGGAATGACGTAACCATTGGGGAACTCGATCAGATCGTACTATGCGGGATATGACCGCCCACTATTGCTAATTTCTTTCTGAGCTTCGGTTTTGGCCACCAATGTTCTAACCTTGCCAGTAACTAAATCTATTATTCGATCTTATGTTAGCGGGATAGTGCTGTCTGGGGCCAAGGCGTCCCCAGAAGCGGAATGTGGCCGGATTTCGTGCGGCTCGCCCAATCTTGGACCCAAAGGGACAGTCATCGATTGCTTCGGGTTTTCATCACCTTGCTCATGAATAGAGACTTGTGCTTGATTGGAAGGCGCCCGAGCAATTTGAGCCGTAAGCTGCAGCACAACATTCGTCAGGTCGTCGATTTTGGAGTAAAGCTTGGCCATTTCTTTATCTTTGCTCCTGAGTTGTTTTCGAAGCTTTTAAAGCAGCTCTTGCTCTGCGGTCCTGGGGCGGAATGTCGGCTCTTCTTCGCTGTCCGAGCTTGACTCTACATGGACCGAGGGGTCTTTCTGCTTATTGGCTTCATCAAGAGGGTTTTCCTCATCCGGTGGAAGCGGCTGATCTTGGGAAGCGGCAACCACATTCAAACCAGATTGGGCTTAGGATGTAGTAGAACCATCCTTGCTCTTGTTGCGCAGGTTGTCGCTGGGATGCACACCCGCCATATAGACCATATGGATAACATATCCGGCCATCTTTTTATTACTAGCAGCCGATTTCACGGATCGTTGTCGTGGCCCTCCTGTTTCGGTAATGGGGAATCGACTTAAAGCGGCTAGCCTGACCGGGTTCTTGAATAGTGCTTGCGCTTCTTTTTTGGGTTTGCCCTGCTGCTTTCGCCCGGCACAGAGTGCCTGATACACACTTGAAGAGATGGTGTCATGCTTTCTCTGTCGGGGCTGGGACATGTCTCTTTGCAATATCGTTCGGACTGCCGTCTTCTTGATTCTGGCGGTTGATTGTTAGAGATTTTTTGTGTTTAAATTTACCGCAATCAAGACGGTGTCGCTTGGTAGCTAGTCGGTTGAGTACGGGTCGATCCACAGGGAGATGGAATCTTTTTCTTTATGTTATAACGAGTTAAGTCTAAAAAATTGGTTGTTTTGTTTTAAGATCTACGAATGAGATAAAAGTTGATAAAAAGCTTGCTAGGGTTAGGATTAGGTTAGTTCGAGATAGGGATCTTCTTACATCTTTCAATGCATTAGTTATGAATATACGTGTTAGGGTAATCGGTAACAACGGGGATTAGCACGACTAGGAAGAAACTTACAAGTCTAAGCTAGGCTTTCCATGCTTAGTTTCTTCTTTATGGTCCTTGTCCGTCCGTTCTTGGCTCTTAGCCCTAACCTCTGGTTAATTCAATCACAACCAGTCTAACTAGGGAATCACCACTATCATGTAGGATAGGGTGCCGTAGTGAGCGGATTGAGGTTGAATTAAAGGGAGTCCGTATTTAAAATTATTTGGCAAAGAAAGGAGTGAGAGAGATTTCCTTCTCTCAAACCTTCCTTCTCCTACCCTAACAAGTGAGGAATTACTCACTCATTAAAAGATTTAAAATAAAGATCAAGATAAGAAATTGCAGATTAATTCTACCACTAGATTAACAATTAAAAAATTGCAGGTATTTAAAGTACGATAAAAAGAATGCGAGATAAATAAATAAAAAAGACTTACTTTATTAATGACCTCTCAAAAACACATTACAATGGAATTTAAATTTTTAGATCTAGAAATTAAAAAGTGGCATCAAAAATAAAGAGAGGCATGCCTTCATTTAGTTTTGAACTCTCCTATTTATAGATAGGAAAAATCCTATATTTACATTCTGATCCATACATGAAATTACAAAACAACACCAAAAACCGAGTCAAAGCACCGACACCCCATCGACACGTGCAGAGCACGGCCGCGGAACCGCGACAGATGTGCCTGTTTGGCCGCGGTTCTGCTGCCATTTGATGGTCTTGTGTGATCAATTTTTTAGGGATTCTTTCTGTTGCTTTTATCTTCTGTTTGGAATACTTGGTTTCTCAAAAACTCTTTAGGTCTCTTTCTGATATTCAACAGTGGAGTTTTGCCTTGAGCTCCGCGTTTAAAGTCTTGGATCTTGTGCTGCCCTTGTGCTTTGTGCATTGAAATGCTCAATGATTTTCCATTTGTTCCTTGAACTGGTAGGCGGCATTATACGGATAGTGTGCGGAAACCTGTATTTCTCTGTTTGTTGGTCGTAGTTCCACATTTGTTGCGACTTTTCATGAATTTCACTGTAAAGAGCTGAGAGCCTGTAACCTGCAACTATTTAGCAGACATGGATCAAAAGTACATATTTATATGCAATGTGATTAAGAATGGGTGGTATAAAAATGCAAAAATCTGATATGAACAAATACCCCCAAACTTATCTTTTGCTCGTCCTGAGCAAAGCCAATTTTATTCTCAAAAAAACCTAGCCTCACTTCCGCAGGGAACGCGATTGTACTGAGCTCGTGCAACAAGCCGTTAAACCTCCAGGTGTCCGTAGTAGGAGGAGTGTTGTCTCCTGAGGGTTTTCAGTAGATACTACCCACAAAATCCGATCAATTTGGTCATTGATCTAATTCTTCAATTCAGTATTCTAGAAAGAAATTCTATTATCTTCAACTTAGAAATTATCAACCCGTATTTTTCACGCTTCCTTTTCATTTAACATAAGATCATATACGTTTTGCAAGTTTATAAAGCTTTCAACATCTCCTAAGTTTTCCTTCTAATGTGCAATCTTAACTCAGGAATTTTTATCATCTCTACTGAAGATATAAGCCCTATCTTTTATTCCTATCTCTCTTCCAAACTCCAATTATATACCTCTACGTGTGTGTAATTATCACCCCTACACTTGAAAATTCAATTCAAGCTATCATACTCTTGTCCATCTTCCAAAATATTTTTAGTTGGTGAATTTTAGATGAAATTGCTCACACATCCTTCATGCGACCGTTAATACTTTTTGAGGTACTAAACGACCAATTACAAAATGTGCTTACGTATTTGGGCGTAATTCCTTGTCTTGCAATAGCTAAGGCTTAGCAGTGACTCCCAAACCAGTTGGTCTAAGGCACTAGGTGATAAAGCACCCTCGCTATATTTTTTTATTTATGCTGCCTTAAGTAATTACAAAATCAGTGTTCATTTTTTTTATCTCTTTATTCACCACTTATACTTTTATTTTATTTTCTTTCATACTAAGGATTTTAGACAAGAGCATTTCAAGGTATCCTTTACTATCCCAAGTTTCAAGATGTGTGTGAGTGTGTAAAGTAGGGTATATATTTTCAGAATTTGGACTTAAGGTTAAGAATTATTTTTCAGACTTATATTTCAAATAGAGCTTTCAATACTCTTCTCTTATTTTGATTTAGCCCAAGAACCGAACTCAAAATTTGCCTATTTCTAAATAAACTACAAGAACGTATATTTTCAACAGTTAAACTTTAAGAAAGGTTATTTTTAGGGTTTTTAATTTACTAAGTTTAGGATCTAGTTTTTCCTAACTAGTCAACCGTCATGTCGAACTTAAGTCAAATATGGCCAAAATTGAACTTTTCAATTTTAAATTTTTTTAATTTTTTATTGATTTTATTTTTATATTTTTATAATTAATTTTTATTTATTTATTTATTTATTTATTATAAAGATGCAATGCGGAATTAAATATGCAAAGAAAAAACAAATATATACAAAAAATAAAAATATGCAGATGCAATGCAAAGATAACTATTTACAATCAATCTCCACCCCCAAACTTATCGAAAGCAGTGTCCTCATTGCTCCCTGCGGCGTCTACTAGACGCTGCCTCACTATTCTCACCCCTCCGTCCCCTCGATCGTGATCGGGAACGCTCTTCTCTAGCCAGCAGGGTGCTCATGCCCTATTCCAGGCTCGTTATACGCTGATCAAATCGCGTCATCATCCCTATCATTCTTTCCACCCCCTATATGTTCTTCTAAGCAAGCGTGCTTGCGCAGTGGGGATAAGCTCTTCATCGCTCGCGGTTGAGCTCGAGCTGGGTTTCTTTGCTGGCACGTCTTCGGCCGGCTCGGTGCACGACCATAGATCATGTAATCATGTGTATGACGTGGAGACACCCTCAAGAAGGGGTCTAATGGGAATCCCACCATGCATATAAAATTCAAACTCCTCCACAGGGAGGAAACAGCGACACAGTTGTATTACCAACATAGGGTATGGATAGTTAGCAGCCCTCTTGCCTGCGCTAATTGAGTGAAGCAAAGCAGTGCACATATCATAGCTAGGGTTTCATGTCATTAATGTGTGCACTATATGTAGGGATGGTGTGAAAAAAGTTGTGTTGTGTGAACTTCCAAAAATATTATTTTGTGCCCAACGGCACACAGTTAAGACATTAGCAAAAAGTGTTTGAGCTTGGATTCCTTTTCGTGGCTCCCTAGAACAATCATTACCCATCAATGGTAGGTAGTCTTCAAAATGGAGGGGTTGGTCATGAATGCGGAGTTGTGGTATTAAGATGATTTCGTGAATGAAGTCCCTATCAATTAAAATTTCCCTATCCCCCCACATTAATCTAAGGTACCCATGTTGTGTAAGACTACCCTCATCCATGCATTCATAAAAACGGGTGACAAGATCCGGAACCGCGAAGGCATTCGGATGGTTAAATAGTAAAAAGTTCCATCCGCGCCTTCGGATCTCATCATCGAAATAATTACCATAAACAGTGTGTGCAAACATTTGGGAAAAATCTCTTTCAAACTGCAGGGTCGGGGCCATTACAGAGAAGTGCAGATATTTATAAAAATTTTAACAGAGAGGATAAGAGAATGCAAACCTCCTCTGAAGATTTCAGAGGGAGAGGAGTCCAAGATGCGGCGGTTGCGCGGCAGAAGAGGACTTTTGCGGCGGAAGAGCGGCGACGGAATGCGATCTATCTGCTGTTTCTGCCGCAGCGGCTAGGGTTTTGAGGAAAGGAGAAATTAGGGTTCTGTAAATGCAGAGGAAGGGTCGGGTTGTCTTTATAGGGGGTGTTTTGGTTATTTGCAAAAAGGACCCCTTAAAAGGAGGAATTTATTTTGTAAAGAAAAATTGTATTATTTATTTATTTAATAGAACTGAATATTTACAAAAATACCCCCGAAAATTTGATTTTTTTTTTATTTTTTTATTGTTTTATATATAATTACAAGTGGTACATACCCCCAAATTTATTTGAAACAGTGTTTCCACTGTTTATGGATAGATAACCGAAATTTGGGAGTAGATGGAGGAAGATCAGTCAATGTAAACCGGCTCCTGCAACATCAGGAGGTTCTCCGAAGGGTCCACGGTGAGGAACAGTTTTAACCTATGTCCGTTCACTTTAAAAAGTGAACCGCCCTCAGGATTTTCTAAATCGACCGCACCGTACGGATATACGGTACGTACAAAAAATGGCCCTTTCCATCGAGATCTGAGCTTGTCGGGATGGAAATGTAGCCGGGTGTCGTAAAGTAATACCCGTTGAGTAGGTGTGAATGCTTTGCGCATAAGGTGTTTATCGTGAAATAGCTTCATTCGGTTTTTATGACAACCGCGTTCTCGTAAGCTTCATCCCGAAGCTCGTTCAATTCATTTAACTGTAGCTTTCTATGGCTGCCCGCATCTCTGATAGATAGATTCAGCTCTTTTATCGCCCAAAATGCGCGATGCTCTATTTCTACTGGAAGGTGGCAAGCCTTTCCATAAATAAGCCGATAAGGAGACATGTCAAGATCGGTCGTATAGGCAGTTCTAAATGCCCAAAGGGCATCAGTAAGTTTTAAAGACCAATCCTTACGGTTCTTGGAAACCGTCTTTTCCAATATCTGCTTGATTTGACGATTTGAAATCTTGGCTTGCCTACATGTTTGGGGATGATAGGGCGTTGATAACTTATGATTAATGGAATATTTTCACATCAAGGACTCGAAAGTCCTATTACAGAAATGAGTTCCATTATCGCTAATGATTGCTCGGGGGTGCCCAAACCGAGAGAAAATGTTTTCCTTGAGGAATTTAACGATAACCTTGTTGTCATTAGTCTGGCTGGGCATAGCCTCGACCTACTTAGAAACATAATCAACAGCGAGAAGAATATACAAGTTCCCAAAAGAATTGGGAAACGGCCCCATAAAATCAATCCCCCAAACATAAAAAATTTCCACAACCAAGATTGGTTGGTGCGGCATTTCATTTCTCCTGGATATCTGGCCCAAGTGTTGGCACCGGGAGAATGTCTTACAGTAATCATGTGCGTCTTTAAAGAGTTTTGGCTAGTAGAAACCACACCGCAAGATCTTTTCGGCTATTTTTCTAGGGCCAAAATGCCCGCCACATGCTTGATCGTGGCAAAATGACAGCACGCTCTTGAATTCATTGTCGGAGACACACCGACGAATAATCTGATCAGGACAATATTTAAATAAATAAGGTTCGTCCCAGTAAAATTGTTTTACCTGGGATAGGAATCAGAGTCTGTCCTATTTTGACCATTCATTCGGAAATAGTCCGGTGGCTAAATAGTTCACAATATCTGCGAACCAAGGTTCGCATGATACTGTCAAGAGCTGCTCATCCGAAAAAATGTCGTTTATCAGAAATTGAAGCGTCGGCAAAGAAGGGAGGCGTGAAAGATGGTCGGCGACTACGTTTTCACATTCTCTTTTGTCTTTGATGACAAGATCAAACTCTTGGAGTAAGAGGATCCAACGGATCAGCCGAGATTTTGCGTCCTTCTTCGCAAAAAGACGGCGAAGAGCTGAATGGTCAGTGTATACGATGACTGGAGAGCCGATCAAGTAGGGCCTGAACTTTTCTAAGGCAAACACAACAACCAAGAATTCCTTCTCGGTTGTTGTGTAATTCAATTGGGTATCGTTCAAGGTTCGGCTAGCATAATAGATTGCATGCGGCATCTTATCGATGTGCTATCCAAGGACAACACCAATGGCAAAATCGGATGCATCGCACATAATCTCAAATGGATGCGTCTAGTCAGGAGAAGAAAGAATGGGAGCATAAGTAAGTGAGTTTTTTAATGACTCGAACGCATTCATACAGCTCGAGTGAAAATCGAATGTGGTGTCCTTGGCCAGCAAAAGAGTCAAGGGCCTAGCAATCTTGCTAAAGTCCTTGATGAACCGTTTATAGAAACCGGCATGGCCAAGGAAGGCTCGAATGTCTCGGACGCATTTCGGAGGAGGGAGATTGGAAATGACTTCTATCTTCGCTTTATCTACCTCAATGCCATTTTGCGAGATGATATGTCCTAAGACAATACTTTCACGCACCATGAAGTAGCACTTCTCCCAATTTAAAGTAAGGTTCTTATCCTTAAACCGGGTAAAGAATGCGTCTAGATGTAGCAAACACTCATCAAAGGAGTCGCCGAAATTGGAGAAATCATCCATGAAGATCTCCAAGAATTTTTCCACCATGTCTGAAAAAAGTCCCATCATACACCGCTGGAAAGTAGCGGGCGCATTGCATAACCCAAAGGGCATGCGACGATATGCAAACGTGCCGAAAGGACAAGTGAATGTGGTCTTGTCCTGATCTTTTTTGGCGATGGGAATTTGATTATAGCTGGAGTATCCATCCAAAAAGCAGTTGTATTCATGCCCAGCCAATCGTTCAAGCATTTGGTCAATGAAAGGTAATGGAAAGTGGTCTTTCCGTGTCGTGGCGTTGAGTTTCCTATAATCGATGCATACTCGCCATCCAGTTTGGGTGCGAGTAGGGATTAACTCGTTTGCCTCATTTGTGATGAACGTTATGCCTGATTTCTTGGGGACAATGTGAATGGGGCTAACCCACTGACTATAAGAGATAGGGTAAATGATACCACTATCAAGACACTTTACGATCTCCTTTTTAACAGCCTCCTTCATGACTGGATTGAGTCGTCTCTGTGGATCCCTGGCTGGTTTGACATCATCCACCATATGAATATGATGTTCAACTATCAGGGGACTAATCCCTTTGATGTCCGCCATAGTCCAGCCAAAGGCTTGCCGATTGCTCTGCAAGACCGTCAGAAGGGCTTTCTCTTGCTCTGAGGCTAGAGAAGCCGATATGATAATAGGGAGGGTTTCATTTTCACCTAAGTAAGCGTATTTAAGGTGAGATGGCAACAGCTTGAGTTCGAGCGTCGGAGGTAAAACGATTGAAGGTAAAATCGACGAAAATGTCTTAAACTCAAAGGATTCAAGTAGAGGTTCAAAATGAGTGTAACCAACCGAGTCGGATGGTTCAACTAACTCATCCGAGAACTCAAAGGATTCAAACTCGGGTGGTGACTGGTCATGTTCGTTCAAGAAAGTGAAACACTCATAGTCATTATCAGGAGTAAAAACAGTATCAGGTTCAAGGAGGACCGCACTAGTGGCGTTAAGATTGCTGTGATCAAACAAATTTTTTTCTAATTCACAGTCCTCCGGGGTAATCTCTTAGATCGAGCAAATGTCTAGTATATTAGCATTAGGTTCAGAGGGTTGATTCCCCAACTTAAAAATGTTGAGTTCAATTGTCATATTTCCAAAAGATAGGTTCATCGAACAATTTCGACAATTGATCACAGCATTAGAGGTTGCAAGGAATGGTCGACCGAGTATCACCGGAATTTGATTCCGGGGGTTAGCCACAGGCTGTGTATCTAAAACAATGAAATCAGTGGGGAATATGAAGTCCCCAACTTTGATCAACACATCCTCTAACTCTCCCCTACGATGGGTGATGGATCTGTCGGCCATTTGGAGAGTACGATGTGTAGGTTTCAGCTCTCCTACGCCTAATTGCTCATATACCGAATAAGGAAGTAGGTTAATACTGGCACCAAGATCCAAAAGTGTGCGGCTGATGTTCTTATCCCCAATAGTTATTGAAATCATAGGACAGCCAGGGTCCTTTCGTTTTTGAGGTAAAGGTTGGGTAAGAGCATCACTCACGGCACTAGCTAAGAAAACTTTCTTAGGAACCTGAGATTTCCTCTTCTTAGTGCATAAGTCCTTCAAGATTTTTGCGTAAGAAGGGACTTGTTGGATTGCATCTAAGAGGGGAATGTTAATGTTAACCTGTTTAAACAACTCCACAATCTTCTCCATTTGTGGATTTTGTTTATTGGATCTCAACCTGTTTGGAAATGGAATATTTTGAAAATTGGTTGAGTCCAATGCTTGTGGAGTAGGAACGGACCCCAGAACTGGTGTTTTAGTGGAGTGAGAAGTGGGTCCGTTCGGAATAGCAGAAGAAATAGAGCCTTGTGAAGAATGGAGAACAGGCTCAGAAGACGAAAAAGAAGAAGAAGAAGAAGAAGAAGCGCCCAGAATGTCATCATCTGTGCCAACGTTGTTTTGGAGCACCCTTCCAGATCTCAACGTAGTTACGGAACTCACATTATGGTTTTATCGTTCAAGAGCAACATATGCATTTTGTGGGTGACCAGGATTTGGCAGTGGTTGAGATGGAAGCTTCCCCTTCTCTCGCTTGCTTAAAGCTACATTCAGTTGTGCAATCTGGGCTTCTGTGGTTTTGATACTTTACCCGTGTGAAGCAGTGCATTGCACCAAAGACTGAATAGAAGACTGGATGTTGGCAGAGGATTGAGTTGATTGCTTTAAAAACGCCTCCAGACTTCGTTCTAACGAGGAAACCTTATCATTATTTGGCGGAACAAAATTGTTTTGAGGAAAATAATTGTTGGGTGAAAAATTGTTCGTTTGATTTTGGTAAGGTTGGAGTTGGAAAGGTTGCTGATATTGAGTTTGTTGAGGAGCTTGTTGTTGAGAAGGAGGCCTCTGGAAGTTGTTGTTGCCTTGGAATTGTTATTGATTTTGATTCCAGGTGAAATTGGGGTGGTTCCTCCAACCAGGATTGTAAGTTGAAGAGTATGGATCATTTCTTTGTCTTTGCTGAAATGCAGCATTGACTTGATCCTTTCCTTGAGCAGGTGGGTTGTAAGGACACTCTTCGGTCAAATGGGATGGATCCGAACAACAAGCGCATATAGAGAGAGGGGGAAGAGCAGGGGCAGGAGAAGGCGATGAGAATTTGCTCTTAATTGCTTCTAGTTTTCGTGTAATTGCTGCCATTTCGGATTTCATTGTAATCGACATATCAAGTTGATGAACGCCTGCCCTAGATGGACCGAAAGAAGTAGATGAAGTGGACGAGGTGTTCGGTCTAGTGCTCTCCCACTGAAGCGTTTGTTCAGTAAGATCGTCGAGAAATTGCCAAGTTTCCTCGTCAGATTTGGATAGGAAGAGGCCTTGACAAATGGTTTCCAACAACTGCTTAGTTGTTGGGTTCAGTCCTTCGTATAAGGTTTGGCAAAGTTGCCATCTCTCAATATCGTGATGAGGGTACCGAATAAGAAGGTCTTTGTATCGTTCGAAACACTTCCAAAAAGGTTCGGCAGGAAGCTGGGAAAATTGGTTAATTTCATTTCCTATTCTCGCGGTCTTATAATTTGGGTAAAACTTTTTAAGAAATACTTTAACAAACTCTTTCCAACTGTTTATAGAATGCAATGCGGTGCTATACAGCCACTTTTCAGCTAGGTCACACAAAATGAAAGGAATGACTCGTAGCCGTATAGCATCATCGGACAGTTGGGTGGTCTTCATCATTGCACATACGTTCTGAAATTTGTTGATGAAGATATATGCATCTTCGGATTCCAGTCCGTGAAATTTAGGCAACATGTTGATGAGGTGGGGCTTAATTTCAAAATTATCCCCATTTGCCGGCGGTAGTGAAAGACAGGTAGGAAGTGCGGAGCGGGTAGGATAGAAATGATCCTGGAGCGCGATTCGCTGTGGTGCTTCAACAGGAGATTGTTGCGGGTTATTCGCACCCAGTTGAGCTGGAATCAGTCCCAAGGTAGGTAAAGGGTTGTTAGGATTGAATCCTGACATCTCAGAAGAAGATGAAGATGAAGGTGAAGATGCATGAACAGACTTCCGGTCAACGTTGGAGTTGGCCGGCAAAGGTAAGGATGAAAAAGGGGTGGAGGGAGTTTCGACTTCGAAGTCGATCGCGTAGTCGGTAGCGACTAACGAAACACGGACTAGGCGGGCGCTAGTGTCCCGAGTCCAACCGGATATACACTTGTTAGTTATATGTATGCCCTAGAGGCCATTACTGTACATTGGATGTATATTGTAGTGGATGCTGGGACATATATAGGGAGGACTTTCTTGCTCGACATGATAGTATGCTATCTGGTTGCTCTTTACCTTAACGTGTACACTGATTGTCTCTCTGTTACATGTTGGTAAAGCCCTCAGGATGTGTGCTTGACTACCTGGACTATGATGCGGATCATACTAGTGGGGACATGGTAGTCTATAAGTACATCCTTCAAAGTCCCTAGTCGTGGGTGTATCGGGACGGGGCATCGATATACCAGAGTAGACTAGCGTGTACCTTCTCGACCCATACAGATGGGCGATGGATGATCCCATATCCATCGGTGTTTGATATCAGAGGAGATATACGGGTGCTCAGTAGAGACTGGGTACACTGGACAGACTCGCCGAGAACTCCCAGATGGTATTATACCTCACGTCAGATGGCAGTTCTCTGGTGACACTGGTACAGAGTAGTCTGTTGACCCGAGATCGTCATAGAGTCTTGTGTGGTTCCCACTGTGCTTTGATTTCCATCTTACCACGTCCAAGAGGGCATGCAAAACGGTGGTTTTTGGGTACAGTCCCGAGTCACATGGAGGCAATGAGCGATAGGAGGGGATTCGTCTCTCCCGGTATAGGGAGTTGATGTTGCGCTGTGTTCGATTGGCTATAACAGGAAATCCCTGGCCAGGGTTGCTGAGATTTACTGGTAAGTGTTACCAGTAGTTTCTCGAATTGTTATAGACCTCATATCGACATGACTTATCGAGCTATTGGGGTCTGACGTTTACCACCCCTAGGCGAGATATGCGACATATCAGACGATCAGACCAGACTGTACGGTAGTGTTACTGGTTGGATTCACAGGAGTGTGAGCGGGCTTGCTCGTCGATCTTCTGATCGTTCAATACCCGGGTGGCCGTTACGTTTAGCAGACCGCTTGCGGCTTGTGGATGTTTGATATGATCATCATCTGTTGCCGGCGTATTGACGAGTCTTTAGAGTCCTACACAGAGGTTTCCTGGCTCAAGCGAAACGAAATAGGAGCGCATATGAGATATGTGCGGGACCGAGAATAACACCAGTATGTGATACTGAATTCGATTCTCGCGATGTGACATTGATCGGTTATATGCGATATAGCCGGGTTATCGGATCAAGTGTTGATTCGATAAGTTGTTACTGATGATACCAGTCGGTTATGTGCGACATGACCGGATCATTGAATCAAGTGTTGATTTAGTGATTTAATGCATAATTATATATTTGATATATTACTTTGCATTAACTAGTATTGGTTCACTTTAAGATGGATTTTCTCACTCGGATGTGCGCATTGCATATGCGATATGATTTTGTGCACTTGCTTGTATCATGTTTGATGATGCATGCCTTTTTGGTTAAGTGTAAAGAATTAAACCTTAGTTAATGAAATGGTTAGGGTTTACTTTTTCCTTATTCATTTTATTCATTTATTTATTCTTTTGGAAAAAGAAAAGGAAATGATAAAATGGTGGCATTCTTTGTTCTTTCATGAAGCTTCATGAATACTTTGACCAAGTCACCATTTTTGTCTCATCCTTAAACCTAACCATTCCATTTAACCATGATTCATTCTCTACACTAAACCATGGTTTGAATATGATAAGGTTTGATTTTCTTTTCTATTTTTGATTAACACTTATCATATTCATCTTCTTCTTCTTCTTCTTCACTTCAAGAAAAAGCTTGAAAGCTTTAATGGCAAAGTGAGAAAAAGAGTGAGAAATCCAAATCTAAAGTCTACCCACTTCCTATTTCTTCATCCTCTACCTCTTGCCAAGCAGTAGAGTTAGTTTTCTTCATAAGTTTCTTGACTTGGTGAAGTTGGAGCTTGATTTAGCGATGCCTCGACGTAGATCATCTTCGGCATGGACATCGACGACCTAGCTTGCCTATTCTCCGACGAAGCCGACGCTAGAGCCCGGGAACTCATTTGGACAGCGAGGGGACTTCGTTGCGGAGCTATGGAGGTGGAGCACCGGATCTACAAAGGTTGTATTTCCGTTCCTTTAGTTTAATTGTAAACTAGATTACTTTTTCGCCTAGTTTTCTAGCAAACGATCCGTAGTCGGGTCTCTCGGCACCTAGATTTTTTGAAATTGGCATGTTCGATGCCTTGTGAGACCTCTTGAGAGTGCCTAGGAACCCTACAGTGGTATCAGAGCCTAGCTAGAGCCTTAGGCGAAGTCTAGACGGAATTTGAAAGCCGGACGAACCGAAAACCCATTCCCAAAATAGCTCTCTGGACTTTTTCCGAATTCTGGGATTTTCCTAAATTAAAAATATTCAGAAAAATCAGCAGGGGATTATAAGGTTTACTGTAAAATTCGATGCCATGATTCCATAAGGTCAGCGCGGATCCGCGGCATGAGCGTGCTCATGCGGCGGATCCGCGGCTAATTTGTCGTTTTGCGCATCTAGTTTTGTACAGTAATTCCTCTTTTGGAATGCTGGTTTTCCTGGGAATTTTTAATTGTTTTTCAATTGTTGAATTTTCTGAGTTGTTTTGGGGATTCGAATGTTCGATCGGATTATCAAATTTTGTCTGTGTGGCTTTCCGGATAAATTTTAGAATATGTTAAAAAGTTCGACCGGATATAAATACCCAATTTTTCCCCTGTCGGGAAATTTCCAAGTGTTGGATTTTTCCGAAGTTTAACGACGTTCTAAGTCGTGCAAGTAAAGCGATGGACCCACTAGAAGACAACAAACCTTAACTCGATTATGTGACCGTCTTGAACTGCCCTTTGAACCTTCGGGTTTGGGGCAGTACGGCGTGCCACATGTGAGGCGTTGGCTTGACCCTTCTACGGCTGGACCGTTGGTACTGAGGCACGAACTGAATGTTGTTAGACTTATTTCATGTGTTGATCTGTATCGGGAAAACTTGGGTGTTTGACCGTTCGATCGAAAAGTTTAACATTTTCTATTTATCTGGAATGGGATACAATAATTGGAATTCACAATGAGTTATGAGATAACTGAATGAATGTTATAAACATAGCAGTTTAGTCTCAATTGATCGGTTGCTACGGAATTTTGATGTGATCAAAAGTCCGTCGCAATCACGTAGCGTACGCGGATACTCGCCGGACAAATTTAATAGACAGCTACATCCCATAGCCCCGACCAAGTGACTGTAGGAGAACCCCGTCGCCGAAAGCATCCGTTCGGGTGCTCGCGGCAGCGGTGTTCCGCCTTGGTGCACTTCGTCGACGGTACCGGGGGTGCGGCCGTCTACTGAAGTTTACGACGAGCATTCGATCAGGATGTCGAGAATCTTGTTGAATTGCCCGACTTGATATTGAAAAGTGTTTTCGATAATGAGACTAAAATGCGGGGTTTATAACTGTTAGGCATGCGATGTCTAAGTAATTCATTTGATTAGGCATGCGATGTCTAAGGTGGTTGCGGATTCCAACTGTTGTAGTTTTACACTTTCTTTTCTGTGACCGTAAGTGTAATATGTGATATCGCCGGTTTCGTTGCTATATGTCAACGACAATTGTGATGCGCATATTTACTTACGTTGATGACATGTGATGTTATGTGTTGCTGGATATGTTATATTGGATCGTCGTGTTTGAATAGCCGGGGGTTTTTATGTGAGATGAGTGTTTTTCATTTTCATTCATGTAAAAACTTGTATGTAATATTCTTTTATTGGGGCGCTTCCAGGTTGCGGAAGTTGTCACCGTTTGTATATTATTTACTTTTCTGCACTAGGATAGACCCAAGGAGGAGGGCACAAGTAACCGGGTTCTGGAGTCCAGTAGGAGACCAACTCGAGGAGTCGGGTCCGGGTCTCCTAACTCCAGAATTGGTAGGGTTGTTTGCCGCTCTCGTAGGGGTCTAGGGGTGTGGGGTTGGCTATTCATCACGACCGTGGAATCCGTGTTTTATACTGGCTCGTATTGAAAACACGGACGTCCTAGTATATCCAATATTTCATATGATTCTTCTGCTGCGATATCTGTGATGTGATCATGTGATCTTCTATGATAGATACAGTATATAGTATATATGATATATTATATAGGCGTTACTTATGTTTTACACCCGGGCTAGCCCTGCCCCGCTCTGCCGTTAGTTACCTAACCTAACGGTGCACGAGGGGACATCGAGGCGAATGCGGATGGCATAAGTGTACGTCGTATTTATCTGTGATGTTTAGGTACTTAAATGATGGGACTTCATTAATGAGATTAATGAAATAAAAGAAACCTAAGATGTTGTAGAATCGAATTTCAAAATAAAACAGGTAGCTATAGTTCTTGCTTTGCACAGCGGTATATATGATATATCCTGCACCTTATTCGATAAGGAAAGGACCGAGATCCCTTCACCGGGAGTGACTCCTTTAGCAATAACTGGCAGATGCTACAACCCTCGGTTTGTCTTTTGATTGCTTTTAAGTTTTTTTGCTTTGCACAGCGATATATATGATATATCCTGCACCTCATTCGACGAGGAAAGGACCGACGATCCCTTCACCGGGAGTGACTCCTTTAGCAAAACTAGAAAAGCCTAAAAAACACTCTATTTCAAAAATCATTTGATTCTACAACGATATCAAGTTCATTACACAATAGATTTTCAGAAAAACCTGTCGTAGCCCTCCGTCATTTCAGATAAGTCCTATTTAGTATTCGTGCTACGTTTGTTGACCTCCGTCAAGGCGTAGTGTGCGGTAGCTAACTAGTATTTATCTGCTTATGCATATGATGCAGATTGGATTAGGGTAGTCGTGCGGCCTTGTTGACCTCCGTCAAGGGTCGTGCGGGTGGGTTTAATTCGATCAAGAAATGACGGGTTGAACTTGACTAGTAGCCTATGGTTTGTTGACCTCCGTCAAGGTCATAGGACGCTAGGGGCAAAACATTATCGGGAATTTCAAGTGTTGAAATTTGCAATGAGATTGCATACCTTCTATGAGATAGTTGGATCCCGATACCCGCTGCGAGTAAGAGTTACTCCTGGGAGAGTTTTATAAATTACAATTAGCCGATCAAGTAGGTGTCTAGAAAGGTGTTAACGAGGTTACGCCTCTGGGAAAACGAGGTTTACATTAATTAGGTTCGTGCGAAAGCACGGGGGACCTCCCTCAAAGTACCGACACTGGCCTGGCTGAAAGATTGGCGAACTTGTAGTGTGTAATTAATCCCGGCTAGTCTTTCCTTTTAGGGTTTGAAGGAAGATTTGATAAAAAGCAGTGGGAGCCATCCTGATTAGATAAAATAATAACCAATCTATTCTTGCAAGAGCGCACGCTGAGTGTTTTCTTCTCTCTCTCTCCAGGTAGCGACCATATCGCGCCTTAATCAAGATAATAATATGGAATATTGACCGAACCCGCTTGTTATACTGAGCTGGGGAACGTTGGTCCCGCTCCAACTTATAAATGTTATAAGACAGAGCAGGAAATTGAGGAATACCAGAATTCCCGTGCCGCCTAAACGAAGAGAGTGCATGCTGATGCATCATCTTCGGGTGTGTTCATTATATAAAACTGTTTCTCAGTGTCCTTTACGTCCTGGGTATGTGATACCAGATCAGGATCCCAGATATGTAATCTGTTACATAGGGCTGCAGAAAGGTAGAGAACTAAGAACGGGTGATAAGTTTCATGAGGCAGAAAACGGGACAAGTGTTGCAGCCAAGTCTGTCGGTCACTGTCACCCTGTATTACAAATACATTGATTCTGAACGAATGTTATTAGATACCGAACCTGATATACAAAATCGTATCTATCTCTTTATTAGTAAAGAAATGATAAAATTTTGTATTGTTGGATAATGTTTTGAACATTTCCTATATCAAAAGTTGATCGGTTCAGGCACGTTATCTAAAAGCATTGACGTTCTAAATTAAACTACAGTTCTTAGTATACGGAACACACACAAGAAGAAAAGTTCAGAAATGAATGAATCCTTCTTGAGGTATTGTAGACTAGGTCATATCAATGCGACCCGACTAGCTGAAGTTACATATAGATGCATATTTAAATCAGTTTGAATTTACATCTTGTGAAACTTGCCAGTCATGTCACAAAGATAAGATGACCACAGCTCTGTTTATTGGAAACAGAGAAAGAGCTAGTAAACTCTTGGGATGATACATGTTGATGTATGTAAGGTCCCCTGTCTACACATGCCAAGACCGGTTCTTTGTACTTCATTACATTCTCTGATGATCTCTTTTGATTCAGACATATGTTCCTGTTGAAACACAAGTCAGAACCTTTTGAGATGTTCACAGTATATAAGTTAGAAGTAGAGAACCAATACGGGTATAAGTATTATGTCCAATGATGAGATCAGGGAGGAGAATACTTGTGCACGGAAATCCTGGACTATTCTAAAGGAGAATGAGACTCTCTCTCTCAGCATTATTCCTCCGTATACACCATAGCACGATGGTATATCGGGGCGGAGCAGATACACCCTATTTGATATGGTGTGCTCTATGATGAGTACTACTGAGTTACCTATTTCCTTTAAGGGAGTTGTGCACTTAAGAAGCTGCATACCTATTGAATAGGGTTCCAATCAAATCAGTTGCCTACCATTTCATATGTGATATGGAAAGGGAAGAGCCCATGTCTTAAGCTAGTTAAGATTTGGGGTTGTCCGGCCTATGTTTAAAAGAAAAATCCGGACAAGCTCGAGGCAAAGTCTGTTATGTAGAACTGGAAATGTTCCAGCCTATAAACTACAGCTGATGATTTGATAGAACCAAAGGATTCAGTATATTCCAACGAACCTCAGCCTCTCCGCCGATCTAGTAGGGTTCCTCAGCCACCTGAGAGATACTTCTGTTTCTCTATGACAGTGGGAGCGAGGATTGCATCATGAGATGATGACCCAACTAGCTTCGAGCAGGCCATCGAGAGTAAGACTCTGTAAGAATGGCTGGATGCTTAGCGATCTGAGATGGAATCCTTGTACACCAACAAAGTATGGACTTTAGCTGCTATATCTAAAGGGTTAAATCCCCATCAGGAGCAAGTATATCTTGAGAAGATTACTTGGTGTACATGGAAAAGTTGAGGCTTTCAAAGCTAGACTTGTTAAAAGTTTGCATCATTGACCAGGTACGGATAATGATGAAACCTTTTCAAGTAGCTATGCTTAAGTCCATCCAGATCCTACTTGCCACGGCTACATACTATGACTACGATATCTGGTGGTTGGGTGTCATGACAGCTTTTCTAAATGATGTTTTAGAAGAGTGCGTCTATAAGTACACAGCCAGAGGGCCTCGTAGACAGTGGGAGCAGCGGAAACGTGTGCAAGATGCTTTATAGGATTAAAGCAGGCATCGCGGAGTTGGAACATCTGTTTTGATGAAGTAGTCAAAGAGTTTGACATCATCAAAATGGTAGATGAACCTTGTATATACAAAAAGGTAGTAGGGAGTATGGTGACGATCCTCGTAGAGTACGTGGATGACATACTCTTGATAGGGAAGGAGTTTCCTATGCTACGCTCGATCAATCTCCGCTTATCACAATGATTCTCCATATAGGATCAATGTGATACCTCCTAAATCCTGGGTTTTTGGATCTATGAGATAGATCTAATTGGATGTTAGGACTGTCACTAGTTGTAGTGAGACGGTATCAACCGATCCTGGGGAGAATCACTGGAAGGGTTCCAGGGTGATAAAGACGACTGAATGTCAGTCACAGGCATTGTCTATACCCTTAGTAAAGGGACGGTATGCTGGAAGAGTTCCAAGCTAGATACCGTGACATACTAGACGACAAAGGCATGATACATCGCTACTTGAGATGCTACCAAAGAGGCTGTTTGGGTGTATATTGGTTCATGAGATGAACTATGTTCCTCCCATTGCGTGACAATGGAGTTGTGGCTTATGCCAAGGAACGCCGATCCCATCAGTGATCTAGACATATTCTAAGGTAGTATCACTTGATCATGGAGATGGTTGATCTCCAGGGAGATCGAGGTTAGGAGAGTAGACTCAGAGGACAACACAACGGATCCACTCACAAAGGCCTGTTCCCAGAGAGAGACTTTTATGGGATGGTTGAGTATGAGATACTACAACCACTGCTACAGATGGCCCTAGTGCAAGTGGGAGATTGTTAGTTATATGTATGCCCTAGAGGCCATTACTGTACATTGGATGTATATTGTAGTGGATGCTGGGACATATATAGGGAGGACTTTCTTGCTCGACATGATAGTATGCTATCTGGTTGCTCTTTACCTTAACGTGTACACTGATTGTCTCTCTGTTACATGTTGGTAAAGCCCTTAGGATGTGTGCTTGACTACCTGGACTATGATGCGGATCATACTAGTGGGGACATGGTAGTCTATAAGTACATCCTTCAAAGTCCCTAGTCGTGGGTGTATCGGGACGGGGCATCGATATACCAGAGTAGACTAGCGTGTACCTTCTCGACCCATACAGATGGGCGATGGATGATCCCATATCCATCGGTGTTTGACATCAGAGGAGATATACGGGTGCTCAGTAGAGACTGGGTACACTGGACAGACTCGCCGAGAACTCCCAGATGGTGTTATACCTCACGTCAGATAGCAGTTCTCTGGTGACACTGGTACAGAGTAGTCTGTTGACCCGAGATCGTCATAGAGTCTTGTGTGGTTCCCACTGTGCTTTGATTTCCATCTTACCACGTCCAAGAGGGCGAGCAAAACGGTGGTTTTTGGGTACAGTCCCGAGTCACATGGAGGCAATGAGCGATAGGAGGGGATTCGTCTCTCCCGGTATAGGGAGTTGATGTTGCGCTGTGTTCGATTGGCTATAACAGGAAATCCCTGGCCAGGGTTGCTGAGATTTACTGGTAAGTGTTACCAGTAGTTTCTTGAATTGTTATAGACCTCATATCGACATGACTTATCGAGCTATTGGGGTCTGACGTTTACCACCCCTAGGCGAGATATGCGACATATCAGACGATCAGACCGGACTGTACAGTAGTGTTACTGGTTGGATTCACAGGAGTGTGAGCGGGCTTGCTCGTCGATCTTCTGATCGCTCAATACCCGGGTGGCCGTTACGTTTAGCAGACCGCTTGCGGCTTGTGGATGTTTGATATGATCATCATCTGTTGCCGGCGTATTGACGAGTCTTTAGAGTCCTACACAGAGGTTTCCTGGCTCAAGCGAAACGAAATAGGAGCGCATATGAGATATGTGCGGGACCGAGAATAACACCAGTATGTGATACTGTATTCGATTCTCGCGATGTGACATTGATCGGTTATATGCGATATAGCCGGGTTATCGGATCAAGTGTTGATTCGATAAGTTGTTACTGATGATACCAGTAGGTTATGTGCGACATGACCGGATCATTGAATCAAGTGTTGATTTAGTGATTTAATGCATAATTATATATTTGATATATTACTTTGCATTAACTAGTATTGGTTCACTTTAAGATGGATTTTCTCACTCGGATGTGCGCATTGCATATGCGATATGATTTTGTGCACTTGCTTGTATCATGTTTGATGATGCATGCCTTTTTGGTTAAGTGTAAAGAATTAAACCTTGGTTAATGAAATGGTTAGGGTTTACTTTTTCCTTATTCATTTTATTCATTTATTTATTCTTTTGGAAAAAGAAAAGGAAATGATAAAATGGTGGCATTCTTTGTTCTTTCATGAAGCTTCATGAATACTTTGACCAAGTCACCATTTTTGTCTCATCCTTAAACCTAACCATTCCATTTAACCATGATTCATTCTCTACACTAAACCATGGTTTGAATATGATAAGGTTTGATTTTCTTTTCTATTTTTGATTAACACTTATCATATTCATCATCTTCTTCTTCTTCACTTCAAGAAAAAGCTTGAAAGCTTTAATGGCAAAGTGAGAAAAAGAGTGAGAAATCCAAATCTAAAGTCTACCCACTTCCTATTTCTTCATCCTCTACCTCTTGCCAAGTAGTAGAGTGTGTTTTCTTCACAAGTTTCTTGACTTGGTGAAGTTGGAGCTTGATTTAGCGATGCCTCGACGTAGATCATCTTCGGCATGGACATCGACGACCTAGCTTGCCCATTCTCCGACGAAGCCGACGCTAGAGCCCGGGAACTCATTTGGACAGCGAGGGGACTTCGTTGCGGAGCTATGGAGGTGGAGCACCGGATCTACAAAGGTTGTATTTCCGTTCCTTTAGTTTAATTGTAAACTAGATTACTTTTTCGCCTAGTTTTCTAGCAAACGATCCGTAGTCGGGTCTCTCGGCACCTAGATTTTTTGAAATTGGCATGTTCGATGCCTTGTGAGACCTCTTGAGAGTGCCTAGGAACCCTACAACACTAAATGAGTTTAGTGTAGTCAAAGTATAGGATGTGAGGGTAAGAAAGCGTCAATGGGAAAATGTGGATGAAAAGTGGGTGAAATGGGATTCTAGCAACAAAGGGCAAGTTTTTTGTAATTTTTTTTTTTGTTTTGTGTTTTTTTTAGGATTTTTTTATTTATAAAGATTTTTGCAAAAAATGTGTACGAACTCACGGCGTAACAATCACAGTTTAAAACATGCACAATCAAACCTAGAGCTAGGGTCTTCTAAGTCCACTTGACTGCTCCTAACTGTTCCAAAGCGACAAGTTATGAGATATCCCTCAAATCGCCTCTTCACCGCTAATTGTGGCCAGGTAAGCATAAATGAAGAAAGGAGAGTTCCACTCATGAATCACTGTGAGACGGGCCTTTTAAAATTACCTCTCACTTGTCTAGCCTAGGCACCACAAAGTCAGGTTTAGATAAATGAATGAATGCCCACAACCTTCCTCTGTTCTAATGAGCACGACAGTCCTTAATTGGCTGAGTCTAGATATTTTTTAATTTACTCAAGGGTGATGCATATGCTTTTTAGTGATTTTTGGGGTCTTAGGAAGGGTAATAAAATCCCCACCCAATCTTAATTGGTGTTATAGCCCCTTAGATTCCGTATTAATTATGCAAAGCAGTAACACACAAAAAAATTATTATTTTTTTATTTGCGGCGCAAGGAATCCTGCACAAAAACAATTTATTGGAGAGGGAGAAGAATTTGTGCAAAGAAGCCTGCAGGAAAAATATTTCAGTGGAGTTCAGAGGAAGAAGGAGACAGTTAGAATACTTACAGAGAAATAGGGCTGCTGAAGTCACCCTTTTGACTGCGGTTCCGCGGTCAAACAGATGGTTATGCCACGGTTCCATGGTCAAACAGATACTTATGTCGCGCTTCCACGGTCAAACAGATGGTTGACTGCTTCAATTTCGTTCCCTGTGCTAAGTTTGTTCTCCTCTTTTTGTTTAGATCCCATGATTCTGGATTTGTTCACTGAGTTTACTCAAGATCTGAATCAGAATTTGCTCCAAGCCTGCACACTCGCACAAAAACCAATCAAAAATAACAAGATGATTTTTTTATTTTTTATTTTTTATTATTTTTTTCAATTATATATATATATATATATATATATATATATATTTAATTAACCCGAAATTACACAAAGATTTAAACTACTGTTTTCCCGGCAACGGCTCCATTTGATTGTTAGAGATTTTCTATATTTAAATTTACCGCAATCAAGACGGTGTTGTTTGGTAGTTAGCCGGTTGAGTACGGGTCGATCTACAGAGAGATGTAATCCTTTTCTTTATGTTATAACGAGTTAAGTCCCAAAAATTGGTTGTTTTGTTTTAAGATCTATGAATGAGATAAACGTTGATAAAATCTTGCTAGGGTTAGGATTAGGTTAGTTCGAGTTAGGGATCTTCTCACATCTTTCAATGCATTAGTTATGAATATAGGTTTTAGGGTAATCGGCAACAATGGGGATTAGCACGACTAGGAAGAAACCTACAAGTCTAAGCCCGGCTTTCCATGCTTAGTTTCTTCTATTTGGTTCTTGTCTGTCCGTTCCTGGCTCTTAGCCCTAACCTCCGGTTAATTCAATCACAACCGGTCTAACTAGGGAATCACCGCTATCTTATAGGATAGGGTGCCGTACTGAGCGGATTGAGGTTGAATTAAAGGGAGTCCGTATTTAAAATTATTTGGCAAAGAAAGGAGTGAGAAAGATTTCGTTCTCTCAAACCTTTCTTCTCCTACCCTAACAAGTGAGGAATTACTCACTCATTAAAAGATTTAAAATAAAGATCAAGATAAGAAATTACAGATTAATTCTACCACTAGATTAACAATTAAAAAATTGCAGGTATTTAAAGTATGATAAAAAGAATGCGAGATAAATAAATAAAAAAGGCTTACTTTATTGATGACCTCTCAAAAACACATTACAATGGAATTTAAATTTTTAGATCTAGAAATTAAAAAGCGGCGTAAAAAATAAAGAGAGGCATGCTTTCATTTGGCTTTGAACTCTTCTATTTATAGATAGGAAAAACGCTAGGTTTACATTCTGATCCATACATGAAATTACAAAACAACCCCAAAAACCGAGTCAAAGCACCGACACCCTACCGACACGTGCAGAGCACGGCCGCGGAACCGCGGCAGATGTGCCTGTTTGGCTGCGGTTCCGCAGCCATTTGATGGTCTTGTGTGATCAATTTTTAGGGATTCTTTCTGTTGCTTTTATCTTCTGTTTGGAACACTTGGTTTCTCAAAAACTCTTCAGTTCTCTTTCAGATATTCAACAGTGGACTTTTGCCTTGAGCTCTGCGTTTGAAGTCTTGGATTTTGTGCTGCCCTTGTGCTTTGTGCATTGAAATGCTTAATGATTTTCCATTTGTTCCTTGAACTGGTAGACGGCATTATACGGATAGTGTGCGAAAACCCGTATTTCTCTGTTTGTTGGTCGTAGTCCCACATTTGTTGCGACTTTTTATGAATTTCACTGTAAAGAGCTGAGAGCCTGTAAGCTGCAACTATTTAGCAGACATGGATCAAAAGTACCTATTTATATGCAATGTGATTAAGAATGGGAGGTATAAAAATGCAAAAATCTGATATGAACAGCGGTCATGGTGTTTTTCTCAACCTACTTCAGAGGTTCGAAAGAATTGCTGACTTTTACGGTCAACTTAGCCATCGTCGCAGGATGACTCTGCTCTTAGAATCTCACAAGATTCTACTTGGCCGGAGTCCTGTCCCTCTTGTTAGCTCGATACCTGAGCCGCTTCTGTCTCAGCCTTTCTGTTTTGAGCACTTGGCTGGTTACGGCTCTTCAGGAAGCCTCTGTAGACCGGGCGATGGACGACTTTCGAGATATGCCTGATTGTGTATTTATTGGAGTCATCGCTTGAGCTCGTCTGCAACGTTTGATGTTGCCCTTTGTACCGGATGTCTTTCCCCCAACTGGAGCACCAGAGAGTCGTTCAGACACCGTCTTAAGTTTTGGTCATGGTGCCTTAGCGATCACAACATTCAGCCTCTTGCCCCTTGAGACTAGCTTGGCCACCTGTTTTGCTGGGATTTCTTCTAGATGAGCGCTTTCGGCAGGGTAGATGATGATGGAACCAAACTGGCGGGGCAGTTCCTCCCACTGTCGACTGAGGCTTGCGGAGAGAACTACACGAGCATTGATCTTGACCACGTACGGAATCGGGGTTGCATCAGAAGCTGGATCCATCTTAGGAGACATTGTCGTTGAAAGTTGATTGCTCTACGGAAAAATATTATTTCAGTACAAACATTGGCATATATGTTAGATGAGTTCGCATGAACCCTTGACCCGAGATATGGGAGGAGAGAAAGGTCCCACCGGGCGTGCCAGAATCTGTAAGGTGTTTTTCTTCACCCCATTGAGATGGGAATACGCGCGTGTTTGTCAGGCGTACTACAAATTCCCCCTGCCTAGGATAGACGGGGGTTTATTGATTTTGGGGATCTGAATCTCTGGCAACCGCAGACTAAGTTGCCGTTAATTACCCCTAGCCTTTGGAGCGAGAGAACCTCCGATTGACGGGTCAAACAGGTCATGCGAACTCAATGTGCAGTGTTGTATTTTGAAGGGGTTTTGGATATATCGGGGGCCCCGCAGATTTTTTACGGGGGTCCCGCTATCCGGATAGCGGGCTGGGGGTCAACGGGGCTAGCAGCCCTCTTGCGAGGTGCGGGACAGTGCCCCGTTAGAATTTTTTTCTAACGGGGGAGGTATTTTTAGTGTAGAGTGTATGAAAAATGAGGGGTGAGGAGTGTCTTAAAAATGCATGCCTGGCGCGTGGGCGCTTGGCGCCGCGGGTCACGTGCATGGCGCATGAGCGCTTGGCGCCCGCGGGTCACGTGCCCGGAGCTTGGGCGCTTGGCGTCCGCGGGTCACGTGCCCGGCGCGTGGGCGCTTGACGCCCACGGGTCATGTACGCAGCACGCGCCCGTGGGTCACGTGCGCAGCACGCGACTGCTGGACGTCAACGGATCATGTGTGTAGCACGCAACCGCTGGGCGCTAGCGGTTCACATGAGCAGCACGTGACTGCTGGGCGCTGAGCGCCCGCGTGTCGCGTGAGGCGCACGTGGGCGCTTAGCGTCCACAGATCACGTGCTCTGCACGCGACCGCTGGGCGCCCGCGGGTCACCTGCGAGGCACGCGACTGCTGGAAACACCAGCGGAAAAGGGGCTTAGCCCCTGGGCTAGGAGTTGAACTGCCAAGGGATTTTGAGTGGAGTTAAACTCCAAAAGATTTAGATTTGGAGTTAAAGTCCTAAATGATCTGGAATAGGAGTTAAACTCCTTTAAGGATTTGGGTCTTGGAGTTGAATTCCCTAAAGATCTTCAGAGGTGATCAAATGGGACCTTTCTCTTCTCTCTTTAGCCCTGGAGCTTCTTTTGAGCCTTAGATCTGTCCAAAGTTAGATTTTTGGAGATGGGTCTCCTTCTTCCTTCTCTTGATCGGCTGGATCTTGGAGAATAGGGGGCAAGACTTAAAATTCTCCCCTTTTCGAGATCTGATTGAAGATTCGAGCTCCCCTTCAAGGGTTTTGTGGTGAAAAACTATTTCTTTTTGGAAAAGGGAAGAGTTAAACTCTTGATTTAATTTAAAAAAGGGGAAGGTTTTAGAACCTTGAGAAAGGAGAAGGAGGCACAATCCCTAGAATTTTAGAGAATGGAAAAGTTGTTGTAGATATTTTCATCATGTTTGACTTTATAGGCTACACACTTTACATATAACCCCTTGGGTTTTGCCAAATGGAACTTATACCACCCCATGCCTTATGTATTGATCTCTTTTTGCACATAAGCCATGGGGTTTACGAAATTTTGGCTTTTTGCTTATTTTACATACATTTATTTCTATACATATATATATCTTAAAAAGAATTATATTAAACCAATTTATGGCTTCATTCCTTTTGTCATGTGGCCGGTCCTTTTGGCCTGGGCTTGGGCCCACCTGGTTTGGGGTTGACTTTGACTTTGATTTGGTCAACCGGGGTGTAATTTTCGACCCCAACAGAGGCAGCCTAGCAGCTATCCTGCTCGGTTATCCCTGGCTGGTAGTTCCCTACCCCATGACGCCAGGGATCTAAGCCCTCGCCAAGAGGCACCGAGCAGCAACCCTGCTTGGCCCGTCCTTAGCAGGCCTCTTACGACCCTTCCCGCGCTAAGGATCCGAATCCCCCGCTAAGAGGAAACCGGGCAGCTCGCCTGCTCGGTTATCTCTGGCTGGTAGTTCCCTACCCCACGACGCCAGGGATCTAAGCCCTCGCCAAGAGGCACCGGACAGCAACCCTACTCAGTCCATCCTTAGCAGGCCTCCCTATGCCCTCCCGCGCTAAGGATCGAAGCCCTCACAAAGAGGCAACCAGGCAGCTACCTTGCTCGGTTATCCCTGGCTGGTAGTTCTCTACCCCACGATGTCAGGGATCTAAGCCCTCGCCAAGAGGCACCGGACAGCAACCCTGCTCGGCCCATCCTTAGCAGGCTTCTTACGGCCATTTCCGCGCTAAGGATCCGAAGCCCTCACCAAGAGGCAACCGGGAAGCTCCCCTGCTTGGTTATCCCTAGCTGGTAGTTCCCTACCCCACATTGCCAGGGATCTAAGCCCTCGCCAAAAGGTACTGGGAAGCAACCCTGCTCGGCCCGTCCTTAGCAGGCCTCATACGGCCCCTCCCGCGCTAAGGATCTAAGCCCTCCCTAAGAGGCCACCGAGCGGAAACCCCACTCGGTCAATCCTTAGAAGGCCTCCCTATGCCCTCCTGTGCTAAGGATATAAGCCCCCACCAAGAGGCCACCGAGCGGAAACCCCGCTCGGTCCATCCTTAGCAGGCCTCCCTATGCCCTCCCGACGACGCCAAGGGTCAAAGCCTGCTCGATTAACCCTGGCTGGTAATTTCTTACCCCACGATGCCAAGGGTCAAAGCTCTCATCCAAAGGCCCCTGAGTAGCTACCTTGCTCGGTCTATTCACGTCTAAGCGATCTCCACCTCGACTTCGGGGCCATAGAGATACCGACCTTTCACAGGTCTTTGCACACTTGAAAAATGGTCGACTTCAACTCTCAACTCGACGTGCAATAGCTAGAAAAAATACCGACCTAAAGATGAAAGCATTACCGTGCAAATACAAATGTTTACCATAAACAAAAGGAAAATGCGCACGCAAAGAAACTGCAAAATGGATTTTCTATTCACAAAAAATCAGAAGTCTTTACAGAGGTATTTTTTGTTAGTTATATGTATGCCCTAGAGGCCATTACTATACATAGGATGTATATTGTAGTGGATGCTGGGACATATATAGGGAGGACTTTCTTGCTGGACATGATAGTATGCTATCTGGTTACTCTTTACCTTAACGTGTATACTGATTGTCTCTCTGTTACATGTTGTTAAAGCCTTTAGGATGTGTACTTGACTACCTGGACTATTATGCAGATCATACTAGTGGGGACATAGTAGTCCATAAGTACATCCTTCAAGGTCCCTAGTTGTGGGTGTATCGAGACGGGGCATCGATATACCAGAGTAGACTAGCGTATACCTTGTCGACCCATACAGATGGGCGATGGATGATCCCATATCCATTGGTGTTTGACATCAGAGATGATATACGGGTGCTCAGTGGAGACTGGGTATACTGGACGGACTCGCCGAGAATTCCAAGATGGTATTATACCTTACGTCAGATGGCAGTTCTCTGGTGACACTGGTACAGGTTAGTCTGTAAACCCGAGATCGTCATAGAGTCTTGTGTGATACCCACTGTGCTTTGATTTCCACCTTACCACGTCCAAGAGGGCGTGCAAAACGGTGGTTTTTAGGTACAGTCCCGAATCACATGGAGGCAATGAGCGATAGGAGGGGATTCGTCTCTCCCGGTATAGGGAGTTGATGTTGCGCAGTGTTCGATTGGCTATAACCGGAAATCCCTTTCCAGGGTTGCTGAGATTTACTGGTAAGTGTTACCTGTAGTTTCTCGAACTGTTATAGACCTCATATCGACACGACTTATCGAGCTATTGGGGTCTGACGTTTACCACCCCTAGGCAAGATATGCGACATATCAGACGAACAGACCGGACTGTACGGTAAGTGTTACTGGTTGGATTCACAGGAGTTGAGCGGGCTTGCTTGTCGATCTTCTGATCGCTCAATACCCAGATGGCCGTTACGTTTAGCAGACCGCTTGCGGCTTGTGGGTGCTTGATATGATCATCACCTGCTGCCAGCGTATTGACGAGTCTTTAGAGTCCAACACAGAGGTTTCCTGGCTCAAGCGAAACGAAATAAGAGCGCATATGAGATATGTGCGGGACCGAGAATAATACCAGTATGTGATACTGTATTCGATTCTCGCGATTTGTGACATTGATCGGTTATATGCGATATAGCCGGGTTATCGGATCAAGTGTTGATTCGATAAGTTGTTACTATTGATATTAGTCGGTTATATGTGATATGACCGGATCGTTAAATCAAGTATTGATTTAATGATTTAATGTATAATTATATATTAGATATATTACTTTACATTGACTAATATTGTTCACTTAAAATGGATTTTCTCACTTGAAGTGCACATTGTATATGTGATATATTTTTTGTGCACTTGATTGTATCATGTTTGATGATATATGCATGTTTGGGTGTATGTTTAGTTTACACCTTGGTTAAGTAAATGGTTAGGGTTTTAATTTATTTATTCATTTATTTATTTATTTCTTTTGGCAAAAAGAGAAATGGTGGCTTTCTTTGTTTTACATTGAAGCTTCATGAAGCTTTGAAAAAGTCTACCATTTTTGTTTCATGCCTAACTTAACCATTCACCTAACCTTAGTTTACTCTCTACACATAACCATGGTTGCAATATGATAAGTATCATATTATTTTCTATTTTGGAAAGACTTATCATATTATCTTCTTCTTCTTCTTCTTCAAAAAAGAAGCTTGCTAGCTTCAATGGTGAAATGAGAAAAAGAGTGAGAAATCCAATTCTAAAGTGAACCCACTTCCTATTTCTTCATCCTCTACCACTTGCCAAGTTGTATAGGGTGTTTTCTTCACAAGTTTCATGACTTGGTGAAGTTGGAGCTTGATCTTGTGTTGCCTCGACGTAGATCATCTTCGGCATCGAAGTCGACGACCTAGCCCGCCCATTTCTCCGATGAAGCCGGCGCTAGAGCCCGGGATCCGATGATCGCAGTGAGGGGACTTCATCATGGAGCTATGGAGGTGGAGGACCGGATCTACAAAGGTTGTATTTCCGTTCATTTTTAGAGTAAAGTTGTTTGCTCGCATTTGTTATCGCCTAAACTCTAGTTAACGATCTGTATTAGGGTTTCTCGGCACTTGTAAAATTTGAAATTGGAATGGTTGATGCCATGTGAGACCTTATTAGTGTGTCTAGGAACCCTACAGTAGTATCAGAGCCTAGCTAGAGCCTTAGGCGATGCGTAGACGATATTAGAAACCCGATCGAACCCCGAAACCCTAAATTTCAACCCTCTCTGGACATTTTTTCAAAACTGGGTTTTTTCCAGATTAAAAATTCTTAAAAAATTCAGCAGGAAATTCTAAGAATTACGGTGCAAAAATGACCAAGTGATATGTCTAAAGCGCGGCGGAACCGCGGTAGAAGCTTGGCTTCTGCGGCGGTTCCGCGGCCAAATAATGAGATTAGACTTCCATTTTTGCACAGTAATTTGTCTCTTCAGGTGCTGAGTTTTCTGGGAATTGTTAATTTGCACTCAAGAGTTGAGTTTTCTGGGGTGTTTTGGAGCTTCGTGGATTTGATCGGATTGTCTAATCTTGTCTATGTGTTTTCCGGATAATTTTAGAATATGTTAAAAAGTTTGACCGGATATAATACCCACTTTTTCCCCTGCCGGGAAATTTCCAAGTTTTGGATCTTTCCGTAGTTTAATGACGTTCTAAGTAGTGCAAGTAACGTGATGGTCCCTCTAGAAGACAACAAACCTTAACTCGATTATGTGACCGTCTTGAACTGCCCTTTGAACCTTAGGGTTTGGGGTAGTATGGCGTGCCACATGTGAGGCGTTGGCTTGACCCTTCTACGGCTGGACCGTTGGTACTGAGGCATGAAGTGAATGTTTTTAAACTTGTTTCATGTGTTGAGCTGTTTCGGGAAAACTTGGGTGTTCGATTGTTCGATCGGAAAGTTTGACATTTTCTATTTATCCGGAATGTGATACAATATTTGGAATCCACAAGCAGTTATGAGATAACTGATTTGAATGTTATAAACATAGCACTTTAGTCTCACTTGATCGGTTGCCACGGAATTTTGATGTGATCAAAAGTCCGTCGCAATCTCGTAGCGTACGCGGATACTCGCCGGTAAACTTAATAGACAGCCTCATCCCATAGCCCCGACCAAGCGACTGTAGGAGAACCCCGTCGCCGAAAGCATCCGTTTGGGTGTTGGCGTCAGCGGTGTTCCGCCTTAGTGCACTTCGTCGACGGTATCGGGGGTGCGGCCGCCTACTGAAGTTTGCGACGAGCATTCGATCAGAATGTCGGGAATCCTGTTGAATTGCCCGACTTGATATTGAAAAGAGTTTTCGATAATGAGACTAAAATGCGGGGTTTATAATTGTTAGGCATGCGATGTCTAAGGAATTCATTTGATTAGGCATGCGATGTCTAAACAGATTGCGGATTCCAACTGTTGTAGTTTTACACTTTCTTTTCTGTGACCATAAGTGTAATATGTGCTATCACCGGTTTCGTTGCTATATGTCAACGACAATTGGGATGGGCATATTTACTTACGTTGATGACATGTGATATTATGTGTTGCTGGATATGTTATATTGGATCGTCATGTTTGAATAGCCGGGGGGTTTTTCTGTGAGATGAGTGTTTTTCATTTTCATTCATGTAAAAACTTGTATGTAATATTCTTTTATTGGGGTACTTCCAGGTTCCGGAAGATGTCACCCTTTGTATATTATTTTCTTTTCCGCACTAGGATAGACCCAAGGAGGAGGGCACAAGTAACCGGGTTCTGGAGTCCAGTGGGAGATCAACTCGAGGAATCGAGTCCGGGTCTCCTAACTCTAGAATTGGTAGGGTTGCTTGCCGCTCTCGTAGGGGTCTAGGGGTGTGGGGTTGGCTATTCATCGTGACCGTGGAATCCGTGTTTTGTACTGGCTCGTATTGAAAACACGGACATCCTAGTATATCCAATGTTTCATATAATTCTTCTGCTGTGATATCTGTGAAGTGATCATGTGATATGTTCTTTGATAAATGCTGTATATAGTATATATGATATATTATATAGGCGTTACTTATGTTTTACACCCGCGCTAGCCCTGCCCTGCTCTTCCGTTAGTTACCTAACCTAACGGTGCACGGGGGGACATCAAGGCGAATGCGGATGGCATAAGTGTACGTCGTATTTATCTGTGATGATTAGGTACTTAATGATGGGACTTTATTAATATGATTAATGAAATAAAAGAAACCTAAAGATGTTGTAGAATCGAATTTCAAAAATAAAACAGGTAGCTACAGCTCTTGCTTTGCACAACGGTATATATGATATATCCTGCATCTTATTCGATGAGGAAACGGCCGACGATCCCTTCACCGGGAGTGACCCCTTTAGCAATAACTGGCAGATGCTACGCATTCGGTTTGTCTTTTGATAGCTTCTATAGTTTCTTCTTTGCACAGTGATATATATGATATATCCCGCACCTCATTCGACGAGGAAAGGGCCGACGATCCCTTCACCGGGAGTGACCCCTTTAGCAAAACTAGAAAAGCATCAAAAACACTCCATTTTAAAATCATTTGATTCTACAACGATATCAAGTTCATTACACAATAGGTTTTCAGAAAAACCTGTCGTAGCCCTCCGTCATTTTAGATAAGTCCTACTTAGTATTCGTGCTACGTTTGTTGACCTCCGTCAAGGCGTAGTGTGCGGTAGCTAACTTGTATTTATCTGCTTATGCATATGATGCAGATTGGATTAGGGTAGTCGTGCGACCTTGTTGACCTCCGTCAAGGGTCGTGCGGGTGGGTTTGATTCGATCAAGAAATGACGGGTTGAACTTGATTAGTAGCCTATGGTTTGTTGACCTCCGTCAAGGTCATAGGACGCTAGAGGCAAAATATTATCGGGAATTTCAAGTGTTGAAATTTGCAATGAGATTGCATACCTTCTATGAGATAGTTGGATCCCGATACCCGCTGCGAGTAAGAGTTACTCCCGGGAGAGTTTTACACATTACAATTAGCCGATCAAGTAGGTGTCTAGAAAGGTGTTAACGAGGTTACGCCTCTGGGAAAACGAGGTTTACATTAATTAGGTTCGTGCGAAAGCATGGGGGACCTCCCTCAAAGTACCGACACTGGCCTGGCTGAAAGATTGGCGAACTTGTAGTGTGTAATTAATCCCGGCTAGTCTTTCCTTTTAGGGTTTGAAGGAAGATTTGATTAAAATAGTGGGAGCCATCCTGATTAGATTAAATAATAACCAATCTATTCTTGCAAGAGCGTACGCTGAGTGTTTTCTTCTCTCTCTCTCCAGGTACCGACCATATCACGCCTTAATCAAGATAATAATACGGAAGTATTGACCAAACCCGCTTGTTATACTGAGCTGGGGAACGTTGGTCCCGCTCCAACTTATAATTGTTATAAGACAGAGCAAGAAATTGGGGAATACCAGACTTCCCATGCCGCCCAAACGAAGAAAGTGCATATGATGCATCATCTTCGGGTGTGTTCGTTACAAAGAACTGTTTCTCAGTATCCTCTGCGTCCTAGGTATTTGATACCGGATCAGGATCCCAGATATGTAATCTGTTACATAGGGCTACAGATAGGTAGAGAACTGAGAACGGGTGATAAGTTTCATGAGGCAGAAAACGGGGCAAGTGTTGCACCCAAGTCTGTTGGTCACTATCACCCTGTATTACAAATACATTGATTCTAAACGAATGTTATTAGATACCGAACCTGATATACAAAATCATATCAGTCTCTTTATTAGTAAAGAAATGAAAAAATTTTGTATTGTTGGATAATGTTTTGAACATTTCCTATATCAAAAGTTGATCGGTTCAGGCACGTTATCTAAAAGCATTAATGTTCTAAATCAAACTACAGTTCTTAGTATACAGAACACACACAAGAGGAAGAGTTCAGAAATGAACGAATTCTTCTTGGGGCATTGTAGACTAGGTCATATCAATGCGACCCGACTAGCTGAAGTTACATAAAGATGCATATTTAAATCAGTTTGAATTTACATCTTATGAAACTTGCCAGTCATGTCACAAAGATAAGATGACCATAGCTCTGTTTACTGGAAACAGAGAAAGAGTTAGTGAACACTTGGGATGTTACATGTTGATGTATAAAGGTCCCCTGTCTACACATGCCAAGATCGGTTCTTTGTACTTCCTTACATTCTCTGATGATCTCTCAAGATTCAGACATATGTTTCTGTTGAAACACAAGTCTGAACCTTTTGAGATATTCACGGAATATAAGTTAGAAGTAGAGAACCAAAATGTGGGTATAAGTATTATGTCCTTTGATGCGATCAGGGAGGAGAATACTTGAGCTCGGAATTCCTGGACTATTCTAAAGGAGAATGAGATTCTCTCTCAGCATTACTCCTCCGTATACACCATAGCACGATGGTATATCGGGGTGGAGCAATAGCACCCTATGTGATATGGTGCGCTCTATGATGAGTACTACTGAGTGTCCTATTTCCTTTTAGGGAGTTATGCGCTTATGAAGTTGCATACCTATTGAATAGGGTTCCGATCAAATCAGTTGCCTACCACTTCATATGTGATATGGAAAGGGAAGAGCCCATATCTTAAGTTAGTTAAGATTTGGGGTTGTCCGGCCAATTTCTAAAAGCAAAATCCGGACAAGCTCGAGGCAAGGTCTGTTATGTAGAACTGGAAATGTTCCAGCTATACAAACTGCAGCTGATGATTTGAAAGAACCAAGGGATTCAATAGTTACCGACGAACCTCAGCCTCTCCACCGATCTGGTAGGGTTCCTCATCCGCCTGAGAGATACTTCGGTTTCTCGATGACAGTGGGAGCGAGGATTGCATCATGAGATGATGACCCAACTAGTTTCGAGCTGGCCATCAGGAGTGAGACTCTGTAAGAATGGCTGGATGTTTATCGATTTGAGATGGAATTCTTATACACCAACAAAGTATGGACTTTGGTTGCTATATCTGAAGGGTTAAATCCCCATCAGGAGCAAGTATATCTTGAGAAGATTACTTGGTGTACTTGGAAAAGTTGAGACTTTCAAAGCTAGACTTGTTAAAGGTTTGCATCATTGACTAGGTATGGATTTTGTTGAAACCTTTTCTAAGTAGCTATGCTTAAGTCCATCCAGATCCTACTTGCCACGGCTACATACCATGACTACGATATCTGGTGGTTGGGTGTCATGACTGCTTTTCTAAAATGATACATGGTTTCAGAAAAAAGAGTCTGTAAGTACACAGTCAGAGGGCTTCGTAGACAGTGGGAGCAGCGAAAACGTGTGCAAGATGTTTTATGTGATAAAGCAGGCATCGCGGAGTTGGAACATCTGTTTTGATGTATTAGTCAAAGAGTTTGACATCATCAAAATGGTAGATGAACCTTATATAAACAAAAAGGTAGTAGGGAGTATGGTGCGATCCTCGTAGAGTACGTGGATGACATACTCTTGATAAGGAAGGAGTTTCCTATGCTACGCTCGATCAATCTCCGCTTATCACAATGATTCTCTACATAGGATCAAATTGATACCTACTAAATCCTGGCTTCTGGATCTATGAGATAGATCTAAATGGATGTTAGGATTCTCACTAGATGTAGTGAGATGGTATCAATCGATCCAGAGGAGAATCACTGGAAGTGTTCCAGGGTGATAAGGACGACTGAATGTCAGTCACAGGCATTGTCTTTACCCTCTATGGAGGGACAGTATGTTGGAAGAGTTTCAAGCTAGATACCGTGACATACTAGACGATTAAAAGCAAGATACATCGCTACTTAAGATGCTACCAAAGAGGCAGTCTGGATGTATATTTGTTCATGAGATGAACATAGTTCCTCCTATTGTGTGACAATGGAGTTGTGGCTTAGGCCTAGGAACGCCCGTCCCATTAGTGATCCAGATATAATTCTAAGGCAGTATCACCTGATCATGGAGATGGCTGATCTCCAAGGTGATCGAGGTTAGGAGAGAAGACTTAGAGGATAACACGACGGATCCACTAACGAAGGCCTATTCCCAGAGAGAGACTTTTATGAGATGGTTGAGTATGAGATACTACAACCACTGCTACAGATGGCTCTAGTGCAAGTGGGAGATTGTTAGTTATATGTATGCCCTAGAGGCCATTACTATACACAGGATGTATATTGTAGTGGATGCTGGGACATATATAGGGAGGACTTTCTTGCTCGACATGATAGTATGCTATCTGGTTACTCTTTACCTTAACGTGTATACTGATTGTCTCTCTGTTACATGTTGGTAAAGCCCTTAGGATGTGTACTTGACTACCTGGACTATGATGCAGATCATACTAGTGGGGACATAGTAGTCCATAAGTACATCCTTCAAGGTCCCTAGTCGTGGGTGTAACGAGACGGGGCATCGATATACCAGAGTAGACTAGCGTATACCTTCTCGACCCATACAGATGGGCGATGGATGATCCCATATCGATTGGTGTTTGACATCAGAGATGATATACGGGTGCTCAGTGGAGATTGGGTACACTGGACGGACTCGCCGAGAACTCCCAGATGGTATTATACCTTACGTCAGATGGCAGTTCTCTGGTGACACTGGTACAGGTTAGTCTGTAGACCCGAGATCGTCATAGAGTCTTGTGTGATACCCACTGTGCTTTGATTTTCACCTTACCACGTCTAAGAGGGCGTGTAAAACGGTGGTTTTTGGGTACAGTCCCGAATCACATGGAGGCAATGAGCGATAGGAGGGGATTCGTCTCTCCCGGTATAGGGAGTTGATGTTGCGCAGTGTTCGATTAGCTATAACCGGAAATCCCTGGCCAGGGTTGCTGAGATTTACTGGTAAGTGTTACCTGTAGTTTCTCGAAGTGTTATAGACCTCATATCGACACGACTTATCGAGTTATTGGGGTCTGACGTTTACCACCCCTAGGCAAGATATGCGACATATCAGACGAACAGACCGGACTGTACGGTAAGTATTACTGGTTGGATTCATAGGAGTGTGAGCGGACTTGCTCGTCGATCTTTTGATCGCTCAATACCCAGGTGGCCGTTACGTTTAGCAGACCGCTTGCGGCTTGTGGGTGCTTGATATGATCATCACCTGCTGCCGGCGTATTGACGAGTCTTTAGAGTCCTACACAGAGGTTTCCTGGCTCAAGCAAAACGAAATAGGAGCGCATATGAGATATGTGCGGAGCCGAGAATAATACCAGTATGTGATACTGTATTCGATTCTCGCGATTTGTGACATTGATCGGTTATATGCGATATAGCCGGGTTATCGGATCAAGTGTTGATTCGATAAGTTGTTACTATTGATATTAGTCGGTTATATGTAATATGACCGGATCGTTAAATCAAGTATTGATTTAATGATTTAATGTATAATTATATATTAGATATATTACTTTACATTGACTAATATTGTTCACTTAAAATGGATTTTCTCACTTGAAGTGCACATTGTATATGCGATATATTTTTTGTGCACTTGATTGTATCATGTTTGATGATACATGCATGTTTGGGTGTATGTTTAGTTTAAACCTTGGTTAAGTAAATGGTTAGGGTTTTAATTTATTTATTCATTTATTTATTTATTTATTTTAGCAAAAAGAGAAATGGTGGCTTGCTTTGTTTTACATTGAAGCTTCATGAAGCTTTGAAAAAGTCTACCATTTTTGTTTCATGCCTAACCTAACCATTCACCTAACCTTAGTTTACTCTCTACACATAACCATGGTTGCAATATGATAAGTATCATATTATTTTCTATTTTGGAAAGACTTATCATATTATCTTCTTCTTCTTCTTTTTCAAAAAAGAAGCTTGCTAGCTTCAATGGTGAAATGAGAAAAAGAGTGAGAAATCCAATTCTAAAGTGAACCCACTTCCTATTTCTTCATTCTCTACCACTTGCCAAGTTGTATAGGGTGTTTTCTTCACAAGTTTCATGACTTGGTGAAGTTGGAGCTTGATCTTGTGTTGCCTCGACGTAGATCATCTTCGGCATTGAAGTCGACGACCTAGCCCGCCCATTTCTCCGATGAAGCCGACGCTAGAGCCCGGGATCCGATGATCGCATCGAGGGGACTTCATCATGGAGCTATGGAGGTGGAGGACCGGATCTACAAAGGTTGTATTTCCGTTCATTTTTAGAGTAAAGTTGTTTGCGCATTTGTTATCGCCTAAACTCTAGTTAACGATCCGTATTAGGGCTTCTCGGCACATGTAAAATTTGAAATTGGCATGGTTGATGCCATGTGAGACCTCATTAGTGTGCCTAGGAACCCTACATTTTTGGCTCCTCAGCCTTACAAAAACGCCCGGAGGCCTACAAAATTTTAGCGCAAAGAAAATGAAGAGGCGGGGAAGTTTAGGCCTCAGGGATGGTGCGAACCCCAATGAGCTGCGCGTCCACTATGACCACCGGGACGGCATCTTCAGGGTCGGCACTCGCGGCGGGAACCTCAGCATCGGGAGCCGGGCAACCGACTTATCCCCTACGCACCCACTGGGGGCCTCTTCCCCTACGACGTTTCCAGGGACGTTCCTCCGTGCGTCTTCCTCACGAGGGTACTCTTCCTAGAGCTTGTCGTCAGGGAACTCCAGCATCTGGGCCTTAACGGCGTCGAGGGAGTTGTGCCAAATAACGCCAGCGGCTGCAACAAGTTCGGTGTAGAACAGGTCCGACTCTTGTAGCTCTCCACCGCCTTCGACGCCAGAAGCTCGGCCTTTGACGACTTGAGCTCGGCATGCCTCGTCCCCTCCTTCACCACGTCATTCTCCTTTCGGAGGGTGCTCGCCGTCTTCTTCAAAGTGGCGATGAGCACCTGGGAGTCTTCCCATTTGGCCTCGGCGGCCTCTCGGCACCGGGCGACCTCCCGACTCCCGACCGCCATCCGGTTTTCAAGGGCAACGATCCTCTCCATCGCAGCCCCAGCTCCTGCCTTGAGCTTTCCTCGCGGCCTGCGGCCTGCATCGCCGGGGCTATCTCCTCGTCCTCCATGTTGACGACGAGGGCGACGTGCTGGAAGACCTGAAGAAAAGGAAGAGGGTTAAAAAGGTAAGGGAGGCACCCGATCACGCGAACAAAAATGTTGCATAAAGAACTAGGTGGAGTGCAAACACTAACCTGCGCGGCCTCTTGAGCTATGGCCGCCATTTGGGCCCGGAGGGCCCCTCGAGGGATTCTGCCCCCGGCCGATCTCTCCATCTCAGAGTGCAGGCTGTCAGTGACGGAAAGCCCCGAGGCTGTCAGTGACGGAAAGCCCCGAGGGCCCCTCGAAGCGAAGCTCCCCATTGTCCATGGGGATTGAGGAAGTCGGGGAGCGGAGCTCCGTTCTGTGAAACCTCTTGAGAAGAGACGCGGGAGAACTAGTCTCGGCTCCCACCTTGGGGGCCCGGGGCTCTTTCTCCCAAGCATGCTTATGGACCGGAGCGTGGCTGGACTCGGGGGCCCAAGGAGCGTTTAGGCGCCTTGATGGAGCTTCCGCCAGTGGCGATGAAACCGGCGGGGCCGGAGCCGATGATAGGTGAGATGGGCCGGTGCCTCCGGCCTTCTTCCCCTTCTTCACATCAACCACTGCAACCCGGAACTTGTTTAGGTCCATGGGTTTTGCATAAGACAAAACACAGAGGATTCATCAATGCCAGGAAAGTAAAAGAATGCACAAGTCCAAACAGGTTGCCTGAGAGCTCCTAACTCACCCGCGTACTAGGCAGGGCTGAGCCCGGCCCAACTGAGGGCCCGCTCAGACAGCAGCATATCGACTCGAGGGAGGGGCTCCCACTCTAACACCGCTACTGCATCGGCATCATTCGACCGACTCACCGGCGGACAGCTGGCCCCTTGCCACTGGGTGGGCACAAACCAATCCTCACCGTCAGGCGGGGCCACAAACAAAAACTTCTTCTTCCATTCGTGAATGGAAGACGGTACTACGACGACCCCCGACCCAGCGGTGTCTTCTTGTTGTCTCCTAAAAGTGATGTATACCCAACTCGGCTCGCCCCTGCGAGCGCCCGGATGGTTTTTGCAGCAAAGAGAAGATACGAGAAAGCTCAGGCTGAAGGGGACCAGACTCAGTTTCAACCGGACCAGGAACCAGAGGAGGATCCTCCAATAGTTCGGCACCAACTGGCCCGGGGCTAACCCGAAACAATTCAACGCCGCACACACCTCGCAGGAGAAGGGAAGACGCATCCTAGCCCAAAAGGCTTCCAGATATAAGGAAATCTCATTGCCCCGTATCCAGTCTGCCCTCTCCCCCTCCTCGGCCAGACGAAGAGAATAGCCGGGAGGAATGAGGAAATGATTCTTGGTATTGGTGAGCTCCTCTGCACGCCTTAACGAGGATAGCATGCTAAGAACACCCGTGACCTGTGCTCTGGGGACCGCCCCTGTCGCACGACCCCGAGAAGCATTACTAACCCTAACTCCCCGGGGGACTCCGACTCAGAGGAAGAAGAGGAAGAAGTAGAAGAGGAAGCTCCAGAAGACTCCCTAGACTCTATCTATAGACTCCTCAGAAGAAGACATTTAACCTGATCAAAAGGGGTGTCCTCGGAAAATCAAACGCAAGGAATCCGACCTGAGGAGAAGAGAGCCGAGCTAACACGACTAGGGACAACGAAATTATGAGGAGGTATGGGCCCTGATGGGGATCCCACCTTTATTTATAGCTGCCGGTGTATGCATCCTACGGCGCCGATCGCCTCCTGCCAAAACAACGTTTCACAACCAACGGCCGACAGCGTTCCACCTGTCGCACTCACGTTGGGCACGTCCCATCCGGCGCGGAAACTCCTACGGCGCATCTCTCCAGCAAACCAACACCAGACACGTGGGCTGTCACTTCGACGAACGTACACACGATCCTGCGCTTCCCTTTGATGCGAGATCTCTCCCCTGATCCGCTGACACCATTAAGAAAATACTACTCTCTGTCCGGGAATGCGCGCCGACGATATCTCGAACGAGAGCTCACCTCGAATGATCGGTCAGACCACTCTCGACCCGACCCAGGAGCGGGTCGAGACGAGAGTGGGGGGCTTATTATGAGGCTCGATATCGGTGACTCTCCAGATGCTGACACGTTGCAGATGACGTGTCCCAGAAACTATAAGAGAGGATCAGAAACCTCGGTTGGGATCGCACCTCAGGCCTCCGGCCCGAGGAGTCTCCCAACCTACGGTGGCCTCTCAGACCACCCTTCGGCTCGCCTCGGAGCTATCACAGAACCAAGACGCCTCAGCCTCCCGCTCGTGCCCGAGCCTCCCGCCGAGCTCATCTTCCTCGGTCTCAACCAGACCAACTCGCGGCACTGATCACTGGCGCCTCCGCCACGGCTCCGCGAATCTCGCCATGAGCGAGATATTCGTCGTCCATGATCCCCCATTAATGAGCCTGTCCCGTCATTAATTCGGGATCCCGTCTATCACGCGGGCGTGACGCCAGGGGCGTAACGGCCGGCGTGATTCTCGCGCCTTCCTACCCATTGCTGCCGCTATATAAACCCTTCCCTCAGATGATCGAGGTATGCGATTCTTTCCACTAAGCCGCTACTCTGCCCAACTTGCTCCACTAACTTGATCATCGGAGGGTCCTCGGTGGTACAACCACCCTGAGACTTCCCTGCAGGTAGCTCGGCTCAACCTCAAATCCAAGCCTATTGAGATCCACACGCTAAAGGAGACAACCTCCAGATTAAATCTCAGCCGTCCGCATAACGCAAAGAGATCAACGGAAGATAACATCTGAAGGAGATCCAGACCTCCATCAGACATATTTTCATCATAACAAACAGCTATCATTATTTGGTGGGTAAAGAATGAAAATAAAAACATGGGGGAATTTAGTGGACCCTTCTATAAAATTAAAACCCTTTTACTAACATGAATTTTTAGAAAACACTACAGGAATACACAACCACGGTTTTTACCCGTCGAATTAGGTCTATCTCGACGGGGCCTTCTAAATTATGACGGAAGACCACTGTCGCGTTTAATTTCGTCGTTGTAAATCTAATTCGACGAGTCTACGCGTTGAATTAGACTTCTTTAATTCGACGGGAGTTACCCGTCGAATTAGACATTATTTCGACGGTAATCACACATCGAATTAGACATTATTTCAGAAGGATAGAATATTATTAAATAATATAATAATAATTTTTAAAATCTAATTCAACGGGTACCCATCGAATTAGACTTTATTTCGACGTGAAATACCCATCGAATTATATGTAAACAACAGTAAAAAATAAATTTCAAAACAGAAAATCTGGAATTTCAATTCTAAATTTCAACCTGATCCAACATTTCAATATTAATTTAACTCCATTTTAAATTCCAATCCAAATCCAAACACATTCTAATATCAATTTCAATCCAAATCCAAATATGTTCCAATATCAATTCCAATCCAATCCAATATCAATTTCAATCCAAATCCAAATATGTTCCAATATCAATTCCAATCCAATACAATCCAAAAATCATTTGACAATCGAATCAAACCACCAATACGAACACATAGATTCATATTTATCGATATATGCACATGAAAGTTAGAAATAAAATCAGAATTAATAACTCAATTATATACACATGCACATGAAAGTTAGAATTTTAGATAACACTAAACTACGAGGAGGTCGATCACGGGGAGAGAGAAAATCGATCACGGGAAGGGAGACGCATTATCTTCATCTTCATCTTGGGGGTAAAGCCCCTGCGATTAAAAATTTAAAATACATAATTTAGTACAAATAATATTTATATATTATTATGTTAGGCTTATCGAACTTACTGAACGTACTGAAATCTCTCGTTGTGCATATGTAACATTTCAAAAAAAAATAAAATATTATTTTTGGGAATTTTTATAATTTAATATTAATTTTTAATGAATATTTTAATATTTCGGTATAATTAAATATCGATAAATGGGGAAAATTTTGGAAAAATTATGGAAAAATTCTAAAATAGGGTATTTTATGGGATTATGACATTTTAAAGTTTTTATGGCTAGTTATATGCTAATTTAGTGCTAATCGCGATTAAAAATCGCTAATCGGGTTTTTAGCCTTTTTGTGCAAAATGTGCACATATTATTTTTCCACACTTGTTAAATTTTCTTACATGTTGTGGGTAGATGGTGGCCTAGGATAACCATTGTGTGAGGAGAATAAAGGAAAAAAGGAAAGAAAAGAAAAGAAAAGAAAAAGGTAAGTATGATGATGAGAGAGAGAGAGTAGGTTGATTTTGACTCATTTTGACCCTTTCCTCCATCATTTCTCTTCTCACTTTCTCTCTCCCCTTCTAAGGTGCTGCTGCTGCAGTCTCTCCCTCTTTTTCCTCCTCCCTCTTCAACTTAGATCCATCATTAAAACCTAACCAAAACCCTATTCCCATTTCACAAAAATTATTCCCAAGCTCACTAGCTACACATTGGACCAAGAAAGTCTTCATTTTGGCGCTGTTGAGAATTCATGAGGGTCTTATGAGGTAATTCCTTCACAATTAGAGTTGTATTTCTTGTGCTTAAGCCTCAATTCAAGTTTGAAATCGATGTCGGGTAGTTTAGTGCATTTTGGGCATTACTAGAGAAGGTTAGGGTTTAAGTTGAGAAGGGTGATGAACTTGAGTGTGTTTGGTGACCTTAAGCCGCCCTATAATGTTTTAAACCCAGACCAAACGCATATACATAACCTGAAACCCAAAAATACGGAATTACGGAACTTTCATGTCGGTTTGTGAGTGATTAGGGTGTGCAGGGAAATCTGGATTGTACTGGGACTTTTACGGGAGAAATAAACAAGTCCAGAGACCCTAGGAACACCCTGTAGCAAAACGAGCACCATTGGGTTACATGGGGCCGGCTAGGCCGGTTTTTCCTGTAGAGGGGCTCGGCCACTTGGTGAGGAGATGGGTCCGGGTTTCTACTGTAGATCACATAGACCCTATACATCAGTCTAGACCTATTTGCTTGCTTTGATTTTGCCTGAGACGAAATCTGGGATCACTTTTATAAGTTGCTGCTTTGAATTTAGTTATGGTTTTCCGTATTTCGATTTCCAGATTTTGACATTTGTGCGTGATCTCGATCGCGTGACGTTTGTACGTCTATATCGAGTGATTTTGGGTTGTTTTGCGAAGGCTAACCATAGGTTTTAACCTATAGGCCTTTTAGCGTATCGTGTTGGTTTTCGCGTTTCATTTTAGTTTTGATTTGGTTTTAATGCGATGCGATACCTGTGTTATGTAGGTACCTCCACGGTGATCCGAGGCGATGAAGACGATGGAGGAGACATCGACACCGACACGCAGGATTCAAGGTGAGTAGATTTATATCTACGGGGAGAAGTCGGGTGGATCGCGTATAGCACCCCCGCAGTTCGTGGTGATGTATACGAATACGTATACACACATATATATTAATTATATATTGTTGAGTTTATTGATGATAAGATAGATTTTAGGTGTGATTGGATAGGTTTAGTGTTGCGAGACCCTAGAGTAGAGGTTGCACCACACATACACACACACCCATACTTGCATACATTCTTCTTTTATTGTGCTTATACGAGAATGTGTATTTATGTGTTCACATCTGTAATTCTACGGTAGCGCCCCGGCCGTCTACAGACGCCAAATGCGGAACAAAAACTTTTTAACTGGCGCTATCGTATACTATAACCCGGATCTGCCATTATTGATAAACTAACAAACTGTAAAGAGAGTAGAAAGGTTATACCGAACGATCCGAGTCCTTCGTTCTTTAACCATCATCCCACGCTCCGTTGCGGCTGCTCCGATCTCGTCGATCTCCGATCTGCTCGTCCAGGTGGCACCACATCAACGATTCTTTAAACTGGCTCCCGTCTTTAACTCGAGGCAACTCGGTCGTCATGTTTGCTAAAAGAGATGACCAAGATTGATATAGAGAATGAGTAGAAGATTTTGTCTTGTTCCGTCCAAAGCTATGGACGAACGGTTAATGAAGTTGCCATTTGGATCGATATGAAAATGAGATATGAATATGTTAATTTCCATACATCCAAAACTCTGTCTTTTTTTAACAACCATGATCCATCAAGTGTGTGAGAGAGAGGGGAGGGGCCGACCACACTTATAGAGGTGGGGGGGTGATGGTAGGAGAGGGGGAGGTGACAATAAGAGAAATATCTAGTGTGAAAACAAAGTATGAACACAATTAATGAAAATGATGCATCACTAACCAAGTCATCATGCATTAATTGAATCATTATATGCAACCATGAGTCACAAAACACCTCACCACTTCTAGAACCTTCTAGAAGTATCCACACTCATCCAAAGAAAAGATAAATCCGTCTTTAACCGAATATTAAAAGACGGATGATAGAAAACTGGAAACTGGCAACTTCCAAAAGCGATCCTGAAACGAATTTCAGGATAAACCCGTAACTGTATAAAAATACCCGCATTTGTATTATGATCGAATACAAATGCAACTGAGACAAAGATATTATATTTACTCAATATAATACTCGAATCCGGCTTAAACCAAAGCCCACCAGTATTATCTGCCCGAAATATGACACGTGCGTAAACGCACGTGCATTTTCTGAACCCTGCCATAAAACCATACGGGCTCTACAACGTTTCGCCCGAACTTGGGAAACTGTCTGTGGGGGACTCTAATGACTCGTTAGTACCCTGGCAGTGGGTTTAACCACAAGCCGTCAGTGACACTAGCTATGCGTAACGGCTGCCCATGGACTGACCTCAAGGGAGGCCGATGAGCAAACTCATCCGGAAACCCTACTGAGCCTAACAGTGACAATGTATATACAGTCCGGTCCATTCATCTATGAGTATCGCATATCTGCCTAGGGGGCTGGTAACGTCAGACCCCCAATAGCAGTATAAGTCGTGTCGGAGTGTAGCCTAATAACACCCTGAGATACTACTGGAGTACCTACCAGTAAATATCCTGTCATGGCCGTAGGCTTTGTCTAATGGCTCTCCTAGACACAGCACGATCTCACCCCCAATACCGGGAGAGACGAATCCCCTGCCGATCTGCTCACTTGCCTCCATATGGCTCGGGACTGTACCCAAAAACTACATGTTTGCACGACTCCTTTGAGCCGTAGTAGGGTAGAAATCAAAGCACAGTGGGAACTCACACGAGACAAATGACGACCTCAGGTCGATGAACTAACATGTACACATGTCACCAAGGAACTGCTATCTGACGATAGGTATAGTACCAACTAGCAGATTCCCGGCGAGTCCTGTCCGGTGTACTCATAACCTAATGAGCACCTGTATACATCTTAGGTGATCCAACTGACACCAGTGGCTTGTGAGACCGGCCACCGCCCCTCGTCGGGGTCTCGACTGTATACACTAGTCTACTCCGGAGTATCGATGCCCTGTCTCGAAACTCCCATGACTAGGGACCACAATTAAGGATATGCATATAAACCACCCAACTCTCACGTATATGATCGCCATCATACTATTGGTAGTAAAGCAAGATCCTAAGGGCTCTATCAAAGTGTAACAGTGATCAGTCACCTGAACCTGTACACGACAGATAAAGGCAAACCAGATAGCATACTATCATCTCGAGTAAGACTGTCCTACCGGTATAGGTCCTCCGCAATCATTGCAATCACGTACCTGCGATCCAATAATTGACTCTGAGGGCACTATCTCCAACAACATGGGTATGGGACTATGTGTTCACATACTGGATTTGAGGATAGTAATTGGGATTTGAGATGAGTCGATAAGATTTGATTGAGGCCGCGAGAACGGTGATATGGCAGGATTCGTACTTGAGATACGTCCTGATGTTATAGCGGATCTTGGGACGACAATACATGTGAATAGTGTTATACATTGAATGGTTGACATATGATCGTGATATAAGATAAGATATGTTAAGATATTCATAATAGGTCCAATTAGGCGATGTATACCTCTCTATGACGATATATGATGATGATATCAGTTTGTTTGAGGCTGTAGATCAGCAGTCAGATCATGATTATACTGATGATATTGGTATTGTACTAGACGTAGATCAGTACCCGGATTATGATCTTGATAAAGAGGATACCAGATGAATAATATGATGAATGTGATATTGACCGTACCCAGATTTGGGATGCCGTACGACGGATTTACGTACGAGCTATATATTGATGTTTGATCCGCACTCTTGACTTGGGAATATTTGATTATAGATATGGTATCGGATATGATATTATCGAGGCGAGATTACCGACTAATATATATATATGTATCGACTCAGACGTTAGGCGGCTTCCTTACCCTTAGTTTAGTTTGATAGCTCAGCCCTATAGTTTAGTGTACTTGTTAGCCCATATTAGTTGTCGTTGTGTCTAGTATCCAGCTCCCGCTCATTATTGCTGTTCGGTCCGCATTGCATACTTATATTGTAATTTCTTATTGTATTTTTGATATCATACTGTTAGGACACCAGCACCATTACCGATGATGCTAATGTACCACGTACACTTACTTGCCGGCTCACACACATCTTCATCGGTAATTGCCATGTCACGAACACTTTAGAAAATACTATTTCATTGACATAGGTTGTTAGCTAATAGTTTAGACATGATATTAGTGTACTTGCCTTATATGCTAGTTTAGACATTGTAGTTATTACTTGCTACTTCATGCATGTTATTATTCACTGTTATGCCTCATTCATGGGCTTTTATGCTTATATTCACTGTTTACATGCTAGTGATGATTTGGTTTCGGATTTTCATGAAATTTCCTGGATTTGGGGGAAAACCGCAAAAAAAAAAAAACACTTATAAACTTCTTTTCTCTCCTTTTAAATGAAAAGTGCGGTTTTCCCATGATGTATGAGTCGTCCACCATGAGTTTTTTTGATGAATTTCGAGACCCGAGTTCGAGGAGATGGAGGAACCGTTTCGGGTACATGGTGGACCCGGTGCGGTACCCCGGGGCAAGAAGATCGCAGATGATGGTGTTGAGCCAGGCACGGGAGCACTACCGACCGGTGATTTTACCTGACGCGTCGGATATCCGGAGAATGCCGTCGTGGTCTTGAGATTGATAGTAGGGGCCGGTCTGGACTGACGGCGCCCTAGATAATGAGATTGAGACATACAGAGATATTTGAGATATTGAGGTACAGAGATTGCGACACAGAGATATCGAGATATTTGGATACTTGTTTTGTGTCGATGCTAGACACTATTTATGCTGATTTCATTATGATACCTCATTTTAAATATACAAAAATCTCACTAAGTTATGAAAGCAGTTTCTTCAGTACATGTATTCTGTTTTCATGCATTCATACATCATCCATATGATATATTGCTAGCTGAGGCACTGACACGAGCATTGATATTACAGTTGTTAGTGGTATTACCCTAGCCATTGTTATAGGCTACAGGTTATATATTTGAGGATTATATATTATGATCGTATGACCTAAGATTGCGTCATACATGCGATTCCTGTTCATAGATGTATTCTATTCACGAGTTGGCAACTCACCCCCGTTGTGCCACAGTTTCTTGCAGGTTTTGCCGTATAGGTTTCATTACGGCTTTGCTAGCACTACTTCCATTTCTGGGTGATTTGCTGATAGGTGGGTTCACTTGTATCGTGACCATCAGTATATTTTCTATATTATTATTTAGTTGTATATAGAAGTTCCATCAACCAAATATGTATTTATTTCTGAGATAGAGACCAGTGATGTTATTCTTTCGACCTTAGAGTCGCGCGTTGTATTTCTATGGATTTCTTGCTGTTCCGAGTTTCCTTTTGAGTTTTGATCCTCGCCCTTGGCGTTGTATATTATATTGCTTGTGTGGTTGTGACCGTCGATTGACGAAGAGCTAGCTCCCGTTTGGGGATGCCTTTTTATTGATTTCGTATACTATTCATGTTGTATTCCGTTTGTGGTCAATTTTTACAAAGGAAACTCTGCCGAAATTTTTAGAAAAGACTTGTGATTTTAAAATGTACCTTTTGACATATGTTGCAAACTAATTGATTTAAAATGGTTTTTCCTTCACTCTATTACTTCTCTTGGTTTGGATTTCTGGGTTTTCGGCTTACTTAAATTACGTACGCCTCAAGACGTTTTGTAGTTTAAGTGCCGGTCATGTTCCGTACTTTCGGGACATGACAAAGTTAGTATCAAAGCGTTAGGTTTTACCTTCGGAGTGCAGGATGACCCTTGGTTAATGGAATAGGTAGCTTGAGTAGAGTGACGTACCGTACGTATGTTCCGCGGCATATTTACGATACGCTACTCCACTTAAGAAGCCTTAGGATGCATATTTCTTTGCTCAGTATTATATTCATTCCTGATCTAGCCTCGTCGGTACCAGTTATGGTTTGCTGCCACGATTACGGGCAGGGAGAGCTACGGCTAGACTTGCGGTCAGCATGAGCTCGTCACGAACGAGGACTGACCAGGGTGTAATTCCGGCAACGCACGAGTGCAGAGATGTGTCTTTTTATTGTATTTTTGCGCCACGATCGTTGGATGGATCGCTGTATGAGATTACTCGGATGTGCTGATCGGCACCAGAGGATTGCGCCACTGATAGAGGCCAACCAGATTTTGATGACCGTTGGCGTATTGCTTATTCATGATGATTGAGGCACAGTTCAGCGTGCAGACAAGTGAGCCAGTTGTTGCTGTGAACGACGATATATCGCCCTAGATGTTGGAGCTACTGCAGTACGAGTTGTACTAAGAGACTAGAGAAGGTCGCTAGTCACCGAGGATGAATGACTAGGACATGTAGTTTGTTCGCTACCCCGATGCGAGGTCATCAGATAGATTAATTCCAGCTAGAAACGACTTCACGCGGAGACGTTGAGAGTCAACAGAGACGACCGAATGTCAGAAACCTATTATTCCAAGTTTAAAGTATTCGGAAAGACATGCAGGCAATTCTATGGACCCTCTAGAAGAATGAAACCCTAACTCGACTTAATGACCATGTGAAAGCCTTTGAACCTTAGGGTTTGCGGCAGTTCCGCAGCGCCATTAGTGAGGCTTGGGTTTTCCCTTCTACGGCTGGATTACCGATGCTGTGGTATGTACTCGATACTATTAAACTGTACCCAAGATGTTGAGCTCTTGGGGGATTATAAGGTTTTGACGACTCGATCGAACGGTTCGACTTCCTTCGGATGCTAGGTGGTGAGATGCATTTCTTGGGAGACTCCAGATACGAGGATAGCCGTTGGAGCTCAGTCCATGCAGCCACGACGAGACGAGTCCGAAGCAGTCGACATTGGAGAAAAGTGGAATAAGAGGTTCGTACGAGATCTTGATGAGACGACGTTCCACTCCGCCGACATCAGAGATGCGATACGCATGCCGAGGTATTGTACTGGGATGTACCTTCCAGAAGGAGTCGCGATGAGTATGCAGCCGTTTCGGAACAAAAAACAGATATAGTAAAGGACGATGACTTCCGGATAGTTAGGCAGAGACGAGATTTAGGAAAGACCTCGACAGGACCTTTCTGGAATAAATTTACGAGAAGACTTGGACCCAGGAGTGGTCATGTTATGCACACCAGCATGCCAGATTTCAAGATCGTCGACGAGACATACTATGAGTGATCACGACAGTTGGCCAGAGATTCTTGGAGGATGTGCTTGAGCAGGACTATTCTGCCATATTTGATTTCGGTATTTTGGGCGGTCTATTCGCATGACCGATTTTAATGATTGAGTTTCATGATATTTGTTTTTATGCACCATGGTTGCACCTACTGAGTATTTATGACTTTTGCACAGTTGTTGCACTTGTTACCGTTTTCGAGCCTTGGTTTCACATATTTATGATTTTATGGATTTCATACAGTTGGGTTGATTTTGTGCATATGTATGCACACGATTTGGTTTTGCACTCGGTATAGTTCACATATGCTTGTAGTGCAGTGTTATGCGCATTGCACAGCGACTTTAAAAGATTTGGCATGCATTTCCTTTAGATACTTACATGTATAGATTTGATATTTACATATGTAGTTCTGATTTATATCATATTGGTTTTGCTTTGGATTTGGCATTCGTGTCTTTACTATGACTCCGATGATTGCAGGACGCTTGATGGAGTTTCGATTTTGGGTTATCTGCTCATTACTCATGCGTACACATTGCGCTATGATGCGTTTTATGTATTGATGATTTCGGAGCCCCGACGATTTGGACTTTTATTGAAATGTTTTAGAATTTGGGGGTTTAAATTTAAATTCGGGGACCGAATTTCTTTAAGGAGGAAAGATTGTAACATTTCAAAAAAAATAAAATATTATTTCTGGGAATTTTTATAATTTAATATTAATTTTTAATGAATATTTTAATATTTCGGTATAATTAAATACCGATAAATGGAAAAATTTTGGAAAAATTATGGAAAAATTCTAAAATAGGGTATTTTATGGGATTATGCCATTTTTAAGTTTTTATGGTTAGTTATATGCTAATTGAGTGCAAATCGCGATTAAAAATCGCTAATCGGATTTTTAGCCTTTTTGTGCAAAATGTGCACATATCATTTTTCCACACTTGTTATATTTTCTTACATGTTGTGGGTAGATGGTGGCCTAGGGTAACCATTGTGTGAGGAGAATAAAGGAAAAAAAATAAAAGAAAAGAAAAAGGTAAGTATGATGATGAGAGAGAGAGAGTAGGTTGCTTTTGACTCATTTTGACCCTTTCCTCCATCATTTCTCTTCTCACTTTCTCTCTCCCCTTCTAAGGTGCTGCTGCTGCAGCCACTCCCTCTTCCTCCTCCTCCCTATTCAACTTAGATCCACCATTAAAACCTAACCAAAACCCTATTCCCATTTCACAAAAATTGTTCCCAAGCTCACTAGCTACACATTGGACCAAGAAAGTCTCCATTTTGGCACTGTTGAGGATTCATGAGGGTCTTATGAGGTAATTCCTTCACAATTAGAGTTGTATTTCTTGTGCTTAAGCTTCAATTCATGTTTGAAATCGATGTCGGGTAGTTTAGTGCACTTTGGGCATTACCAGAGAAGGTTAGGGTTTAAGTTGAGAAGGGTGATGGACTTGAGTATGTTTGGTGACCTTAAGCCCCCCTACAATGTTTTAAACTCAGACCAAACGCATATACATAACCTGAAACCCAAAAATACGGAATTACGAAACTTTCATGTCGTTTTGTGAGTGATTAGGGTGTGCGGGGAAATCAGGATTGTACTGGGACTTTTACGGGAGAAATAAACAAGTCAAGAGACCAAATTGAGACCCTAGGAACACCCTGTAGCAAAACGAGCACCATTGGAGTACATGGGGCCGTCCAGGCCGGTTTTTCCTGTAGAGGGGCTCGGCCACTTGGTGAGGAGATGGGTCCGGGTTTCTACTGTAGATCACATAGACCCTATACATCACTCTAGACGTGTTTGCTTGCCTTGATTTTTCCTGAGACGAAATCTGGGATCACTTTTATAAGTTGCTGCTTTGAATTTAGTTATGGTTTTCCATATTTCGATTTCTAGATTTTGACATTTGTGCGTGATCTCGATCGCGTGACGTTTGTACGTCTATATCGAGTGATTTCGGGTTGTTTTGCAAAGGCTAACCATAGGTTTTAACCTATAGGCCTTTTAGCGTATCGTGTTGGTTTTCGCATGTCGTTTTAGTTTCGATTTGGTTTTAATGCGATGCGATACGTGTGTTATGTAAGTACCTCCACGGTGATCCAAGGTGATGAAGACGATGGAGGCGACATCGACACCGACACGCAGGATTCAAGGTGAGTAGATTTATATCTACGGGGAGAAGTCGGGTGGATAGCGTATAGCACCCCCGCAGTTCGTGGTGATGTATACGAATACGTATATACACATATATATTGATTACATATTGTTGAGTTTATTGATGATAAGATAGATTTTAGGTGTGATTGGATAGGTTTAGTGTTGCGAGACCCTAGAGTAGAGATTGCACCACACATACACACACACCCATACTTCCATATATTCTTCTTTCATTGTGCTTATATGAGAATGTGTATTTATGTGTTCACATGGGTATGGAACTATGTGTTCATATACTGGATTTGAGGATAGTAATTGGGATTTGAGATGAGTCGATAAGATTTGATTGAGACCGCGAGAACGGTGATATGGCAGGATTCGTACTTGAGATACGTCCTGATGTTATAGCGGATCTTGGGACGACGATACATGTGATTAGTGTTATACATTGAATGGTTGACATGTGATCGTGATATGAGATAAGATATGTTAAGATATTCATAATAGGTCGCATTAGGCGTTGCCTCTTTATGACGATATATGATGATGATATCAGTTTGTATGAGGCTGTAGATCAGCAGTCAGATCATGATTATATTGATGATATTGGTATTGTACTAGACGTAGATCAGTACCCGGATTATGATCTTGATAAAGAGGATACCAGATGAATAATATGATGAATGTGATATTGACCGTACCTAGATTTAGGATGCCGTACGACAGATTTACGTACGAGCTATATATTGATGTTTGATCCGGACTCTTGACTTGGGAATATTTGATTATAGATATGGTATCGGATATGATATTATCGAGGCGAGATCACCGACAAATATATATATATATATACATATATATAAATATATATATATATATATATACATATATATAAATATATATATATATATATATATATATATATATATATATGTATCGACTCAGACGTTAAGCAGCTTCCTTACCCTTAGTTTAGCTTGATAGCTCAGCCCTATAGTTTAGTGTACTTGTTAGCCCATATTAGTTGTCGTTGTGTCTAGTATCCAGCTCCCGCTCATTATTGCTGTTCGCTCCGCATCGCATACTTATATTGTAATTTCTTATTGCATTGTTGATATCATACTGTTAGGACACCAGCACCATTACCGATGATGCATATGTACTACGTACACTTACTTGCCGGCTCACACACATCTTTATCGGTAATTGCCATGTCATGAACACTTTAGAAAATACTATTTCATTGACATAGGTTGTTAGCTAATAGTTTAGACATGATATTAGTGTACTTGCCTTATATGCTAGTTTAGACATTGTAGTTATTACTTGCTACTTCATGCATGTTATTATTCATTGTTATGCCGCATTCATCGGCTTTTATGCTTATATTCACTGTTTACATACTAGTGATGATTTGGATTCGGATTCGGATTTTCATGAGATTTCCTTGATTTGGGGGAAAACCGCAAAAAAAAAAACACTTATAAACTTCTTTTCTCTCCTTTTAAATGAAAAGTGCGGTTTTCCCATGATGTATGAGTCGTCCACCTTGAGTTTTGTTGATTAATTTCGAGACCCGAGTTCGAGGAGATGGAGGAACCGTTTCGGGTACATGGTGGACCCGGTGCGGTACCCCAGGGCAAGAAGATCGCAGATGATGGCGTTGAGCCTAGCAGAGGAGCACTACCGACCGGTGATTTTACCCGACGCGTTGGATATCCGGAGAATACCGTCGTGGTCTTGAGATTGATGGTAGGGGCCGGTCTGGACTGACGGTGCCCTAGATAGTGAGATTGAGACATACAGAGATATTTGAGATATTGAGGTACAGAGATTGTGACACAGAGATATCGAGATATTTGGATACTTGTTTTGTGTCGATACTAGACACTGTTTATGCTGATTTTATTATGATACCCATTTTAAATATACAAAAATCTCACTAAGTTATGAAAGCAGTTTCTTCAGTACATGTATTCTGTTTTCATGCATTCATATATCATCCATATGATATATTGCTATCTGAGGCACTGATACGAGCATTGATATTACAGTTGTTAGAGGTATTACCTTAGCCATTGTTATAGGCTGCAGGTTATATATTTGAGGATTATATATTATGATCGTATGACCTAGGATTGCGTCATACATGCGATTCCTGTTCGGAGATGTATTCTATTCACGAGTTGGCAACTCACCCCCGTTGTGCCACAGTTTCTTGCAGGTTTTGCCGTACAGGTTTCATTACGGCTTTGCTGGCACTACTTCCATTTCTGGGTGATTTGCTGGTAGGTGGGTTCACTTATATCGTGACTATCAGTATATTTTGTATATTATTATTCAGTTGTATCTAGAAGTTCCATCAACCAAACATGTATTTATTTCTGAGATAGAGACCAGTGATGTTATTCTTTCGACCTTAGAGTCGCGCGTTGTATTTCTATGGATTTCTTGCCGTTCTGAGTTTCCTTTTGAGTTTTGATCCTCGCCTTGGCGTTGTATATTATATTGCTTGTGTGGTTGTGACCGTCGATTGACGAAGAGCTAGCTCCCGCTTGGGGATGCCTTTTTATTGATTTCGTATACTATTCATGTTGTATCCCATTTGGGGTAAATTTTTACAAAGGAAACTCTGCCGGAATTTTTAGAAAAGACTTGTGATTTTAAAATGTACCTTTCGGCATATGTTGCAAACTAATTGATTTAAAATGGTTTTTCCTTCACTCTACTACTTCTTTTGGTTTGGATTTCTGGGTTTTCGGCTTACTTAAATTACGTACGCCTCGAGACGTTTCGTAGTTTAAGTGCCGGTCATGTTCCGTACTTTCGGGACGTGACAGCATACATCCTGATAAGACGAAGCCTCCGGCCTGTGCTAAACCCACTAAATGGATCGCCAGTGGGAGCGGGGGCCGATCAGTCTGAAGAACCGCTGATGTTCAGTGTCCAATCAGTTTGAGATCAATTATACATTGGGATCCTTGTCCTACACGACATCATCGATTCCATGTCGTGTGCCTGATGATACATAGGAGGTGGATGCGCAATCGGCCTATAAGGAGCGTTATACTGGGTGGGAAAGATTTTGGCGGACACACATTGGACTCTTCCGTGAGTATCCGATCGATACATTGTGAAATCCCTATCTGTAGCGAACAGTCTCTGCTGGTCATCAACCGAATGTTCCTGCCCCGTCTCTATCTTCTCAATCAACCGGTCTCTCTCAGCCGCCATCAGCTCCTGTTTGGAGAAGAAACATATTACTGTCGTTCTAACTGCTATACAATAATTATTTTAAAATAATTAAGAAACACGACATTAGTGGAGTCTTACATATTGCTCTTGAGCCACAACCGATGCAGGCGTGCCATCGTCCTGTACAAATCTGGTCTTGAAGACTTCGATCCGATCAATAGGGTCTCCATCATGACCTTCTTACTGCGTATTACATTTAGAAAGTTAACACATAAATTTCTAAGATATATTTTGAACGTATTAATATAAAATATTGATTGTCGAAACTTACGTAATCGAGACAAAATTTTTAGGAACTCTTGTTCCCTCCCTTATAGATATCTTGCAACTTAGCGTGAGATGTTTTACCTCTCGCACTCCTCTTCCTGTAGTTACATTAAATATTGCTTATTGTAACTTCTCAATCGTCGACAACCACCTCGGGACCCTTTTTGCCATACCACCGGAAATCAAACCGACTTTGCAAAACAGGACAATTCATCATCATATGGGTAGATGTATTTAAACAAATTAAAATACTGTTCAGTGTTGAATAGTATCAACAAATCTCACCATAACCTTCCATACAACAATGTTATTTTTCTGCGCCAACTCCAGGGCTTCCCCACTCAGGAGCAACCCAATCGCTATCGTCGTCCTCGATCATATAAAGCATGTGTTCCTCACCGTTCACTATAGACGACATCATCTTCTTCGCTTCAATGCAGGTCTTATGAACAAGGTCCCTTGAAAATGAAAGGTATGCAATCGGTTTGTTGGGGGCATTTGGCATCCACTTCCAAATCTCAGTAGCCCGTGTGGGTCCTCTCACACTACAAGAACTTAAACAGAACAACCATTTGTACATGATAATGCACCCGAACTATTTTTTTTAACACTTCGTAATAGTCCAGTTGTCACGTGATTGGATTTGAATGTTTAGAAGATGAATATTCAGTAATGGTGGATATCACACAGACGCCGCAATTTTGAAACCTTTTATTTTATCTCATTTTCTGATATGAAATCTAAACCCGTTAATAATGTAATCGGAGAGGTACTCTACTTGTTGATCTTGACTATACGCTAGTGTTTTTATGTCTTCTGTTACAAGTCTAGCATTTGTATATCTTTCAACCTATTAATGTAAAATGGATTCAGTTGTTTGTGTGTGTCAACATGAGTTATTGTTAGATTTTTAAACTTTAAAACTTACACGTGTTTTCAACCAAGCGGAAAATTATTTATGTCGTTCCTTATGATATTCCATTGCCGAGGTCATTTAGTAGGTGGAAAATATAGAGCATTCCAAACGCTGCATATATCGAAATAAATATTTAATTTTGACTAATTTATTAAATTTATATTATGGAAAAAATAATAAATACATACTGATAAAACTGCCATCTTTGAACAGTTGAATAAAACATAATGGTGAGTCATGAAGAGCTGTTGAGACGCAATGTGAAACGACTTTACTTTACCCAATTCCTTTACATGGGCCCGAAAGACGAATATTACAGGTATATTGTCGACCATGTCTTCATTATGTCTCAATAGCCTCTAAATACATAACACAGAACTTCATACATTCCTCGGCAAGAAAGCCCTCAGTGATCGATCCTTCAGGCTGACTCCTGTTACGGATATACTGTTTTACTTTGTACATATGCCTGACGGATGCAAAAAAATTCAATTCTCTTTATAAATATTCAATTTATTATAAACAATAAATAATTATTAAGTTAGTTTTACCTCTCAAACGGATACATCCACCGATAGTCCATGGAACCACTTAAATGTGCCTCTTAGGAAAGGTGAACCGTGAGATGCAACATTACTATGAAAATGGAAGGTAAAAACATTATCTTTATTCTACAAAGGATGCGAGGTATCTTATTCTCCAGGGTTCTAAAATCATTTATCGAGTAATCTTTATAGCATAATTCTCTGAAATAATTACACAAATCAGTCACAACTGATAGAACGTCATTATCTGGTAACCTCCTAATAGCAATGGGCAGCAATTGTTGCAAGATCACATGACAATAGTGACTCTTCAAGCCGATGAGGGTTTTCTTTTTCATGTTTGCGCATTTATTGATGTTCGGAGAATATGCATCCGGCATCCTTACTTGTTAAGTACCTTAAGCAAACTCAGCTTCTCATTATCAGGCATCGTGTACTTTACTGATGGAATCTCCTATTTACCATTCGCTTTCGAAACTGGATGCAATTCTCGCCGCAAGTTCTTTGTATCAAACCATTGTCATATCGCAAGTGTGTCTTTGTTCTTTGTATCAAACCATTGTTGTATCGCAAGTTCTTTGGTATTCAGCAGGGTACCCAGCAAGAGCTCACAGACGTTCTTATCAATTTTCATGACATCCAAGTTATGACGAAAATTAAGAAATCGCCAACATGAAAAATCATTAAATATAGATGTTTTTCTCCAGTTATTTGACATTTCATTTGGAATAGTATGCTTAAGCTTCTTACTAATAACAACATTGATGTTTTTACGTCCTTAAACACCTTTATACTATTTGGCTTAGGAGGAGAGGGCCGATGCTCCTGCTCACCATTGAACTTGATTCCATTGCGTAAATAATGATAATCAGCATCTAACCAACGACGATGTCAAGTGTAACAAAAAATCTGATTTCCTAGCATTTCACAGGCGGTGTATTCTTGGCAACAGGGGAAAGTACGGTGACCTTTCGTACTCCATATCGACAACATGGTATATGTCGGGAAATCATTGATTGTCCAAAGCGGCGCCGTGCACAATGTGAATCTCTCTTTTCTATAGAAATCATAAACAACGATATCGGTGTCTCATAGCTCATTTAACTCATCGATCAACGGTTTTAAATAAACATCGATGTCATTACTAGAAGAGTTGCTTTCAGGGATCAATAAAGGCATTTGGATGTAAGATTGTTTCATACTCATCCACGGTGGAAGGTTATAAACTACCGGTATAACGGGTCATACGCTGTGAGATGCACCTCCTTTAAACGGTTCCAACCATCGGCCGATAATCTAAGTACGTCAACGAAGAGGGTTGTTTGGTTGTTTTTGCATGCGTAGGCTATAGGTTCTAACCTATAGGCAATTTGTGTGTCGTATCGGATTTCCGGACTTGATTTTAATTGCTTTGCGATTGTGTATTGATTGTAGGTGCCTTCGCGTGGATTTTGAGACGAAGCACATCGACTACGGCTGAAAAAGGAGTTCCGCGGGTGAGTAGATTTATATCTACGGGGGAAGTCAGTTCGATGGCGTATAGCACCCTCGCAAATTATAATGGAAACCGATATATATATATATATATATATATATATATATATATATATATATATATATATATAGAGAGAGAGAGAGAGAGAGAGAACATGGTTAAGGAAACCATGTTAGAAACTTATGGATATGGTTAAAGAATTAGTAGGAGACAAGATATACCACGACTTAAGGTTATAGTGTAGGGTTTAGTGTGACATGATATGATAGAAATGATGTCTCGAATTGATATATATGGATGTGAAACGTGAATGTGAATCACGATATATATATATATATATATATATATATATATATATATATAATGAAAGAGAATCGGTATGAGGTTATAGTGACATGTTATGAGGTTGATAAATATAATATGAGATTAAGAAGATGACTTGATGTGAGATATTGATATGATGGAAAGAGTATACATTGAGATATGATGACTTGGTTAGATATGTCGTTATACGGATGCGAGTCGATTTGAGATAATTGATACCTTTATCGGTCTCATGATATGAGATTGATACGGATGTGACCTGGGATATGGGTATATAGATATATATAATGTTGTGAATCATGAGTGATATGTCGTACGAGACGTTAGGTCCGTACCCTTATTGTCATATAGGTTGATAGGATCCCTAATAGTTTAATACCGTCGTACAATGGATACCGTACGTGATGAGTTTCACTTGATGATTAATCCATACCCTTGACTATAGAATGTTGTACGATGTATTATACCGTACGTGATGTTGTGAGGCTGTATGCGGATTGATAGATTTACCGACTCGGATATATTGTAGATACGTATACCTGATAGCATTTCGCGTATCAGATTACGAGCTTCCTCAGTGAATGCTGGAAATTGAGTGTCAAATATTTACAACTCCTTAACATCAGCCAGATGTCGTAAGAATTCATCCTTCTTACGACTATCTGCATGCCATGTCTTTCTTTTGGCAGTTTTAGATGACAGAAATAACCTATGTAGTCTTTCATAAAGGAAAAAAGCGCAACACCTTCACCAGAATTTTGGGAATTGACTCTTCGTCCCTTGGGGGATTTTTAGGTAAAATCCACCTGTAAGTAGATGCTTGTGCTCGTGCGGCTAACTGCGGCTAAAATGGAATGCAAAACAAAAATTTCTAAAACAAGAGCACGAACTTTTACGATCTAGAATCGAATCCAAATACTAAACTAGCAAACTATGAAGAAGTTTAACTACTCGGTTAGATTAGCTACCTTTGTAATCATGTTCTTCATTTTCTTTCCACTTTTTAAGCTCCTATGTCCACCGGGAACGAGCTTGGAAGTCGGTCTTCCTTTTCGAAGATGATCTATCCAAGGGAACCCTAGCGAAGACTCTAGCTTCACAATAAAAAGCTATGTGAAGCAAGTAGTGAATAAAACTTGCTAAGAATTGATCATTAGGATGTGGTAGTGGTTAATCTCTAGGTTTACTCTCTTTTTCTTTTTCTTTACTTAACTTGGAAAACTCAAGAGAGGAGAAATGAAGAGAAGAAGATGATAATAAAAAAAAACATAACCCTTTTCTTTTCTTTCTTCATCACTATGGCTAAAGATTCATTTCGATGGCGGTATCTCTTTTGAAAAGGGTGGGAGGATTTGTGACTCACCCTAGTAAGTCATAAGTCCACACTCTTTTCAACTTTTCCAAATTGAACTAGATAATATGTATTGGATGACATGTACACACACACACACACACACTCTTACACATATACAAGTATATGTTTCAATATGCATACACACGTATTCGTATCAAAATACGAATACCCGTATTTATATCAAAATACGAATATACGTATTTGTATTAAGATACAAATACCCGTATTTACATCAAGACATAAATACCCGTATTTATACAAATACTCGTATTTGTATAAATGCCGTATCCGTGTAAAAATACAAATACCGAAAGAGAGATACTAAAAGATATATATATATATATATATATAATACCATCTCACATTTTCATCCAAATGTGATAATCTGGCTATCTTTCAAACCGGCTAGTACTAAAAAAATGTCCGATTAAAAGTACGTGTACAAAAACACGTATTTAATCGAAGCTAAGTATGTATCAAAATACACACACTACATTGTTTCGCCTGAGCCGGGAAACCCTCTGTGTGGGAATCTAAAGACTTGACAATACACTGGCGGTGGGTTTAACCATAAGCATGTTAGCGACACTAGCTGTACATAACGACTATCCAAGTATTGAACAAAAGGATGGTCAACAAGTAAACCTGTTCGTATCCCTGCTGAGCCTGAAAGTGACAATTTTCGTACAGTCCGGTCTCTTCGTCTAAGAGTATCACATACTGAGTCAACCACTGATCTCACAATCAATAAATCTCAACTGGTTTGGCCAAGGTCTTATGGTTATGACCAATCGAACACTACGCGACATCGACTTACTATACCGGGAGAGACGAATCCCTTCTATTGCTCACTTCCCCCAAGTGCTTGGGGACAGTACCCAACTAAAATCTGTTTGCACAACTCTTTAAAGCCGTAGTAAGGTAGAAATTTAAGTACAGTGGGAACACACTCAAGACTAATGACGATATCAGGTCTAAAGACTAACGTGTACCTATGCCACCAGAGAACTGCTATCGGACGATAGGTATATACCATTTAGAAGTTCTCGGTGAGTCCGTGCAGTGTAACTCATAACATAATGAGCACATGTATACTATATTTGGTGCCGTACACCAATAACTGTGGGATATGCCACCTTTCTTCATGGGAATAAGAAATGTATATACTAGTCTATTCCAGAGTATCGATACCCTGTCTCAAAACTCCAACGGCTAGGGACAATTTAAGGATGCGCTTAGAGACTACTTAGACCCATGAGTATGATCGCCATCATAACTCTAGTAGTCTAACAAAGATCTTACATGCTTTACCTATATGTATTTGAGATATGTAATATAATTAGAACATATACACATGTTGAGGCAAAGACAAACCAGATAGCATACTATCATATCGAGCAAGTTTGTCCTGTATATATATATCCCAAGCATCCATATGTAATATACAATCCTATACTATGCAATAATAGCCTCCAGGGCATACATATCCAACAATCTCCCACTTGCACCAACGTCATGTATTGGCGTATCGAAGACCAATCATCTCTAATAGCCGCTCAAGCTGAGTCTGAGGAAGTGCCTTTGTGAGTAGGTCCGCCGTGTTGTCCTTTATATCTACTCTCCTAATCTTGATATCCCAGTGATTTATGATCTCCCTGATCAGGTGATATCGCCTCAAGATGTGTCTTGATTTCTGATGGGACCGTGGTTCTTTCGCTAACGCTATAGCCCTTTTGTTGTCATAATACAAAGGTATTGGATCAACAATAGACGGAACCACCTCAAGTACATAAATGAACTTTCTCATCCAAACAACCTCTTTTGCAACATCGCAGGCAGCAATGTATTCAGCCTCCATCATCGAGTCTGCTACGGTGTCCTGTTTAGAACTCTTCCAACAGACTGCCCTCTATTGAGGGTAAACACATAACCCGAGACAGACTTCCTGTCATCCTTGTCATTTTGGAAGCTTGAATCGGTAAAAGAATCCATCTAGAGTTCTGCATTACCGTACACTAAGAAAATATCCTTAGTCCTTCTGAGATACTTCAGAATGTTCTTCACAGTTGTCCAATACTTTTCTCATGGGTTTGACTGATACCAGCTTACTACGCTAAGTGCGTAAGCTACATCTGATCTGGTACATAACATCACATACATTATAGATCCTACCGCCGAAGCGTAGGATATAGTGTTTATGCGCGCCCACTCTTCATCAATCTTAGGAAACATCTCATTGGAGAGGGTGATTCCGTGACAAGCCGGTATATTACTGCACTTGGAATCTTCTATACTAAACCTCTTTAGTATGGTATCAATGTACCTGGACTGTGAAAGTCCCAACATCTATCATGATAGATCTTGATCCCTAAAATATAGGAGCCATCACTTAGGTCCTTCATGGCGAACTTCTGAGACAAGAACAACTTGATCGACTATAGCATAGGAATATCGTTTCCTATTAAAAGAATGTCATCCACGTACAATACAAGTAATACCACAGTTCTACCTACAATATTCTTGTAAATACAGGGCTTATCTATGTTTTTGATGAAGTTAAATTCCTTGAATGTGTCATCAAAATAGATTTTCTAGCTCCGTGATGCCTGCTTTGATTCATAAATAGATTTAAGCAACTTGCACACCTTCCCGTTGCTCCCAATGTCTATGAAATCCTCTGGTTGATCCATATAGACACACTCTTCTGAAGCGCTATTTAGAAAAGCGGTCTTTATGTCCATCTGCCATATCTCATAGTCATGGAAGGCAGCAATGATAAGTAGGATCCGAATGGGTTTCAGCATAGTCACTGGAGAAAAGCTTTCGTCATAATCCATACCTGGACTTTGACGAAAACCTTTTGCAACAAGTATTGCTTTATTGGTTTCCACCTGTCCATCTGCACTAATCTTCTTCTTGAAGATCCATTTGCAGCCGACGGGTTTTACCCCTGGCGGCGCAATGTTCAAAATCCAAACTTTGTTGGTGTCCATAGACTCCATTTCGGATTGCATAGTATCCAACAATTTTACAGTGTCCCTACTGGTAATGTCCTGCTCGAAACTAGAAGGATCATCTTCTTCGAAGATGCAATCCTCTCGATCCCCGTCTATGAGAAAACCCTAGTATCTCTTGGGTGGATGAGAAATCTTATTAGATCTGTAGAGTGGCAAAGGTTCATCCGGGATTATTGGATCCTGTTGCTCCACTAAATCCTCAGTTACAGTTTGTGGCTTCGATGTTTCATCCAACTCTACCTACTCCTACTAATTTCTTTTGCAAGAAATTCCCTTTCTAAAAAGGTGGCGTGGCGAGCTACAAATACCTTATGTTCCTCGATGTAATAGAACAGATATCCATGCGAATGCTTATGATATCCCATAAACTTATATAGAACTGATCGTGCCTGAAATTTGTCCGGATTTTGTACTTTAACATAGGCCGGATAGCCCCATATCTTAACACGTTTAAGACATGGTTTCTTTCCACTCCATATTTCATATGGAGTCTTAGGCACTGATTTGGATGGAACTTGATTCAATAGGAATGCCGCTGTTTGAAGCGCATGTTTCCAGAACGAAAGAGGCAGATCGGCACTACTCATCATGGAGAGAACCATATCCAATAGGGTATGGTTTCTCCGCTTTGATACACCGTTGTGCTGTGGTGTATACGAAGGAGTAAGCTAAGAAAGAATTCCATTATTTTTTAAGTAGTTGAGAAATTCCGTGCTTAACTATCCCCTCCTCTATTAGATCGGAGGATCTTGATACTTTTGCCAGTCTGGTTCTCTAATTCGTTGTTATATATTTTGAATTTCTTAAAAGCTTCAGGTTTGTGTTTTATTAGAAATACATACCTGAACTTAGAGAGATCATCAGTGAATGTAATGAAGTACGGGAACTTATCCCTTGCATGTATAGATATTGGACCACACACATTACTGTGTATGAGTTCCAGGAGCTCTGTAGCTTTTTCTCCGTGTCCGGTGAACGGAGATTTGGTCATCTTTCCTTTTAGACAAGATTGGCAAGTTTCATAAGATGTAAATTCGAACGGATCCAAATATTCATCCTTATGAAACTTAGCTATTTTTTTCTCGTTGACATGACCAAGTCTATAATGCCACAAGTAGGTTTCGTTCGTATCTGAACTCTTTCTCTTGCGTGTGTTTTGTACATTAAGAATCGTGTTTTGATTAAGAACATAGATACCATTGCACAGTGTACCTTCTGCAACAAAATACCTGATTAAGGTAAATGTTCATAATATTTCTAAGTAGAACAAAGTTATATCCATCTTTATTAAGTAATGAAACCGATATAATGTTGCAAAGTATGGAAGGTAAATAGTAGCAATTGTTCAAAATCATAGTATTGCCGCTTGGCAATACTAGGTGATATTCACCGACGGCCGCAGCATCAACTTGTGCTCCGTTCCTTACTTTGAGGGACATACCACCAGGTCCAACCATCCTATTTTTTCTCAATCCCTGTAATAAATTACAGATATGAGATCCTGATTCGCTATCTAGTACCCATGAGGTAGGACTAACCGAAAAACAATTTTCAATAACAAGAACACTGAAGGAGACGCAATAGTATGCTTCTTATTCACCGGGGTCATCAAGGAATTCATGCAATTCTCTTTCAGTTGCTCATGCTCGTGACATTTGTCACAAGTCAGAGCCGAACCGACATTCCTCAAATGCTGAATAAGAATTCAGGTCGGTCAATTCATACATTTTATTATCTTGATAAAGGCGTGACATGGTAGCTGCAATTAGGAGAGAGAAAAAAAACATTCAACGTATGCTCTTGCAAGTTTAGATTGGTTATTATTTTATTTGAACATGATGGCTCCCACTGTTTCCTTAAATTCTCCTTCAAATCTTATAAAGATAACTAGTTAGGATCATGTACACTTCATAAATTCACTAACCATTCAGCCGGGCAAGTGTTAGTATTCCGAAAGAGGATTCCTATGCTTTCGCACGGACCTAATTAAATAACTTCGTTTCCGTAGAGGTATAACCTAGTCAACACCTTTCTAGACATCTAAGGGGTTAGCTATTCATGAAGTGAAAATCTCCCGGGTGTAATCGTACTCATCAGTGGGATCGGGATCCAACTATCATTGATTGATAATCTTGATAGAAGCCACTCAAATCACCACAGTCTATAAGATATGTAAAAACCTTGCAATCATTTATATTTGGAACTTATGATGTGATTTTTATCGCTAGTAGTTTATGACTTTGACAAAGGCCAACAAACCATAAACCACTAGTCAAGTTTAACCCGTCATTATCCTGAATTAATTTAGACCCATTCGTATAAGCCCTTGACAAAGGCCAATAATGCTATACGACTATCCTAGATAATCGCATCTCTATACAACAGAAAAGCAATATCTAGCTACCGCACACTACGCCTTGACAAAGGCCAACAAACACAGTACAAATACTAGGTACCACTCATCTGAAATGACGAAGGGTTACAACTGGTTTTTGGAAAAAAACCTTTAACGTAATGAATTTGACATCATTGAAGGGATCTAGTGATTTCGAAACGAGTGTTTCAAGCTCAATTTTGAAATTTTTTGGTTATGTAAAAACCGAGTAGTTTTGAAAAGAACCGAGTGGTTTTGAAATTTGATTCCAACAACATCATTTTAGGTTTATTTTCTTGCATTAATTAGAATTAATGCGGTCCCATCAATTAAACATATGCATTACAGAAACAACCAAAATAGAATGTACGTATATGCCATCCGCATTCGCCACGGGGTCCGGGGACATCACCGTAAGGTTACTTAACTTACGACAGTGTATGGGTAGGGCTAGCATGGGTGTAAAACATATTCAACATTTATATATATCATTATCACATGAAGGTAATAAACATCACAGGCATGTGATAATCAAAATGAAAAAGTGGATAAACTAGGAACCCCGTGTTTCGTTTGAGCTGCAAACGAAAACCAACGTTCTCCGGTCGTGTGGATAGCTCGAACATCACCTAAATCAAAGAACCCTAAAAGTGCGACAAGCAACCCATCAATTCTAGATGTGAGGAAGCCATCACTCAATGAAATGAGTAGGCCACCCGGCACTTCATAGAATCTGGTAATTTGAACACTCCACCGTGGGTCTATCCTAAACCCCTACAAGTGTGGCGAATAGCCCGCCAATTCTAAAGCGAGGCGGCTCGAACCCACCACTGCAAGATGACCACCTAGCACACTCTAGAACCCAACTATTCGAGCACTTCTCCGTGGGTTATCATAATACAAGAATGCATGAATATACAATGGCAATATCGACCTAAATCCGGTCGTGTTCCAACAAAACAATATACAACAAACGGTAACGACGACCACAATTCGGCTGCTCGCCCCGAATAAACGAATATACATTCAATATATAATGAGGGGCTATCCACAACGAATATTCGGCTAAATTATCACAAGATATGTAATAAAAAAACATAAGCAAGTATTTGCAATCCCGTCTAATCGACCTATAACAATTAGACGATGTTTACAAACACATATACAAACTAAAAGATAAACAACGATGCAAATATTTCGAGTTTAAAACTTTCCGTGTTGTCAGAATGCAAAGATAATAGTTAATGAAATTTGGGCAAAAAAGAAGTTTACCAAAAATCCCAATTCCCAAAATCCAAGACACAGAAAAATATGAGACCAAAAGGAGAAGGTACGGCCACAATTTGCGGCAAAATGGAATTCTTTGGCGGCCCAAGTTTCTCAGATTTGTCTTGTTTTCATTATGTTTCATATACATACAAGTATCATCCTTCTGCAATACTCTAAAAAATATTTCGAGACCAATTTTTTTTAACAGAAACATGAAAAAATAGGGTTTTGGAAAAATGGAATTTTATCGGTTTCGAAACTTAAGCATCATATAAACTAGTTTATGTGTTAGGGTGACTTTGATACCATGTAAGTAGATGCTCGTGCTCGTGTTGCTAACTTATGGCCAAAGCGGAATGCAAAACAAAAATTTCTAAAACAAGAGCACGAATTTCTACAACCTAGAATCGAATCCAAATACTAAACTAGCAAACTATGAAGAAGTTTAAGTACTTGGTTAGCATTAGTTACCTTTGTAGTCGTGTCCTTCGACTTCTTTCCACTTATTAAGCTTCTAGGTCGACCGGAAACGAGCTTGGGAGTCGGTCTTCCTTGTCGAAGATGATCCATTCGAGAGAACCCTAGCAGAGACTTTAGCTTCATAATAAAAAGCTAAGTGAAGCAACTAATGAACAAAACTTGCTAAGAATCGATCACTACGATGTAGTAGTGGTTAATCTCTAGGTTTTCTTTCTTGTTCTTTTTCTCTGCTCAACTTGGAAAACTCAAGAAAGAAGAGATGAAGAGAAGAAGATGATAATCATCAAAAACTTATCCCTTTTCTATTCTTTCTTCATCTTATCTCTTTTGAAAACGGTGGGTGGACTTGTGACTCACCCTAGCAAGTCACAAGTCCACATCCTTATCAACTTTTCCAAATTGAACTAGATAATATATTTAGGATGATATGCATACATATACATACACACACACACACACATATACCAGTATATGTTTCAATATACATTTACACGTATTTATATCAAAATACGAATACCATATTCGTATAAAGATACGAATACCCGTATTTGTATTAAGATATAAATACCCGTATTCGTATAAATACTGTATTCGTGTTAAAATACAAATACCGAAAGAGAGATACTAAAAGAGATATAAAATACTAGCTCACAAGTCATCCAAATGTAATAATATAGCTATCTTTCAAACCGGCTAGTATTAAGAAAATGTCCGATTAAAAGTACGTATACAAAAACACTTATTTAATCGAAACTAAATACATATGAAAATACACACACAATATCGTTTCGCCTGAGCCGGGAAACCCTCTGTGTGGGACGCTAAACACTCGACAATACGCTGGCAGTGGGTTTAACCACAAGCATGTCAGCGGCACTACCTGTACGTAACGGCTATTCAGATATTGAACGAAAGGAAGGTCGATAAGCAAACTCTTCCGTATCCCCACTGAGTCTGAAAGTGACAATCTTCGTATAGTTCGGTCTTTTTGTCTGAGAGTATCACATACTTGGTCTAGGGGATGGAAAACGTCAGACCCCTAATAAACCAATAAGTCGTGTTGATATGGATCAAAACCATCCTGAGAAACTACTGATCTCACAATCAATATATCTCAACTGCCTTGGCCAAGGTCTTATGGTGATGACCAATTGAACACTACACGACATCGATTCCATATACCGGGAGAGACGAATCCCTTCTATCGCTTACTACCCCTAAGTGCTTCGGGAATGTACCGAACTAAAAGCTGTTTGCAAGACTCTTTAAAACCGTGGTAGGGTAGAAATCTAAGTACAGTGGGAACCCACTCGATACTAATGAAGATGTCAGGTCTAAAGACTAACATGTACCTATATCACCAGAGAACTGCTATCTGACGATAGGTATATTACCATCTAGAAGTTCTCGGCAATTCCGTCCAGTGTAACTCATAACATAATGAGCACCTGTATACCATCTTTGGTGCCGTACACCAATGGCTGTGGGACAGGCCAGCTTCCCTCATGGGAATAAGAAACGTACACACTAGTTTACTCTGAAGTATTGATGCCCCGTCTCAAAACTCTAACGACTGGGAACAATTTAAAGATAAGCTTATAGACTACCTAGACCCTATGAATATGATTGCCATCATAACTCTAGTAGTCAAGAAAAGATTCTACGGGCTTTACCAACATGTATTCGAGATACGTAGTATAATTAGAACATATACACATGTTGAGGTAAAGACAAATCAGATAGCATACTATCATATCGAGCAAGACTGTCTTGTACATATATATCCTAAGTATCCATATGTAATATACAATCCTGTACTATAAAATAATGTCCTCTAGGGCATACATATTTAACACCACCTCGATTCCATACAAGTTCTACACTTATTTAAGTTCTTGTCATAATCCGTCGTGAATAACATGCAGCCATTTGGACATGAATCGATTTTTTGATAACTGAAACCGATGTCGGCAATCATCTTCCTCATCTCTTAAAAATTGGCAGGGAGATCGGAATTCGGGTAAACCTCCTTATATATCTTTAGAAAATTATCGACTGATTTGTTGCTCCATAAAATTTTGCATTTAAGATGAATCATACGAACTATTCAACCCAACTTCGTCATTGTCACACCCTCATAAAGAGGTTTCTTAGCATCCTCCATATACTTAAAAAACATAGCAGATTCAGCATCTGGAACCGTATCATCCAAAGTGGTATCATCACGCATGCCATCGAACAACTCGTTCATCATACCGCTTAAACCAGTGGTTGTTGGGGTTCTCATAGGAGGATTAGCAGGCGGCAACCGACGATATGCAGGGATTCTATAGCCTACGACCTCATACAAGTGCCAGATAGTGTAACCTTGACTGTATCTATTAGAAAGTATATGCATGCGAACCGCTTCTCGACTATCCCTTTTGCGATTACAACATCTTTTACAGGGATAGGTAATACGACTACCACCCACTCTCGACAAGAATTGCATAAACTCTTCAGCACCATTACAGAATTCAGAGACAAAGTTGTTCTTATTTATCCAAATCTTATCCATTCTTGTGCGATACGTAAAACCTATGATAGTTCACGATTATTTATTATATCAGAATAAACATTTTCAGATAGTTCACGATTTTAACGGTTCTATATTAGATGTCGAGGATAACGGCTGTCAGGGTAAGGCTTCTATCCCATTAAGAATGTATAACGCATACACCCTCTACACTTGTGCTTTCATTCGCTTCAAAAAAATTTCAGCAGCACCTCCCAGCTGTTCTCCGAGTACACTGCAATAGAAGAGATAAACATATCAATACCATCAGTAATAAAATGATCATCGCAGCTATATTTGTATATGGAGAACCAATGGAAAGGTACTGACGAAACTCATTTCGAAACGAATGAAAGCCTAAGTATGCAGGGAAGTGTATACGTTATACATTCTTAACTTGTACAAAACGAGACAAATCTATAGGTTATAGTGCGACTAGTCTTCTTGTCGCATAAACTACGAGATGGCTGTCAACGAAGAACGATTAACATTCGTGATTGACAACCCACGTGTAGTTTTATGTCACGAAGATAACCATACATATAACTGATAGATGGGTTCTAAGGCACGATATTTTATAAATGTGAGATACTCGATAACGATATGTATTGATTTACTTTTTGTTATCATCGAGTATCATGCACTTAATTAGATTAGTTTTGATGATTATCATTTCAATATCTTTTGTTTAATTAATGTTTAATTGGTGACTTAATTTAGATTTAGTATATAGTTAAGAATTAAAGGGTGTAGGTGATGTACCGGATACCGACGTATATCGAGATTTTTACACAAATTTTCCAATTAATTTTTCTTGACATTTCTACACAAATTTTCTAATATAACGAAATTAAATAAAATTACACAAGAATTAAACTTTGAAAATTGAATTTAATAAAATTAATTCACCTAATCCATCATCGATTTCACGTCGAAGTAAATTCGTTGGACGATGTCGGTGGAGGAGGGAAGCTCGGATGTAGTGGTCGGAGAAGAGATAGCTTGCTGAAAGAGAAGGAAGAGGACGGAGTGGTTGATGAAGGGCGTGGAGGAGGGGTGATCGGCTAGGGCTCAGGGTTGGCAAGGAGGAAGGAAGATCGACGACGACGACGATGATGATGAAGAGGCGAGGAGGTCGATGAGGAGGAGGCGGGGGTGCCAGCGACGATGAGGCAGTGGGGATTGAATTAATGGAATAGCGAGGAGGAGAAGGAGGCGGAGGTGGAGACGACGATGATGAAGATGCAGCTTTTGACTAGGCAGTGACGACGACGGCAAGGCAGCGATGACGAAGAGGCGTTCGGGGAGGAGATCGACGAGAAGATGAGAGGAATGATTTTTTCTGAGGAATTGGGGATTTTTTCTTTAGGGGTCGAGCGGGGAAGTAATTTGGGAGGGTGAAGGGGCTAAAGTAATTTTAGTGCTGTTGATTTTGGTCAACAAAATTTTAAATCTACGTAGCTTAATTCGACGGTAGTCTCGCGTCGAATTAGGCCTCGGTTTGGGCTCTCATCGAATTAGGCCTCAGTTTCTTGTAGTGATAATAGTAGAGAAAGGAGATATATATGACATTTGATACCACTCTCTCTTCATTTTTGCCCATTTGAGGAAATGAATAGATGCTACAAGCAGTACCTCTAAAAGAGAAATGGTAAATTGATGCAAATCCTTTGGCCCTTTAAAAACTTATGAGAAACTTCATGGGCTTTTCCAATATGTTGAAAACCCCCTAGGCCCATCAATTTTTTCCTAAAATACTCTAAACTTTGTGTATTTTGGTATATCCCAAAACTGCCCCTTATGACTCATGTGCGCAAGTACAAAGAGACAACTGCCATTTTTTTGCAAAAAATTATGCAGTTGAATTGTCTGTAACCTGTAAGCAATTGCCTGTAACTTCTATACCTAATTGTGTTTTGTTAATTTTTCCTTAAAAGACTGAACATTAAGTGCTCTAACATAACAATTTTCCCTCCAAATTCACTACTTCCCCCCCAAAAAATCCTATATTGCAAACAGAACAAGAATTATCCCATTCATTCTCTCCATTATCCATTATCTTCTCTCATTTACTACCCCAACAAACCAAATCTTCATTTACTACCTTGCTTATTGATGATGGCCCAAACTTAGACTTTAATGTGTTTTGTGAGTGGATCGAATGGTAAAGGTGTGGTCTTGACCATCTCAGAGGTGACAACATGGTTTGAAATGAAAGGATAAATCTAATTTCTACTCGATATATCGATTGAGAAGTTAAATCTTTCTTATAAAATGGAGAAATATGGAGATCATGAGGTTAGGATGATAAATGAAGATGACTATATAAATATAATCTGCATCCATCAAGAGACGAATGAAAAGGTCATCCATATGCTTGCTTCTATTGATGCACTAGCCATCATGAGCAGTTTTGTCTTTATTTGACTTGATTTTTGTTTAGAAGAATATACAAGACAGTTGCCTGCAACTTGTAAGCAGTTGCCTGTAATATCTAAGCACTTGCCTGTAACTTCTTAACAGTTGCTTGTAAGTTGTAGGGACTTGCTAATAACTTCTAAGCAGTTACCTATAACTTCTAAGCAGTTTCTTGTAACTTGTAAGAACTTCCTTGTAAGTTGTAAGCAGTTGACTGTAACTTGTAAGCACTTGAATGTAACCTGTAACCGGTTGCCTGTAACTTCTAAGCAGTTGCATGTAATTTCTAACTAGTTGCTTTTAACTTCTAAAAAAGTTGCATGTACCCTTTAGAATTTGTACCAACAACAGGATATGCAAGTTTCAAAACATGACCTCTAACATTAAGAGAAAACTCAATAATTTTCTCACCTAATGTTCTTAGTGCACTATTCTTTGCTTCTATTCTAAATGTCTTTTTTCTGCCACATTCATATTTGCTCTTTCCCGTTCTTGGAATATTTCTCCGATAACCTCCATATATTAACACAACTTTAAGAACAACACTCTCAATCCTGTTAACAAGATAAATATTTATACATAATTAATTTATATATCTACTAATTAATTATAACTTACTGTAAATGAAAATACTTGAAATGAAGCTCTTCCTACAGGTAAGATTCTCCACTACCTGTTATTGGAACTACATACAAAGCACCCTATATCCTAATATGTAAACCCAAACTCTATAAAGCATGGCAAATTGAATGTGACCAATTAATGAAGAATCTTATCTTTTTGAAGAAAACAGTTTTACTAGCTACATGAAAGGTTCTATTATTGAAAACTAAAGTACATTGAGTACAGGATAAAGAATCTCTATCCTCTTTTTTGCATCAAGAATGAAACTCCTATAAATAAATGACCTTCTTGTCGGTCAACATTGAGCAAACATTTCAATATAAACTTAGAAAAAACAGAGTGTTACAAATGAAAGAGTGTAGGGCTTTACTCTTTTGGATGTGAAGAGTTTCATTTCATAGAAAATAATTAGGATGGCTAAAGAATTTTACTAAGTATAGTCCTATTTGGAGATGGCAGGACTTGCTGTCGTGGAAGAGGCTGATGCTGGATAATTTTTTTTACTAACATCACCATTTTATCAGGTATTCCATCATCAACAAAAAATATAAACCATTACAGCGTCAACTGCATATACTAAAATCCTTCATGAGCTCTACGATGACACCCTCCTAAGAGGAGGTTGCAGAGAGCAACTCTTAGCAATTTCCAGGGGAGTTCCTATCTATCGCAGAGCTCTCTTTAAAGGATCATATAGAGTTTCCAGCCAAAATATATGAAATGTGTATAATTTATTATTCTTTAAGATACAATTTGTAATTTTTTTAAAGATCAACAAATATATAGCGGCACCAAGTCCTATAAGTTGTTAGCATTATCCATGTTCTAATTACCAATTTATCAAACAGAACTAAGTTATGATTTGTTCCCAATTTATAATTTTTTAAGATACAATTTGTAATTCAATTTCAAGACTAATAAGTATGCTTCACCATGTACTTTTGTTAACATATTATTAGTTGCCTGTAACTTCTAAGCAGTTGTATTTCCTTAATATCTAAGAAAATTTTCCTTTAATATCTAATAAGTTGTTTATAATATCTACATGGATACAAGTAGTAATATGTTAATAAAAGCTTGTAAGAACTTGCCTGTAACTTGTAAGCAGTTGCCTGTAATTTGTAACCAGTTTCCTGTAACTTCTAAAAAAGTTGCTTGTAACTTCTACGCAGTCTCTTATAACTTCTAAGCAATCGTCTATAACTTTTAATAACTTTCCTATAACTTCTAAGCAGCTGCCTGTAACTTATAAGAACTTCCCTGTAACTTGTAAGCAGTTGCCTGTAAGTTCTAAAAAAGATGCATGAAACTTCTAAGCAGTTGCATTTCCCTAATATCTAAGAACATTTGACTTTAATATCTAATAAGTTGCATGTAATATCCACATGGATGCAAGTAATAATATGTTAACAAAAGCTTGTAAGATGTGTAACCATCAACATGCATCATCGTCTTCTGCTTCAGCAATTGCGCATGACCGAGTACATGAGTTGGAGTCAAGCTTTCCACTGGTGAGGAAAGATGATCATATTATAAGGAACAATATTCCGGTTGTGTGGTATGACGCAATTAAGGGAACATCTCAAATATTCACGGGTTCATACGAAATTAGGATAGCTCTTTTCCAATTTGCTTTTGCGAAACAATTCAACTTCGACTATATTAAGAATGTGCTGGCTATAGTACTCTCAAGTCAATTATTGTAATCGCAGGCACGCGATTGTGATGATTGAAGTAGGACCTATACGGATAGATTAGTCTTACTCGAGATGATAGTATGCTATCTGGTTTGCCTTTATCATCATGTACATGCATTATGTGGTATTACAAATCACTATTACATGTTGATAGAGCCTATAGGATTCATGCTTGACTACCAGCATTATGATGGTGATCATATACGTAGGAGATGGGTAGTCTATAAGCACATCCTTAAATGTCCCTAGTCGAAGGAGTATCGAGACTAGGCCTCGATACTCCGGAATAGACTAGTGTATACTTATCGAGATCCCAACGAGAGACGGTGGCTGGTCTTACAAGACATTAGTGTCAGTCAATCACCTAATATAGTATACAGGTGCTCATTGGGTTATGAGTAAACTAGACGGACTCGCTGGGAATATGCTAGTTGGTATTATACGTATTGTAAGATAGCAGTTCCTAGGTGACATGGGTACAGGTTAGTCTGTCGACCTGAGATCGTCATTTGTCTCGTGTGAGTTCCCACTGTGCTTTGATTACTCCCTTACCATGGCTCAAAGGAGTCGTGCAAACAGGTTTTAGTTGGGTACAGTCCCGAGCCACATGGAGGCAGTAAGCGGATCGTTGGGGATTTGTCTCTCCCAGTATTGGGGGTTGATGTCGTACGGTGCATGGGTGACCATCACTAGAAATCCTTGGCCAAGATAGACGAGAATTACTGATTTGGATCAGTAGTTTTTCAGTAGGTGATGGGCTTTATACCGACACGAAATATTGCGTTATTAAGGGTTTGACTTTATCCACTCCCCTAAACTCGATATGCGATACTCTTAGACGAACAGACTGGACAGTACGAAGATTGTCACAGACATGCTCAGTCGGGGTTCGGATGTCGGCCTTCCTTTCGCTCAATACCTCGGTAACCATTACGTACAGCTAGTGCCACTGACGTGCTTGTGGTTAAACCCACTGCCAGTTATTGACAAGTCTTTAGAGTCCCACACAGAGGGTTTCCCTGGTTCTGGCGAAATGATGTAGTACCTGTATTGGATACGTGCAGGGTTCCGATCGATTGATTGTACTATGTACCTGGAATTTTGATCAGACGGTTGAAAATACTAGCCGGCTCGGGTTTGATCCGGATTATTAAATCAGGTATTGATTTAATAATTTACGTATATATATTTCGATATGTATATTCTAGTATTATATTCTTTGTGTTATTCTATCTTTTTGGGTATTCGTATTTCGGTATGAATATAGATATCTATATACAGTAGAGTGTAATCCGTATTTGTACAGATAACATTCTAGAAGGTGGACGCCTCATTTAGATTTTGGTCCATTCATTTAAATGGGAAATGAGGTGGAAAATGAGAGAGGGGAGTATGGTGAGAACCATGTTTGTATAGTGTTGCACAAATGAATTGTTAATTAATTTGTGCAAACTATTCAAGCATGGGCTTGATTTTAAACTGGAAAAATATGTTTTACAAAACCTATCATGATAATTTCTCTCTCTATGGATGGCCCATTATTTTGAGATGAGGAAACACTCTCACCATCATGCTTCACTTTCCTCTCTAGTTTCCATGAGTTCCTCCACCTTCATCTTCAACCTCTTCACTACAATCTCATGTGTTGAGAATCAAGAGAGGAGGTGAGGTAGATTAACACTTTGAACACTTCAGTACATCCTATGCACTCTAGATTAGCAACCTAGAGTCCCTAGTTGCTTCACTTGACCTATATGTGGAGCTAGAGCTAAGAGCTACATCCCTCGGGTGGATCATCATCGACAGAGAAAGACCGGCGACCAAGTTCAATCAAGGATGCCGCAAGGAGCTTATGAAGATGGTAGAAGACCGAAAGACATGGTTCGTTCGGTATAACCTTTTATCTCAGTAGTTAGAACATCTTGTAGTTTGCTAGTGTAGGTTTATGGTTCGATTCTAGACGGGTTTGTTAGCGCCAAGTTTTTTAAACATCATTTTTGTTCCGCATCGGCTGTGGTACATGACCAGAGCGCTATCGTAACCCAACATGGTATCAGAGCTACCCCATAAATCATTACTATCTAGTTTGCACAAAGTTAGAATATCGATCGACCAATTTTTCCGAATCGTATTTCCATTTGGTTATGCTTGCTGTTGTTTTTTAAACCTATTCAAAAAATATTTCAGAGTGTCTTAAAAATACGTGCATGCATTTATAGGGCACCAGAAGAAATTTGAGCACTTGAACCCATAACATTTTCACGGAACCGCCGCATAAAATCCGCATTGGCCGTGGTTGCACGGTCATTTCATGGTAGTTTTGTGCCAAATTTCATCTGGCACTTTATTTCATGAAAATATGATTTTTGTGATATGGGTTTGGTCCGGATTTGTTTGAGTGCTAGTTTGCATTTGGGGCCAATTTAGAAAAGTTTTAGTTGATCGAAATTTTATGTGTATTTATCAGTGCATGTGAATATATTTGTGACCGTGAATATCATTGAGCAGTACAACCCGACTAGTTGCTATATGTTCGACTAGATGGGTTTGCAAACGCGATATTCACGTCGATATTCTGAGTTGTGTTGATATTATGGTTGGATTGTCGTGGAGGATAGCCAGTGGTGAAATGATAGTTGTACAGTTCAGATTCATTTGTATATTCGATATTGCGGGACGAGCATCCGACATGTGGACAGCTGTCTCTGCCAGATTGGGGCACGACCGGGTTGAGGTCGATGTCGTCATTGTATATATACTTTTCTTTTCTATACTAGGATTACCCCGCAGTGGAGTGCTCGAATAGCCAGGTTCTAGAAGGCAACGGGTCCGCATCTCATGGCGTTGAGATTGAGGGGGCTTTACTCTAGAATTAGCCGGCTATTCGCCGCACTCGTAGGGGGTATAGGATTACCCACAAAGGGGTGCTCAAGTTACCGGATTCCATAAAGTGCTGAGTCGCCCATTCACTTTGTTGATTAGGGTTGCCTCACTTCTAGGATTGGCAGGTAACTTGCCGCGCTCGCAGGGGTCCATGTTTTCATTGTACAGACTATCCACACGACCGGGAACGTCGGGTCTCATTTGCGGCTCAAATGAAACCTGAGGCTCCAAAATTTTCCACCATTCTGTGTTGCTTGTTGTTGTTCTGTGATGCTTATATTATACCTGGGACGAATGTTATATATATTTATATATACTAGTAGATGTTGTATATGTTTTGCATCCGTGCTAGTCTAGCCCCCGCTCTGCCATTTGTTAAGTAACCTAACGGTGCATGACGGGGTCCCGTGACGAATGCGGATGGCATATACGTACATTGTATTTTCGTTCCTTTTTTTGGTGTGATATGGATTAATTGATGGGACTGCGTTAAATTTAATTAATGCAAGGAAAAACAAACCCAAATGATGTTGTTGCAACCAATTTTGAAAACTGTTATTATAAACGTTTCCGTTTACTTTGCACAGCGGTATTCGGTTCTGAATATCCATCGCCTCATTTGACGAGGCAAGAGCCGAGAACCCTTTATCGGGAGTGACCTCTTGGGCAAAAGTTTACGTCGTTGTAATAACTTCGCTATAGTCGATTCTTTTGCTTTGCATTATGATATTCAGTTAGGAATATCCTGCACCTCATTCGATGAGGAAAGAGCCGAGATCCCTTCACAGGGAGTGACTTCTTTAGCAAAAGTTTGCGCCACTATATATTTGTAAAACTGCTCGGGTTCCTTCAACGATATCAAGTTCATTATATTAAAGGTTTTTCGCCAAAAACTAGCCGTAGCCCTCTGTCTTTTCAGATTAGTATTGCTTAGTATTCGTGCTATTTATGTCGTGCTCAGCCAAGGCGTAGTGTTCGGTAGTTATGTAGTGCTTTTCTGTTGCATGTTGATACGATTGGTTATGACATTTGTACGGTCATTTTGGCTCAGTCAAGGACTCGTGTGGGTGGGTCTAATGCAATCAAGATAATGACGGGTTGAACTTGACTATGACTCTTTGATATGTTGGCTCAATCAAGGCAACTTGGGTCCTAGGGGTAAAAACCACATCAGGAGTTTCAAATATACAGGAAACTTGCCAGGCATGCGCATACCTTCTGAACTGTGGTTACTTGAGTGGCTTCCATCAAGTTATCATGCGATGATAGTTGGATCCCGATTCCCACTGATGAGTAGGTGTTACTCCTGGGGTGATTTTAGATGATCCCGACTAATTCTTCTTTTAGGGTTTGAGCGAGAATTCGAGAAAACAGTGGGAGCCATCCTGATTAGATAAAGTGATTAAGCAATCTAATTTAGGTTAGAGTGCATGCTGAGTGTTTCTTTTCTCTCTCTCTCTTTGGCAGTGATCATGGCCTGACCTTAAATAACCCATGAACCAAGTTAACCGAACCTTTTTAAAACACTTTGGCTTTTGGATTGTCATTAAGTCGCATATATCCCTGCCGCTCCTGTTTTTCCCTTTACATTTTTTCCAGGACACTCCGTATCACTACGAAGATCCATATTTCTTGGATATTCCATCATATAGTTACATACGAACTCGGAGGAACTTGTTCTAGTTCGAGGATGGATTCCGATTCTGAAGAAATTGAATAGAATTATTCGGTTGTCTTTTCTCTTTATCTTCTCTCAGATTGCAAGGGCTCCTAGTATTAGGAGAGTATACCTATTGCACTTAGTGGATAGTCTTCTTCCAAACCATAGGCAGGTGCTGAAAGGTAGGGAAGGAAGAAAACCATTTAGCCTGAGTGTGGTGTACAGAAGGTAATAAATAAAGACATAGAAAGGGATTAGGGTAAGGGCAAAGGAAATTACGACTACTATCATTCACGATGAAGCCGCGTATAACCCTGCCACTCCTATTTACCTTTTGCATTTCTCCAGAACACTCCGTATCACTACGAAGATCCATATTGATTGGCTATGTGATCGTATAGTTACATACGAACTCGAAGGAACTTGTTCCAGTTCGAGGATGGATTCTGGTTATGGAGAAATAGAATAAGGATTATTCAGTTGTATTTTCTCTTTACATTCTCTCAGATTGCGAGGGCCCCCTGGTATTAGGAGAGTACACCTATTACGCTTATTGGACAGTCTTCTTCCAAACCATAGGCTGGTGTCGAAATGTAGGGAATGAAGAAAACCAATTAGCCTAAGAATGATGTACAGAAGGTAAAAAGTAAAGACATATAATAGGATTAAAGTGAGGGCAAGAAAATAAACGGCTACTTCATGAATCTGGATGGTGGAAGAAGCATTACTACGAATATCCAGTTACCCCTTTCGAAACATTTTCATGTTCCAGTTTTTCTGTGCGGTGTTAATGGAAAACTGTTTTCCCAATTAGATTCTAACTCTAGAGTATGTATTTACCAGATTTGATTCTCACATCTGTATGGCATTACAGATGCTGAGTGGGAGTAAGATATTGAGAATTGGGTGATTAGACCTTTTATATATATCAGAATTCTTTGTAATTGGTGATATTTGAGGAAATCACCTGGGTTTTGCCTGACGACAAATATTTGGTTTTGAATATCCATCGTTATGCACCAATTTCAAACTGATATATCTGTATGTTTATTTTATAAAGTGAGATATAAATTTTTGAAATTATGTCCATGACATTTACCTATATCAGTTGATGGTTAGGTAAGGAGCATTCAACAGCGGTGTAATTTTTCTTAACCATAGTACAGTTTTCAACCTACGACGCACAGGGTTTGAGTTATTGAACTCAGAGGACTTATACAGAGTATTGTATGTTTTCTGATGTCCGTTAGGAAAAAGGGGTTGGTACTCGTAGTATATTCTGTTTACTCATGACTTCTCTAGTTTTAGACAAGTATTTCGTTGAAATATAAGTTCCAGATTTTGAGAAGATATAAGTTTAAGAATAATGTAAAGAACCATATGTTGCAAGTATCAGGATTCTTCAAGGCGATCGAAAATGTAGATACATGTGTTCGGTATTTCGTTGTAAATAATAGTTTTGAGAACTTGCTTCTCTCTCAGATTGCTCATCCGTGAGTATGCTCCTTGATAAGTAATACTGTTTGGCCTTTTTCCATTTAGTTGATATGCACTGGGAACGGCTGCATGTATTTTGAATCTGGTTAAAATTAAATTTGTGCCTTTTTTTCTATATTGGATATAGAATGGACTCATATCTTAACGATATTAAGGTATATGGAGTTGTCCAGCTTATACTTAAAACCAGAATCCGAATAAACTCTAGGCACGTTTCAGTAATGGCAGTTTGTGGGTTTTCCCGGGCTTTGACGAGGGTTAACATTCTACCATATGAAATATCTATAGTTATATTGTTCTTGACTCGCTACAGTTTTAGCAAAATAAATTCTTTTCAGAAAACATTAGTGGGAGTATGGTAGAACTGGAAGTGATTCCAGAACTATAAACGATTACTGAAAATTTAATGGAACCTAAAAATTCAATTGGATTCGACAATCCAATAGCTACTTCGCAGATTTGGTGGGTAACCTCAGGCCCCCGAGAGGTATTTCGGTCTCCTTAAAGACGGTAACAGGGAGGTTTTAGATTACCCAAACTTGCCACTACTGCTATTCTAGACTATGAGATCTGGCAAGAGTATGAATGTAACGTCGTTCTAAATTAGCTTTAGAAGTGCACGTGTATATGACTCTGCCAGAAAGTTGTTGTAGTCAGTGGGAGCAGTGGAAGTAACTTATGTCTATTTATATAGACTTAAGCAAGTATAGCGGAGATAGATCGTCTAGTTTTGATGTGACAGTCATAGAGTTTGATTTCTTCAGAACAACAGATGGACCTGGTAAGAAGGTAGTATGGAGTAATGTCCTGGTATTTGAATGACATGCTTTTGATAAGAAGTGATTTTCCTATACGACGATCGGTTATATAATGGTTGTCACATGGTGTTTCTCTTCATAGGATCTGGATAATATATCAGGGATTTTGGTAACTAGATCTACGGTTTTAGATCTAAATTTGGAAAGTGTCCCAATTCGGGTACTTTGATACTATTCTAAAGTGTTTTAGAATGGACGACTCCTGGCGTGGCAGTGTTCCCGCAGGTGATGGAGTCACCCTGTCTAAATAGATGTCTTCTAGACTGATGAGGGGAGGGATTTGCATGATTGGCATATCACTTGCTTAGTCAATTGAATCAATCATGAAACGTTAAGTACAACACCAGATATTGCTTTTGCACTGGCTGCAATAAGCGTTTATGTTAATCCAATTCCCGAGAAATGTTAGAGGCAGTTATGAACATAAATGGATGTTCTTGGTATATGGTAATGGCAGCCTCTTTCAGGAGTCGGTTATCATTTTAGGCTTCCAAGGTGACCTAGATCACAGAGTGGCTGTCAGAGTTATAGTGTTCCTTCTTTTGTGGAGCAATATGTTGGACAGGAGGTCCAAGCGGATACTGAGGAAGGCATGACGCAGGATACTGATTAAATTCAGGGGATGATACGTCCTAAGAAGTTTGTTGGATTTAGAGTTCATTTGTGAATTAGGCCCCATTAGATATCTAGACAAATTCTAAGACATGTATCACTCATTTAGAGAGATATTCTTTCTCCGCAAAGTTGAGATATAGACAGATAAAGATAGAAACATTGGAGCGGATTTGCTCACTGAGGCTATTTCTCGAACACAATAGTTTCACAAATGGGCTTTGCCAGACTGATTACTAGAGAAGCTGGGTGTTCGGTATCACATGGGCTCTGAGTATGCGACATCACAATAATTAGCCTAAGTGAAAGTGGGAGATTGTTGGCTATAGTGCCCTCAAGTAAATTATTGTAATCGCATGCACACTATTGTGATGATTGAGGGAGGACCTATACAGGTAGAACAGTCTTACTCGAGATGATAGTATGCTATCTAGTTTACCTTTATCATAATGTACATGCATTATGTGGTATTACAGATCACTATAACATGTTGATAGAGCCCATAAGATTCCTGCTTGACCACCAGCATTATGATGACGACCATATACCTGGGAGCTAGTTGGTCTATTAGCACATCCTTAAATGTCCCTAGTTGAGGGAGTATCGAGACTGGGTATCGATACTTCGGAGTAGAATAGTGTATTCTTATCGAGATCCCGACGAGGGACGGTGGCCAGTATCATAAACCATTGGTGTCAGTAAGTCACCTATGATAGTACACAGGTGCTCATTGGGTTATGAGTACACTGGACGGACTCGTCGGAAACATGCTAGTTGGTATTATACCAATTGTCAGAAAGCAGTTCCCAGGTGACATGGGTACATGTTAGTCTGTCAACCTGAGATCTTCATTTATCTCGTGTGTGTTCCGACTGTGCTTTTATTACTATCCTACCACGGCTCAAAGGAGTCATGCAAACAGGTTTTAGTTGGGTACAGTCCCGAGCCATATGGAGGCAGTGAGCGGAGCGTCGAGGATTCGTCTCTCCCGGTATTGGGGATTAATGTCGTGCGGTGCACGGGTGGCCATTACCAGAAATCCTTGGCCAAGGTAGACGAGAATTACTGATTTGGATTAGTAGTTTCTCAGTAGGTGATGGGCTTCATACCGACACGAAATATCGCGTTATTAGCGTCTGACTTTATCCACCCCTTAGACTCGATATGCGGTACTCTTAGACAAACAGACCGAACTATACGGAGATTGTTACGGACATGATCAGTAGGGGTTCGGATATGTTTGCTCGCCTTCCTTCCTTTCGCTCAATACCTGGGTAACCGTTACGTACAGCTAGTACCGCTGATTTGCTTGTAGTTAAACCCACTGCCAGCGTATTGATGAGTCTTTAGAGTCCCAAACAGAGGGTTTTCCTGGTTTTGGCAAAATGATGTAGTAGCCGTATTGGATACGTGCATGGTTTCGATCGATCGATTGTACTATGTACCTGGACTTTCGATCGGACGGTTGATAATACTAGCCGGCTCGGGTTTGAGCCGGATTATTAAACCAGGTATTGATTTAATAATTTACGTATATGTATTTCGATATGTATATTCTAGTATTATATTTTTTTTGTTATTCTATATCTTTAGGTATTCGTATTTCGGTAGGAATACATGTATGTATATATAGTAGAGTGTAATCCGTATTTGTACAGATAATATTTTAGAAGGTGGACATCTCATATAGATTTTTGTCTATTTATTTAAATGGGAAATGAGGTGGAAAATGAGAGAGGGGATTATGGTGAGAACCATGCTTGTATACTGTTGCACAAATGAATTATTAATTCATTTGTGCAAACTATTCAAGCATAGGTTTGATTTTAAATTGGAAAAATATGTTTTACAAAACCTAGCAAGATTATTTCTCTCTCTATGGATGGTTCATTATTTTGAGATGAGGAAACACTCTCACCATTATGCTTCACTTTCCTTTCTAGTTTCCATGGATTTCTCCACCTTCATCATTAATCTCCTCTCTACAATCTTATGTGTTGAGAATCAAGAGAGAAAGTGAGGTAGATTAACACTTTGAACACTTCACTACATCCTTGGCACTCTAAATTAGCAACTTAGAGTCCTTAGTTGCTTCACTTGACCTATATATGGAGCTAGAGCTAAGAGCTACGTCCCTCGGGCGGATCTTCATTGACGGAGAAAGTCCGACGACTAAATTCAATCAAGGATGCCTTAAGGAGCGTATGAAGATTAAAAGACCAAAGGACATGGTTCGTTCGGTATAACCTTCTACTCAGTAGCTAGAACATCTTGTAGTTTTCTAGTGTAGGTTTATGGTTCGATTCTAGACGGGTTCGTTAGTGCCAAGTTTTTTAAACGTCATTTTTGTTCCGTATCAGCCACGGTTGATGGCCAGGGCGCTATCGTAACCCAACAGAATGATGTCTTGAGAGTAACAGTGGCCTGTTCCCAAAGGGATAATGGATGCCAATGGAGATTGCATGCTTCGCCTTGTACTTGGAGGTATAGAGTTAACATATACGTTAGTAATGTAAAAGTGTAATTATCAAATTTTCAAATTGTTGATTTTTTTAACTATTAAGTTATGCTAAAGTTTGCATGTTTTTTCATATTTGAGCAATTCTTTATGGGCTATAAAGAGATACTACCCGAGGCACACATGTTCCGGAGGAATTTCAAGCGATGGACATCCCCGAGCTAGAAGAAATTGGTAGCCGACATACTTCTAGATGTTTTGAGATCAGGTCCAGGCTATCGGTCAATCGAGCTTAAGAAGGACTTCAATCAAAGGTTTGGAGTAAAGATTTCATACGCTGTTGCGTGGCATGCAAGGTAATTTGCACAAGAGACACTTTTCGGCAATTATCGTCATTCTTATGACTCTTTGAGGTGGTATCAAAGAAATTGCAAGGAAACCAATCCCGAGAGTGTAATTAGCATAAAAAAAATAATGGATGACAGATTCATGAGACTATTTGTTATCTATGGTGCATGTATTGATAGGTATTTAGATGGTTGCCCACCTGTCATATTTCTTGATGGAACATTCATAAGAACATGGCAAAAGGCTTTCTATTGTCGGTGGCTGCTTATGACGAAAACGATGGTTTTTTTTTCCTGTTAGCTTTCACTATTTGCGATTAAGAGAACCTCACAAATTAGACTTCTATCATGACCCGAAATATTAGATCGTGACCAGCACTTGAATCACGCCACGTCTAAAGGCGTAACAGAATTCAAGTAAGCTGAAACCCAGAAATCTAAACCTTTTAGAAAAATAAAGGAGGTGAGGTTTTATATGAAATCAAGTTTTCTTAATGCGTAGAAAAGGAACATGAATGATGCAAGTGAAATTTGCTAATTTGAAAACATGTTTCGTCTTTTAAAAATTTTGGCAGCACCTCTTTTGTATATTTTGATCCAAAACACCAATACATAATAAGAATAATGGCATCCTCAAGCGGGAGCTAGCTCTTCGCCAAACGGCAGATCACAACCACGTAAGACAATATATAAAAGTATACGACGCCCAACGGCGAAGTTCACCATAAAAGATAAAGAAAAAGCAAGACATATAACTCACAAGTAGCGGAAAACCCCTCGCTCTAAGTCTCGCAACCACAATCCCACTAAGTCTCATTACTTATACAAATTAGAAGTTTTGATTGATGGAGTTAACTCGATACAATATGAAATGTAGATACAAGAGTGGGAATGATATAATTATCCCACCCACCAATGCAAAACACCCGAATGCAACTGTGTGCTAGCGAAGCCGCTAATGACCCAAGCGGTCAACCTGCAAGAACTGTGGCACAACGGGGGTGAGTTGCCAACTCGTGAGTAGAAAAATATCAACAGATAGAAATCGAATAAACAACGACTCCTAGGTCAACTATATCATAAAGGTAATACTATGATGTCTAGGGTGACCGGGTCTGTATGTGCCAACAAGGTAGTCAATACCTATATGCATACGGATAACATCCAACAGTAATAATCAATGCATGTATATGGATCTCGTCCAACCATAATCAAGATATGTATGCATGTGGATCTCGTCCACCCATAATCAATGTCTGTATGCACGTAAATATCATAAAGGAGTGTTCATAAATGTATGAGGATATATATATCAACGGTGTCCCTCCCGACACATCAAAATCATGAAACCTGAGTGTCTAGAATCGACACTTGAAAACATCATGAAAACAGTGCCCAGTATCGTCACGTAAATCCTCATATATCGGGCTCCGTCAGTCCGGATCGGCCCACGGGCTCCGTCAGTCCGGATCGGCCCACGGGCTCCATCAGTCCGGATCGGCCCCTATCATCTCACGACTCCGGTCGGTATCCTCCGGATATCCGCTGAGGCCAAATACTATCACTGGTAGGTAGTAGTCCCTCTGCCAGGCTCACCGTCTACTACACAGCGATCCGTTCTCACCCCGGGGTACCATACCGGGTCCACCATGTACCCGCAATCGGCCTCATCCGCCTCCTCGAATCAGGTCTCACATGTCGCTCTTAGAACAGAGAAAACACATGGTGGACGCATTGAAATATCATATCAACAAAAACCGGGTATTTTTTTGAAACAACACATAATCTCTTTCAAAATGTCCTCGGTTCTCAAATCCAGAAATCTCATTAAAACAGCATATCTCAATGCGTAAAATCATAGAGCATGAGAAATGTAAGCATATCCGTGTATCATGCAACATGGAATAGTGATAAGACATATTAAGGGAAAACCGCTCTTTTAAAATGATTCCAGTTTTTAAAATATAACATACGGTTCCCAATTTTACAATAAAACCAGTTATCTATATAGGTACAATATGAATATGCGCAAGTGTAGATGTACCAATGTATGTGTGCACAAATATGGATGTATCAATGTATATGTGTACCAATATGGATATACAAATGTGTGTATCCGCAAGTATATATGTATATGTCATGGTACAGCAACCCTACTGTGTAGTGACATAGCAATTATCGTTGATGAAGTGTGTGAGCCGGCAAATCTGTGTACGTGTAACATACGCATCATCGATAACGGTGCAAGTGTACTTGCACAGGTATAAGCAATGCAATGGAAATAATATGAATACAGCATAATGTAAATCATATGCAAATGCTGACGGATATACGTATCTAATATGACCGAGTCTGGGAATCTATCAATTGGCATCCAGCCTAACAATATCGCATACGGTATAATCCATCGTACGACAACCTCAAGTCAAGGGTAAGGATCAATCATCAAGTCAAACTCATCACGCACGGAAAATCATCGTACGGCGGCATTAAGCTAATAGGGATCCTATCATCCTATACGACAAATGAGGGTACGGCCTGAAGTCACGTATGGCCAATCATCCATGATTCACAACATTCTATATATGTATATGTATTCATCTACCTATGTCTCAGGTCACATCCACAATAATCTCATATCAGGGGACCGGCAGGGTATAAATCATCTCGATCGACTCGCATCCGTATACCAACATAACATCATATCATCATATCCGTCTTATAATCTTTTCATCGCATTTATAACTTATATCAAGCCGAGTTTACATAAACATTCTATCTCTACTATAAGTATAGGTATCTAATCTAGCATACACACCCGAACCATACAAGCAGATTTTTAAAGAAGCGAATCGTAGTTTTGAAAATAGGGGTTACGGTGTTTTAAGAAAAATGTATCAATTGAAAATCCGAAACATCCCCCATCGTGTATATTTAAAAGATACTTACGATTCTTCGATTTAGAAAAAGTTATGGTTCGGATGACGCGTCTACATCGACTATCTAGTCCTACAGTACCCTAAACGGCAATATCGACAAACGTCGAACTCGAATTCCGTCATCGCATAATAGCCGTATTATATCTTTTCTAACTATACTTAGTTTCTAATATAGTATCAATAACTATCCTTTATTATAACCCTAGTTTCCTAATCTAGGTTTCCTTAACCATATTCTATAAATCAGTTTCCATCAAACTTTGCGGGGGTGATATACGCCATCCACCCGACTTCCCCCGTTAATATAGATCCACCCACCTTACTTCTTATGTGCCGATGCCGATGTCACCATCTTCATCTTCAACGCCTCGACATCACGTAGGGTACCTACAAGTTAATACAATCACAAAAGCATATGAAAATCATATCGGAAACCAAAACGGCACACGCTACTCTCATAAGTAAAAACCTATAGTCTCGCATGCAAACACGACCAATAACCCTTTGCCGTTGACGTTCAAACGCCACCCGACAGAAACAAATCACCAAATACCAAAATCCATGCTAACAAGTCCTAAACCCTGCGCCAACACAAGAAAATTACCCCAGATTCTACCCTATGTGGAATCAGTCAAAATTACATATGCCAAGGGTCTAGTTTATAGGGGATAAAGGTACAGAACCAACACGGATCCTAGAACACATGCTCTGGCCGCAAATTGCAGCCAGAATGGATTAATTGGAGGCCTGAAGGAGGGGGTATGGGCTAGGGCTTTGGGTGATGGTTCCTAGTTGCCTGCACATCTCACTGTCAAACCAAAAATATTTTCAGGTGACCCGGGTCATAGCAGATTTCCAAATACACTCACAGAATATCAGTTTTTCCCGATATTATTTTCATAAATCCGTATTCCGGCTTCTAGTCTCTGGTTTAGTCCAATGTAACATCACAACAGGGGTTGTAGTCCTTAATTACACCTCAATTCACCTTTGATTTCATTTCAAACCCTAAACCCTAACTTGGAATTTCCAAAGTCCTCAAAACCACTCGATATCGACATGAAACAAGTATAGATGCACAAGGAATTGAAATACCACTCTAATGGTGCAGAAATTGTCTCCTTTGGTAACTCAATAAAATTCTTGAGTTGCTCAAAGTCCTCAAAATTCTCTCTTTCTTGGTCCAATGTGTTCCTCTCGAGCTTGTGAACAATTTTTGTGAAAAGGGAATAGGGTTTTGGAGTTGTATCCATGGTGTTTTGGGGCTTGGAGATGGAGGAGGAAGAGGGGAAAGGCAGCAGCAGCAGCACATGAGAGGAGGGAGAGAGAAAATGGGTTGAAAAAATGATGGGGGGATGGCTCACAACAAGGGTTTGACCCCATACCCACTCTTTCTCTCTCCTAATCATTCTTTCACTTTTCCTTTTCTTTTCTTTTCCTTGTATTTCCTTCTCTATGTAATAGTAAACCCAAAACAAACCATGCACCCAAAACATGTAAGAAAATGTAACAAGTATGGAAAAAAAGACATGTGCACAAAACATGCTTAAAGTCCGATTAGCGATTTTTAATCGCGATTAGCACTAAATCAACATATAATTCATCATAAAAACTTAAAAATGGAAAAATTCCATAAAATACCCTATTTTAGAATTTCCCATAAGTTTTGCAAAATTTTTCCCATTTATCGGTATTTAATTATACCGAAATATTAAAATATTCATTAAAAATTAATATTAAATTATAAAAATTCCCAAACTAATATGTTATTTTTCTGAAATGTTACAATCTTCCCCCCTTAAGGAAATTCGGTCCCCGAATTTAAATTTAAACCCCTAAATTCTAAAACATTTCAAATGAAAGTCCAAGTCGTCGGGGCTCCGGAATCATCAATACCTAAAATGCATCATAGCGCAATGCATGCGCATGAGTAATGAGTAGATAACTCAAATTCGAAACTCCGTCAAGCGTCCCACAATCATTGGAGTCATGGTAAAGACATGAATTCCCAATCCAAAGCAAAACCAATATGATATAAATCAGAACTATTCATGTAAATATCAAATCTATACATGTAAATATCAGAGGGGAATGCATGCGAAATCTTTTAAAGTCGATGTGCAATGCGCATAACACTACACAGTGGCGGACGCCAATTGTAAGAAAATAACTCTATACGTATATACCTTTTGTTTAATATGTGCGTTCCGCCATTTAGAAAACAATTTAGAAGGGTTTGCTTGTTTTAAACGCTTCGTGTCATATCAGACACGTAAGTAAATACTGAGACTATAGCTCGCTTTTTGGAAATCCCTTCAATAACTATCAACGCATGCAAAATATATTCAGGTACTGTTCTCAGATCAGTCCTGTTTGGCTACAACACAATATAGTGCCCAACATGAAAACAAGTGCTCAAAAGAAAAATCAGCCTCAAACGGCGTATCCAATAATCACATGCGTCTGGTGCGCATGGAAATCAAATCTAAATACGGGTGCCACTATATGCACAAGCAAAAACTATGTGCAAGGGGTGTGCACAAAAGCATTTGTTCACTGCAACAGTGTGCATGACAACAATATCTGGTGCACCTATTGTGCACGAAAACAACATCTGGTGCATCAAATGCACGAAATACAATCAATAACTCAAACACATAAAAAGCAACACCGTGTACACCAAGGTGTATGAACCAAAATCGTGTGCAACTGCGTGCACAAAATACATATCAATACACTGCAAGCACATATAAGCTATCTGAGTGCAAAAATCAAATCATTCGTATGAAATCCATGAAATGATAAACATGTGCGGCCAAGGCACAAAATCGACATCAAACGCAATAGGCATGCACAAATCGCAAATCAATACAACGGTGTATAAAATATATATATCTGGTGTGATAACTATGCGCAAAATGTAAATACTCAGTAGGTGCAACCATGGTGCATGAAAACAAATATCATGAAACTCAATCATCAAAACCAAATCATGCGAATAAATCGCCCAAAATACCGAAATCCAAAGTGACGGATACGTGATAATCGAATCACAAAATCACAAATCATAAATACTGTCATTGATATTCTGTCCTTTGCAGTCGAGAAGGTGTCAGTGCATCCAATTCTAACAGCGCAAGATATCTACTTGCCTCTTGCTCATGTCTGGCGTCCTCTGTCTCTGGGTCCTTATCTTCTCTGTGGATTACCAATCTCGTAATCTATCGGCTCATCGGCCCTGTCAGGTGTGCTAATGGGGACGATTCCATTCTGGCACTTCTCTGGTCATTTCTCAGTCGATCCTCATGACCACTCATAAAGCAGCACGTCACTGGCGCCGAACTATGGTCCTCTGAATGCACATCACACTTCTGCTACTGGTGTGAATCTTATTGCAGCAGTGTCCTGGAAGGAATCCTGCTCCAGGTCTCTTCCGATCTCGCCTATGCCGAACTGTACGGAGGCTGGTACCCTTACATAATCTTTTCTCATTTTCTGGATATCTGCGTGTTCCGCACACATTTCCTCGGAAACTGGCCGCATCCCAACACTCTGTATGCCTATCAGGTCTCTGATCTCGACGGGGAGTAACAACAGCTCGTCAGCGTCTCGCACGAACCTCTGGTTCCACTTGTCTTTATCGTCGTCCACCATGACGTCACGCCATGCTATCTGCACACTGCAACTATTCTCGGCCACGGTCAATCTGAAGTCTCTCACACAGACTCGAAGTGACGAACTCGGTATCTTCATCACTCGGTAGAAAATATCTGGCCGAACACGTCCTCGGGAACTCGTCCCAACCATCGGAGGAATACTTAATACACGTCCGTTCTTAATCAGCTCACAACGCATCTGGGTGAGTCCTCTATACGAAACTGGTCAGCTCACTGGTCTCTCATTATATAGTATCCGGACGACGCCAAACTTTTCGATCGAGTCATCAAGGTCCCAAAATTTCCCGAAGGCTCATACCTGAGCACAGCCTAAAAATATCTGGTACATACTACAGTACCTCTGGACCAACCGTAGAAGGGTAAACCCAAGCCTTATTGATGGCACCGCTAAACTGCCACAAACCCTAAGGTTCATAACAGTTCCATGGTCATCATGTCAAGTTAGGGTTTCATTCTTCTAGAGGGTCCACAGAATTACCTTCATGTTCCTCCGAACACTTTAAGCTTGGGAAAAATGGGTTTCTGACACTCGTTCGAACCTTTTTGCTTCGCCTATACAACATGTGAATATTCTTCGCCCGCATGCCAAACAATGCCTCAATCCTCCAGGAAAGGCGATACATCGGCGGTCATCTCTGGATCGGTCTGCTCTAGGTCTGAGTAATATTCTCTCCACACTGGAAATCTTCAACTCAACTGGGCCTGCGCGCATCAATCTGATGAATCACCTTCGTTTCTCAAATCGGGGTAGACAAGCTATCATCTGTCGCATTTCTGCCTCTGGCGATCTTAGCTCGTAAGCTCTAGAAGCGATATCCAATCATCTCAGCAACAGCTGGGTCGCCTGTCTGCACGGTAGGCGACATCAAAATCTCTGAGGTATGCTGTACTTCTACAGTCCTCTCGCAACTGGCAGCTCTAGCAATGGCCCGATCATCCGGTGAAAAACCAAGCACTCGCCTCCACAAGAGGTCACAACATAAATACTAACTCGAGACGTTCCCATGTCACCAGAAAACACAATGGTCGGCCCTCGTACCAGACGAGCTCGCCCTGACCGCAACACTAGCAGCAGCTCAAACTACGCTCAAACTATGGTGAAAGGAAACCCAATCGAGTATCGAAGAGAGCAGATCAACGGCATGAGAGAAAACGACAGGTCCAGAATGGATACATGATCATAAGAAGGAATAGCATCAGTGAAAGCATGATCATGGAAATGAATAAAATCGAGGATCCCAAATGGATGTATATCAGGGATACGAAGAGAATCACTGGTCTCAAAAATATGTACATCCTAAGGTTTCTTAAGTGGAGTATCGTGTCATAAATATGCTGCGGAACATACGTACGGTACGTCACTCTACTCAAGCTACCTACTCCATCAATCAGGGTCAGCCTATGAAACGAAAGTTCGGGTCTAATACCCCCCGTTTGAGTCTAAGTTCCGTAAGGTCAAGCCTAGGTTCTGAAATACATATCCGCCCTAGACTCCGTATAGTCAAACGTAGACTTGAAAAAAGGTTAAACCTAGCGCTCTGATACCAATTTTGTCACGACCTGAAATATTAGCTCGTGATCAGCACTTGAATGACGCCACGTCTAAAGGCGTAATGGAATTCAAGTAAGCTGAAACCCAGAAATCTAAACCTTTTTGAAAAATAAAGGAGGTGAGGTTTTTGAAATAAAGGTCTATGAAATCAAGTTTTCTTAATGCATAGAAAAGGAACATGAATGATGCAAGTGAAATTTGCTAATTTGAAAACATGTTTCGTCTTTTAAAAATTTTGGCAGCACCTTCTTTGTATATTTTGATCCAAAACCACCAATACATAATAAGAACAATGGCATCCCCAAGCGGGAGCTAGCTCTTCGCCAAACGGCGGATCACAACCACGCAAGACAATATATAAAAGTATACGACGCCCAACGGCGAAGTTCACCACAAAAGATAAAGAAAAAGAAAGACATATAACTCACAAGTAGCGGAAAACCCCTCGCTCTAAGTCTCGCAACCACAATCCCACTAAGTCTCATTACTTATACAAATTACAAGTTTGGATTGATGGAGTTAAGTAGATACAATATGAAATGTAGATACAAGAGTGGGAATGATACAATTATCCCACCTACCAATGCAAAACACCCGAATGCAACTGTGTGCCAGCGAAGCCGCTACTGATCCAAGCGGTCAACCTGCAAGAACTGTGGCACAACGGGGGTGAGTTGCCAACTCGTGAGTAGAAAAATATCAACAGATAGAAATCGAATAAACAACGACTCCTAGGTCAACTATATCATAAAGGTAATACTATGATATCTAGGGTGATCGGGTCTGTATGTGCCAACAAGGTAGTCAATACCTATATGGATGCGGATAACATCCAACAGTAATAATCAATGCATGTATATGGATCTCGTCCAACCATAATCAAGGTATGTATGCATGTGGATCTCGTCCACCCATAATCAATATCTGTATGCACGTAAATATCATAAAGGAGTGTGCATGAAAATTTGAGGATATATATATCAACGGTGTCCCCCCGACACATCAAAATCATGAAACCTGAGTGCCTAGCATCGACACTCGAAAACATCATGAAAACAGTGCCCAGTATCGGCACGTAAATCCTCATATATCGGGCTCCATCAGTTCGGATCGACCCACGGGCTCTGTCAGTCCGGATTGGCCCCTATCATCTCTCGACTCCGGTCGGTATCCTCCGGATATCCGCCGAGCCCAAATACTATCACCGGTAGGTAGTAGTCCCTCTTCCAGGATCACCGTCTACTACACAGCGATCCGTTCTCGCCCCGGGGTACCATACCGGGTCCACCATGTACCCGCAATCGGCCTCATCTGCCTCCTCGAATCAGGTTTCACATGTCGCTCTCAGAACCGAGAAAACACATGGTGGACGCACTGAAATATCATATCAAGAGAAACCGGTTTTTTTTAAAACAACACATAATCTCTTTCAAAATGTCCACGGTTCTCAAATGCAGAAATCTCATGAAAACAGCATATCTCAATACGTAAAATCATAGAGCATGATGCATGCGACATATAATAGAAATGTAAGCATATCCGTGTATCATGCAACATGGAATAGTGATATGACATATTAAGGGAAAACCGCTCTTTTAAAATGATTCCAGTTTTTAAAATATAACATACGGTTCCCAATTTTACAATAAAACCAGTTATTTATATAGGTACAATATGAATATGCGCAAGTGTAGATGTACTAATGTATGTGTGCACAAATATGGATGTATCAAGGTATATGTGCACCAATATGGAAATACAAATGTGTGTATCCGCAAGTATAGATGTATATGTCATGATGCAGCAACCCTACTGTGTAGTGACATGGCAATTATCGATGATGAAGTGTGTGAGCCGGCAAATCTGTGTACATGTAACATACGCATCATCGATAATGGTGCAAGTGTACTAGGACAGGTATAAGCAATGCAATGGAAATAATATGAATACAGCATAATGTAAATCATATGCAAATGCTGATGGGTATACGTATCTAATATGGCCGAGTCTGGGAATCTATCAATCGGCATCCAGCCTAACAATATCGCGTACGGTATAATCCATCATACGACAACCTCAAGTCATGGGTAAGGATCAATCATCAAGTCAAACTCATCACGCACGGAAAAGTATCGTACGGCGGAATTAAGCTAATAGGGATCCTATCATCCTATATGACAAATGAAGGTACGGCCTGAAGTCACGTATGGCCTATCATCCATGATTCACAACATTCTATATATGTATATGTATTCATGTACCTATGTCCCAGGTCACATCTACAATAATCTCATATCAGGGGACCGGCAGGGTATAAATCATCTCGATCGACTCGCGTCCGTATACCAACATAACATCATATCATCATATCCGTCTTATAATCTTTTCATCGCATTTATAACTCATATCAAGCCGAGTTTACATAAACATTCTATCTCTACTATAAGTATAGGTATCTAATCTAGCATACACACCCGAACCATACAAGCAGATTTTTAAAGAAGCGAATCGTAGTTTTGAAAATAGGGGTTACGGTGTTTTAAGAAAAAGGTATCATTCGAAAATCCGAAACATCCCCCAAGGTACATATTTAAAAGATACTTACGATTCTTCGGTTTAGAAAAAGGTATGGTTCGGATGACGCGTCTATATCAACTATCTTGACCAACAGTACCATAAACGGCAATATCGACAAACGTTGTCCTCGAATTCCGTCATCGCATAATAGCCGTATTATATCTTTTCTAACTATACTTAGTTTCTAATATAGTATCAATAACTATCCTTTACTATAACCCTAGTTTCCTAATCTAGGTTTCCTTAACCATATTCTATAAATCAGTTTTCCATCAAACTTTACGGGGGTGCTATACGCCATCCACCCGACTTCCCCCGTGGATATAGATCCACTCACCTTACTTCTTGTGTGCCGATGCCGATGTCGCCATCTTCATCTTCAACTCCTCGACATTACGTAGGGTACCTACAAGATAATACAATCGCAAAAGCATATGAAAATCACATCGGAAACCAAAACGGCACACGCTACTCTCATAGTAAAAACCTATAGTCTCGCACGCAAACACGACCAATAACCCTTTGCCGTTTACTTTCAAACGCCACCCGATAGAAACGAATCACTAAATACCAAAATCCATGCTAAAATAAGTCCTAAACCATGCGCCAACACAAGAAAATTACCCCAGATTCTACCCTATGTGGAATCAGTCAAAATTGCATATGCCAAGGGTCTAGTTTATAGGGGATAAAGCTACAGAACCAACACGGATCCTAGAACCCATGCTCTGGCCGCAAATTGCGTCCATAATGGATTAATTGGCGGCCTGAAGGAGGGGGTAGGGGCTAGGGCTTTGGGTGATGGTTCCTAGTTGCCTGCACATCTCACTGTCAAACCAAAAATATTTTCAGGTGACCCAAGTGTTAGCAGATTTCCAAATACACTCACTGAATCACAGTTTTTCCCGATATCGTTTTCATAAATCCGTATTCCGGCTTCTAGTCTCTGGTTTAGTCCAATATAACATCACAACAGGGGTTGTAGTCCCTAATTACACCTCAATTCAACTTTGATTTCATTTCAAACCCTAAACCCTAACTTGGAATTTCCAAAGTCCTCAAAACCACTCGATATCGACATGAAACAAGTATAGATGTACAAAGAATTGAAATACTACTCTAATGGTGTAGAAATTATCTCCTTTGGCAACTCAATAAAATTTTTGAGTTGCTCAAAGTCCTCAAAATTCTCTCTTTCTTGGTCCAATGTGTTCCTCTCGAGCTTGTGAACAATTTTTGTGAAAAGGGAATAGGGTTTTGGAGTTGTATCCATGGTGTTTTGGGGATTGGAGATGGAGGAGGAAGAGGGGAAAGGCAGCAGCAGCAGCACATGAGAGGAGGGAGAGAGAAAATGGGTTGAAGAAATGATGGGGGGATGGCTCACAACAAGGGTTTGACCCCATACCCACTCTTTCTCTCTCCTAATCATTCTTTCACTTTTCCTTTTCTTTTCTTTTCCTTTTATTTCCTTCTCCATTCAATAGTAAACCCAAAACAAACCATGCACCCAAAACATGTAAGAAAATGTAACATGTGTGGAAAAAAAGACATGTGTACAAAACACGCTTAAAGTCCGATTTGCGATTTTTAATCGCGATTAGCACTAAATTAGCATATAATTCATTAAAAAAACTTAAAAATGGCATAATTCCATAAAATACCCTATTTTAGAATTTCCCATAATTTTTCCAAATTTTTCCCATTTATCGGTATTTAATTATACCGAAATATTAAAATATTCATTAAAAATTAATATTAAATTATAAAAATTCCAAAAATAATAGGCTATTTTTGTGAAATGTTACATCTTCACTTTTAGGTCAGTTGAGAGCTGTGTTGTTTGATGGTCTTAAGTTTTACCAACTACTGCATACCTTTATGTTTGCATCAGACTTCGATTAGAGATTCAAAGATGTGGTTAGGATGTGCTTTCCTATCATATTGCATTCATTTTACATTCTTCACTTGAAGAAGAATTTTAAAAATAGGCTCAAGGGAGTTGGTATGAAGAATTCGGAAGCTGAAACTTGCGCTTAGCTGATGGAGACATCGTATGACCAGTACACGACGGTTGAGTTCTTGAGTTAGATGAACCTATTAAAGAAGCAATTGATGGTTTCCTACAATGCAATGGTTGAACATTATAATATTCAACATTGGGCTAATTGTTAATTCCTTGAAATAAGGTATGTTCCCGCCCAAATTTAGGCTCAAGAACTTAATTTCAACCCTGGCGAAGGCAGCGTCAATGCCACCCTGGCGCAGGCAGCGCCAAACACCATCTTTGGAGCAAGCGGAATCAATGCCAACCCTTGTTGCGCAAGCGCACTACGTGAAAAGCACGTGGCGCAAGCTCCAAACCCATGCTCAAGCACACCACGTGCAAAGCACATGTACAAGCGTCAAACCCATGAGTAAGCGCACTGTTAGGAATATGTATACCCTAGAGGCGATTATTGTACATTATTGTATATTATAGTGGATGCTTGGACATATATATATATATATATATATATATATATATGTATGTATGTATGTATATATATATATGTGTGTGTGTATATATATATGACTTTTTTGCTCGACATGATAGTATGCTATCTGCTTGCACTTTATTTTAACATGTACACTAGTGTTATTATTACATTGTCTCTCTAATACATGTTGATAAAACCCTTAGGATGTTAGCTTGACTCCCAAGACTATGATGCAGATCATACTAGTCGGGCTTAGGTAGTCCGCAAGCACATCCTTTAATAATTCTTTGTCAAGGGGATATCGAGACAGGGCATCGATATTCCAGAGTAGACTGGTGTGTACGTTTCTTGACCCTGTATGGGGCGATGGTTGATCCTATAACCATTAGTGTTTGACATCAAAAATTGTACACATGTGCTCATTAGGGAATGGGTACATCGAATAGGGCTCACCGAGAACTCCTAGTTGGTATTATACATATCGTCAGATAGAAGTTCTCAGGTGACACTGGTACAGGTTAGTCTGTAGACCCGAGATCGTCATACAATCTTGTGTGGTTTCCACTGTGCTTTCATTTCCTACCTACCACGGCTCAAAGGAGTTATGCAAACAGGTGGATTTTGGGTACAGTCCTGAGTCACATAGAGGCAATGAGCGATAGGAGGGGTTTCGTCTCTTCCGGTATTGGGAGTTGATGTTGTGCTATGCTCGATTGGCTATAACAGCATGTCCCTGTCCAGGGCTGATGAGATTTACTGGTAAGTGTATCAGTAGTTTCTCGAACGGTTATAGGCCACACATTGACATGACTTATTAAGTTACCGGGGTCTGACGATTCTACCCCTAGACTTGATATGCGACATATCAGACGAAGAGACCGAATTGTACGGTAAGTGTTGCTTATAGGCTTTGCGGGAGTTTGGACAAGCTTGCTTGTTGATATTCTATTCACTCAATACCTGGGTAGCCGTTACGTCCAGTTAGTACCGCTGGCGGCTTGTGGGTGACTGATGTGATCATTACCTACTGCTGGCGTATTGACGAGTCTTTAGAGTCCCACACAGAGATTTCCTAGCTCAAGCGAAACGAAGTAGGGCACATATGGTAATATGTGCGGGAGCTTGATTAAATACGAGTATGTGATACTGTATTCTAATCTCGTGATATGTGATATCGGTTAGGTTATATGTGATATAACCGGATTGTTGATTCGATAATATGATATATATAAATGATATTAGTCGGTTATATGTGATATAACCGGATTATAGAATCAAGTGTTGATTTAATAATTTGATATATTAATATATATTAACTAATATAATGCTCACTAATGATTTTCTTCTCTTTGAAATACATTTAAATATTTTAATATATATGTATTTATATATTGTGTCATGGTGGATGATACATTGGACAGGGGTGTATGAGACTCACACCAAGACTAAAGATATTTGGGTGATTAATTATTTAGAGTTAATTTAAAAATTAGGTGGAAATGAGCATGGCTTTAAATGCTTGTAGAAGCATGTAGAAGCCATGACACACCCCACTAATTTTTGTTTTACTCTAGATATTTTATAACCCAACCATTATGTTTAGCCCATGGTTAACTCTCTATATTATCACTTGAGATTTTTTCTCACCTTAGTTCATCTTCTTCATCTCAATTTTTGCTCTCTACCTTTTGTGAGGTGAGAAAAGAAAAAGAGAAAGAGATTTATAAAGTGAGCAAAATTCATACTTCATCAATCTACTCTCATCTAGCCCATAAAATTAGGTTGTTTGATTCATTAATTCTTGATTATTGAAGTGGTAGCTTGAGTTAGAGTAATTTCAAGGTGGATCATTTTCGGCCACGAAAACGATGAAGCAAGCTCGTTCTTTTCACCAAGTGGAGTTTAAGAAGAGTTTTAGGGTGTACTACTTGGAGCTAAGAGACTACTACTTGGAGCTTAAGAAGTGAAGGACCAGTCTATAAAGGTTGTATTCTCTATTCACTTAGTGTAAAGTTGTTTACATGCATAGAAATCCTATTTCTCTAGTTCGATTCTAGGTTAGTGCAGCTTAGCACTCTGGATTTTTTAAAATTGCATACTTGATGCATGCTAAAACCTAATGGTAGTGATAAGACACACATTCATGGTATTCGAGCTACTAGGCATTGGATGTCGACCTATGGGGGGTTCTCACTGTATGACAGTGTGAAGAAATATAGGCTCTTACCCCCACGGTATCCCGAAACTGGAAGGTGTTCCGGTGGGTTGTAGTCCTGTTGATAGGGCTTCCGTAAAAGTAGCTGCTGAGGGATCTGTAGGTTCCACGATGACCCCATTGGATGGGGTGTTTGCCTGACTTACATGGTGTCAGAGTCAAGCTAGAGCATTAGGTTTGGTCTAAACGACGTTAAAGTGTTCGATCGGTATTTTCGAAACCCTCAAAACCTAGTTTCTGTCTAAATTTTCAAAAGTTGAATTTTTCTAGATTAAAATATGCAGAAAATTGTGCAGGGTTTTCTATGGAGCCCCAAGAAATTTGAGCGCCTAACTTGACCAATTAGCCGAGCAATCGTGGCATAAACTTGGGTTTAGCCGCGGTTCTTTTAGTGAGTTAGGAACTTAATTGTCTTGCGCTGCTTCATTATGTGATTTGGCATTTTCTGGGTATTTTTAATGAGACTCAAGTGTTGAAGTCTCTGTGATTTTTGGCTCTTTGATAAATCGATCGAAATGTTTAATATTGTCTAGATTTACATGATATGTGATACAATATTTGGAATCTACATTAATTAGTTTTGTGAAAACTAGTTTGTGTTTAGTAAATCTCGCGTTTTAGTCTCTTTTGATCGATTGTTACGGGGTTTCAATTCGGATCAAAACTCTGTCGCAATCTCGTATTGTATGCGGATAGTCGCTGGGAAACATTACTAGATAGCTATGCCCTATAGCCCCGGCCAAGTGGCTGTAGGAGAATCCTGAGGCCAAAAGCTTCCAGTCGGGTGCTCGCGGCTGCGGTGTTATGCCCAAGTGCACTTCGTTGACGGCATTGGGGGTGCGGCAATCTACTGAAGTTCCTGATGAGTATTCGATCATTTAATCAGGAATTCTGTTTAATTACCTGATTGATATTGAAAAGTGTTTTCAATACGAGACGAAAATGCAAGATTTAAAGATGTTAGGCATGAAATTCGAAATATGATATATTCTGGGTTTATGATATCTAAGAATATGCGAATTCTAATTATTGTATGATTTCATTTATTTTCTGCGACCGTAAGTGTAATATGTGGTGTATCGCCTATCTCATTGCTATACATCAATGACTTCGGGATACGCATATTTACTTACGTTGATGACATGTGATGTTATGTGTTGCTGTGATATGTTATATTGGATCATCATGATGGAATAGCCAGAGGTTTTTACGTGAGATGAGAGTTTTATATTTTCATTCATGTAAAAACTTTATGTAATATTCTTTTATTGCGACACTTCCGGGTTGAGGATGATTTCACTATTGATGTATATTATTTAATTTTCCGCATTAGGATAGACCCAAGGCGGGGAGCACAAGTAACCGGGATCTGGAGTCCAGTGGGAGACCATCTCGAGGAATCAAGACTGGGTCTCCTAACTCTAGAATTGGCAGGGTTGCTTGCCGCTCTCGTAGGGGTCTAGGGTTGTGGGTTTGGCTATTCATCACGACCGTGGAATCCGTGTTTTTCATTACAGGCTTTATTTAAAACACCGATCCCCTAGTATATCCAATATTTTATATGTTGATTTCTGTTGCTTGTGTTCTGTGATGTGATCATATAACTACGTGAGACGAATACTATATATATATGATATATATAATAAACGTTGCCTATGTTTTGCACCCACGCTAGTCCAGCCCCCGCTCTGCCATTAGTTAAGTAACCTAACTGTGCATGACGGGGCCCCATGGCGAATGCGGATGACATAAGCTTACGTTCTATTTTCGTTTATTCTGTGATGTTTAGGAAACATAAATGATGGGACTTCATTAATAATATTAATGAAAGAAAAGAAACCTAAAGATATTGTAGAATCAAAATTTTCAAAAAAGGTAGCTCTAGTTATTGCTTTACATAGTGGTATTCTTTTATAAATATCCAGCACCTCATTCGATAAGGAAAGAGCCTAAATCTCTTCACCGGGAATGACCTCTTTAGAAAAAGCTAGCAAATGCTATGACCCATATGGTTTGTTTTGAAAACTACTCGATTTGAAAAGCAGAGCTTAAACCACTCCTTTTTAAAATACTTGATTCTACAACGATATCAAGTTCATTACGCTAAAGGTTTTCTTAAAAAATAGTCGTAGCCCTCCATCATTTCAGATAAGTAATATTCAGTATTCGTGCTGCGTTTGTTGACCATAGCCAAGGCGTTGTGTACGGTAGCTGATTAGTGCTTATCTGCAGCATATTATGCGATTGGATTAGGCTAGTTGTACGGTTTTGTTGACCATAGCCAAATGTCATACGGGTGGGTTTAAATTCAATCACGAAATGACGGGTACAACTAGCACTTATGATTTGTTGACCATAACTAAGGTCATAAGTCGCTAGGGGTAAAAACAGTTATTGGGAATTTCAAGTGTTGAAATTTGCAATGAGATTGCATACCTTCTATAAGATAGTTGGATCCTAATACCCACTGCGAGTAAGAGTTATTCCTGGGAGAATTTTGCACTTTACAATTAGCTAATCCAGCAGGTGTCTAAGAAAGGTGTTAACGGAGTTATGCCCTTGCGGAAATGAGGTTATTTAATTAGTTCCATGCGAAAGCATGGGGAGACTCCCTCGGAGTACAATACTTGCCTGGCTGACCGATTGGCAAACTTGTAGGGTATAATTAATCCCGTCCAGTCTTACCTTTAGGGTTTGAAGGAAGATTTGATAAAAACAGTGGGTGCCATCCTGATTAGATAAGATAATAACTAATCTAATCTTGTAAGAGCACACGTTAAAGTCTTTTCTTCTCTCTCTCTCTAGGTAACGACCATGACACGCCTTAATCAAGATAATAACATAGATGTATTGACCGAACCCGCTTATTATACTGAGCTGGCGAACGTTGGTTCCGCTTTTTCTTATGATTGTCATAAGTCTGAGGAAGGAATATGGGAATATCATTATTCCCATGCAACCCCAATGAAGAAAGAGCATGGTGATGCATCTTCTTCGGGTGTGTTCGTTACCAAGAACTGTTTCTCAGTATGCTCTACGTTCTGGGTATTGGATACCGGATCAGGATCCCACGTATGTAATATGTTACATGGGTTAAGAAGAAATAGAGAACCGGAAAAGGGTGATAAAACTCTAGTAGAAAGGAATGGTACAATTGTTGCAGCCAAAGCAGTTGGCGAATATCACCTTGTATTACCAAATGGTAATACATTGATTCTGAACGACTGTTGTTTCGTACCAAAAATGATGTGCAATCAATTTCTTTATTAGATAAAGAAGGATATAATTTTGTACTAGAGAAAAATGTTATGAACATTTTCTTAAATCAAGTGTTGATTGGGTTTGGTACGTTGTATAACGGTATATATGTTCTAAATCAAACCATAGTTCTAAATATACAGAACATACACAAGAGGAAAAGTTCAGAAATGAATGAAGTCTTCTTATGGCATTGTAGACTTGGTCATATCAATGTGACCGGACTAGCGAAGTTATATAAAGATGGATATTTGAATCAGTTTGAATTTACATCTTATGAAACTTGCCAGTTATGTCTTAAGGGTAAGATGACCAAAACTCCATTTACTGGACACGGAGAAAGATCTACTGAACTCTTGAAACTGATACATAGTGATGTATGCGGTCTTATGTCAACACATGTCAGGAATGGTTCCTCGTACTTTATTACGTTCACCGATGATCTCTCAAGATTCGGACATGTGTTCTTGTTGAAACAAAAATCTGAAGGTTTTGAGAAATTCAAGAAATATAAGTGCGAAGTCACCAGATGGGTAAAAGTATTTAGGTCCTTCGATCTGATCGGGGAATACTTGAGCACGAAATTCCGTGACTATTTAAAAGACAATGGGATTTTCTCTCAGCTTACTCCTCCGTATACACCACAACACAATGGAGTTTTGGAGCGGAGGAATCGCACCCTATTAGATATGGTGTGCTCTATGATGAGTATTGCTGTGTTACCTATTTCCTTTTAGGGTTATGCACTTGAGACAGCTGCATACCTATTGAATAAGGTTCCGACCAAATCCGTGCCTACCACTCCATATGAGATATGGAATGGGAAGAGACTATCTCTTAAACGAGTTATGATATGGGGTTGTCCGGCCCATGTTAAAAAGCAAAATCCGGACAAGCTCAAGGCAAGATCTGTTTTGGGCACGTTTGTGAGATATCCAAAGGATTCATATGGATATATCTTTTACCATACCAAGGAACAAAAGGTGTTTTTTTCTCAACATGCCACCTTTTTAGAAAAAGCTTGTAAAAGAAATTAGTGGTTATAAGGTTGAATGGAAGAAGTTCCAGCTGCACAAACTATAACTGATGATTTGGTAGAACCGGAAGATTCAATAATCCCCTACGAAGCTCATCCACTCCATAGATCTAGTAGTGTTCCTCATCCTCCTGAGAGATACTACGGTTTTATCATTGACGGTGCATCATGGAAGATGATGACCCAACTAGTTTCGAGCAAGCCATCATAAGTGGAGACTCTGTGAAATGGATGGATGCTATGCGATCAGAGATGGAATCCATGTACACTAACAAATTATGGACTTTGGAAATTGCTCCTGAAGGGGTAAAACCCATCGGAAGCAAGTGGATCTTTAAGAAGAAACATGGTGTAGATAGAAAGGTTGAGACCTTCAAATCTAGACTTGTTGCAAAAGATTTTCGTCAACGACCAGGTGTCGACTATGATGAAACCTTTTCTCCAGTGGCTATGCTTAAGTCCATCAGGAACCTACTTGCCATTGCTGCATACCATGACTACGAAATCGGGCAGATGGACGTCAAGACCGCTTTTCTAAATGGTAATTTAGAAGAGAGCGTGTACATGACACAGCCAAAAGGCTTCATAGACAGTGAAAGCAGCGGAAAGGTATGCAAACTGCTTATATCAATTGACGGATTATAGCTGGCATTGCGGAGCTGGAACATCTATTTTGATGTGGCAGTCAAAGAGTTTGACTTCATCAAAAACATAGATGAACCTTGTATATAAAAGAAAGTTGTAGAGAGTAAGGTTATCTTCCTCGTATTGTATGTAGGTGACATACTCTTGATAAGAAATGATGTTCCTATACTACACTCGGTCAAGTTCTTCTTATCACAAAAGTTCTCCATGAAAGATCTAGAAGATGCCTCCTACATCGTAGGGATTTAGATATATAGAGATAGATCTAAGAGAATTTTGGGATTGTCCCAATCCAGGTACAGTGACACCATACTAAAGAGGTTTAGTATGGACGATTCTAAGCATGGTAATTTACCCGCTTGCTTAGGAATCACTCTCTCCAAAGAGATGTCTCCCAAGAATGATTTGGAGAGGGCTCGAATGTAAGCGATACCCTATGCTTCTGCAGTTGAGTCAATCTACGCGATATTATGTACCAGACCAGATATAGCTTAAGCACTTAGTGTGGTAAGTAGGTATCAATCAGATCCCGGGGAAAAGCACCGGACAGCTGTGAAGAACATTCTTAAGTACTTGAGAAGGACTAAAGAAATGTTCTTGGTGTAAGATAATGGTAAACTCCAAGTGGATTCCTTTACCGATTCGAGCTTCCAGAGTGATAAGGATGATACTAAGTCGGTCTCGGGTTTTGTCTTCAACCTTAATGGAGGGGAAGTATGTTGGAAGAGTTCCAAGCAAGATACCGTGGCAGACTCAACGATGGAGGCAGAATATATCGCTGCCAAAGATGCTTCCAAAGAGGCTGTCTAGATAAGAAGTTCATTGCTGAACTTGGTGTGGTTCCATCCATTGAGCAACCAATATCTTTTTATTATGATAACAATAGAGCTATGGTTTTGGCCAAGGAACCTCAGTCCCATCAGCGATCCAGACATATTCTTAGGAGGTATCACCTGATTTGGAAGATAGTTGATCGTCGGGAGATTCAGGTCAGGAGAGTTGACACGAATGATAACACGGCGGATCCACTCATGAAGGCCCTCCCCCAAACGCAATTTGAGTGACTTTTTGGGATGTTGGGTATGAGATATTACAACAACCGGCCTTAGTGCAAGTGGGAGATTGTTAGGAATATGTATGCCATAGAGGCCATTATTATACACTATAGTATATTATACTGGATGCTTAGACACACACACACACACTCACACACACACACACATATATAGAAGACTTTCTTGCTCGACATGATAGTATGCTATCTGGTTGCTCTTTATCTTAACATGTACAGTAGTATTATTATTATACCGTCTCTCTGATACATGTTGATAAAGTCCTTAGGATGTTAGCTTGACTACCAAGATTATGATGCAGATCATACTAGTGGGGCTTGGGTAGTCTTCAAGCACATCCTTTAATAGTTCCTAGTCGAGGGGATATCGAGACAGGGCATCGATATTCCAGAGTAGACTAGTGTGTACGTTTCTTGACCCTGTATGGGGCGATGGTTGATCCCACAACCATTGGTGTTTGACATCAAAGATTGCAAATAGGTGCTCTTTAGGGAATGGGTACACCGAATAGGACTTGCCGAGAACTCATACTTGGTATTATACATAACTTCAGATAGCAGTTCTCAGGTGACACTGGTACAGGTTAGTCTGTAGATCCGAGAATGTCATAGAGTCTTGTGTGGTTCCCACTGTGCTTTGATTTCATCTTTACCATGGCTCAAAGGAGTCATGCAAACAGGTGGATTTTGGGTACAGTCCCGAGTCACATGGAGGCAATGAGCGATAAGAGGGGTTTCATCTCTCCCAGTATTGTGAGTTGATGTTGCGCTATGCTCGATTGGTTATAACAGCAAGTCCCTGGTCAGGATTGATGAGATTTACTAGTAAGTGTTATCAGTAGTTTCTCGAACGGTTATACGCCACTCATCGGCATGACTTATCATGTTACTGGGGTCTGACGATTCCACCCCTAGACTTGATATGCGACTGGACTGTACGGTAAGTGTTGCTTATAGGCTTTGCGGGAGTTTGGACAAGCTTGCTTGTTGATCTTCTATTCGCTCAATACTTAGATAGCCATTATGTCCAGCTAGTACCGCAGATGGCTTGTGGGTGACTAATGTGATCATTACCTACTGCTGGCATATTGACGAGTTTTTAGAATCCCACACAGAGGTTTCCTAGCTCAAGCGAAACGAAGTAGGGCACATATGGTGATATGTGCGGGAGCTTGATTAAATACGAGTATGTGATACCGTATTCTAATCTCGCGATATGTGATATCAGTTAGGTTATATGTGATATAACCGGACTGTTGAATCAAGTGTTGATTCGATAATGTGATATACATATAAATGATATTAGTCGGTTATATGTGATATAACCGGATTATTGAATCAAGTGTTGATTTAATAATTTGGTATATATTTTTATATTTGATATATTAATATATATTAACTAATATAATGCTCACTAAAGATTTTCTTCTCTTTGAAATACATTTAATATATATGTGATATATATTAATATATATGTATTTATATATTGTGTCATGGTGGATGATACATTGGACATGGGTGTATGAGACTCACATCAAGACTAAAGATATTTGGGTGATTAATTATTTAGAGTTAATTCAAAAATTAAGTGGAAATGAGCATGGCTTAAGATGCTTGTAGAAGTATGTAGAAGGCATGACTCACCTCACTAATTTTTGTTTTACTCTAGATATTTGATAACCCAACCATTATCTTTAGCCCATGGTTAACTCTCTACATTATCACTTGAGATTTTTTTCACCCTAGTTCATCTTCTTCATCTCAATTTTTGCTCTCTAGCTTTTGTGAGGTGAGAAAAGAAAAAGAGAAAGAGATTTATAAAGTGAGCAAAATTCCCACTTCATCAACCTACTCTCATTTAGCCCATAAGATTAGGTTGTTTGCTTCACTAATTCTTGATTAGTGAAGAGGTAGCTTGAGTTAGAGTAACTTTAAGGTGGATCATCTTCGGCCACGAAGACGATGAAGCAAGCTCGTTCCTTTCACCAAGTGGAGCTTAAGAAGAGTTTTAGGGTGCACTACTTGGAGCTAAGTGACTACTACTTGGAGATTAAGAAGTGAATGACCGGTCTACAAAGGTTGTATTCTCTATTCACTTAGTGTAAAGTTGTTTACATGTGTAGAAATCCTAATTCTCTAGTTCGATTCTACGTTAGTGTAGCTTAGCACTCTAAATTTTTTAAAATTGCATACTTGATGCTTGCTAAAACCTAGTGGTGGTGCTAAGACACACTTTTACGCACCACGTGTAAAGCACGTGGCGCAAGCACCAATCCCATGCGCCACCGCCAAATGTGCAATGCATTTGACGCAAGTGCATGTTTTGTAGAAGCGCATGCATCAATCAGAGTTTAAGCTCTATTTGGGAAAATATTTTCCTGTATCTTTCTAAAACAAAAAAGATACTTTCTCTGTTAACAGAAAGCCCTTAGATAAAAGATCCAACAGTGCTTATGTACCAACGGTTGATCTTAAGATCAATTGAGATCTCTTAAATGAGAGATTCTCTCAACTTGGTTAATCATCTTCTCTCCTATAAATATGAGCATAGGAGATTAATCTCCATACACACAGACCCCTCATAAACTTGAGAGAAAAATCTCAAGAAACTGAGACTCAAGTCTCTGCGAAGAAAATCTTTTCTCCCACAAAACCCTAGGTAAATAATGGAGAAAATTCTCATCTTTGCCTATTCTCTCCATTAACGAAGCTTAAGCTTCAAGACGAACTTAAGTTTTCTCTTCGGATAAAATATCCATGAGTTATATATGTTGGATATGTATGTCCTAGAGGCCATTATTGTATTGGATGCTGGAGGTACGCATGCACAGGATAGTCTTGCTTGATATGATAGTATGCTATTTGGTTTGTCTTTATCTTAACATGTGTATATGTTTTACTTGTTATTACGTATCTCTAATATATGTTGATAAAGCCTGTAGGATCTTTGCTTGACTACCAGCGTTATGATGGAGATCATACTTGTGGGGGCTGGATAGTCTATAAGCACATCCTTAAATGTCCATAGTCATAGGAGTATCGAAACCGGGCATCGATATTTCAGAGTAGATTAGTGTATACGTTTTTTGACCCTAACGAGGGGTGATGGTTAGTCCCATAGCCATTGGTGTACATCACCAAAGATTTTATACATGTACTCATTTGAATGAGTTACACAGGCTGGACTTGCTGGGAACTCATAGATGGAATTATACCTATCATCAAATAGCAGTTTTTTGATGACATGAGTACATGGTAGTCTTTAGAGCTGAGATTTTCATTTGTCTTGTGTGAGCTCCTACTGTACTTGATTACTACCCTACCACGCTGTTTGAGTCGTGCAAACAGGTTTTAGTTGGCTACAGTCCTGAGCCACATAGAGGCAGTGAGCGATCGGAAGGAATTTTCTTTCCCAGTATAGGGAGTCGATGTCGCGCTGTTTTTTCTGTTGGCCAGCACCATAAGACCTTGGCCAAGACAGATGAGATTTACTGACAGTGAGATCAATAGTTTCTTGGTTGGTCCTAAGCCACATTGATATGAATTTTCAGGTTATTAGGGGTCTAACATTATCACCCCTAGACCTGGTACGTGATACTCTCAGAAGAAGGGACCAGACCGTACGGTAGATTGTCATTTATAGGCTCAATAAGGGTACAGATGAGCTTGCTTGTCGACCTTCCTTTCGGCAGATACATGGGTAGCCGTTACATACATCTAGTTCCGCTAACGTGCTTGTGGTTATGGATTTATCTAGTAATTCACTGCCAGCGTATTGTCGAGTCTTTAGATTCACACTCAGAGGGTTTTCCCGGTTCAAGCGAAATGATGTAGAAGCCGTATATTGATATGTTCAGGGATCCGATTAAATACGCGCACTTACTATACGAACTTTAATTAGACGGTTGGTAATAATAGCTGGTTTAGGATTAAGACGGATTATTAAATCAAGTATATTGATTTAATAATATATATATATTCTGGTATTATGTTCAATTTCTATCTGTTTGGTATTTCGTATTTTATATGAATACGGCTATGTATATACGAGGTGTGTATTTTGTATTTATAAAAAATACAATCTAGAAAGAGGACACCTCATTTAGGGTAATTTCCTTTATGGAATTTATAAAATGAGGTGGAGGGGTGAGGTGTATATTAGGAATAGTGAGAGGGATGGGTAAATGAATTATTAATTCATTTGCCATCACTATTGAGGCATGGTTCCATTTCTTTATTGCTAAAATGTTTTTATTAAAACAAAAAATGTTATGCTTCATTCACTCTCATGCTTTCATTCTCATCTCTTGGTTCTCTCTCCTCATTCTCCACTTTCATCTTCCTCTTCTCATGTATTGAGAAAATAGGAGGAATTGAGATAGAATTTTTAGTAAGTTATGCTCGTGCCGCGATCACCGCGGCAAAGGCAGAACGAAAAACAATCAATTTTTAGAAAGCAATGGTCACCAAAACCCAAGGATACATTCATACACTAAACTAGCAAACAACAAGAAAGCTAAACTACTAGGTTGTGAGCATACAACCTTTGTAGTATATCCATCCAATCATGGAAAACCCCTCCAAGCTCCATAGGCCATCGGGAACGAGTTTGAGAGACGATCGCCCTTGTTGAAGATGATCCACCTGAGTAAAACCAATCAAAGCTCCAGCTTCATATCAAAAAGAATTTTGAGTAAGCAACTGACACTCTAAACTTGTTAGGAATAGAATGTGAAAGATGTAGAGATTTATCACTATCATCATCTTTCAATTTTCCCTCTCAAGATAGGAGCTCAACTCATGAGTAAAGATAAGGAGGGGAGAGAGAGAGAGAGAGAGATTTGTTATGAGAGAATAAAAACTTGAGAGAAAAATGAGCCATATCAATGAAACTTTTAACAAATCTTTTTCCAATAAAATATTCAACCCCATTCTTCTCACCATCCCTCTCTAACATGCTCTCCTTCCTCTTCATTTCTTTCTTTTCCATAAATGGAAAACCCAATAATGAGGTGTTCCCTTCTAGAAGTATTTGTATAAAAAGAAATACGATCCCGATATTTGTATCGAAATACATATACGCATATCCGTATAAAAATATGAATATCCTAAAGAAAGAAAATGAATAGTGAAAATAATACTAGAATATTTATATTAAAAATTATATATGTAAATTATTAAATCAATACTTGATTTAATAATCCGGATTAATTCTAAGCTGGCTAGTATTATCAAATGTCCGATTAAAGTCCATGTAGCCAGTACATGTATTTAATTGGACCCCTGCACGTATCAACATATGACCAATACATCATATCACTTGAACCGGGAAAACCCCTGTGTGGGACTCCTAAAACTAAACAATACGCTGGCAGTGAGTTACTGGATAAAATTCATAACCACAAATACCTCAGTGGTACTAGCTGTACGTAACAACTATGTATATGTTGAAAGTGAGGTCGAAAATCAAGTTCGTCTGTACCCTACCGAGCCTTTAAGTGACAATCTCTATACAGTCCGGTCTCTTCATCTGAGAGTGTCACATACCGGGGCTAGGGGTGGATAACGTCTGACCCATAATAACCCAATAAGTCGTGCCGGTGTCGAGTTCATTACCAACCGAGAATCTACTGATCTCCTATCAGTAAATCTCATCCGTCCTGGCCAGAGATTTATGGTGATGGTCAACCGAATACAGCGTGACATCAACTCCCTATAATGGGAGAGATGAATCCCTTCCGACCGCTCACTATCTCCATATGGCTTGGGACTATACCTAACTAAAACATGTTTGCACGACTCCTTTGAGCCATGGTAGGGTAGTAATCTAAGTACAATTAGAACTTAAATGAGACAAATGATGATCTCAGGTCTAAGGACTACCCTGTGCTCATGTCATCAGAGAACTTCTATTTGACGATAGGTATAATACCAACTAGGAGTTCTCGACGATTCCGTCCAGTGTACTCGCATCCAGTGATCACCTAAAAACAAGTGCCATACACCAATGGCTGTGGCACGGGACACCGCCCTTCTTCGCGGTCTAGAAACGTATACACTAGTCTATTCTGGAATATCGATGCCCAGTCTCGATATTTCAATGACTAGGAACATTTAAGGATGTGTTTATAGACTACCCATCTCTCACAATATGATCTCCATGATAATGCTGGTATTCAAACAAGGATTTTACGGGCTTTATCATTATGTATTAGCGACACGTAATAGAAAGAAAAACATATACAAATAAATGATAAAGACAAATCAGATAGTATACTATTATCTCGAGTAAGAATGTTCTACCTGTATAGTTCCTCCTTCAATTATCATAATCGCCTACCTGCAATTACAATAATTGCCTTGATGTCATTATATCCAACAATATCTCACTTGCAGTTAAGGACAATTATCGCGGTATAGCATACCCATAGCTCGTGTGTTATCGAGTACCAAACTTCTCTACTAATCAGTTTTGCAAATCATGTTTAAGAAACAACCGTGTTTGAGAAATAACCTTAGTGAGTGGATCAGCTACAATATTTCTAACTTTATCTCTCTATATCTCAACTTCATGGAGATCAACTATCTCCCAAAATGAGCGATACTTGCCTTAGAATTTTTCTGGATACATGATGAGACCAAGTTCATAAATGAACAATTTATTCAACAAACTTCTTAAGTTGTATTCTTCGCCGATAATTATCAGCATCCTACTCCATATTTACCTCAATATTCTGCTAGGAACCCTTTCCAACATACTGTCCTTCAAAAGAGGGTAAACTTTTTACTTTGACAGCCACTCTGTCATCCAGGTCATAATGGAAGCCAAAACCGGTAATCGCCTCCTGTAGGAGTCTTCTATTCCCATACACCAAGAATATGTTCTTCATTGCTTACTTTTGTTTCTTCAGGATTGGATTAATATCTGATTACTACAGCAAGTGCAAAATCGACATCTGGTCTGCTACATAACATCACATGATTGACCCAATTGCCAAAGCAAGTGGAATGTCATTCACGCGAGTCCCACTCTTCATCAGTCTTGAAAATGTCTCTTTAAAGAGGGTAACTCCATCACATGTGGGTATACTACCGCACCATGAGTTGTCCATTCTATTCCCTTTAAGAATGGTTTCCAAGTACCCGGAATGGGACACTTTCCAAATCTAGATCTATTGACATAAACCTAGTTACCAGAATTCTTGATATATTATCCATATCCTATGTGGAGAAACATATATGACAACCATAGTTTGACCGATTGTAATATAAGAATATTACTTCTTATCAGAAGCATATCATCCTTAAATCATATGACAGTACTCCATGTATCCTTCTTATCTGGTTCATCTGTTATTATGATAAAGTCAAACACTATGACTGTCACTCCAAAATAGATGATCCGTCTCCTCTATGCCTGCTTTAGACTATAAATAGAAATATGCAATCTTGGACACCTTCCGCTCCTCCTATGATAACCCTTTGGCAGAGTCATATATACGTGCACTTCTAAATTCTCATTTAGAAAGACATTATGGTCATCCACCTACCAGATATCATAGTCATGAATAGTAGCAGTACCAAGTCATATCCGTATGGACTTCAGCACAGTCACTGAAGTAGAAGTTTCATCACAATCCACACCGGGTATTTGATGAAAACCTTTTACTAAAAGTCTAGCCTTATTAGGTTACTACCTTTTCACCTGCACTGATCTCGAAAGATATACTTGCTCCTAATGGGTTTTACCCCTTCAGAAGCATCCAGCAAGGTCCAAAGTCCATAATTCGCTGGAGTGCGTAGAGTCCAACTTGGATATAATATATCCAGCTATCATCCGGAAGTCACCATTTCCCATGGCCTGCTGATAACTAGTAGGGAACCCATCCCCATGATGCTGACCTCCCTGTCACTATCTATGAGGAAACCAAAGTATCTCTTGGATTGTTGAGGTTACCTACTAAATATGCGGAGTGGCTATGTTTTGTTGGGTCCAATTGAATCTTTAGATTCTACTAAATTTTCATTAACCGTTATGGTTTTGGAATCACTTCCTTATCTAACAAAACCCCGCTAATATTTTTGCAAAGAAGTTCTTTTTATAAAAAGGTGGAGAGTCAAGAACAAATCAATTTTTGATCTTGAAAATGGTAGAAGTTAAACCCTTGTGAATGTTTGGGATAACTCACAAACTGCCATTACTGAAATATGCTTTTAGTAAACAAAATCGGGCAACTCCATATCTTAACAATCTCAATATATGCTCCCATTCTATATCCAAATAGAATCACATGCACACATTTAGATGGAACTATATTCAATTGGTATATAGCTATTTCCGGTGCATTTCCCCTGAATGGAAAATGTTCATACATCATTACCTCATCATGGAGCGCACCCTCGGATAAGTAATCTGAAAGAGAATCAAATTCTCAAATATACATCTATGGAATACCTAGCATAAATGTAAGGATCCTAGTGCTCGCACCGCAAGAATCGCAACGAAGGCAGAAGCGAAAACAAAATTTAAAAGTAAGCATTAGTGACCTAAACCCTAGAATCGATACCAAACCCTAACTAGATAAATAAACTAACAAGAGTTGGGGGCGAGATACCTTTTTAGCATTTTCGCACAACTGCGGAAGACCCCCACACCTCTCCATGGACTCTCGCAAGGCTCTGAAGTCGTCAAGAATGAGCTTGGACGCCGATCTTCCTCGTCGAAGATGATCCACCCACGAATTTTAGCTTCACATCCAAGAACCAAGTGAAGCAAATCACAAACAAAACTTGCTAAGAATTTTTTGTGAGATTGATGCAGGGGTGGTTTATCTCAAATTTCACTCTTTGCAATTTTCCTCTAAAAAAATGGAAGCTCAAAAGATAAAAAGAGAGAAGAAGAAGAATGAGTGAATGAATAAATTCATTAGTCATTCTTTTTCTCTTTTCTTGCTCTTATCCTAGAGATTGTGAACTCAAAGTATGAGTCACACCATGACTCATGACAAGAGTCATGAGTCTAGACTAATCTCCAAGCTTCCATGTGTGGAAGAAAAAGATGTGTGTGTCAATACACACATGCATACATACACATAACAAACCCAAATATGTATCAAAATACATATATCCGTATTCTTATCAAAATAAGAATATCGTATCAGTATAAAAATACGAATACCCGTATTAGTATAAAAATAAAAGTTTTGACATTTCAGGAAATATAAAATAATATTTTTAAATTTAAATAATAAAATAATAAATTTCACGAAAACTATACGAGTATGGATTTGAGTTTTCGTAGAATGGTATAATTATATACCTATATTCTGGAAAATATTTGGAAATTAATATGAATTATTAATTATGGAAGCATTTATTGGATTTGGACATTTTATAAATTACTATACAATTATTTACATATAAGTTTATGTTAAACTTGATTAGTAAATTACTAATTATGCATTAAGCCAAATGCATTTTTTTAATCATATTTTGGGTGCCATGATACATTGAGATTTTCTTTTTGTAGTATGGTTTGTTTTAGAAAAGGAAGGAAAAAAAAGAAAGAAAAGAAAAAGGGGAAAATATAATTTGAGAGAGGGAGACAAGAGGGGACATGAGAGTATGGGCTTGAGGGGAGAGAGTGACACAGAGAGAGAGAGAGAGGCGCATATGGTTCTACATCCATCTCTTATCCCCTCTTTATTTCTTCACCTCCCTCTTCATCATATCCTCCTTCACCACCTGATTGACACGAAAGAGTGTATGTTTGTAGTGTAACCGCAATCAGAACGGTGTCGCGTATAGCTAGACCGAGATGAGTACGGGTCGTCCTCTGGGAAACGTGGAACCTTTTACTTTTACTTTAGATGTGTTGAGAAAGAGATGAGGGGTAAAGAATTTTATTGAAAGATTTCTAGATCTACGTTAAACAAGAATGTAAAATATAGATCTAGATTATTTTAAAGATGTAATTAATATAATAAGAGGGCTTGTAGGGCTCGTTAGGATTTAGTAGTTATGGAAGATTAATTAAAAGTTACCCTTTTTATCCATTAATAGATTTAGAACTAGAACGACGGTGATGCGTGTAGATTAGGGTTTCTGGAGGGAAAAGGAATCCCACTCTTAACCCTTATCTCGACACGGAACTCCGTTCATTATCTAGCCTTTACCAAAACAATCATTAATCTAATCTCTAATCGCGGTCGGAACTACCAAAGAATTGCTAGCGTGCCCGATTAGGATGTTAATGATTCTTTTGATAAAGTTCCTAAACTTTATAGGACTTAAAAAGGGTTTAAGAATCTTCATCATCCATTAACCTACCCTAATCCTACGAACCCTAACAAGCGGAGAATTACTCGCGCATGTTGGGAGAAAAAGAGATGGAGAGAAAATGCATAATTAAACTACGAAGAAATAGAATAAGAAAAAGAACTACCTTTATTAATCAACAAGATCAAGTACACTTTGATTCCTTAGAAAATGATTACAAAAACCTAGTTTTCTTCTCGATCTCTTCTAAGGAGGTAGATGAACCGTTGATGATCAGCCTGGATGCGTGAGCCGTCTTGGACTTCGTGATCTCGTCGGCTTGATGTCTTCTAACTTTAGCCCTTGGTCCTTTATATAGCCCTCAAAGAAGAAAAACTAGTTACCATATATGGTGACTTCCTAATATGGTAACTTTCCATGCCTGGATTCTGAGTCCCTGTCAGTATTGATTTTATGATTTTGGCAGATTTTTGATCCTGACATCTTGAACATCTTCATCTCTTGACCTGAGCTAAATCTTTCACAATATCTCTATGAATAATGTTAGTTTATTTATTAAATTAGAGAGAGTGTCTTAATCACTATATATGGTAATAAATCTTTAAGAAACTTGATTAAGAATATTTAATATGCTATGCACTTTATATGGTAATAAATCTTTAACAAACATGATTAAGAATATTTGATATGCTATGCATCTTTTAATTAATAAAATATTATGCATATATTTTGAAATATTATTCTAACCATTTGTATGATATGATATCTTTTAAGAATTGTGATTAGAATATTTGATATGATATGCATATTTTCAATTACCAAAATATTATATAAATATAAAATGCCTATATTTTCCTTCATAATATTAATTATAATATATAAACATATGGTAAATAGTATTTTGCAGATAAATCCAAATATGTTTAATATTTATAATAAACACCTTTTATTATTTAAGAAATGTAAAGAAAATACTTATACCAAAGTGCAATATTTTCAACTGAACAAATACCCCCAAACTTATCTTTGATCGTCCCGAGCAAACTAGTTTATTCAAGAGAAGAAGAAAAAAGAAAGGAGAAAACTAAGCACACTTTCGTAGGCAAACACGATTGCACTGAGCACGTGCAACAAGCCGTTAAACCTCTAGGTGTCCCTAGTAGGAGGAGTGTTGTCTCCTGAGGGTTTTCAGCGGATTACACCCACAAAATCCTATAACAAAAGAAAGATGGTGAAATTTACATATAAAGACAAGAACCATAAAAGAAATACTTTGAAAAGAAGAGTTTCCAACTATACTAGCTTTTCAGTTGTCATGAGCCCTATCTTAATAGTCATGAAAAAATGTTAGAAATCACATCATCCCTCAATAAAACATCGTCTTTATTCTTCATTCCTACCTTTCATCCAAACATTGATCATATAACCCCACGTGTGTGTAAAGAACATCCCTACACTCGGAGAATTCAATTCAAGCTATCATACTCTTGTCCATCTACCTTAGTACTTTTTAATTTGATGAATATTTAGATTTGCTCACACCTTTTCATGCGACCGTTAATACTTCTTGAGGTACTAACAGACCGATTACTCGTGTGCTTGCTGATTTGGTGATAATATTTTCCTCGTCTTCCACCACCTAAGGCTTAGCAGTGACTCCCAGACCAGTTGGCCTTAGGGCACTAGGTGAAGAGGCACCCTCGCTATATTTTTTTATTGCTGCCTTGGCGATAACAAAACCAGTGTTCATTTTTTTCTTTTCACCATTTTTATATTTTCTTCATTTTTTTATTTTTTTCATTTCCTTCATACTTTGGCTTTTAGACAAGAGCATTTCAAGGTATCCTCTACTATCCCGAGTTTCAAGACGTGTGTAAGTGCATATAGTAGGGTATCAACATTCAAATGTTTGGCTTCCAGAATAGAAACTATTTTTCGGACTTATTTTTATCCTCAGATTAGTGACTTCCTTCATCTTACTAACCCTTGGGACAACAGCTCATAACTACTTATTACTAGTTCGTTTAAGAAAACTTCTAATTTTCTTGGTTTTCTTAAACTATTCCAATCTTTTGGATATAATTTTTCACTTTCTACTCTTTTGTTATGAAAGAAAATTTTTTTTTAAATTTTTTTAAAATGTTGTGCTTATGCAAAATATGATGCAAATTGATGTGTAAATAAGCACAAACCTCCCCCAAACCTGTTTTCAACAGTGTCCTCACTGATGTCATCCGTTAAGCTCAAAAACCTGTAGACTTGGGAGAAAATTATTAATGGGGGAAAGAATATATGAAAGTGAAAATGCTCCCCCAAACTTATTTTTGGCTCACAAATTTGAGGACAAAAGTTATGATCAAGAGCCAAAAATATACCCCCCCTCAAACATGAGTTAGACAATATGAAGCATTTTAAGAGGGGGTGAGTCATTTGGTCAAAGTAAGGCTTTACAAAGACCAAAAGTTAACACCAACCATTCAAAGATTTTATCAGTATATCGTATAGGTTGGTGGAAGAATGTGTTGTATCGACTCAAGAAAAAGTAGGGAAGGCATAAGAGGTGGTCTGGAAAGGGTTTGAAATTAGAGAAAAGAAAGAATGAGGATGAATGTGAATGATTAGAAAGAAGGAATGGTGACGGTTCAACCTCTAGAGGTGGAGATTGATCAATCACAAAATCCGTATTGTTTAAAAATTCAAGTTCGTCAGCAAAAAGTTCTTCAAAACTTTTATCAATAGTGTGATTGAACATTTTGCTGTCAAAGAGTTTTATGCCAGAATTTATTCTACTTGATTCATAAAAAATCACTGAGGTAGAGGACTCAAAAAACTCATCTACCTCTTTTTCAAAAATATCCAAATCAAGTTGAATTTCCGGTATTACTGAACTTGAATTAACGGATTGTGATTTATCAAAACTCACTGAAACTATAGGAACAGAAGAAGAACCGGAGAAAGTAGAAGGTGAAATGGGTAAACAAATTGGTATGTCGAGTGTTGCTGAACCAGATGTGGAAGATGGAGGTTGTATTTCGGTCTGATCTTCGGGTATACCATTATCATCAACTTCAAGACATATTTGGGATTCGGGAAGAATTAAAGGCTCAAGATGATGACCATAAGGAAGTGAAAGGATTTGATGAATTGGTGGGCCAAAATCATCCAAAATTTTGGGTTCATCAATCAAAATATCCCCAACGTCAATCACCTCATTCAAGTGAAGGTTAAAATTCTCAAACTCCTCATCAAAAGTATGGTTTTCAATCAGTTTTGGTTCAAGAGTGGAGGTGTAGAGATCACAAGGGTTGGGTATGGTTTCACTTGAAAGGGACCCTTCACAGTTGGGTAAATCAAACACTACAAAGTCACACAACTTATCAGTCATTCTATTTGGTGTACTTGATGAATCTATGAAACTGGAGTTGTGGATTTCAGTTTGGAGGTACAGTTCTGTCTTTTTACCCAAATCCTTCATAATTTGGTTTGACATTTCCATAAATTTTTCTAATGTCTGCTCCAGACTAGTCTTGGGCTGATAAGGGGTTTCAGTATAAGATTGAAATTCCTGTGGATAATTAAAACTCCCAAATGACTGATTAGAAGAACTGCCTAGAGTAGGTGGAAAAGTCGGATTGGATTGATAGGAATAGAATGGTTGCGGAACTTGGGTAGGAGTAGGATCAATATTATGATAAGAAGAATATTGATATGGGTTGGTTGGTTGGCTATTTTCAACAGACATCTTATATGCCACAAACCGCATATCAAACTCTTCTCCGGACAGTGGTGGTGATGGTTGATATTGGTCCGGGTTAAAACTTTGGCCTCTAGACCTAGCTATGTGCTCAGCAATGGACATTCGTCTAGGGGCTTCCTCACTCTGGGTATGAACTGAAACAGGTGGAGGATTAGGATATGGTTGATAAGACCTAGACTGAGGTGGCCGACTGTTTCTTCCCGCTTGTTCTATATGATCTCTTAAGGACATGGAAGAGCCGGACGGTATACCGAAGGGATTTCGAAAACAAGAGATATCTGGTTGTGGACAGCAAAGCTCGGCGAGTGTTCTTCTGTTTAGGTCACCCATTATAAGAAGAGAAGAAAGGGGAAGGGGTAAAAAGGAGAGAAAGTAATTGGTTTGTTTTGAAAAATGACGGATTTAGACAAATCACAAAAAAAATGCACTACCCTAGAACTATGGTTACCTAGGTCCAGTCTCTAGACAGCTCCTAACTAAGGCTAGAAATAGGACCTCAAACCGCCTCTTCACGGACAAGTACGGCCAGGTAAGTGGGAAGGAACCACCACTACAGTGGGCCTAATTAAAAACCACTAGCCTAGACACCGCAATGTCAGTTAGGATAAACGGTCGATGCCTATACTAGTCTTTTTCCTATTGAGCTCGACAGTCCTTAGAGTCTGGTCTAGATATTTTTTAAATTAATGAAGGGTTGTTCTATATGCTAGGTTTGTGATTTGTGGGGCTTAGGAAGGGTGATGAAATCCCCACCTAATCTTGATTTGGTCTTTGCCCCTTAAAGATCCGTATTAAAATATGCAAAAACAAACCGAAAAACAAAACTTTGCAAAAAGATTTTTGAGCGGCGATATTTTGCAAAGAATCCTACAGAAAATCGATTTTATTGGATTTTAGAGGAGAGAGAAGGGAGTTAGAATCTTACCAGAGAAGTGTGAACCCTAGATCTCCTGTTTCCTCAAGTCCGTGACACCAGATTTCCTCGCAAAAATTCACACAATAATCGTTAAATATACAATTTGCAGTTTTGTTTTAATAATGATATGACTCGTCGAAGAATTCAACACAAATAGTAAAAATAAAAAATTACGCACGTTTCCCCGGCAACGGCGCCATTTGATTGACACGAAAGAGTGTATGTTTGTAGTGTAACCGCAATCAGAACGGTGTCGCGTATAGCTAGACCGAGATGAGTACGGGTCGTCCTCTGGGAAACGTGGAACCTTTTACTTTTACTTTAGATGTGTTGAGAAAGAGATGAGGGGTAAAGAATTTTATTGAAAGATTTCTAGATCTACGTTAAACAAGAATGTAAAATATAGATCTAGATTATTTTAAAGATGTAATTAATATAATAAGAGGGCTTGTAGGGCTCGTTAGGATTTAGTAGTTATGGAAGATTAATTAAAAGTTACCCTTTTTATCCATTAATAGATTTAGAACTAGAACGACGGTGATGCGTGTAGATTAGGGTTTCTGGAGGGAAAAGGAATCCCACTCTTAACCCTTATCTCGACACGGAACTCCGTTCATTATCTAGCCTTTACCAAAACAATCATTAATCTAATCTCTAATCGCGGTCGGAACTACCAAAGAATTGCTAGCGTGCCCGATTAGGATGTTAATGATTCTTTTGATAAAGTTCCTAAACTTTATAGGACTTAAAAAGGGTTTAAGAATCTTCATCATCCATTAACCTACCCTAATCCTACGAACCCTAACAAGCGGAGAATTACTCGCGCATGTTGGGAGAAAAAGAGATGGAGAGAAAATGCATAATTAAACTACGAAGAAATAGAATAAGAAAAAGAACTACCTTTATTAATCAACAAGATCAAGTACACTTTGATTCCTTAGAAAATGATTACAAAAACCTAGTTTTCTTCTCGATCTCTTCTAAGGAGGTAGATGAACCGTTGATGATCAGCCTGGATGCGTGAGCCGTCTTGGACTTCGTGATCTCGTCGGCTTGATGTCTTCTAACTTTAGCCCTTGGTCCTTTATATAGCCCTCAAAGAAGAAAAACTAGTTACCATATATGGTGACTTCCTAATATGGTAACTTTCCATGCCTGGATTCTGAGTCCCTGTCAGTATTGATTTTATGATTTTGGCAGATTTTTGATCCTGACATCTTGAACATCTTCATCTCTTGACCTGAGCTAAATCTTTCACAATATCTCTATGAATAATGTTAGTTTATTTATTAAATTAGAGAGAGTGTCTTAATCACTATATATGGTAATAAATCTTTAAGAAACTTGATTAAGAATATTTAATATGCTATGCACTTTATATGGTAATAAATCTTTAACAAACATGATTAAGAATATTTGATATGCTATGCATCTTTTAATTAATAAAATATTATGCATATATTTTGAAATATTATTCTAACCATTTGTATGATATGATATCTTTTAAGAATTGTGATTAGAATATTTGATATGATATGCATATTTTCAATTACCAAAATATTATATAAATATAAAATGCCTATATTTTCCTTCATAATATTAATTATAATATATAAACATATGGTAAATAGTATTTTGCAGATAAATCCAAATATGTTTAATATTTATAATAAACACCTTTTATTATTTAAGAAATGTAAAGAAAATACTTATACCAAAGTGCAATATTTTCAACTGAACACCACCTCCCTCCACCTCTTCTACCACCATGCACCACCCTCAAAACTACATCCAAATCTCACACAACCTTCACAAAAATTATTCCTAAGCTAATTACAAGCACCATGGTGGGATCAAGTGGAAGTTTTGAGCAATTTGGATCATCTAGGAATTTTCTTGAGTTGCTTCCACAAGGTATAACTCTTAATCATTTGTTAAATCCTTAAGTTCATGCTTGCACTTTTAGTTTAGAGTTATAATGGTTAAGCCTTGTGATCTTGGAAAATTCTAGGATTGGAATTAGTGGATAAAACTTGCAGTAGAGCTTAGTGAAGGTGTAGTGAGTGTATCTTGGCCTAATAGTGAGGGTAGCCTTGTTTAAAATGAGCTTTGAAGTCCCAAACACGAACATAGAATTTTCTGATATCAGGTTTTTGTTGAATTGTGGTGATTAAATAGAATTTGCATTGACTCAAGGACTCTGAAAAAATATTTTGCAGATACAGTAGTATGTGCAGGCTATTTAGAAGATACCATAGAAATCCGAGCCCCCAACTCCCACACTCAGCCACCACTTTCTTCCCCCTGGCTGCAATTTGCATCCTGATCTTTGAGTTAGGGTTTCGGTTTGGGTTTGGTTCTATAGCACACATATATAATGAATAGACTTAACCTATATGCAAAATGTCTTAGTTTCACCTAGGGTAGAATCTGGAAGTGTTTTTCTAAGTTGCTGATTTTGTTTTGCAACTTTTGAAAACTTGAGTTTTGATATTTGAGTTTTGACTCGGTCGTTTGACGTTTATACATCAACGCCGGGGGTAGTTTGGTTGTTCTTACATGCATGGACCATAGGTTCTAACTTATGTACGTTTCGCTTGCCTTATCGGTTTTCGGATTTAATTACGATATGCATTGATTTGTAGTTACCTTTGCGTGGACTTCCGGGAAGACGAAGGGGAATAAGACGTTCATCAACTTCGGCTAGAGCGAGAATAGTAGGTGAGTAGATGTATATCTACGGAGGAAGTCGGGTGGATAGCATATATCACCCCCGCAACTATAGTACTAGGAAATCAGAAATGTAGTATGTATATTGATACATATGCTTATATACATACGGATATAACCATAAATATAATTACGAGATGATACGATGAGATGAGAATGTGATGGAATAAAATGAAACCAGTCGATAGGTTTGATATGAGGATGCGAGGCGATATATATATATATATATATATATATATATATATATATATATATATATATATATATATATATGCTAAGATATGATATGAGATGATGTATATATGAGAATATAAGATAATATGATGTACGTGACCCTAGATCCGTACTTTGATTTGATGATACCGTACGATGGATTATACCATACGCGATATTATGTATAGGACGATAGATCTTTACTTTGATTTGATGTTACCATATGATGGATAATACCGTACATGATATGATGAGCATGAATCGTCGATATGTATATATCGACTCGAGAAATATTGATTAAGATCACATAAGTAGATATTAGGATATGTATATTCGGAACCATACCTATTTTCAAAACTAATGAATCATATGGGCTTTAAATGACAACCTCATGGGACGCTACGGATTTTCAAATGGTATCTCATTTTCAAAAACACCGTAGCCCCATTTTCAAAAACTACGATTCATATTATTTAAACTATAATCGTATGGTTCATATGTAGTTACGTATTTTATACCGTTCATGTTTACACTGTATTATTTTCCTTGCGACATACGTACTACGTTCCCGATACTTATCTGGTATGACTTCGTCTGCTAGGACACACGCACCATTACTGATGATGCGCATGTTGCACGTATACAGACTTGCCCGCTCACACACATATCATCAGTTATTTCCATGCCACGTACACATTAGAAACTGCTACATCACTGTATTGTTCTCTAAATTGTTTAATTATAATTATTGTTTAGTACTCATCACCTCGCATGCTAGTTTAGATATTGCATGTCCTTATCTGGTTACACGACATGCTTACATGAAAACTGTTCATCACAGAAAACTGCATTTTAATACCACTCATTCGTTATCTATTTTTGTATATATCAGTACTATTAACCAGTGCCGGCTCAGTAATTATAGATTACAGGTGTTCGTGATAAAAGACGGGAAACACACTCAAAATCACGAATATAACATTTGGGAGCAGACACTGTAAACAGAACAGAAAACCGACTATTGTCCAAAGAGTTCTTTTTACCAATAGATGTGTGCACACAATTTTGGTCCAACACAATGCAAGTGTGCACATGGACCATGGTGGGGTTGCCTAAGCTACATAACATGATGAATTTGGTGCAAGTATAGAACATGTGTATTAAATGCTAAAAGTATTGATATGATTTGAAGCAACAAGTTTTCCCTCCAAATCCCTGGGTTCAAACTAGATTTATATAGGCAAATCAAGCAGCACCAATGGACTTATAGAGAGAGCATAAGACAACTGCACCAAAACGAGCCTCTAAGCTCAGATTTTGGCCGACCACCCCCTCTGAATTTCCAAGCTCGCCGGCCCCCCTTGTCCCTTTTGTCCCCATCTTTTCTATGTCCCCCTCTTGCAGTCACATCATCTCATTTTTATTGTTTGTTTAATTTAATTTTGAGCCTATAAATACCAGACCTTTGAGCAAGTATGGGGGCACTACTTATTTTGTGAGAGAAAAATTGTAAACATTGTAACTAGTGATCTTGTAGCTCTAGTTTGAGTTCCTTGCCTTCCTCTAGTCTTGCAATCTCTTTTCTTGAGATTGCAAGATTAGATTTTGGTATTTGAATTCACTTATTTGTACTTGGAACCCTTGAAATCAAGTTTCATTTAAATCAAGTTGTTCTTGTATATCTTCTCTTTTTGCATCTTCTTTTTTGTTGTTATTTCAATTATGATGTGTGAGTAGTTGTTCTTGGGCTATGGTGAGGTAGGCTATGGAATGACTTTACTTCTAACCCATCCCTTTTGATTCTTGCATTTTACACTTCTTTTCTTAATTGTGCAATTTTATTATGTTTTGCTTAATAGGATAAATCGTTTTGAATGGTTGCAAATCAACCTTTAACATATATCCTATTCCTTCTTTACATTTTATTGGTTCTATATTATGATTTGAAGTTGAAAGGAATACGGAATTATGTTAAGTGTCGCAACTACCTAGATAGGAAATATAGCATACAAGCATATATTCTATACCTGCTAATTTCACTTAACTAACTCCATATTCATTTCATTCTCAAACTCAATTTTTTTGTTTCTGTTTAACATAACCTTGATATCGTATTCTAACCTGACGAGTGTTTCGGATAGATGCGGCATGCTTTCACAATTCAAATGGAAATTAAAAAATGAACTTTGAATCAAAACGGAGAGTTGGGGGTAAAAGTCGTATTTCACTCATACTAAACCTTAGCCTATGTTATCCTTAAAACAAACCTTTCTTCTTTTAATTATTGCAACACGTGACAAACTCCTTTCCCAACCTCTTGATTTATAACTCAAATTGATGTTGTGATATCCACTCCTTGTGGTTCAAACCGTGCTTGCCGGCTTACTTCAATGCACTGTGCACTTGCGGTATTTTAAAAACTCGAAACTCATATCGTGCACTATTTTTCACCAACGAAACTGACATATCTTAGTTAAACAAAACTCGACTAAAGCACGATACCATGAGTATCGAACAAGTTTTTGGCACCGTTGCCGGGGAGTGGCAACATCACTAAGCTATTTTGAGTTATCCTTATAGATAAACTTCAGAAAAATCAAAACAAAAAAAAAATTCTTTTACCTTGTATATCTTTTTGATATTTTTGCTCTCTGTTTTGTCAACCTGCTATCACTCTGTTATCCAATTAAAAAAATCAAAGTATACTAACTGAACAATTAACCAGCCTAGAGAACCCACCAAAAATATGAGCACCTAATTCCTAAAAACAACCGGCCACATCCTTAAAAATTCCGAGCTCGCCGACCTTTTTAGGGAGTTTTTGAAAATGTTTTGTGGTGGTGTCACCAATGCACTGTTAGTATTCTATTGGTATTGTTTGATTTTTTATAATTTTTAGTGCGCAGGGATTTGGCTACATACATCGTTTTTCATACTAAAATTGCTGTGTTTGCGACATTTTCATATTCGAGGAATTTGCGAATAGCAATTGTGCAAAGGAAGGGGTGTGCTCAAAGCCAAGGTGATAACACGATACAGTGCTAAAGATCCGGTTAGAATGACCCGTGCAAGCGAACCTTTCGAGCCATGCAGATTCAAGTCAAACGGGGGTTTCTTAACCCAAAAATCCATCGGTACGTATTCCTTATAACACCTTCTTCTCAAATCCGACGCGTCCACTACTCTATCTTTGCAGAATTCTTTACAAGCACATTGCCAAAACGCCAAAAGGAACTAACCCATATTTTGTTGCAGCACCGCCTTTAAAAATAAAAATGATTGCTTGATGTGTTGAACAACTTTTTCATTGAATTGTGCATTGTATAACTTTAATACGGACTTAAGTGCAAAAGAACCCCAATAAGATACGGTAAGGGATTTTATCACCCTTCTCCGTGGCCTACAAACCACAAAGAGCGAGCATAATTTTCACACCCCTATTAATATTAAAAGAAATTAGACTTTCACCCTCTAAGGACTTCGCGCTCACTAGGGAAAATTATGTGTATTTCGAACACCGCCCATCGGTACATTGTTCAAGAAGTGTCTAGGAAAGTGTAAAAGGCGCAACCGCCGAAAGAGAGAAGATTATTCTAATTAAGAAATCTCGCGAAAGCGAGGGACAACCTCCCTTCTTCTCTGCACTTATCTGGCTTCTCGATCAGTCTATCTTGGGCTCGTTTCGCAGTATTTTTTTTACTTCACAAAGCAAGTTTTTTTTGAGCTGGTCTAGTTGACCTAGGTAACCCTAGACTGTTTAGGTGTATGAAGTGTGTCTTGTTTGTTTTCTTATTATACCTTTTTGTGTGATATTTGTTGTTGTGAATATTTTTTGGTAAACAACACCTTTTTCCTCCATTTCCTTAGTCTTCCCCTACCACTTCCGGATAGTGCATGTTAGCTTGGATTAGAGATTCACAATCTCGATTAGTCCGGTTTGTGACTGTATCTTCCAACTCTTCTACACCTTCTGATTTCTCGGAACCTTCCGAGACCTTCTTACCTTTTGCTTCATTGGAGCCGTCCGATCCTACACTTCTTTCACCCTCACCTTCTTCTCCAACACCACCGACAATGATGGAACAAACGATCGTTGAGCAACAGGAGGCGGAGTTACAGGACAGATGCTAACCACATCGTTCATCCCCTCCATCATGCATAGTGTTGCCCACCATTGCGACAAACAACTATGAAATCAAGCTGCAATTCATATCACTTCTCCCAAAATTCCACGGACTCGAGTCCGAGGATACTTACCTTCTAATCAGTGAATTTGAAGGAGTGTGTGCTATGATGAAAATTCACAGAGTGGGTGAGGATGTCGTTATGCTCAAATTCATTCTTTTTGCGCTTAAGGACGATGCGAAAAGTTGGTTAAACAGTTTGCCAGCTAGATCAATCACGACATGGGACGACTTTGTGAAAGTCTTTCTAAATTTTTTTTACCTTATTCATAAAACCGTGCGAATTCGCAATGAAATCCACAATTTTAAACAAAAAGATGGTGGAATTTTTTTGGAAATGCTTAGAAAGATTCAAAGATATCTTAATCATATGTCCCCATCACGAGTTAGAACAATGGAGGTTGTGTCAGATTGTTTATGAAGGTTTAGACTCCAGTTCATGCATGATGTTAGAGTCTATATGTCAGTGCAAATTTCTGAGCTATGGTGCTAAGGACACATGGAACTTTTTGGAGGAACTGGCTGACAAGACCATTCAGTGGGAGAGTGCGAGTGAGAAACCATCTATGATTAGAAGCAGTGCACACATAGTTGACACCTCTATAGCTGCCGAAGCAAAAATCTCTGCTCTTATACGATGAATGGAAGCTTTAGAGGGCAAAAATTCACCGCTACCAGTCAATCAAATTTCTCCGACTTCTTGTGCTAACTGTCAGCATCCTAGCCACATAACGGAAGATTGTCCGTTTCTCGTTGGGTCCCAGGGACCTAAAAATGTTAATGCGCTGCATCAAAACCAGCGTCCTCGGAACGATCCTTTCGCATAGATATACAACCCTAGTTGGAAGAATCATCCCAATTTTGCTTGGAATCAGGCACCTTTTCAAAACAACAATTCAAACCCCCTTTCCAACAATTTCAAAATTCAAATTTTCAAAACCAGAAATTAGGATACTCAACCAACCAGCTCCAACAGCCCCAACAGCCGAATCGGCCCAACCCAACCTTTACACTCCCTAGGTTCGCTCAAGGTGACAAGAGGGTGTCATCCATTGAAAAAGGGTTGGAAGTTTTGATTAAAACTTCTACGCAGATTTCGTCTAGTCTGGCTACTTTTATGCAAACATCTGGTCAGTTGCATAGCGCTAACACTCAAGCGATAGCCAGACTAGAAATCCAAATCAGTCAACTAGCTGCTGCAGTTAATGAACGTGAAATGGGAACATTTCCCTCTTAACCCATGATGAATCCAAGAGAGCAAAGAAACAACAACGCTCATATTGTTCAGCAGAACAATATTGAGAATGTGAACGTCATCACCTTCCTCAGATCAGGACGTACGATTGACAACAAGGTTGTCAACCCCAACGACTCATCCAAACGCGCGGTTGTCAGTTTACCAGCACGTATCTCATCTTCTGTTCCTCATTGTGATCCGTCGTCATATTCATTACCTTCTTCTTCTTCTCCTTCGTCATCGTCGTCGTCTACTGCACATCCTTCAAAGTAGCTTGAGAATCCGCCACAAGTCCACCCTGATGATCCAGCAAGAACACTCTCGCCTTCTGCACCTGTTCCATCTGCAACTTCTCCAAACTTAGTGTTTGGGCCTAAGGCTCCCTATCCTAATAGGTTGAAATCGAAGAAGCCTTTTGCAAATATGGAAAAGGTGTTAGAATTTTTCAAACGCTGTGAGGTTGACATTCCTTTGTTGGACGTGGTCCAAAAAGTTCCGGCGTATGCAAAATTCCTGAAGGATTTGTGCACGCAAAAACGACGCACGAATGTGCCTAAAACAGTCTTCTTGGCCGCCACTCTAAGCGATGTCTTATCCAAATCCATTCCGGTAAAATAGAAGGACCCTGGCTGTCCTACTATTTCATGCACTATCGGGAACAAGAAAATCAATCGTGCCTTGTTAGACTTAGGGGCAAGTGTGAACCTTCTCCCATACTCAGTCTACAAACAACTGGGATTGGGAGAACTCAAGCCGACCAGAGTGACTCTGCAACTAGAAGATCGATCAACAAAGGTACCGAGGGGAGAAATCGATGATGTACTAATCAAAGTCGGGTAATTCAAATTCCCTATAGATTTTATTGTATTGGAGACTGTGCCTGTCACCAATCCCAACGGTCAAATTCCAGTCATACTGGGACGACCTTTCCTAGCCACATCCAACGCGTTGATCAACTGTCGTAATGGATCCATAAAACTCTCATTTGGAAACATGACAGTTGCCCTCAACATCTTCACGCTTGGAAACTAAGCATGCGAGAAACACGACGACACTTTTGAAGTCAACGCTGTATACGATATGTCTGAGGAGGGGACATTTGACTTTAAAAATGAGTGACTTGAAGAAATGTTTGAAGAACTGTTTTCTGAAGAGCTTCTTTTCCTTGAGAAGCTATGTCCTGAATAGGCTTCCTACGCATACTGGGGGCCCCAATTTGAACCACTTCATAACGAACCGACCCCTGAAGTGCGACCATCTGTGGAGGAGCCACCAAAACTCGACCTCAAAGTTCTTCCTGACCACCTCAAGTTTGCGTACTTGGGAAAAAATGAAACGCTTCCAGTTATAATTGCAACCGACCTTGCACCTGAGCAAGAGTTGGCCCTCATGAACGTTCTGAAAAAGAACATAAAAGCGATTGGGTGGTCAATGGCTGATATCAAAGGGATCAGCCCTGCTATCTGCCAGCACAGAATCCATATGACTGATGATTCCAAACCCTTTAAGGATCCTCAACGCCGGCTTAACCCGGTGATGAAAGAAGCGGTACGGAATGAAATACTGAAGTGTCTGGACAATGGGATCATCTATCCCATATCTGATAGCAAAAAGGTAAGCCCCATTCACGTAGTACCAAAAAAATCGGGACTCACTGTAATCACGAATGAAGAAAACTAGCTAATCCCAACCCGCACACAAATGGGATGGGGAGTCTGTATTGATTACAGAAAGCTTAATGCACCCACTCGCAAGGATCATTTCCCGCTGCCCTTCATTGATCAAATGCTTGAACGCCTAGCCGGACATGCCTACTATTGTTTCTTAGATGGGTATTCCGGTTACAATCAAATCCCGATTGATCCAGAAGATCAGGACAAAACAACCTTCACTTGTCTTTTTGGTACCTTCGCCTATCGTCGCATGCCCTTTGGGCTGTGCAATGCACCTGCAATATTTCAGCGGTACATGTTAAGCATCTTTTCTGATATGGTAGTGCGATTCTTAGAAGTTTTCATGGATGATTTCTCCTTCTTCGGAGATTCATTTTCTAAGTGTTTGAGGCATCTTGAGTTAGTCATGTTACGTTGCAAAGAAAAACACCTCACACTCAACTGGGAGAAGTGTCATTTCATGGTCAAACACGGCATCGTGTTAGGCCATATCATTTCTTAAAAAGGTATTGAAGTCGATAAGGCGAAAATCGACGTCATTTCAAGCCTCCCACCTCCACGGACTGTCCATGACATTAGCACGTTCTTAGGCCACGCTGATTTTAAGGGCATTTCATTAAGGATTTTAGCAAACTGGCTAGACCCTTGACTTCTTTGCTGGCTAAAGAGACTCCCTTTGATTTCAATTCTGAGTGCCTTCATGCGTTCAAGTTTCTGAAATCGGAACTCACTTCTGCTCCGATTTTAAGTGCACCAGAATGGAGTGAAACTTTTGAGCTAATGTGCGACGCTTCTGACTTTACGATAGGTGCTGTCTTAGGACATCGATTTGAAAAGAAGCCGCATGTTATCCATTATGCGAGCACGACGATGAATGACGCACAACTGAATTAAATCACCACAGAAAAAGAATTCTTAGCTGTTGTGTACACGCTTGAGAAATTCCATCCTTACTTGATCGGAACACACTTTATGATTTACCCTGATCATTCTGCACTTAAGCACCTCTTTAGAAAAAATGATGCCAAGGCTAGATTGATACGTTGGATTTTCCTTCTTCAAGAATTTGACTTAACCATCAATGATAAGAAGGGAACCGACAATGTTGTTGCCGATCATTTGTCATGCTTACTAAATTCACCAAGTGAGGAAATTCCAATCAACGAGCATTTCCCTGACGAACAACTTTTCTCCGTATCAGTTGAACCCTGGTTCGCTGATATCGTGAGCTTTCTAGTCACCGAAGAAACACGTTCTTTTTGGTCGAATCAGGACAAGTCTAAATTTCTCTCCCAGGTCAAATTCTTTTATTGGGATGAGCCATACTTGTTCAAGTACTGTCCTGATCAGATTATTAGAAGGTGCATCTAGCTCTGAAACGAGAAGTGTTCTGTACTTCTGTCATGATCAAGCTTGTGGGGGCCATTTTGGACCCAGAAAGACGGCTGAAAAGGTTTTGCAAAGCGGCTTTTACTGGCCGACGCTTTTTAAGGATGTTTTCGAATATTGCAAAACCTGTAGCCATTGCCAGCACATGGGAAAGATTAGAAAACGAAATCAGATGCCCCTGCAATTAATCCTGATAGTGGAAATTTTCGATGTCTAGGGTATCGATTTCGTGGGGCCATTCCCAAACTCTTTTGGGAATTTGTACATTTTTCTGGCTGTGGATTATGTGTACAAATGGGTGGATGTTGTCCCTTGTCAAACCAACGATAACAAGGTTGTCGTAAAATTTTTAAAAGAGAATATCTTTTCTCGGTTCGGTACGCCTCGCACCATCATCATTGATAATGGAACGCATTTTTGCAAACGATCTTTCGAAGCACTGATGAATAAGTACTCGATCAGCCACAAACTGTCAACACCCTACCATCCTCAGACTTGCGGCCAGGTTGAAGTCTCCAATAGACAGATTAAACAGATTCTGGAAAAGATTGTCAACCATAACCGCAAGGATTGGTCATTGAAGTTGAATGACACGGTTTGGGCATTTCGCCGTGCCTTCAAAACAAACCTAGGTGTGTCCCCATACCGACTCATCTTTGGAAAAGCATGTCATTTGCCTGTTGAATTAGAACACCGCGCATTCTGGGCAATTAAACAGCTCAATGTCGAATCAGAAAAGACCGGTGAGGCTCAAAAATTTCAATTGAATAAGCTTGACGAGATACGCAATGACGTGTATTAGAACGCCAAACTGTACAAAGAAAAAACAAAAGTCTTTCACGACAAGGCGATTCTCCTAAAAACATTCACTGTGGGACAAAAGGTTTTGCTTTACGACTCCAGGCTTCATCTGTTCCCTGGAAAATTGAAGCTATGTTGGACAGGTCCGTTTATTGTGCGTACCGTCTTTCCGCACGGTGCAGTCAACATTGAATACCGGCACCCGAGTAATACTTTCAAGGTCAATGGCCAACGTCTGAAGCCATTCTTAGAATTACCTGCGGAAACAGGGGAGCTCATGTTTTTTCATGAGCCAATTATCATGATTGAATCACTTCCCCTAAAAAACTTGTATATACATTTTTATTTTTTGTAAATCATTGTTTATTATTTTTTTACCCCTTAACTATTTTTGCTCTTGTTATATATGTTAGTGTATATGCCCTAGAGGCCATTACTGTATCATACTAGTATGTATATTACTTAATGGAAGCTTGGGATATTCATCTTGTATTGACAATCTTGCTCAAAATGGTAGTATGCTACTTGGTTTGTTTCTACTTTAATATGTGCATGTGTTTCTTTTAGCATATCGCTTATACATATTAGTAGAGCCCTTAGGATCTTTGCTTGATTACCAGCGTTGTGATGGCAGTCACACTCGTGGGGGCTGGGTAATCTATAAGCACATCCTTATGCAGGTCCCTAGTCGCAGGACTATCGAGACAGGGCATCGATACTCCGGAGTAGACTAGCGTATGCGCTTCTTATCCCAGCTCGGGAGACGGTCTGTCCCACAGCCGTCAGTACGTCGTACTTGAGATAGTATGCGGGTGCTCGTTAGGTTACGAGTACACTGGACAGGACTCGTCGGGAACTGATTGGTTGGAATTATACCTATCGTCAGTTATCAGTTCCCAGGTGACATGAGTACAGCTTAGTCCGCTGACTTGACACTGTCACTTCGCCTCGAGTGTGTTCCAACTGTACTTTGATTACTACCCTACCATGGCTCAAAGGAGTCGTGCAAACAGGTAGTTTTTGGGTGCAGTCCCGTAGCACTTAGAGGCAGTGACGGTTAGACAGGATTCGTCTCTCCCGGTATTGGGGGTTGACAACGCGCTGTGTCTAGGAGAGCCATTACACGAGTAGTCCTTGGTCAGGGCAAGCGAGATATACTGGTAGGCTTCCTGTGTTATCTCAGGGTGTTTTAGGCTTCACTCCGACACGACTTGTACCGCTATTAAGGGACTGACGTTTACCGCCCCCTAGGCCCGCTATGCGATGTATCAGACGAACAGACTGGACTGTACGGAGACTGTCACATTCAGGCTCAGTAGGAGTTCAGATGGGTTTCACCTCGTCAGTCTTCTTGTCGGCATCTACCTGGGGGCCGTTACGCACAGCTAGTGCCGCTTGCGGTCTGTGGTTAAATCCACTGCCAGCGTAGTGTCGAGTCTTTAGAGTCCCACACAGAAAGCTATTCGCCTTCAGGCAAAAGAGTAGAGGTCGCATGGTTTTGCGACAGGTCGCATGGTTTTGCGACAGTGTTCGGTCACATCCGTGCACTTGTGCACGTTTAGTGTCCGGACAGTTAACACTAGCGGGCTTTGGTTTAAGCTAGATCCTAGTGTACGTTTTGGGATTGGTTTTTATCTCGTATGTATTCGTGTTCCTCGGAACGCGGATGCGGGTGTTTATGCACAGTTGACAGAGAGACAGAGGCAGAGAATTCTCATTAGGGTTGTTGACTGTTGACTGTTGACTATTGACTTTTTGCTAAACCCTAATGAGAATATGAAACATAATTAGCAATAATATTCATTAAGTATTATAGCGACATGGTTGTTGAGTGGTTGACTTTTTTGACTTGTTGACTTTGTGGACCGGTTGACTAGGTTGGACTAGTTGACCATCATCATCACAATGGTTGTCATTTTCATGCAAAGACTTTTGCTTGCTTGTTGTGTTTTGCAAAATGAGTGCATGAAAATGATATTGCCTTTGACATGATATGAACCATCACATAATACTTGATTAACATTATGGCTCATGATGCTTTTGGATTATGAGAGGGTGTATGACAAAAGAGAGCCTCATTCTTTGATTGTCTCTCTCTCTCTTGGTTTTGAGCTCTCTCATTCTCTTGCTCTCACCCTCTTTCTCTTGCTCTCTCTCTTGTCTGTGGTTCACTTGTCTCATGTGTTGAGAAACAAGAACCATAGAGAAAATCCCATCACACTCTCCTCTACTCACTTTAGTTCACAAGGTTTAGCAGACCGAGTGAACTAGTTTCTTCAAAGTTCGAAGAAGAAGCCAAAGGTAGAAACTTTCGGATGGATCGTTCTTCGGCGCAAGGAGACGACGGGGTGAAGCCGATCCGTACACCATCAAGAGATGAAGACGAAGGAGTTCAAGAAAGAAAGGTATAACTCCCTAACCGAGAAGTTAACAACTCATAGTTATGTTGTTAGGTAGATAGTTTAAAAAAGATCCGTTTTGAGTCCACGTTACCGCCTCTAGGAAATTGTTTTTCATCAAATTCCGCAAGCCCGTAAGTACCGGGAGAGGTAGCATGGACTTACTGTGGTATCAGAGCCTAGTTAAACACTACCTAACATGTTAGCATAGTAACTAGAAATTCAATCGGAGAAAAAGTCCCGAAATAGACCCGGAAATCAAACTTGCTGTCGATTTTTTAAGTTCTGTAAAAATAATAAATCATGCTTTAAAAACCGACTCAGGGTTTTTATAAGATACTGTAGAAAAACGATGCAGAGAACCCATCAAACCGCCGCGGAAACGCGGCAATAGCTTGCTATTGCCGCGATTCCTCGGCCGTATTAGCTCTTCTCTGGATCTTCTTTACTGCTGTATACTCAGTGGGGTATTTTGTGAATTTTGGTATATGTTTTTTCAGCCCAGATTTTCTAGAAAGAAAAATTTGTTTTTGGGGCTTTAAAAACCGTATTTTGATCGAGTTTCTAAAGGCTTAAGCTGACGGGTATTTATCTGTGATGTGATATTTGTATTGAACGTCTGCTAATCGCTATATGACGATTGGTGGGGGTTATACAAATCTGTGATCTGTGATGATGTTGGTATGTGTATATGAATTCATTGGATTGTCGCGGGTGAATAGCCGGGGGTTGTGAGACAAGAGTTTTCTTTTCTTTCAATTCATGTAAATTTGTAAATTGATGTAATATTATTTATATGGCCGCACAACCGGGTCGGGGTTGTAGCCGTCGTTGTACAATTTCTTTTTACTGTTTTTGCTCCTAGGATAAACCCATGGAGGGGGTGCACAAACTACCGGGTATCCCGAAGTGCCGAGTGGCCTACTCACGGAGTTGAGGGAGGTTGCTTCGCTTCGGGTACTTGGCGGGTAGTTTGCCGCACCCGTACGGGTCTTGAGTGGGGTATTGGCTATTCACTGCGACCGTGTAATCTGCTTTTCGTTACAGGCTCGTACGAATTGCGGATTCCTAGTATATCCAATGTATTCATCTGTGATTTGAAATGGCTATCATTGCAATATATATCTATATATGATATTATTTAGGCGTTGCTTATGATTTACAGCCGTGCTAGCCCAGCCCCCGCTCTGTCGTTAGTTAAGTAACCTAACGGGAAATGACGGGGCCCTGTGGCGAATGCGAATGGCATAAGCGTACGTCATATTTTGGTTGTTTTCTGCAATGGTAGGATTAAATGATGGGATGCATTAAAAGAACTAATGCAAGAAAAATATGCATTACAAGAACTAATGCAAGAAAATAAACCAAAGTAAAAGTCGTTGGAACATTTTCAAAACCACTCGGTTTCTTTTCAAAATGCAACTTTTAAACGCGGAGCTTAAGCCACTCCTTTTAAAAGCTATCATGGTTCCTTCGATTATATCAAGTTTACTACGTTCACGGTTTCGCCAAAACCATTCGTAGCCCTCCGTCGTTTCATATGAATATCCAACAGTATTCAAGCTGTGTTTGTTGCCTTAGTCAAGGCACAGTGATTGGTAGCTGGGGGGTATTCATATGTTGCATAGATAGATGCGTTGGTTTGGGACAGTCGTATTACTTTGTTGGCCATAGTCATGGGTATATACGGGTGAGTTCAAATCAACCTGGACAACGACGGGTAGAACTTGACACGTGACTTATGATTGTTGGCCTTAGTCAAGGTCATAAGAGCATGGGGCAAAAATCCACATCGGGAGTTTCATAAGTACTGAAACTTGCTAGCACTGCATACCATTTGGAGTGTGATGATTCTGGTAGGATTCCTTCAGTTTTGTCACGCGATGATATTTGGATCCCGATCCTACTGTGAGTATATGCTACTCCTCGAGAACTTTCTCACTTAACGATCAATGCTATAAACCAAGTAGGTGTCTAGAAAGGTGTTAGCGGGGCTACGCCCCCAGGAAAAAGAGGTTCTTAAATTAAGGAACTTCGCGAAAGCGTTGGAAAACCTCCCTCGAAGTACCGACACTGGCCTGGCTGAACGGTTAAGCAAGTATTGTACGGTGAGATTTATCCCGACTAATTCTTCCTTTATGGTTTGAGGAGGGATTCGAGAGACAGTGGGAGCCATCCTATTTAGATAAATTAAAAACCAATCTAAACTTGCAAGAGCATCATGCTGAGTGTTTTTTTCTCTCTCTTTTAATTGCCGCGACCCTGTGACCACACCTAGGTTACATCTAGATAATAAAATAACTGAATCTGACTGTCATGACTGGCAAAGGTCTGTCCAGATGTCCATTGCCCATGACAAGCTGAGACACCTCTTAACTAATCCAACCCCTGCCGTCTCAGGTTCAGTTTCCCCTGTCACGGATATTGATATCCGTAGGACATCGGAAAAGGAATGTGCGAAAGCCAAGTGCCTCGTGTTAGCCTCAGTTGATGGTGCAGACCAGAGGCAGCACGAGAAGATGGACTTAGTTTCTATCTTCCTCCATAACAAAGATTTATATGGAGAGCAATCTCGTATCGCAAGATATGAGACCTCGAACGAATTGCTTCAAGCGAGGTTGGCTATCGGGTCATCTGCAAGGGACAACGTCCTTGCAGAGACCAGCTATTTTGAGCTCACGGACCTGAAAACCACGTTGAAGAACAGGTCAAGAGCTGACTTGATTCTACAGTCTCTACCTTCTACCCTGAAGGAAACCAGGGAAGCAGAAGGAAAGAGAAGGGCAAAAGTTTCGGGAATGGATGTAGTGAAAGATGGACATTCCTATTGTTGTGAGAATGAACATTAGCAGAAGGATTGCAGGGCTAGCAAAGCCAGTAGCCAGAATTCGAAGCATGTTATGGCTTCGTCTTCGGGTGTGTTAGTGATAGAGAACTGTATGTCAGTTAACCCTACTTCCTGGGTATTGGATACCGGATCAGGATCTCACATGTGTAATTCGTTACAGGCTTTGAGAAACCGTAGGGTTATCAGGAAAGGTGATATGACTCTCAAGGTTGCTAACGGAATAAGCATGAATGCTGTATCCGTAGGGGAATATCACCTTGGACTGACAACTGGACAGATATTGATTCTGCGTGACTGTTTGTATGTACCAGGTGCGACTTGTAATATCATATCTGTATCCTTACTTTCTAGGGAAGGATATGATTTTACTTTTGTAAGCGATGTAGTAAACATCCACCTAAATCAAGTTCTGATTGGGACAGGTACATTAAATAACGGTATATACGTATTGAATCAAGCTCAGATATTCAGTGTCCAGAACACACTTAACAGAAAGTCTCCGAAATTAAATCAGGCTTTCTTATGGCATTGTAGACTGGGTCACATCAATGAGAGAAGATTGACTAAGTTACATAAAGAAGGATACTTGGATCCGTTCGAGTACCAGTCTTATGCCACTTGTGAATCTTGTCTCATGGGAAAGATGACAAAGACTCCGTTCACTGGACACAGAGTAAGAGCGAGCGAGCTCTTGGGACTCATACACAGTGACGTGTGTGGTCCAATGTCTACACACGCGAAGCGGTTATTCATACTTCATTACTTTCACAGATGATTTCTCTAGGTATGGACATGTCTTCTTAATGAAGCACAAATCCGAGGCCTTTGAGAAATTTTGGGAATACAAGAATGAAGTCGAAAAACAAACAGGCAAAAGTATCAAGACACTGAGATCTGATCGAGGTGGTGAATACTTGAGTGCCGAGTTTCTGGGCCACTTAAAAGAGAATGGAATTCTCTCTCAGCTTACTCCTCCATACACACCACAACACAACGGTGTATCGGAAAGGAGGAATCGAACCCTATTGGATATGGTTCGTTCTATGATGAGTAAGGCTGAGTTACCGCGATCTTTCTGGGGTTATGCACTAGAAACAACTGCATATCTCTTGAACCAAGTTCCTACTAAGACAGTGCCTACCACACCATATCAGATGTGGAGTGGGAAGAAACCCTGTCTTAAACCCTTTAAGACATGGGGATGTCCAGCTTTTGTAAAAAAGCAGCATGCGGACAAGCTCGAGGCACGTTCAGTACAGTGCAAGTTTGTTAGGTACCCAAAGAACTCCAAAAGGTATCTTTTCTATTACGCAGAGGAGCAAAAAGTCTTTGTTTCTCGTCATACCCGCTTCTTGGAAACTGAGTTTTTAGAAAATCAGATAAGTGGGAGCGCAATAGAACTGGAAGAAATTCCAGAACCACAAGCTATTACTGAAACCTTAGTAGAACCAGAAGGTTTAGGGGAACCGGACATTCCTACGCCGCTCCGCAGAAGTAGTAGGCAGTCTCATCCGCCCGAGAGATACTTCGGTTTTCTCATAGACGGGGATAGAGAGGATTGCACAGTTAATTATGATGAGCCTACTAGCTTCCAGCAGGCCATTCAGAGCGTTGACTCGGTAAAATGGCTGGATGCAATGCGGACCGAGATGGAGTCCATGTACACCAACAAAGTTTGGACTTTGGACTTTGCTCCAGAAGGGGTAAAACCCGTAGGCTGCAAATGGATCTTCAGAAAGAAGATTGGTGTAGATGGGCAGGTTGAAACCTATAAAGCTAGGCTTGTTGCAAAGGGTTTTCTTCAAAGATCTGGTTTGGATTATGACGAGACCTTTTCAATGATAGCCATGCTCAAATCCATTCGGATCCTTCTTGCCATTGCTGCCTTATACGATTATGAAATCTGGCAGATGGACGTAAAGACGGCTTTTCTAAATGGAAATTTGGAAGAGTGCGTCTATATGGATCAGCCAGAGAGATTCATTCAGAGTGGGAGCAGCGGTAAAGTGTGCAAGTTGCTCAAGTCCATCTATGGATTCAAGCAGGCATCACGGAGTTGGAACATCTGCTTTGATGATACTGTCAAAGAATTCGACTTTGTCAAAAACCCAGATGAACCATGCATTTACAGTAAGATTGTAGGGAGAAATGTCGTATTCCTCGTCTTGTACGTCGATGACATTCTCCTAATAGGAAATGATATTCCTATGCTACAGTCAGTCAAAGGATTCTTGTCGCAGAGGTTCTCCATGAAGGACCTGGGCGATGCCAACTACATTCTGGGGATCCAGATCTATCGTGATAAATCTAAGAGGATGTTGGGACTTTCACAGTCAAGGTACATCGACATCATACTGAAACGAGTCAGTATGGAAGATTCCAATCGCGGTAATCTACCGGCTTGTCATGGAATCACCCTCTCCCAAGAGATGTCTCCCAAGACTGATTTGGAAAGGGCTCGCATGTCATCAATACCCTACGCATCTGCGGTAGGCTCTATTATGTATGCGATGTTGTGTACCAGACCAGATGTAGCATACGCATTGAGCGTTGTAAGCCGGTATCAGTCGAACCCAGGGGAGAAACACTGGATAGCAGTGAAGAACATTCTCAAGTACCTGAGAAGGACTAAAGAGATGTTCTTGGTGTATGGCAGAAAAGACCTCCAGATTGAGGCCTTTGCTGACTCCAGAGTGACAAGGATGACTCCACGTCCATGTCGGGTTATGTCTTTACCCTCAATGGAGGTGCGGTTTGCTGGAAGAGCTCCAAGCAGGAAACCGTTGCTGACTCAACTATAGAAGCGGAGTACATAGCTGCTTGTGATGCCGCAAAGGAAGCTGTCTGGATGAAGAAGTTCCTCACGGAACTTCAGGTGGTTCCTACCAGTGTTGATCCAATACCGCTGTATTGTGACAACAACGGCGCTATAGCTTTAGCGAAGGAACCCAGGTCCCATCAGAAGTCCAGGCATATTTTGAGGCGGTACCACCTGATCAGGGAGATCATTGATCGCCGGAAGATCGAGGTGAAGAGAGTAAATACGGAAGATAACACTGCTGATCCACTCACGAAGGCCTTACCCCAGACTCAGTTCGAGCGGCTGATCGAGATGATAGGTCTTCAATACGCCAGTACATGGCCTTAGTGCAAGTGGGATATTGTTAGTGTATATGCCCTAGAGGCCATTACTGTATCATACTAGTATGTATATTACTTAATGGAAGCTTAGGATATTCACCTTGTATTGACAATCTTGCTCAAAATGGTAGTATGCTACTTGGTTTGTTTCTACTTTAATATGTGCATGTGTTTCTTTTAGCATCTCGCTTATACATATTAGTAGAGCCCTTAGGATCTTTGCTTGATTACCAGCGTTGTGATGGCAGTCACACTCGTGGGGACTGGGTAATCTATAAGCACATCCTTATGCAGGTCCCTAGTCGCAGGACTATTGAGACAAGGCATCGATACTCCGGAGTAGACTAGCGTATGCGCTTCTTATCCCAGCTCGGGAGACGGTATGTCCCACAGCCGTCAGTACGTCGTACTTGAGACAGTATGCGGGTGCTCGTTAGGTTACGAGTACACTGGACAGGACTCGTCGGGAACTGATTGATTGGAATTATACCTATCGTCAGTTATCAGTTCCCAGGTGACATGAGTACAGCTTAGTCCGCTGACTTGACACTGTCACTTCGCCTCGAGTGTGTTCCCACTGTACTTCGATTACTACCCTACCACGGCTCAAAGGAGTCGTGCAAACAGGTAGTTTTTGGGTGCAGTCCCGAAGCACTTGGAGGCAGTGACGGTTAGACAGGATTCGTCTCTCCCGGTATTGGGGGTTGACATCGCGCTGTGTCTAGAAGAGCCATTACACGAGTAGTCCCTGGCCAGGGCAAGTGAGATATACTGGTAGGCTTCCAGTGTTATCTCAGGGTGTTTTGGGCTTCACTCCGACACGACTTGTACCGCTATCAGGGGACTGACGTTTACCGCCCCCTAGGCCCACCATGCGATGTATCAGACGAACAGACCGGACTGTACGAAGACTGTCACATTCAGGCTCAGTAGGAGTTCAGATGGGTTTCACCTCGTTAGTCTTCTTGTCGGCATCTACCTGGGGGCCGTTACGCACAGCTAGTGCCGCTTGCGGTCTGTGGTTAAACCCATTGCCAGCGTAGTGTCGAGTCTTTAGAGTCCCACACAGAAAGCTATTCGCCTTCAGGCAAAAGAGTAGAGGTCGCATGGTTTTGCGACAGGTCGCATGGTTTTGCGACAGGGTTCGGTCACATCCGTGCACTTGTGCACGTTTAGTGTCCGGACAGTTAACACTAGCGGGCTTTGGTTTAAGCCAGATCCTAGTGTACGTTTTGGGATTGGTTTTTATCTCGTATGTATTCGTGTTCCTCGGAACGCGGATGCGGGTGTGTATGCACAGTTGACAGAGAGACAGAGGCAGAGAATTCTCATTAGGGTTATTGACTGTTGACTGTTGACTATTGACTTTTTGCTAAACCCTAATGAGAATATGAAACATAATTAGCAATAATATTAATTAAGTGTTATAGTGACATGGTTGTTGAGGGGTTGACTTTGTTGACTTGTTGACTTTGTTGACCGGTTGACTCGGTTGGACTAGTTGACCATCATCATCACAATGGTTGTCATTTTCATGCAAAGAATTTTGCTTGCTTGTTGTGGTTTGCAAAATGAGTGCATGGAAATGATATTGCCTTTGACATGATATGAACCATCACATAATACTTGATTAACATTATGGCTCATGATACTTTTGGATTATGAGAGGGTGTATGACAAAAGAGAGCCTCATTCTTTGATTGTATTTCTCTCTCTTGGTTTTGAGCTCTCTCATTCTCTTGCTCTCACATTCTTTCTCTTGCTCTCTCTCTTGTCTATGGTTCACTTGTCTCATGTGTTGAGAAACAAGAACCATAGAGAAAATCCCATCACACACTCCTCTACTCACTCTAGTTCACAAGGTTTAGCAAACCGAGTGAACTAGTTTCTTCAAAGTTTGAAGAACAAGCCAAAGGTAGAAGCTTTCGGGTGGATCGTTCTTCGGCGCAAGGAGACGACGGGGTGAAGCCGATCCGTACACCATCAAGAGATGAAGACGAAGGAGTTCAAGAAAGAAAGGTATAACCCCTTAACCGAGTAGTTAACAACTCGTAGTTAGGTTGTTAGGTAGATAGTTTAACAAAGATCCGTTTTGAGTCCGTGTTACCGCCTCTAGAAAATTGTTTTTTATCAAATTCCGCAAGCCCGTAAGTACCGGGAGAGGTAGCATGGACTTACAATATAGCATGACAATGAGAACACTATCAAGTTTATGTTTGGGGGTATATTTTTGCTCAGTAAGCTTTCTACCTTCTACCCTCACATTCATGTGTGTATTTTTTTTGCATTTGCACACTTATTAAAAACACACAAAAGTCAAAAAAATTTCAAAAATATAAAAACTTTGTCGTCAAATTTGCTAGTAGGATAACTTAGATTTTTTCCGAAACTTTAGTTGATACTTTAGGAATAAATAAATCCTAGGACGAGAAGTTGAAAACCCTAAAAATAACTTTCCTTCCGTTCAACCTTGGTAAGTATACATCCTTGCAGTTTTATAAAGAGGTAGGTAATCTTGAGTTTAGTTCTTGAGTTAAATCGAGATGAAGGAAAAGTATTGAAAACTTTATTGAAAGATAAGTCTGAAAAAATAGTTCCTATTATTGAGTCTAAATTCAGAAAGTATATACCCTACAAATCGCACTTACACGCACCTTGAAACTTGAGATAGTAGAGCATACCTAGAAGTACTCTTGCCTAAAAGCCATGTATGAAAGAAAAAACGGTATCTAAAACTAACCACCAAAAGAGCATCATTGAAAAATATATCCGGTCTTGAAAAAGAAAATGAAAAAAAGTGAAAAAAAGAAATAAAATCAAAACCTGGAAACTGCTATTTACACTTTAAGCTCAGACGTTCAGTAATCGGCTGTTAGTGCCTCAAGAAGAATTAATAATCGCATCGAAAGTGTGTGAGCAACACCGTTCATCCTTAAGAAAATGAAGAAGTATTAGGTATTAGGGTAAGGGTACTATACCTTGAATTGAATTCTTAACTGTAGGAGTGAAAATTTACACACACGTAGGGGTATACAATCGATATTTGGACGAAAGATAGGAATAAAGAATAAGACTTATGTTTTCCGTAAAGGTGATAAAAATTCCGAATTGGAGACTGCACTTTAGAAGGACAACTCAAGAGAAACCAAGATCTTTCTTAAATTGTCAAAACGTATAGGATCCGAGATTGAAAAAATAGGAGGCGTAAAACAAAAGGGTTGAAAACTTCTAACTTAGGATAATAGAATTTCTAATGTAGATACTAATTCGTAGGAGTAAAAATCGATGTTAACTTATGGAATTAACTTGACGGGATTTTGTGGGTAGTATTCGCTGAAAACCCTTAGGAGACAACACTCCTCCTACTAGGGACATTATAGGTTTAACGGCTTGTTGCACATGCTCAGTGCAATCGCATTCCCTGTGAAAGTGAGGATTGGATTTTTAGTTTTGCTCGGGACAAGCAAAAGAAAAGTTTGGGGGTATTTGTTCAGCACAGAAAACTGCATTTTAATACCATTCATTCGTTATCTATTTTTGTATATATCGGTACTATTAACCAGCATCTGCTCAGTAATTATATATTACAGGTGTTCGTGATAAAAGACTGGAAACACAATCAAAATCACGGATATAACATTTGTGAGCCGACACTGCTAACAGAACAGGAAACCGACCATTGTCTAAAGAGTTCTTTTATAAATAGATGTGTGCACACAATTTTGGTCCATCACAATACAAGTGTGCACATGGACCATGGTGGGGCTACCTAGGCTACATAACATGATGAATTTGGTTCAAGTAGGGAACATATGCATTAAATGCAAAATGTATTGATGTGATTTGTAGCAACAAGTTTCCCTCCAAATCCCAGCATACAAACAAGGTTTATATAAGCAAATCAAGCTGCACCAATGGACTTGTAGAGAGAGCACAAGACCACTGTACCAAAACGAGACTCTAAGCTCGGATTTTGGCCGGCTACCCCCCTCTGAATTTCCGAGCTAGCCGGCCCCCTTGCCCCTTTTGTCCCCATCTTTTCTCTGTCCCCCTCTTGCAATCAGATCATCTCATTTTTATTGTTTATTTAATTTTGTTTTGAGCCTATAAATACCAGGTCTTTGGGCAAGTATGGGGGCACTACTTTTTTTGTGAGAGAAAAGTTTGTAAACATTGTAACTAGTGATCTTATAGCTATAGTGTGAGTTCCTTGCCTTCCTCTAGTCTTGCAACCTCTTTTCTTGAGTTTGCAAGATTAGATTTTGGTATTTGAATTCACTTATTTGTACTTGGATCCCTCGTAATCAAGCTTCATTTATGTCAAGTTGTTCTTGTATATCTTCTTTATTGTTGTTATTTAAATTTTGATGTGTGAGTAGTTATTCTTGGGCTATGGTGAGGTAGGTAGTGGAATGACTTTACTTCCAACCCCTCCCTTTTGATTCTTGCATTTTACACTTCTTTTCTTAATTGTGTAATTTTATTATGTTTTTCTTGATAGGATATATCGTTTTGAATGGTTGCAAATCAACCTTTAACATATATCCTATTCCTTCTTTACATTTTTTTATTGCTATATTATGATTTGAAGTTGAAAGGAATACATAATTATGTTAAGTGTCGCAACTAGCTTGATAGGATATATACCATACAAGCATATATTCTATACTTGCTAACTTTGCTTAACTAACTCCATATTCATTTCATTCTCAAACTCAATTTTTTAGTTTCTGTTTAACTTAACCTTGATATCGTATTCTAACCCGACGAGTGTTTCGGATAGATGCGGCATGCTTTCGCAATTCAAATGGAAATTAAAAAATGAACATTGAATCAAAACGGAAAGTTGGGGGTAAAAGTCGTATTTCATTCATACTAAACCATAGCCTAAGTTTTCCTTAAAACAAACCTTTCTTCTTTTAATTATTGCAACACGTGACAAACTCCTTTCCCAACCTCTTGATTTATAACTCAAATTGGTGTCGTGATATCCACTCCTTATGGTTCGACCCGTGCTTGCCGGCTTGTTTCAACGCACCGTGCACTTGCGGTGTTTTTAAAACTCGAGACTCACATCGTGCACTATTTTTCACCAACGAAACCGACATATCTTAATTAAACAAACTCGAAAAACGCATGGCACCGTGAGTATCGAACAAAAACCCTTGCAATACTTTACAGTACTGTTTTGTGCTTGCACTTACTGTACCTTTATGGTTACATGCATATAAGATTCTGTTTCATGAGATCTCTGGATTTGAGAACAGCAGATACATTTTTTAAAGTCTTATGATTGTTCTAAAAATGCTGTTTATCTTTATATGATATTTCAACATCCTCCATGAGCTTTCTTGGTTCTGAGTTATGTGTATACCCGATTCGAGAAGAGAGGAGGCACCGTCTGCGGGTACATGGTGGACCCAGTGCGGTACCCCAGGACAAGAAGATCGTATAGAGAGACGTTGAACCCGACAGGGTAATACTACCTACCGGTGATGGTATTAGACTTGGCGGATATCCGGAGGATACCGACCGGAGTGATTGAGACAGATGGATATGAGGGCCGATCCGATGAGACGACGCTTGAGATATGAGGATTTACGTGTTGATATTAGACATGGGTTTTATGATATTTTCGAGTGTCGATGCTGGACACTCAGATTTTATGATGATTTGATGTGTCGTTGATGGACACACGTTGGATGATACACATATATACATAAATATGACTCAGATGACATGGTACCATATTATGACACGGGCACGATAATCTTCAATTATAATACTTTTGTATACACGTTCACCCTTGTTATCACCCGGTATTATATGATTATTTTACTGTATGACCTAGGAGATCATCATACATTCGATTTCTACCTGCTGATATGTTCTACACACGAGTTGGCAACTCACCCCCGTTGTGCCCTAGTTTTCTTACAGGATTGATCGCACGGATTCAGTAGCGACTGATGGCACACAGCTTTCTTCTGGGTGATGTGCATTGGTATGTGGGATACACTTGGATCGTGACCACTATTTGTATACATTATTATTCAGTTGTATCTAGTTAAATGCTCTATCAACCATATTGTGTATATTTGGTAGACTTAGAAACCACAGACTTGTATATTCTTTCAGACTTAGAGCGAGATGTGTGTATTATTCATTATGGGTTTGATATTGTTTTGGTTTCTTTTCTTTTCTTTCTATGATTGATTTTCGCCTTGGGCATCGTATATTTTTATATTTCGTGGTTATGATTCCGCCAATTGGTGAAGAGCTAGCTCCTGCTTGAGGATGCCTATATTATTGCTGTGGTGTATTAGTTTTGGATCAAAATTTACAAGGGAGGTGCTGCCCAAATTTCAAATGACGAAAATGTTTTCAACTATAGTATATAACTCACTTCTTTTTCTATATGTCATTATTTATATTTTAAAGAAAGAACTTGATCGCGTTACACCCTTATTTCAAAACTTTACCTCCATTATTTTCCTAAAAAGCTTTAGATTTCTGGGCTTTCGGCTTACTTGTATTACGGTGGGGTCCTATAGACTTCACGTGATTCATGTGCCGGTCACGTGCCAATTCTAGGCCATGAAAAAAATACACGCATTCGTTTTAAGATACAAATACCCGTATTTATACAAATACTCATATTTGTATAAATACTGTATCCGTGTCAAAATACGAATACAAAAAACGAGAGATAATGAGAAATATAATACTAGCTCATAATGCTTTGGCTATCTTTCAAACCTTCCATTATTATCAAAACACCCAATTAAAGTACATGCACTAAATACACGTATTTAATTTTACCTGAGTGTGTATCAAAAATACGCAAGTACTATATCGTTTTTCCTGAACCGGAAAACCTTGTGTGTGGAACTTTAAAGACTCGACAATACGCTGGCAGTGGGTTTAACCGCAAGCACGTCAGCGACACTAGCTGTGTGTAACGGCTACCCAGGTATTGAACGATAGGAAGGTTGATTAGCAAACTCATCTGTATCCCTACAGAGCCAGTAAGTGACAATCTCCGTACATTCCAGTCTCTTCATCAAAGAGTATCTCATACCGGGTCTAGGGGTGGATAAAGTCAGACCCCTAATAACGCGATAAGTCATGTCGGTGTGAAGCTCATCACCTACCGAGAAACTACTGATCTACAGCCAGTAAATCTCATCCCACCTGGCCAGGGATTTATCGTGATAGCCAACCGAATACAGCGCGACATTGATTCCATATACCGAGAGAGACGAATCCCTAACGATCGCTCACTGTCTCCATATGGCTCGGGACTGTATCCAACTAAAACCTGTTTGCATGACTCAGTAGAGCCATAGTATGGTAGTAATTAAAGTACAGTAGGAACTCACACGAGAAATATGACGATATGAGGTCAACAGACTATCTGTACTCATGTCACCCGAGAACTGCTATCTGACGATAGGTATAGTACATCTAGATGTTCTCGGCGAGTCTGTTCGATGTACTCACCTCCAGTGAGCACCCATATACAATCTTAGGTGCAACACACCAATGGCTATAAAACCTGCCACTGCCCCTCGTCAGGGTCTAGAAACGTATACACTAGTCTACTTTGGAATATCGATGCCCAGTTTCGATATTCCTATGACTAGGGATATTTAAAGGATGTGCTTATGGACTACCAAGCTCTCACAAGTATGATTGCCCTCATAACTTTGGTAGTCAAGTAAGGATTCTACGGGCTTTATCATTATGTATTCGTGGCACATAATAAAATGTATACACATCAATGACAAAGGCAGACCAGATAGCATACTATCATATAGAGCAAGAATGTTCTACCTGTATAGGTCCTCCTTCAATTATCATAATCGCTAACTTTCGATTACAATAATTGCCTTGAAGGCACTATAGCCAGCAATCTCCCACTTGCACTTAAGGCTAATTATTGCGGTATCACATACCCACAGCTCGTGTGCCACCGAATACCCAACTTCTGTACTAATAGCTTGTGTGTTCGAGAAATAGCCTCAGTGAGTGGATCCATAAAATACTTCTAACTGTCTCTCTCTATATCTCAACTTCGTGGAGATCAACTTTCTCCCGAACTGAGCGATACTCTGCCTCAGAATTTATATGGATACCTGATGGGATCCTGTTAATAAATGAACAACCTTGTCCAACAAATCTCTTGGGCGTGTCCTCTATTGAGTCAGCATCCTACACCACCATGTCTACCTCAGTATTTGCTTGGATATCTTTCCAACATACTGTCACTCAAAAAAGGAAACTTATAACTCTGATAACCATTCTGTCATCCAGGTCACCTTGGAAGCCAAAACTGGTAATCGCCTCCTGAAGGAGACTTCCATTACCATACCCTAAGAACATCTTGTTCTGTTCTTTTTTTTCTTCCATTTATTTCTCCAGGATTAATATCTACTTACTACACAAAATGTAAAAGCAATTTCTGATCTAGTACTTAACATTGCATGATTGACCCAATTGGCAAAGCAATTGGTATGTTATTCATGCGAGTCTCTTTTCAAATCAGTCTATAAGACATCACTTTAGAGAGAGTGACTCCATCACCTGCGGGTACACCACTACGCCAGGAGTCCTCCATCTAAAATTCTTTACAATGGTGTCCAAATACCCAAATTGGGATTTTTCCCAAATCTAGATCTAACGACATAGATCTGGTCACCTGAATCTCCGAAATATAATCCAGATCCTATGTAGAGAAACCTTTGTGACAACCATAGTTTAACCGGTTGTAATATAGGAACATCACTTCGTATTAGGATCATGTCATCCAAATACATGGACAATACTCCCTACATCCTTCTTACCAGATTCATATGTTATTTTGAGGAAGTCAAACACCTTGACTATCATATCTAAATTTTCAGTAATCGTTTATGGTTCTGCAATCACTTCTAGTTCTACCATACTCTCGCATAATTCTTTTTATAAAGAAGTCCTTTTATAAAAAGATGGTGAGTCAAGAACAATGCAACTATTGATCTTGCAAATGGTAGAAGTTAAACCCTTGCGAAAGCTTGGGATAACCCACAAACTGCTATTACTAAAGCATGCCTTAAGTTCGTCTGAATTCTGCTTTTAAACAAAAACTGGATAACTTTATATCTTAACAACCATAAGATATGCAACCATTCTATGTCCATATAGAATCAAAGGAACTAATTTGATGGAACCACATTCAAAAAGTTATGCAACTGTGTGTAGTGCATATCCTCAAATAGAAGAAGGCCATACACCATTATTCATCAAGGAGTGCACCTATAGATGCATAACATGATAGGGAATCAAGTTCTCAATATTACTATGATAGAATAGTTAGCATAAGTATCTACATCTTTGATTATCTCGAAGAATCCCGATACTTTCAACGTATGGTTCTCTACTTTATTCTTATACCTATAACTTCTCAAAATTTAGATCTTGTAATTCAAGGAAATGTGTGTCTAAAACCAGAGAAGTCATAACTAAATGGAACATAGTATGAGTACCAACCCCTTGTCTTAATAGACATTGGAAAACATACATTGTAATGTATAAGTCCTCATTGAGTTTACCAACTCAAAATCTGTGTGTCGTTAGTTGAAAACTGTTTTTTGGTTAAGAACGTCAATACCGTTATTCAATATACCTTATATTAACCTCAACTGATAGAGGTGAATGTCCAAGAAATATTTTCAAAATTCATATCTCACTTTATAAAATAAAAATACAAATATTTCATTTTAAAAATTGGTACACAACAACGGCTGTTAATAAACCAAATGTTTGTCGCTAGGAAAACCTAGATGATTGCCTCAAATATCACCAATTATAAAGAATTCTAATATTGAGGACTAATCACCCAATTCCCAATAGTCTGCTCCCACTCATCATCTATAATGGTATACAGATATGAGAATCTTAATTGGTATATGCATACCCTCAAGTCAGACTGTAACTAGGAAAGCAGTTTTTAATCACTACTGCAAAGGAATATTGAAACATTAAAATGTTTCGAGGGGGTGGGTAGGTATTCCTAGTAATGCCCTTTCCAATGTAGATTTACAACAGTAGTTGCAATATCCTTTGCCTTTATTTCAATCCTTTTATGTCTCCGCATCTTACCTTCTGTACACCATACTTATGTTAGTTGGTTTTCTTCCTTCCCTATCTGTCGGTATCTGCCTAAGATTTGGAAGAAGACTATCCAACAAGCATAACTGGTGTACACTCCTTATACAAGGAGATCAAAACTTGAGAGAAGGTGAAGAAGTGGAGACAACCGAATTATACAATTCAATTTCTCCAGAACCCTTGGTCATTCTCGACTAAAGAAACTTCTTCGAGTTCGTATGTAACTATACGAGATGGCCATTCCAAGGAATATGGATATTCGTAGTGATACGGAGTGCTCTGGAGAAGGCACAGGGTAAAGTAGGAGCGACAAGGATATATACGACTTAGTCGTGAATCATGACAAACCAATGCCAGGTTTGTAAAAAGGTTCGGTCAACTTGATTTACGAGTTTTAGTTTAAGGTCGGTCATGGTCGCTGCCAAAAAGAGAGAGAAAAGAAACACTCAGCATGCATTCTAACAAGATTAGATTGGTTAATCACTTTATTTAATCAGGATGGCTCCTACTGTTTCTCCAAATTCTCCTTCAAACCCTAAAAGGAGAACTAGTCGGGATCATTTATACCTTACAAGTTTGCTAACCGTTAAGCCAGGCAGTGTTGGTGCTCCGAGGGAGGCTCCATGTGCCTTTGCATGGACCTAATTAAATAACCCAATTTCTGCAGAGGCATAACTTCGTTAACACTTTCTAGACACCTAATAGGTTAGCTAGTTGTGAAGTGAAAAATCTTTCGAACATTAATACCTACTCACAGTGAGAATTGGGACCCAACTATCATTGCGTGATGACTTTGATGGAAGCCGACCAAAATCACCACACTCTGTGCATATTAGGAAAGTTTCCCTTATATTTGAAACTCCTGATATGGTTTTTGCCCCATGCGTCAGGCTAAAATATTATAAGTCATAAGTCAATTTCAACCCATCATTGTTCTGATTAAATTTAGACCCACCCATACTAACCCTTGATGAAGGCCAAAATAGTTGTATGACTGTCATAGATTAATATATCTTTATGTGGTAGAAAAGTAACGCATAGATACCATACACTATGCCTTGACGAAGGCCAAAATACACAGCATTAATACTAGGTGCTACCCGTCTGAAATGACGGAGGGCTATGACTAGTTTTTGGCCAAAAACCTTTAACGTAATGAACTTGATATTGTTGAAGGAACTCGAGTGGATTTGAAATGAGTGGTTTTGGCTTCTCTTTTAAAACGAGTGGTTTTGAAGAAAACCGAGTAGTTTTAAAATTTGGTTTCGACAACATTAGATTTTTTCCTCTTGCATTAAACCTATAATGCGATCATATCAATCTATGTTTCTAAGCCACACAGAAACAATCAAAATAGTATGCTTTTATATGCCATCTGCATTCGCTATGGGGTCCCGGGTCTTCACCGTTAGGTTACTTAACTTACGGCAGGGAGGAGACATGGCTAACATGGATGCAAAACATATAGAAGCATATAATAGTGTATATATATCAATATCATAGGCAAGTAAAAACATCACAGGCATGCGATAAATGATAAACAAGATGGAATAATGAATAAGGTAGGAGCCCCATGTTTCATTTGAGCCGCAAACGAAAACCAACGTTCCCAGTCGTATGGATAGCCCGTACAATCTCGAACCAAGACCCCTACAAGTGCGGCAAGGTACCTGCTAATCCTAGAAATGGGATACCCCTCGCTTTCTACAATCTGATAACTCGAGCACTCCTTCGTTGTTCAGAGCTACACCCACTATAAGTGCGGCGAGCAACCCGCCAATCCGAGAATGAGGTGGCCCGGTCTCGATTCCATGAGATGGCCACCCTCTGCATTCTCAAATCCGGCTACCCGAGAACTGTGTCGTGGGGTATCCTAGTATAAGTAATGAAAAATATATACAACGGTGACTACGCCCGCAACCTGGATGTGTCCTAAAAATGAATATACATCAAGCGGTAATGATGACCACAATCCAGCCACTCATCCCGAATAAACAAATACATGAATCACAAACTTGTAAAAACAAATCGCATGAGGGGCTATCCGTTACAACAATCCGTCTAAATCATAAACAAGATATATAACCAAACCAACACAACAAGAAACCAGTGTGAAACCCCGTTTAATCAAACAAATAGCAATTAGACGACGTGATCAAACACACAAAAAAAGATACGGATCATCAATGATGCTAAAATTTTGACCGAAAATAGTCTCATATTGCCCGTTTGGACAAACAGTACAAAACAAAATCTGGGGCAAAAAGAGATAGACTAAAAATCTAGTTTCTACAATTCCAAGCAACTGAAAATTTTGGGGATAAACAGAGAAAATTGGGAAGAAGAGCTGGGCCAAATCTAGGCCAAATTTAGGCCAAAAAATGTCCGTTTTTCCTTTAATTTTGTGCCAAGTTTTCTTTCTTAAAACATAGTCCACTGACATACAAAAAAAAAATTTCAAGTGCCGTTTTGAAATGGACAGAAATTTGGAATTCGAAACTAAATACGGGTAAATTCTCGATCTCAAAAATAAAATATCGTCTACAACTAATTAAAGTGTTTGGCATGGGTCTGATACCACTGAAGGACCTTAGTGCTTGCACCGCAAGAATCACGGCGAAGGCGGAAGTGAAAACAAAAATTTAAAAGCAAGCACCAATGACCTATACCCTAGAATCGATACCAAACACTAAACTAGATAACTAAACTAACAAGAGTTGGGGGCTAGCTACCTTTGTAGCTTGTCCGCACAATTGCAGAAGACCCCTACACCTTTGCATGAACTTTCGCAAGGCTCCGAAGTCCCCAGGAACAAGCTTGGATGTCAATCTTTCGCGTCAAAGATGATCCACCCGAATGAGTCCAAATCGAGTTTAAGCTTCACAGCCAAGAACCAAGTGAAACAACTCAAAAACTAAACTTACTAAGAATTGTTTGTGAGATTGTATAGTGGTGGTTTATCTTAAATTTCTCTTTTTGCAATTTTCCTCTAAAAAACAAAAGCTCAAAAGAGAAGAAGAGAGAAGAAGAAGAATGCGTTTATGAATAAATTCATTAGACTTTCTTTTTCTCTTTTCTTGCTCTTATCCTAAATATTGTGAACTCAAAGTATGAGTCACACCATGACTCATGACAAGATTCATGAGTCTAGACTAATCGCCAAGCTTCTATATGCGGAAGAAAAAGATGTGTGTATCAATACACATACATGCATACACATACACACACAAAAACCCAAATATGTATCAAAATATATCCGTATTCTTATCAAAATATGAATACTGTATTCATATAAAAATAAGAATACCCGTATTTGTATAAAAATAAAAATACTCGTATTCGTATAAAGATACAATACCCGTATTTATACAAATACTCGTATTTGTATAAATACCGTATTTGTGTCTAAATACGAATACCCAAATTGAAAGATAATGAGAAATATAAAAGTATCTCACAATGATCCGACTATCTTTAAATCCTGCCAGTATTATCAAAACACCCGATTAAAATACGTGCACTAAATACACATATTTAATCAAACTTGAGTGCGTATAAAAAATACGCACGTACTATATCGTTTCACCTGAACCAAGAAACCCTCTGTGTCGGACTCTAAAGACTCAACAATACGCTGGCAGTGAGTTTTGACCACAAGCTCGTCAGTGGCACTAGCTGTATATACCGGCTATCCAGGAATTTAACGAAAAAAGGTCGACGAGCAAACTCATCCGTATCCCTACAGAGCTTGTAAGTGGCAATCTCCGTACAGTCCAGTCTCTTTTTCTAAGAGTATTGTGTACTGGGTTTAGGGCGTTTGACAAAGTCAGATTCCTAATAATGCGATAAGTCGTGTTAGTGTGAAGCTCATCACCTACCGAGAAACTATTGATCTACAATCAGTAAATCTCATCCACCCTGGTCAGAGATTTATGGTGATAGCCAACCGAATATAGCGTGACATTGACTCCCTATACCGGGAGAGGTGAATCTCTGACGGTCGCTCACTGCCTCTGATTAGTATGAAAAAGTGAGTTTTTATGTGTCCTAAATAACACAATCAATAACGGTGTAGCCAATAGTGAGTACGGGTTGTCCACAGGAAAATGGTAAATTATTAATTTTGTTTTAGATGAGTTAATAGAAAAGGGTTTAATTTGTTATTTTTATTCTAAAAGAGGTTTGAAAATATTAATGTTAGAAGAACTCACTAAGGTTTTCGGATTTAGGCTGTTTAAGAGATGTATTAAAAATATCTTACCTTTACCCACTTGTTGAATTTATGCGAGAATAATAGCAAACAATGGGGATCAGGATTTAAAGGGGTATTAGGGATTCTCTTCATTGATCCTTGTCCTTCTATTGATTAATGTTATCTCAAGATTTTAGCAAAGTTCCCACTATTTGTCTCGAAAATTGGGTCGTAACTTTTGGATGGATAGAGCACCTAAAAGGAGAGGGATATGGTTTATCTTTGAAAAAGTTTTTGATTCATATGTTGGGTTAAGGGAAAATACAAGAGATTTTTCCATCTCTCAAACTTCCCTTTCCTAAACCTTAACGAGCAAGAAAATTACTCACCTATTAAATCAAAAAGAAAAGAGATAAGGGTTGAGAAATATATTATAAAGCTAGTTTTTAAGATACTTTACAAAAAGCAATGAGTTTCTTTTGTTAGCATCATTGCTTCAAAATCGATGAGCAAGAAGGAGGAAGAAGATGAAATCCAAAAAAAAAAAACAATTCAATTTAACTAATAAAATTATATGCGAAGAAATACATTGCGGAAAAGTAAAGAGACAAGAAATAAAAATTACTCTAACTTTTATTAATAAAAATTTGCATTACAGAATTTAATTGGCTAAAAGAAAAGTGCTAGAAAAAACTAAAACCCTAGATAATCTTTTTATATTGCCGCTCGGTCCTTTATATAGGCTCTAGAACTTGAAATCCTAGATGTCATCTCGACGTATGTGAAAAGAAGATTATGCCAATGAAAAAGTTTATTAAACGGTCACAATTGGACTATGGAACCACCGCCTATTGCATATTATGGCCGCTGAACCGCCGCCGTTTGGTGAGATTGCGTTTCTAAATTTTTTCCTCTTTCTACTCTCGATTTTAGGAGTTTTTTTCGACGATAAAATCGTGAAAATATTTTTTTATTTTTGTGGTTGTGAGAATCTTCAATTTGCTCCTAAATTTGGCAGATTTGATTTGCTATCTTGATTTGATTTGGATCTCCTACTTTTGTTTGTAGCCTTGGACTGATTTGTTACTATAAAACATGCACAATATCTCAAATCAAATCATTACTAGTATTTATTTTATTTGAGATAATATTCCAACAATTCATTCATAAATAAATTACTTAATGGTTAAGAACTCATGGATATTTATTATGATATGATATGCACCTTTAATTCCTAATTATATTAATTATAATTTAAGAAACATATGGCAAAATATTTTTTCACAAAAACCCACATATGTTCTTGAATTACAAATAACACCATTTAGTAATTAATAAAATGATCGTAAAAATGTGCAATAAATTTGACTGATCAAATACCCCCAAACTTATCTTTTAATTGTCCTGAGCCAACTGTTTTATTTTTCAAAGAAAAAGAAAAACCTAGCACATTTTCGTAAACAACACGATTGCACTTAGCTCGTGCAACAAGCCGTCAAATCTCCAGGTGTCTCTAGTAGGAGAAGTGTTGTCTTGTGGGTTTTCAGCGGATTACCCTCACAAAATCCAAAAAATTTAGAAAATAAAGGAAAGAAAACGAAAATTACATGTAAAGATAAGAACATATAAAAGAAAAACTTGAAAATAAGAGTTCAAACTACACTAACTTTTTAGCTGTCATGAGCCCTATCTTAATGGTCTTGAGAAAATACCGGAAATCATTTCCTCCCTTAATAAAACACCGTCTTAAGTTTTTCTCCCTACCTCTCCTCCAAATATTAATCATATACCCCTACGTGTATGTAAAAGTCATCCCTACACTTGGAGAATTCAATTCAAGCTATTTTACCTTTTGTCCATAATGCTTAGTACTTTTTAGTCGGTAATGTTTTAGATGGATTTGCTTACACATTTTTCATGCGACCGTTAATACTTCTTGAGGTACTAACCAACCGATTACCGAATGCGCTCACTTATTAAGGTGTGCTTAGGAATATCCTAATCTTGCAACTTCTAAGGTTTAGCAGTGACCCCCAAACTAGTTGGTCTAAGGCACTCTCACAGTATTTTTTTATGCTGCTCTAACAAATTACAAAACCAGTGTTCATTTTTCTTTTAAATTTTATTTTATGCACCATTTATATTTTGTTGATTTTTTTATACTAAGGTTTTCAGGCAAGAGTATTTCAAGGTATTCTTTACCATCCCAAGTTTCAAGATGTGTGCAAGTGTATATAATAGGGTATCAACATTCAGATGTTTGGACTCAAGAATAGGGACTATCTTTCAGACTTATTTTTATCCGCTGACTGGTAACTTCTACATCTTAGTAACCTTTGGGACAATAGCTCATGACCACGTATTACGAGCTTCGTTCTAAAACATCTAATTTTCTTTCATTTCTTAAGTCTCTTCCTTTTTTTCATATGTATTTTTCACTTTCTAACTTTTATTTTCAAAAGCTTCTAGTTTTTTTATATATAATTTTTATTTTTTAATGTAGTACAAAATGATACGTGAATAAATACAAATCTCCTCCCTAAATCTGTTTGCAGCAGTGTCCCCACTGATGCTGTTCTTCGAGCTCAAAAACTTGGAGACTTAGGTGGAGAATGATAGGGTCAATAGTTAGTCAAATGGAAAGCCTACCCCAAACTTGTTCTTAGCACACACATATTTTTTTTTATGGAACTACTAATATACACATACCTATTTTTAGTTGAAACAGTGTTGCTATTGTTTGTGGCTGGAAAACCGAAGCATGGAGGAGAGGCGGAGGAAAGTTAGTTGTGATACAGCTCCTGCAAGAACATGAGCTCCTCCGATGGGTCAGCGGAAAAGTACGGTTTTAATCTATGCCCATTTACTTTAAAAAGAGAATAGTCTTTAGGATTTTGTATATCCACTGCACCGTGTGGGTATAAATATCGCACTACAAAAGGTCCTATCTAACGAGATCTCAGCTTATCCGGATGAAGATAGAGACGGGTATCGTAAAGAAGGACTTGTAGTTCCAATGTGAATGTTTTTTGCAAAAGGTTTTTGTCATGAAACACTCTTGTCTGGTTCTTTACTATAACCGCGTTACTGTAGGATTCATCATGAAGCTCATTCATTTCATTTAATTGCAGCTTTCGATAGCCGCCTGCTTGGTCAAGATCGAAGTTAAGCTCTTTAATTACTCATATCACCCTATGTTCGATCTCTACAGTGAGGTGGCAAGCCTTCCCAAATACAAGTCGATAAGGAGACATGCCAAGATCGATCTTATATGCAGTACGAAATACCCAAACAGTATCAGTCATTTTAGAGGACCAATCTTTACGGTTCTTAGAAACTGTTTTCTCCGAAATTTTCTTGATCTGTCGATTGGAGAACTCGGCTTACCCGCTCATTTGGGGATGATAGGGCATAAAAAACTTATGGTTGGTTGAATATTTCCGCATCAAAGTCTCGAAATTCCGATTGCAGAAATACGTCCTATTGTCACTAATGATAGCGCAAGGGTGCCCGAACCGAGAAAAGATGGTTTCTTTAAGGAACTTAACGACAATCTTGTTGTCATTAGTAAGGCTCGGTATTGCTTCAACCCATTTAGAGATATAATCAACCACTAAGAGAATGTATAAGTTCCCAAAAGAATTGAGAAACGGGCCCATGAAATCAAATCCCCACATATCAAATATCTCAACAACCAAAATTGGTTAGAGCGGCATCTCGTTCCTCCGTAAAATCCGGCCCATGATCTGACACCGTGAATAAGTTTTGCTATAATCATGTGCATCTTTGAATAACGTTGGCCAATAAAAGCTGCATTGCAAAACTTTTTCCATAGTTTTTCTTGGGCCAAAGTGACTGCCACATGCTTGATCATGGCAGAAGGACAACACACTCCTGAACTCATTATTAGGGACACATCGGCGAATGATCTGATCGGGACAATAGTTGAACAAATAAGGTTCGTCCCAGTAATAGTGTTTTATCTGGAAAAAAATCCGTGATTGTCCTGATTTGACCATTCGCTGGGTAGAAGTCCTGTTGCTAAATAGTTCACGATATTAACGAACCATGGTTCGCAAGATAAGGTCAAGAGATGTTCGTCCGCAAAAGAGTCATTTATTGGCCGGGTCAACGTTGGTGAAGAAGGAAGTCGTGAAAGATGGTTGGTTACGACGTTTTCACATCCACTTTTGTCTCTTAAGACAAGGTCAAATTCTTGCAACAAAAGAATCCAACGTATTAGCCAGGATTTAGCATCCTTGTTTGATAAAGGATGCCTTAAGGCGGATCGATTTGTGTAAACAATGTCTTGTAAGCCAATTAGGTATGGCTTGAATTTTTCTAATGTAAAGACAACTACCAAGAGTTCCTTCTCGAATGTTGTATAGTTCATTTGGGCAACGTTCAAGGTCTTACTCACATAATAAATAACATGCGACATCTTAAAGATGTGTTGTCCTAAGACTGCACCGTAGCAAAGTCGGATGCATCACACATAAGCTCAAAAGGGTGATTCCAGTGTGGAGATGATAGAACGGAGGCGGTAGTGAGCGAACATTTTGTTAGCTATAGTGCCCTCAAGGAAATTATTGTAATCGCAGGCAGGTGATTATGATGATTGAGAGAGGACCTATACGGATAGAACAGTCTTACTCAAAATGATAGTATGCTATCTTATTTGCCTTTATCATCATGCATATGCATTATGTAGTATTAAAGATCGCTATTACGTGTTGATAGAGCCCGTAGTATTCTTGCTTGACTACCAGCATTATGATGGCGATCATATACGTATGAGCTGGGTGGTCTATAAGCACATCCTTAAATGTCGTTAGTCGAGAGAGTATCGAGACTGGGCATTGACATTCTGGAGTAGACTAGTGTAAACTTATCGAGACCCCGACGAGAGGCAGTGTCTGGTCTTACAAGACATTGGCGTCAGTTAGTCACCTAAGATTGTATATAGGTGCTCATTGGGTTATGAGTACACTAGACGGACTTGCCGGGAACATGTTAGTTGGTATTATACCTATTGTCAGATAGCAGTTCCCAGGTGATATGTGTACAGGTTAGTTTGTCGACCTGAGATCGTCATTTGTCTCATGTGAGTTCCCACTGTGCTTTGATTACTACCCTACCATGGCTCAAAGGAGTCATGCAAACAGGTTTTAGTTGGGTATAGTCCCGAGCCACATGGAGGCAGTGAGCGGATCGTCGGGGATTCGTCTCTCCTGGTATTGGAGGTTGATGTCGCGAGGTGCACGGGTGGCCATCACAAGAAATCCTTGGCCAAGCTAGACGAGAATTACTTATTTGGATCAGTAGTTTCTCAGTTGGAGATGGGCTTCATACCGACATGAAATATCACGTTATTAGGGGTCTGACTTTATCCACCCTCCTAGACTCAATATGCAATACTCTTAGACGAACAGACCGGACTGTACGGAGATTGTCACGGACAAGCTCAGTAGGGGTTCAGATGAGTTTGCTCGTCGGCCTTCCTTTTGCTCAATACCTGGGTAGCCGTTACGTACAGCCAGTGCCGCAGACGTGCTTGTTGTTAAACCTACAACTAGCATATTGACGAGTCATTAGAGTCCCACAGAGAGTTTCCCTACTTTGGGCGAAACGATGTAGAGGCCTTATGGTATTATGGTGGGGTTCGATCATATACGTGCACTTGTGCACGTATCATGATTCAGACAGATAATTCTAATGGGTTTTGGTTTAAGCCGGATCCTAGTATTATATTATTGGATTATTTTTGTCTCTTTGTATTCCTATTTTTCGGAATACAGATACAGGTATGTATATACGGATGAGGGTTATTCTTGTAATTTTGTGGGGTTCCTAGGCATACTCAAGAGGTTTCACAAGACATCAACCATGCCAAATTCAAACATTACAAGTGCCGAGAAACCCTAATACGGATCGTTAACTAGATTTTAGGCGAAAACGATAACTAGTTAACAACTTAACTATGAGTAAACGGAAAATACAACCTTTGTAGATCCGGTCCTCCACCTCCATTGCTCCATGATGAAGTCCCCTCGCTGCGATCATCGGATCCCGGGCTCTAGCGTCGGCTTCATCGGAGAAATGGGCGGGCTAGGTCGTCGACTTCGATGCCGAAGATGATCTACGTCGAGGCAACACAAGATCAAGCTCCAACTTCACCAAGTCAAGAAACTTGTGAAGAAAACACCCTATACTACTTGGCAAGTGATAGAGGATGAAGAAATAGGAAGTGGGTTTACTTTAGAATTGGATTTCTTACTCTTTTTCTCAAGTTGCCATTAAAGCTTGCAAGCTTTTCTTCTTGTTGATGAAGAAGAAGAAGAAGAAAAGAATATGATATCAATCAATGGAAAATAGAAAATAATGTGATTCTTATCATATCCCAACCATGGTCAAGTGTAGAGAATAAACTAGGGTTAGGTTTAGGATGAAGACAAAGTGGTGGACTTTCAAAGATGCTTTGAAGCCTCAAGAAGCTTCAAGCAAAGAAAGAAAAATAAAGCCACCATTTTATCTTTTCCAAAAAGAATAAATAAATAAATTAATTAAAACCCTAACCATTTACTTAACCAAAGTTTAATCAAACATACACTCAAGTTAGCATGTATCATCAAACATACAAACTTGTGCACAAAAGTATATCACATATACAACTTGTGTATTTCAAGTGAGAAAATCCTTTTTAAGTGAACCAATACTAGTTAATGCAAAGTAATATATCAAATATATAATTACGCATTAAATTATTAAATCAACACTTGATTTAACGATCCGGTCATATCGCATATGACCGACTAATATCCAATGTATCGGCTTATCGAATCAATCCTTGATTCGATAACTAGGTTATATCGCATACAACCAATCGATACATTCATCGCGAGAATAGAATACGGTATCATATACACGCATTATTCTCGGTCCCGCACATATCTTATATGCGCTCCTATTTCGTTTCGCTTGAGCCAGGAAACCTCTGTGTAGGACTCTAAAGACTCGTTAATACACCGGCAGCAGGTGATGATCATATCAAACACCCAAAAGCCGCAAGCGGTCTGCTAAACGTAACGGCCACCCGGGTATTGAGCGATCAGAAGATCGACGAGCAAGCCCGCTCACACTCCTGTGAATCTAACCAGTAACACTTACCGTACAGTTCGGTCTCGTCGTCTGATATGTCGCATATCTCTCCTAGTGGTGGTAAACGTCAGACCCCAATAGCTCGATAAGTCGTGTCGATATGAGGTCTATAACAGTTCGAGAAACTACTGGTAACACTTACCAGTAAATCTCAGCAACCCTGGCCAGGGATTTCCGGTTATAGCCAATCGAACTCAGCGCAATATCAACTCCCTATACCGGGAGAGACGAATCCCCTCCTATCGCTCATTGCCTCCATGTGATTCGGGAATGTACCCAAAAACCACCGTTTTGCACGCCCTCTTGGACGTGGTAAGGTGGAAATCAAAGCACAGTGGGTATCATACAAGAATCTATGATGATCTCGGGTCTACAGACTAACCTGTACCAGTGTCACCAGAGAACTGCCATCTGACGTAAGGTATAATACCATCTGGGAGTTCTCGGCGAGTCCGTCCAGTGTACCCAGTCTCCACTGAGCACCCGTATATCATCTCTGATGTCAAACACCAATGGATATGGGATCATCCATCGCCCATCTGTATGGGTCGAGAAGGCATACGCTAGTCTACTCTGGTATATCGATGCCCCGTCTCGATACACCCACGACTAGGGACCTTGAAGGATGTACTTATGGACTACTATGTCCCCACTAGTATGATCTGCATCATAGTCCAGGTAGTCAAGTACACATCCTAAGAGCTTTACCAACATGTAACAGAGAGACAATCAGTATACACGTTAAGGCAAAGAGTAACCAGATAGCATACTATCATGTCGAGCAAGAAAGTCCTCCCTATATATGTCCTAGCATCCACTACAATATACATCCTATATACAGTAATGGCCTCTAGGGCATACATATAACTAACAATCTCCCACTTGCACTAGGGCCATCTGTAGCAGCGGTTGTAGTATCTCATAATCAGCCATCCCATAAAAGTCTCTCTCTGGGAAAAAGCCTTTGTGAGTGGATCCGCCGTGTTGTCCTCTGAGTCTACTCTCCTAACCTCGATCTTCTTGGAGATCAACCATCTCCATGATCAGGTGATACTGCCTTAGAATATGTCTGGATCACTGATGGGATGTGCGTTCCTTGGCATAAGCCACAACTCCATTGTCACACAATAAGAGGAACTAAGTTCATCTCATGAACAAATATACATCCAGACTGCCTCTTTGGTAGTATCTTAAGTAGCGATGTATCCAACCTTTATCGTCTAGTATGCCACGGTATCTAGCTTGGAACTCTTCCAACATACCGTCCCTTTACTGAGGGTAAAGAAAATGCCTGTGACTGACATTCAGTCGTCTTTATCACCCTGGAACCTTTCCAGTGATTCTCCCCAGGATAGATTGATACCATCCCATTACAACTAGTGAGAATCCTAACATCCAATTAGATCTATCTCATAGGTCCAAAACCCAGGATTTAGAAGGTATCACTTTGATCCTATATGGACAATCCTTGTGATAAGCGGAGAATGACTGAGCGTAGCATAGGAAACTCCTTCCCTATCAAGAGTATGTCATCCACGTACTCTACGAGGATCGTCACCATACTCCCTACTACCTTTTTGTTTATACAAGGTTCATTTACCATTTTGATGATGTTAAACTCTTTGACTACTACATCAAAACAGACGTTCCAACTCCGCGATGCCTGCTTTATCCTATAAAATATCTTGCACACGTTTCCGCTGCTCCCACTGTTTACGAGGCCCTCTGGCTGTGTACTTATAGACGCTATCTTCTAAAACACCATCTAGAAGAGCAGTCATGGCAGCCAACCGCCAGATATCGTAGTCATGATATGTAGCCGTGGCAAGTAGGATCTGGATGGACTTAAGCATAGCTCCTTAGAAAAGGTTTCATCATTATCCATGCCTGGTTGATGACGAAAACCTTTAACAGGTCTAGCTTTGAAAGTCTCAACTTTTCCATGTACACTAAGTAATTTTCTCAAGATATACTTGCTCCTGATAGGGATTTAACCCTTCAGATAAAGCAACTAAAGTCCATACTTTGTTGGTGTATAAGGATTCCATCTCAGATCGCTAAGCATCCAGCCATTCTTACAGAGTCCCTACTCTTGATGGCCTGCTCGAAACTAATTGGGTCATCATCTCATGATGCAATCCTCGCTCCCACTGTCATAGAGAAATAGAAGTATCTCTCAGGTGGGTGAGAAACCCTACTAGATCGGCAGAGAGGCTGAGGTTCGTTGGTATCTACTGAATCCTTTGGTTCTACCAAATTATCTGTTGTAGTTTGTATAGCTGGAACCTTTCCAGTTCTACATTACATGCCTTGCCTCGAGCTTGTCCGGATTTTGCTTTTAAACATAGGCTGGTCAACCCCAAATCCTAACAAGCTTAAGACATGGGTTCTTCCCATACCATATCTCATATGGAGTGGTAGGCAACTGATTTGATTTGAACCCTATTCAATAGGTATGCATCTTTTCAAGTGCATAACTCCCAAAAGGAAATAGGAAACTCAGTAGTACTCATCATAGAGCATACCATATCACATAGGGTGCTATTGCTCCGCCCCGATATACCATCGTGCTATGGTGTATACGGAGGAGTAATGCTGAGAGAGAATCTCATTCTCCTTTAGAATAGTTCAGGAATTCTATGCACAAGTATTCTTCTCCTTGATCTCATCAAAAGACATAATACTTATACCCTTATTGGTTCTCTACTTCTAACTTATATTCTGTGAATACCTCAAAAGGTTCTGACTTGTGTTTCAACAGGAACATATGTCTGAATCTTGAGAGATCATCAGAGAACGTAATGAAGTATAAAGAACCAGTCCTGGCATGTGTAGACAGGGGACCTTACATACATCATCATGTAGCAGTCCCATGAGTTCATTAACTCTTTCTCTGTTTCCAGTAAACAGAGCTATGGTCATCTTATCGCTGTGACATGACTGGCAAGTTTCACAAGATGTAAATTCAAGCAGATTTAAATATGCATCTATATGCAACTTAGCTAGTCGGGTTGCATTGATATGACCTAGTCTACAATACCTCAAGAAGGATCCATTCATTTCTGAACTCTTCCTCTTGTGTGTGTTCTGTATACTAAGAATTGTAGTTTGATTTAGAACATCAATGTTTTTAGATAACGTGCCTGAACCGATCAACTTTTGATATAGGAAATGTTCAAAACATTATCCAACAATACAAAATTATATCCTTTCTTTACTAATAAAGAGAGTGATATGATTTTGTATATCAGGTTCGGTATCTAATAACATTTATTCAGAATCAATGTATTGGTAATACAGGGTGACAGTGACCAACAGACTTGGCTGCAACACTTGCCCCGTTTTCTGCCTCATGAAACTTATCACCCGTTCTCAGTTCTCTACCTTTCTGTAGCCCATGTAACGGATTACATTTGCGGGATCCTGATCCGGTATCTAATACCCAGGACGTAGAGGATACTGAGAAACAGTCCTTTGTAATGAACACACCCGAAGATGATGCATCAGCATGCACTCTCTTCGTTTGGGCGGCATGGGAATTCTGATAATCCCCAATTTCCTGCTCTGTCTTATAACAATTATAAGTTGGAGCGGGACCAACGTTCCCCAGCTCAGTATAACAAGCGGGTTCGGTCAAATATCCGTATTATTATCTTAATTAAGGCGTGACATGGTCGCTACCAGGAGAGAGAGAGAAGAAAACACTCAGCGTATGCTCTTGCAAGATCAGATTGGTTATTATTTTATCTAATCAGGATGGCTCCCACTGTTTTAATCAAATCTTCCTTCAAACCCTGAAAGGAAAGACTTGCCGGGATTAATTACACACTACAAGTTCGCCAATCTTTCAGCCAGGCCACTGTCGGTACTTTGAGGGAGGTCCCCCGTGCTTTCGCACGAACCTAATTAATGTAAACCTCGTTTTCCCAGAGGTGTAACCTCGTTAACACCTTTCTAGACACCTACTTGATCGGCTAATTGTAATGTGTAAAACTCTCCTAGGAGTAACTCTTACTCGCAGCGGGTATCGGGATCCAACTATCTCATAGAAGGTATGCAATCTCATTGCAAATTTCAACACTTGAAACTCCCGATAATTTTGCCCCTAGCGTCCTATGACCTTGACGGAGGCCAAACTACCCATAGTCCGCTAGTCAAGTTCAACCCGTCATTTCCTGATTGAATTAAACCCACTCGCACGACCCTTGACGGAGGCCAAACAACGCCGTACGAATACCCTAATTCAATCGCATCATATGCTAGCAGATAAGCACTAGTTAGCTACCGTACACTACGCCTTGACGGAGGCCAAACTACCGCAGCACGAATACTAACTAGTACTTATCTGAAATGACGGAGGGCTACGACAGGTTTTTCTGAAAACCTATTGCGTAATGAACTTGATATCGTTGTATAATCAAATGATTTTAAAATGGAGAGTTTTTGAGGCTTTTCTAGTTTTGCTAAAGGGGTCACTCTCGGTGAAGGGATCGTCGGCCCTTTCCTCTTCGAATGAGGTGCGGGACATATCATATATATCACTGTGCAAAGCAGAAACTATAGAAGCTATCAAAAGACAAACCGAGTGTGTAGCATCTTGCAGTTATTGCTAAAGGGGTCACTCCCGGTGAAGGGATCGTCGGCCCTTTCCTCATCGAATAAGGTGCAGGATATATCATATATACCGCTGTGCAAAGCAAGAACTGTAGCTACCTGTTTTATTTTTGAAATTCAATTCTACAACATCTTTAGGTTTCTTTTCTTTCATTAATCACATTAATGAAGTCCCATCATTTAAGTACCTAAACATCACAGATAAATACGACGTACACTTATGCCATCCGCATTCGCCTCGATGTCCCCTCGTGCACCGTTAGGTTAGGTGACTAACGGCAGAGCGGGGCAGGGCTAGCGCGGGTGTAAAACATAAGTAACTCCTATATAATATATCATATATACTATATATAGTATCTATCAAAGAACATCACATGATCACATCACAGATATCGCAGCAGAAAAATCATATGAAATATTGGATATACTAGGACGTCCGTGTTTTCAATACGAGCCAGTATAAAACACGGATTCCACGGTCGCGATGAATAGCCAAACCCACACCCCTAGACCCCTACGAGAGCGGCAAGCAACCCTACCAATTCTAGGGTTAGGAGACCCGGACTCGACTCCTCGAGTTGGTCTCACACTGGACTCCAAAACCCGGTTACTTGTGCTCCCCTCCTTGGGTCTATCCTAGTACGGAAAAGTAAATAATATACAAACGGTGACATCTTCCGCAACCTGGAAGTGCCCCAATAAAGAATATTACATACAAGTTTTTACATGAATGAAAAAGAAAAACACTCATCTCACATAAAAACCCCCCGGCTATTCAAACACGACGATCCAATATAACATATCCAGCAATACATAACATCATATGTCGTCAACGTAAGTAAATATGCGCATCCCAATTGCCGTTGACATATAGCAACGAAACCGGCGATATCACATATTACACTTACGGTCACAGAAAAGAAAGTGTAAAACTACAACAGTTGGAATCCGCAACCTCTTTAGACATCGCATGCCTAATCAAATGAAATACTTAGACATCGCATGCCTAACAATTATAAACCCCGCATTTTAGTCTCATTATCGAAAACTCTTTTCAATATCAAGTCGGGCAATTCAACAAGATTCCCGACATCCTGATCGAATGCTCGTCGCAAACTTTAGTAGGCGGCCGCACCCCCGACGCCGTCGACGAAGTGCACCAAGGCGGAACACCGCTGCCGCGAGCACCCGAACGGATGCTTTCGGCGACGGGGTTCTCCTACAGTCACTTGGTCGGGCTATGGAGTGAGGCTGTCTATTAAGTTTACCCGGCAAGTATCCGCATACGCTACATGATTGCGATGGACTTTTGATCACATCAAAATTCCGTGGCAACCGATCAAGTGAGACTAAACCGCTAGATTTATAACATTCATTCAGTTATCTCATAACAACTTGTGAATTCCAATTATTGTATCCCATTCCAGATAAATAGAAAATGTTAAACTTTCCGATCGAACATTCGAACACCCAAGTTTTCCCGAAACATCTCAACACATGAAACAAGTTTAAAAAACATCCAGTTCATGCCTCAGTACCAACGGTCCAGCCGTAGAAGGGTCAAGCCAACGCCTCACATGTGGCACGCCATACTGCCCCAAACCCTAAGGTTCAAAGGGCAGTTCAAGACGGTCACATAATCGAGTTAAGGTTTGTTGTCTTCTAGAGGGACCATCGTATTACTTGCACTACTTAGAACGTTATTAAACCACGGAAAGATCCAACACTTGGAAATTTCCCGACAGGGGAAAAGGTGGGTATTTATATCCGGTCGAACTTTTTTAACATATTCTAAAATATCCGGAAAGCCACATAGACAAAGTCTGATAATCCGATCGAATCATCGAAGCTCCAAAACACCCCAGAAAACTCAAATCTTGAGTTCATATTAAAAAATCCCAGAAAACTCAGCACCTCAAGAAACAAATTACTGTGCAAAATTAGAAGGCTGACGTCATCAGATGGCCGCGGAACCGCCGCAGAAGCCAGGCTTTTGCCGCGGTTCCGCCGCGCTTTAGACGTATCTTTTGGTAATTTTTGCAACGTAATTCTTAGAACTTCTTGCTGAATTTTTTAAGAATTTTTAATCTGGAAAAAACCCAGTTTTTAAAAAATGTCCAAAGAGCATTTTGGATTAGGGTTTCGATGTTCGTTTGGATTTCAAACGTCGTCTACACTTCGCCTAAGGCTCTAGCTAGGCTCTGATACCACTGTGGGGTTCCTAGGCATGCTCAAGAGGTCTCACAAGGCATCAACCATGCCAAATTCAAACATTACAAGTGCCGAGAAACTCTAATACGGATCGTTAACTAGATTTTAGGCGAAAACGATAACTAGTTAACAACTTAACTATGAGTAAACGGAAAATACAACCTTTGTAGATCCGGTCCTCCACCTCCATAGCTCCATGATGAAGTCCCTTCGCTGCGATCATCGGATCCCAGGCTCTAGCGTCGGCTTCATCGGAGAAATGGGCGGGCTAGGTCGTGACTTCGATGCCGAAGATGATCTACGTCGAGGCAACACAAGATCAAGCTCCAACTTCACCAAGTCATGAAACTTGTGAAGAAAATACCCTATACTACTTGGCAAGTGGTAGAGGATGAAGAAATAGGAAGTGGGTTCACTTTAGAATTGGATTTCTCACTCTTTTTCTCAAGTTGCCATTAAAGGTTGCAAGCTTTTCTTCTTGTTGATGAAGAAGAAGAAGAAGAAAAGAATATGATATCAATCAATGGAAAATAGAAAATAATGTTATTCTTATCATATCCCAACCATGGTCAAGTTTATAGAATAAACTAGGGTTAGGTTTAATGGTTAGGTTTAGGATGAAGACAAAGTGGTGGACTTTCAGAGATGCTTTGAAGCTTCAAGAAGCTTCAAGCAAAGAAAGAAAAATAAAGCCACCATTTTATCTTTTCCAAAAAGAATAAATAAATAAATAAATTAAAACCCTAACCATTTACTTAACCAAGGTTTAATCAAACATACACTCAAGTTAGCATGTATCATCAAACATGATACAAACTTGTGCACAAAAGTATATCACATATACAACTTGTGTATTTCAAGTGAGAAAATCCTTTTTAAGTGAACCAATACAAGTTAATGCAAAGTAATATATCAAATATATAATTACGCATTAAATCATTAAATCAACACTTGATTTAACGATCCGGTCATATCTCATATGACCGACTAATATCCAATGTATCGGCTTATCGAATCAATCCTTGATTCGATAACTTGGTTATATCGCATACAACCAATCGATACATTCATCGCGAGAATAGAATACGGTATCACATACACGCATTATTCTCGGTCCCGCACATATCTCATATGCGCTCCTATTTCGTTTCGCTTGAGCCAGGAAACCTCTGTGTAGGACTCTAAAGACTCGTCAATACACCGGCAGCAGGTGATGATCATATCAAACACCCAAAAGCCGCAAGCGGTCTGCTAAACGTAACGGCCACCCGGGTATTGAGCGATCAGAAGATCGAAGAGCAAGCCTGCTCACACTCCTGTGAATCCAACCAGTAACACTTACCGTACAGTCCGGTCTCGTCGTCTGATATGTCGCATATCACGCCTAGGGGTGGTAAACGTCAGATCCCAATAGCTCGATAAGTCGTGGCGATATGAGGTCTATAACAATTCGAGAAACTACTGGTAACACTTACCAGTAAATCTCAGAAACCCTGGCCAGGGATTTCCGGTTATAGCCAATCGAATACAGCGCAACATCAACTCCCTATACCGGGAGAGACGAATCCCCTCCTATCGCTCATTGCCTCCATGTGATTCGGGACTGTACCCAAAAACCACCGTTTTGCACGCCCTCTTGGACGTGGTAAGGTGGAAATCAAAGCACAGTGGGTATCACACAAGACTCTATGACGATCTTGGGTCTACAGACTAACCTGTACCAGTGTCACCAGAGAACTGCCATCTGACGTAAGGTATAATACCATCTGGGAGTTCTCGGCGAGTCCGTCCAGTGTACCCAGTCTCCACTGAGCACCCGTATATCATCTCTGATGTCAAACACCAATGGATATGGGATCATCCATCGCCCATCTGTATGGGTCGAGAAGGCATACGCTAGTCTACTCTGGTATATCGATGCCCCGTCTCGATACACCCACGACTAGGGACCTTGAAGGATGTACTTATAGACTACTATATCCCCACTAGTATGATCTGCATCATAGTCCAGGTAGTCAAGTACACATCCTAAGGGCTTTACCAACATGTAACAGAGAGACAATCAGTATATACGTTAAGGCAAAGAGTAACCAGATAGCATACTATCATGTCGAGCAAGAAAGTCCTCCCTATATATGTCCCAGCATCCACTACAATATACATTCTATGTACAGTAATGGCCTCTAGAGCATACATATAACAAAAAAATTTATTACAAGGTGCTTCTAGAAGAAGACACCTCATTTATTTTTACCATTTAAGATTAAATGGTTAATGAGGTGTTCTTTGCATTTATTGAGGCATGGCTCACATGGTGACTTATGGGGTGGCTCATGGTTTACTATTGGAGCATGCTTGATTTATTTTTGTGGTGAATTATTGTTCACAAGACTTGGCCATTTTTTGATGGTAGCTTCATGCTCTACACTCTTATCTCCTTAAGCTTCTTCTTTTTCCTCCACCCTAAAAGTCTCATGTGTTGAGAAACCTAGGGTGTTATGGGACATAATAATCCATCATTAGACTCTACATTCTCTAGGCTATCTAGTTTAGCGAACTAGGTACCCTTGTTACCTCGGTATTGAGGTTAGAGCTCGAACTACTAATCATCAGGTGGATCATCTTCGATGGAGGGAAACTGGAGGCCAAACTCGATCCATGACACATGAAGGAGCTTACGGAAATGGTAGAAGACCGAAGGACTCGGATCATTCGGTATAACCATTCTAACTCCTTTATAGTTTGCTAGCTTATAGGTTTATGGTATATCCAGTTTATCGGGTTGTTCTAGCGCCATTTTATAAAATTTTTGTTCCGCAAATGGTCACGGTAGATGGCCAGGGCGCTGGCATAACCCAACACATTTAAGCGATTCAAAAATAGCCAAGCAATCCGATTCGATGTGAAAAGTTGTATTCTTGGCCAAGAGAAGAGTTAAGAGTCTAGCAATCTTGCTAAATTCCTTGATGAACCGTTAATAAAAACCAGCTTGGCCAAGAATGGATAGTATATCTTTGATGCATTTAGGAGGAGGAAGGTTGGAAATGACATCTATTTTAGCTTTGTCAACCTCAATGCCATTTCGTGTGATGATATGCCCTAATACGATACCTTCTTGAACTATGAAACGACATTTTTCCCAATTCAAAGTTAGATTCTTGTTCTTACAGTGGGTAAGAACAGCATCAAGATGATATAAGCATTCCTCGAAGGAATTCCCAAAGATAGAGAAATTGTCCATGAATATCTCCAGAAAATTCTCGACCATGTCAGAGAATATCCTCATCATATACCGCTGAAATGTAGCGGGAGTGTTGCATAACCCAAAGGTCTCGCGTCTATAAGCAAAAGTGCTAAAAGGACAAGTAAAAGTTGTCTTTTCTTCATTCTTATCGGCGATGGGAACCTGGTTGTAGCCTGAGTAGCCGTCCAAGAAATAGTAGAATTCATGCCCAGCTAAGCGTTCCAACATCTGGTAAATGAAAGGTAGAGGGAAGTGATCTTTCCTTGTTGCGGCATTGAGTTTTCTATAATCAATATATACCCGCCACCTGGTTTAGGTGTGAGTTGGAATCAACTCATTTGCCTCATTAGTTATGACCGTGATGCAAAACTTTTTAAGGACAACATAAATAGGATCCCCACTGGCTATCAGATATTGGGTAAATAATACCACTATCTAAGCATTTGATGATTTCCTTCTTCACCGCCTCCTTCATGACGTGATTCAACCATCTTCGTAGGTCATGGGTTGGTTTGTCTTCATCCATCATATGTATATGATGTTCAACAATCAAGGGGCTAATTCCTTTTGATGTCCGCCATTGTCCAATTGAAAGCTTGCCGATTTGATTTCAAGACAGATAGAAGGGCTTTCTCTTTCTCTAAAGCTAAAGAAGCTGAGATGATGACGGGCAAAGGCTCATTCTCACATAAATATGCAAAGTTAAGATGAGACGGCAGCGGCTTAAGTTCAAGTGTCGGCGGAAAGACGATAGAAGGTAGGGTAAAGGGTCGATGCTCGGACTCGATGAGAGGTTCATAGCTAGTGTAAGATACTAAATCAGATAGCTCAACTAACTCATCTGAAAAGTCAAAGGATTCAAACTCGAGGGGTGACTCGTTGACAGAAGGGTCATATGAATCAAGATCATCAAGTAAAGTGAAGCCTTTATATTCCCTATTCGTGTAAGAAGTGGCGGGATCAAACAATAACGCATTAGTGGCGTTGAGATCATTGTCGTAAAAAAATTCCTCAAATTCACAATTGTCGGGAGCTATCTCATGGATGGAATATATATCTATCATATGAGTAGAAGGTTCGAAGAGTTGACTTCATAACCTGAAAATGTTAAGTTCAATTTTCATTTTCCCAAATGACAGGTTCATGGATCCGTTACGATAATTGATCACCGCATTTGAGGTTGCGAGAAATGGTCAACCAAGAATCACCGGGATTTGGTTCCGTGGATTCGCCACAGGCCGTGTATCTAAAACTATAAATTCTACAGGGAATAAATTCTCTGACTTTAATCAACACGTCCTTTAGGTTACCCCTAGGGTGGGTGATAGATCGATCGGCCATTTGAAGAGTAAAGTGCATGGGTTTCACCTCTCTTATACCTAATTGCTCATAAATAGAATAAGAGAGCAAGTTAACACTAGCACCAAGATAAAGAAGAGCGTGATTGATGCTTTTACCCCAAATAGTTATAGAAATTGTAGTACAGCCGGGATCCTTACGTTTCTTGGGCAAATTTTGGGTAAGAGCATCACTCACATTACTCGCTAAGAAAACATTTTTAGGTACTTGAGTTTTCCTTTTCTTAGTGCATAGGTCCTTAAGAATTTCTGCATAGGATGGAACTTGTTGGATAGCATCTAAGAGAGGAAAATTAATGTTAACTTACTTAAACATTTCTATAATCTTCTCCTTTTGTGGACTTGGTTTGTTGGGCCTCAACCGATTTGGAAATGAAACTTTATTGAAAAGGGTTGGGTCCAACATTTTGGGAGAAGTTTGTGGAGATGGAGAGGATCTCGAAACCGGTGTTGGGGTAGCATGAGAGGGTATTCCATTCAAGGATGTGGACGGAGTGTTTAAGCCAAGTAGAGAACGGAGAATGTGCTTGGAAGAAGATGATTGATTAGAAGAAGAAGAAGGAGAAGTAGTAGTCGGGGTTTCATCGAAGTCATCAACTTGTTCTCCAACATGGTTGTTTAGCATTCTTTCCAATCTCAACGTATTTACGCCACTCACATTATGATTTTGTTGGTTAAGAATACCGTTAAAGTTTAGTGGGTGGCCGGAATTTGGTAGAGATTGAGATGGAAGTTTTCCTTTTCTCTTTCGCTCATCGTTGCATTTAATTGTGCAATTTGTGCTTTGATAGATTTGATGCTTTCACCATGGGACGTAGTGTGTTGTATGTTGTACTAACGATTAGATAGAAGAAGTTAAATTAGCCGACGTTTGCGCGGATTGTTTAATAAAAGCTTATAAGCTTCTCTTGAGTGCAGAGACGTTATCGATCCCGGCAGGAGGAATATTATTTTATGGTTGGAAAGAATTGTTATAAGGGGCAAATCTTTGGTAGTTGTTTTGATTTTGGAATTGATTTTGATATTTGTTTTGAGTTTAGTTTTGGTTCCAAGCAAAATTAGGATGATTCCTCCATCCCGGGTTATATGTCGATGAATAAGGATCGTTTCTAGGTCGTTGCTAAAAAGCAGCATTAGTTTGTTCTTGACCTTGAGACGGAGGATTCAAAGGACATTCTTCAGTTAAATGTGAGAAGTCATAACAGGAACCACACATGGTTTTGGGGAGAGAAACTTGATTGAGGGAGGCTGAAGAGAATTTGCTCTCAATAGCTTTGAGTTTCTTTTAGATCGCAGCCATTTCGAATTTCATTGTGATGGAAGGGTCAAGCTGATGGATACCTGCCCTAGATGAAGAAGATGTTGTCATTCTTGTGCTCTCCTACTGTTGTGTTTGTTCGGTGAGATCTTCAAGAAATTGCCAAACCTCCTCGTCGGATTTTGACATAAAATGATATTGACAAATGGTTTCTAATATTTGTTTTGTCGCTAGATTAACACCATCATACATAATTTGGCAAAGTTTTCATTTCTTGAACCTGTGATGAGGTTATTGGACAAGAAGATCTTTGAACCTTTCAAAACATTTCCAAAAGGGTTCATTGGGAAGTTGGGTAAACTGGTTGATCTTGCTCCTAATGCGGGCAGTCTTATGATTAGGATAATTTTTTTTAAAAATGCCTTAACAAATTCATCTCAACTGGTGATGGAATGTGAGAAGTTTTTATAAAGCCACTTCTCTGCGATATCGCACAAGGTAAAAGGGAGAATACGTAATCTCATAGCATCCCTTGAAAGTTAGGCGGTGCTCATCATTGCACATACGTTTTGAAATTTGGTTATAAAAACGTAGGCATCCTCAGATTCAAGCCCGTCAAATTTGGGCAACAAGTTGATGAAGTGGGGTTTAATTTTGAAGTTATCCCCATTGGCTGGTGGAAGAGACAGACACGTAGGAAAGGGTTCGTACATGGGGTAGCATCGGTCTAGGAGTGCGATGCGTGGTGGCGTTTGAATTTGCGCACCTAGAGATGGTGGCATCGTGGTGTTGTTAAAACCCGGTGGAGGTTTGTCCATCTCAGGAGATGTGGTAGGTGAAGGAGAAAAAGAAGGCGAAGAAGTATCGACCTCGGAGTCGATAGCGAAAACGCGGACTATACGGGCGCTAGAATCTCGTGTCCATCTGAACATGCACTAAGCGGGTTTAGTTCACGCAGCAGGGTGTGAAAATGTGGTGAGATTGATTTTAAGAATTCTTTGCTTTAACAAGAATGACAGATGCAAGACGTGACTCAACCAACCATAAAATGCACAAACAGTCCCTAGAGCTAGGGTCACCTAGGTCAAATCACTATACCGCTCCTAGACTTCCAAAGGACAAAATATAGAATAAATCCTCTATCACCTCCTTATCTTTCTTGCAGCCAGGAAAGTGCCAGGTAAGTGAGAGGTATCCGCTATACGAATCACCGTGATAGCGGGTCTAATTAAATAAACCACTTGTTTTAGACACACTTTCCTTAGACACTACAAAAAAGATGCGGATAAGTAACAGTTCTGTCTTGATTGAGCGCGATTGTCCTTAGCGGCTTTGTCTAGATATTTTTTATTAATGTAAGATGATGCGTATGCTCGTTTTGTGATTTTTGGGGCTTAGAAAGGGTAATGAACTCCTCACCTAATATGAATTTGGGTTTCTTTCCTCTTAATATCAGTTTATATCATGCAAAGCAATAACACACAAAAATCTAAAACCCGCAAAACGATATTTTTTTGTTTTTGGCGCTGTTTGCAAAGAATTCTGCAAGTAGAACGGTTTATTGGAGCTTCAGAGGGGTGAAATGAAGAAAAGAAGTCACCAGAAAAAGTTGGAGATGAGAGATCGCGAAACGATCGCGGTTCCGCTGCTTATTGTATTCTTTAGCCGTGGTTCCGATGCCTTCTTTGAGCCAAATGCCCCAATTCTTTGGCACCGAACACCTACTCTTCTGCTTTCCTAGTTCAAGCACTTGTATTCACCTTAAGCTCACATAGATGCTCTAGATTACCTGCATAAGTTGAACAAATATCATAAATCATATCAATATGCGGTTTTTCAATTTTTTATTTTTTTATTTTTTATGTTTATGTTAGATCAACCTAAATAATAAAAAGAATAAAGTTACCATCTTCCCATCAATGGCACCATTTGATTGGTGTGAAAAAGTGAGTTTTTATGTTTCCTAGATACCGCAATCAATAACCGTGTCGCAAATAACTAGCCGATAGTGAGTACATCTCGTCCACAGAGAAATGGTAAATTATTACTCTTGTTTTAGACGAGTTAATAGAAAAGGGTTTGATTTGTTATTTTTATTCTAAAAGAGGTTTGAAAATATTAATGTTAGAAGAACACATTAGGGTTTTCAGACATAGGTTATTTAAGAGATGTATTACAAATATTTTACCTTTACCCACTTATTGAATTTATGCGTGGATAATAGCAAACAATGGGGATTAGGATTTAAAGGGATACTAGTGATTCCCTTCATTGATTACTATTATCTCAAGGCTCTAACAAAGTTCCACAACTTGTCCCAAAAATTGGGTCGCAACTATCATAGAAGGATAGAGCGCCCAAAAGGAGAGAGATGTGGTTTATCTTTGAAAAAGTTTTAGATTCATATGTTGGGTTAAAGGAAACTGCAAGAGATTTTTCTATCTCTCAAACTTCCTTTTCCTAAACCCTAACGAGCGAGAAAATTACTCACCCATTAAATCAAAAAGAAAAGATAAAAGGGTTGAAAAATATATTTTAAAGCTTGCTTTTAAGATCCCTTACAAAAAATAAAGTTTCTTTTGTTAGCATCATTACTATAAAATCGATGAGAAAGAAGGAGGAAGAAGATGAAATCCAAAAAAAAAAACAATTTAATTTAACTAATAAAATTAGATGCGAAGAAATAAATTGCGGAAAAGTAAAGAGACAAGAAATAAAAATTACTTTATCTTTTATTAATAAAAATTTTCATTACAGAATTTAATTGGCTAAAAGAAAAGTGCTAAAAAAAACTAGAACCCTAGATAATCTTTTTCATTGCTGCTCGGTCCTTTATATAAGCTCTAGAACTTGAAACCTTAGATTTCATCCAGACGTATGTGAAAAGAAGATCATGACAATGAAAAAGTTTATTAAACGGCCACGATTTGATCGTGGAACCACCGTTTATTGCATAATATGGTCGCTGAACCGCCGCCGTTTGGTGAAATTGCGTCTCTAAATTTTTTCCTCTTTCTTCTCTCGATTTTAGGAGATCTTTTCGATGATAAAATCTTGAAAACATTTTTTTATTTTTGTGGTTGCGAGAATCTTCAATTTGCTCCTAAATTTGGTAGATTTGATTTACTAACTTGATTTGATTTGGATCTTCTATTCATATTTATAGCCTTGAACTGATATGTTACTTTAATACCTGCACAATATCTCAAATCAAATTATTAGTAGCATTTATTTTATTTGAGATAACATTCCAACAATTCATTCACAAATAAATTAATTAATAGTTAAGAACTAATGAATATTTATTATGATATGATATACACTTTTAATTCCCAATTATATTAATTATAATTTAAGAAACATATGCCAAAATATTTTTTCAAAAAAACCAACATATGTTCTTGAATTACAAATAATACTATTTAGTAATTATTAATAATAGGGAAAATGACCGTAAAAATGTGCAATAAATATGTTTGATCAGCCTCTATGTGGCTCGAGACTGTACCCAACAAAAACCTGTTTGCACAACATAGTAGAGCCATGATATTTCGATCTCAGGTCAACAGACTATCTGTAATCATGTCACCTAAGAACTGTTATCTGACGATAGGTATAGTACCATTCAGAAGTTCTCAGCGAGTTCGTCCGGTGTACTCACCTCCAGTGAGCACCAGTATACAATCTTAGGTCCAACACACCAATGGCTATAAGTCCTGCCACCGCCCCACGTCAGGGTCTAGAAACGTATACATTAGTCTATCTGGAATATCGATAGCCAGTCTCAATACTCCCATGACTAGGGACAATTAAATGATGTGCTTATGGACTACGAAGCTCTTACAAGTATGATCACCCTTATAACTCTGGTAGCCAAGCAAATATTCTACGGACTTTATCATTATGTATTCACAACATGCAATAAAACGTATATACATTAATGATAAAGGCAAACTAGATAACATACTATCATATTGAGCAAGACTGTTCTACCTGTATAGGTCCTTCTTAAATTATCATAATCACTAACTTTCGATTACAATAATTGCTTTGAGGACAATATAGCCAACAATAAGTATCCATATTTCTGATTACTTTGAAAAATCTTGATACTTCCAACGTTCGGTACTCTACTTTATTCTTATACTTATGAGCTTCTCAAAATCTTTAGACTTTTACAGGACGTCGGACAACATACATTACTTTGTATAAGTTCTATGACTATACTAACTCACACTACTACAAATAGGGGTTGTCCCTACAGATAAAGCCATAGGAGAAAACCACCGCCCTTACAGACATATTCGTAGGGGCACAAAAATTCCCCGTAGGTGCAAACGCCGCAAGTGCAAGTCTTTGGCTTAAATATGCCCCTACGGAGGAATAATTGTACCTACGGATTAATGCGTAAGTCCATCTATCCCTACGGATTCCACCATAGGGACAAAATATTTATTTAGTTTATCGGTTTATAAAATAAAACAGTTGCCCTTCCGGATAACTCCGTAGGGACAAATACATGCCCCTTCGGCTTAATGCGTAGGTCCAGTCGTGCAGAGGCAAAATATCCGGTATCCTGATATTTTGTCCCTACGGGTAAATATGTAGGGGGAAATCTAAGGCCCCTACGGATTACTACGTAGGGACAGGCCAACCCCTGTTACTAAGTCCATAGGGTCAAAATATCAGATATCCTAATATTTTGTCCCTACGGATAAATATGTAGGGGCAAAGTTGGACCCTACGGATTAAACGGTAAGTGCAATATGTGTCCCTACGGATTAATCCGTAGGGACATATTATCACGTTTTTTTAAAAAGGGCTGCCTGTTTTTTCTTCGCCCTGTGCACAATAATATATACATCATATATGAAAGTAATCAACAAGCAGAATATATACCGCAGTATTCATAATCAACTTCTTACGCATAATATATAAAAGAAATCAACAAGCAGAATACGATATCAATCTAAATCAATATGAACACGCAAACACCACCAATATCGTCCAAAATATATACAATATGTATCATATAAGTAAATACATGTTTAAAATATAAAAATCAAAAAGCTACCTTAGCTCGGTCCAGCTCCACCTCTGATAATCGTCGTAATCTGGCGCACCTGCTCCTCGGATAAACCCTGAGTCAGCAATCAAACATTGACTATATAAGTAATTGCAAAAAGAATGCGTATATCAATAATATAACGTTCTAAATCAACATGTATATACTATAGGATATATAAAGATATCCGCAGGTGCGGTGGTGGGCTCTGCCCCTGATGTAAGTACGTAAGAGCAAAAAGATTGTATGTATATTTATGATATAACATTCTAAATCAATATACATGCACTATATAATATATAAATATACCTGGAGGTACGGGAGTGTCCTCTGTCCCTGATGTGGACGCACCAACAGCTAGACATGAAAAACATTGACTATGAAAGTAATTTTGACATGAATATGCATGTATATCTTTAATATTACATTCAAAATGAATATGCGTGCAACATACCTGGAGGTGTGGGAGTGGCCTCTATCCCTGATGTGGACACACCGCCACCAACTAGATAATCAAATATTGACTATGTAAGTAATTTTGACATGAATATGCATGTATATCTATAATATTACATTCAAAATGAATATGCGTGTAATATACCTGGAGGTACGACCAAGTCCACACGGAAGGAGGCATCCGAAGGAGGCATCCGATCTGGGTGCAAGACCGGCCCTCTGAAGCTCCCTACGCAGCTCTCCGGACGGCAGAACCGCTCTGCCTCTGCCTCTGCCGGTGCCGCGGCTGGAGCTCCTGCCGCCCCTCGCTGCTCCCGTCGTCATCATCAAATCTAGATAAAACGGTTCGTGGACGCATGAGACAATCATTACTTATGCATGCTATATATGTATAGATCGTAAAATGTTAAGTAATAATATAACATTACTGATAACCTTTTTCATTTCATGGACGCATTAGACATATCTACTTGGATTTCATCATCGATATCATTTCTAACCCAGTAACTTCATGATCAGCCGATGACAACCAATCTTTCGAAACAGACGGTCGGAGCACTCTATGTCTTCTCTCTTCTTCATCTTCATCGCTGTCCTCAAATTCTGAGAGATCATAAACATCCATGGGTTTCCAATGGCAAACGATCCATCCCAGATGTTTGAAACACTGTGAGTAGTATACTTGGAACGCTTTGTTCGAAAAGATAAATGGATCTTCCTGACCGTAAAATCGAAGTGTGTTCACACTGGTCAATCCATATTCATCTTTCCAAGTTCCGAGATTGCTTCTCCACTTATCCGTATCGGTTCGTGTTTCGTACCAAGTACACTGAAATATATAAAAGGGTTCCGATCATCCGGAATATTGGATGCCGAGTTTAGAATTTAAGTATCCATAATAAATCACACCATCCGATCCTACCATCACAATCCCACTATTCTGAGTGGTTCTAGATGTTTCTATGTCCTTAACATCAAATTGTATCCAAGAACATCGAATCTTTTATAATATGCAACCTCCATACTAGAAAACTAAGCTAAACATCTTGAATAACTCTCTAATGATGCAGAAAAGTTCAGATTGTGGATCTAACAAAGCAAATTTTACGACAAATACATAACGATATAAGTTTAGATTAAAACTAATAGCAATAACATGTTTTTCGAATAACTTACATGATCTACAAACCAATCGTAAAAATTATCCTGATGATATTTTTCCAATCGTTCATCGTTCCAATCAGGATGCCCCCCACGTACCTCGTTAAAATGAATTCTGTTCTCGACAATAAATTATGACATTAATATTATATTATTTCATACACACACAAACACAAATATAACAATTAATCCAAAAAAACTTACTCTCTAATTTTTTCAAGACATGCGCTATTGAGGAGGATAAACCGTTATATTCTGTTGATAAACATAGTGTCTACCCTCTTATAATCGGCTTTAACATATAGCCCGTCCTGAATTCTTCGAGGCCGGTTAAGTCTCGTCTCAATGTTCTTATCCAGATAACGGGAACAAAATGTGGTTGCTTCATCTAGAAGATATTCTTGCATGATAGAACCTTCTGGTCGATTTCTATTACTTATATACTTTTTAAGAGTGTAGAGGTACCGAAAGAAAAATATGTTAAATAAATAAATACCGGCATACATGACAACAATAATTTTACAAATTGCGCGAAACGAAAAATTCCACGTACCTCTCGACGGGATACATCCATCGATATTGTACCGGTCCGGCTAACTTAGCCTCAGTTGCAAGATGAACTGTCAGGTGTATTATGATATCGAAGAATGATGGTGGGAAAATATGCTCAAACTTGCAAAGTATCAACACAATAGAATTTTCTAGTTTATCCAGCGTCACAACATCTTGTGTTTTAGAGCATAATTCTCTGAAAAACAATATAGGTCATTGATTACTAGACCAACCGATTCGGGGAGGGAAGTTCTGAGGGCTAATGGGAGAAGGTGCTCCATAATAACATGGTGATCATGACTTTTCGGCCCGTCGATATTGCCTTTCACAATTTTTATCTTCTTACTGAATGATCCTGAGAAACCCGTGGGAACTTTCAAATCATGCAACACCTGCAGGAATCTTTTCTTCTCCGGTTGTGACATATGATAAGCGTCATGGGAAGTACAAACTTGCCTGGTTTACCAGCTACCGGTTTAGGATGCAATTCACTTCTAATTTCCTCGTCCTGTAGATCCATCCAAGCATTGAGGTTTTCTTTCGATTTTCCGTCTTTACAAAGAAGCAGGTTGAGTACATGCTCGGATACTCCCTTCTCTATGTGCATGACGTCCAAACAATGACACACTAAATTTGTTGACCAGTACGGAAGCTCGAAGAAAATGCTTAACTTATTCCAGAATGTTGGTTTGACCTGTTTTGTCGGATCCATCCCGAAGGTCACTTTATTGTAACCATCCCACTGAGCAGTTACGTCCTTTCCGGACAATGGGCTGGAGGTCCAAGAAGCTCCTGATGACCATCAAAGTGAACAACGTCTAACCTGTAGGGGTGGTCTAGAGGCAGGAAATGTCGATGGCTGCAATAACAAACCTTCCTGCTAAAATTCAAGAATTTCGATGTTGCATATTGATGGCAATGAGGACATGCTTTGTGACCATGTACGGACCAACCTGATACCATTTCATACGCAGGAAAGTCATTAATTGTCCACATTAAAGCCGCACGCAGTATGAAGGTTGTATTTGTGTTTGCATCATAAGCCTCTACACCATCAATGAATAAAGATTTTAACTTCTCGATCAAAGGTCGAAGATAGACGTCGATATAGTTGAATGGGCAGTAGCCATCACCAGCCAATCCGAGCCTGACATTGCGAGGATCAGTACTGAATATTGCGTGCATCCTATCGAAATCCTTCCATAGCCGGTGAATCTCTTGGATGACTCAGTTTTCCATTTTCACTTGGAGGAGCACGGTGATGCCAAATCATTGCCTCGGCTGTTTTCTTGCACCTGAATAGCCTCTGCTACCTCTGTGTTATGGGAAAGTATCGTTCTATCTTGACAGGTATATCGGGCTTCTTATCAGAATCTTTCAGCTTATACCTAACCTCTCCGTATGTTGGACACTCTTTCAAATATGAATTCTCTTTCCGGTACAACACGCAATTTTTAGGACATGCTTGAATCTTCTCACACTTCAGACCCAAATCAGACATCATCTTTTGGTCTCCGTATCAGCTGTCGGGCACGTTATTTTCCGGAGGCATAGAATCTTTCAAGAACGAAAGAAGCATTGTGAATGACTTGTTGCTCCATCCATTTAGGCACTTAATCTAGAAAAGTTGGACAAACCATGAGAGGATGGAATACTTTGCATTCTCATAAATTGGTTTTCTAGTATCATTCATGAAATTTTCATACATATCCACATGCGGTCCTTGACCGGAAGGAATGTCATCTTCGGTTCGAATAGATTCACCTAGGGCAGCCTCTACCATATACTCCATTTCTTCTGATGGAAAGAAATTACCGTCTTCTTCTTCTGTCGCATTACCGTCTTCTCCTTCTTCTCCTGTCGCATTATCGTCTTCTCTATCTTTTTCTGCCCCATTACTGTGTTCTTCTCCTTCTCCATGATATAGCCAAGTTGTATAAAATCTATTAAAACTATGTTTAACGATATGAAGCTCTGCAAATTCTACCTTCTTCCAGTACTTATTCCCACATCTATCGCACGGGCAGAGAATCTTCTCTATCACGATCTTATTATGTGCGCGTGCAAATTTAATAAAAGCAGCAACTCCAACAACAAACTTATGTTGCATACATTGTTGCCAATCCACATACATCTAGTCCTTAACTCTGACGTACTCATGGGCCATGTTAGACTGTATAACATATAAATTGTAGGTTATGATAACTATATTGAGAAATCTAAGAACGAGATGGTTACTGACAAAGGATAAAATCCATGTATATTCTTTATGTCTGCGTTTGTCGTTGAAAAGTATAAATTATCGATAATCAAAGTTAGATTTTAGGATACCCATGTATGAGTTGTATTCTATATATGTGTATTTCAATTTATGATTTCGCTTAAGTGTAGGATTGTTAGTGTGTATGTGTTGTGTATGCGTTTGTTGTGTATTCGTATTGTATGTGTGTGTTTCGGTTGTCGGGGGTAATGCTTCTATCCCATTAAGAATGTATAGAGCAGACACCCATTCGTTTGTGCTTTCAACCGTTTCATGAAAATTTTGGCAGCACCTCCTCGCTGTTTTCCGAGTACACTGTAATAGAATAGATAATCATTTTAAAGCTGTGAAACAACGTTGAAATGAACATCTAATATATCTTTGTACACAGAGAACCGGCGGAAAAGTACCGACGAAATAACTTGAAACGGATGAAAACACAAGTGAATGCAGGTATTTGCTTTATACATTCCTAACTTGTCTACACAGGACAAATCTATCGGTTATCATATGATTAAATCTTCTCGTCACATAGACTACACGACGGTTGTTAGTAACGAGCTATACCGTCTGATATTTAACAACTTTCATATAGTTCTATGTCACGACAAACATCGAACGTATGTTAACCGATAGACGAGGACTAAGTGGCGCTTTGAGTTTCATATATGAGTATCAATGAGAATATGAAAGTTTCATATTATCATCGAGTATCATATATTGGTTTTAACTTGAACATCTTGAATCACTCTTTAATGATGTGTTTGTTGTGTATGTGTGTGTTTTAGCTGTCGGGGGTAAGCCTTCTATCCCATTAAGAATGTATAGAGCAGACACCTATTCACTTGTGCTTTCAAACGTTTCGAGTAAATTTCGGCAGCACCTCCCTGCTGTTCTCCGAGTACACTGTAATAGAATAGATAATCATTTCAAAGCTGTGAAATAACGTTGAAATGAACATCTAATATATCTTTGTACACGGAGAACAAGCGGAAAAGTACCGACGAAATATCTCGAAACGGATGAAAACACAAGTGAATGCAGGTGTTTGCTTTATACATTCCTAACTTGTCCACACGGGACAAATCTATCGGTTATCATACGATTGAATCTTCTCGTCATATAGACTACACGACACTTGTTAGTACCGAGCTATACCATTCGATATTTAACAATCTTCGTATAGTTCTATATCATGACGAATATCGAACGTATGTTAACCGATAGACGGAGACTAAGTGGCGCTTTGAGTTTCATATATGAGTATCGATGAGAATATGAAAATTTCATATTATCATCAAGTAACATATATTGGTTTTAACTTGAAATTTAATATGAATATGTTTTACGTTTACGTTTCGTTATTAAGGATTCGAAATTTCAAGTTTAGGGTAAAATTTTCTTGCGTTTACGGTAAATTTGTACGTTTACGTTATCATCGAGTATCCTACTATAATGAACTAGTGCACCCTAAACCCTAACTCTAAATAACCCAAATTAACTTATTAACCACAATTAACCATAATCGTTACCCTAACACAAATTATCCCTAATTAACCCAATTTACCCAAATTAACCTAACTAACCCTAATCAACCCAAACTTAACTCAATTTACCTAAATTAACCAAATTAACCCTAATCAACACTTTAACCCTTTCAAATTATCACTAATTAATCCAAATTAACCCTAACCTCTAATTAACCCAAATTAACCTAAGCTTCTAACCCTAAACCTGAGCCAAACCCTAACCCTAACCCTAACCCTAACCATAATTACCCTAATCCTAAACCCAACTAATTAACCCTAACCCCAACCCCAACCCTAACCCCAACCCCAACCCCAACCGAACCCTAACCCTAACCCTAACCCCAACCCCAACCGAACCCTAACCCCAACCCCAACCCTGACCCTAACCCTACCCTAAACGGAACTCAATGCCTAACCCTAACCCTCACCCCTACCCTCACCCTGAACCCTAGCCCAAACATCATCAAAATTATAAATAATTTGAGATTTACTAACCTGTAGCGGGCGGTGGAGGAGACAACGGAGGAGACCGGCGGTCGACGACACAATCGGCGATAAGTCGCGGGCGGTGGCGATGAGGAAGTTTTGGGAACGATCGAGGAAGGTGGCGGGCCGCGGGCGGAGGGCGGTGGCGACGAGGCGCGGGAACGGTCGAGATACGGGAGAGTGAGAGAGAGAATTTTTGGGATTGATGAGGGCTTTTCTGTACCTTTTTTTTATTAATAACTCATATATATGCCCCTACGGACTTAACCGTAGATCATTTGTTCACGGCTCCGTAGGGCCAAACAACAAATTATGATTTAATATTTTTAAATTAAAATCTAGGGCACCGTAGGGACAACCATGGAGACCTACGGACTAATTCGTAGGGGCAATAAAAAGTTGCCCTTATGGATTACTGTAGCCGTAGGAGCAACCCTATATTGTAGTAGTGTCATACTCTGTGTTGTAGATTAAAAACTGTATTTTGGTTAAAAATATATACACCGTTTTTCAATGCACCTTACCCAATAAAGGTAAACGTTCAGAAATTATTTTTCAAAATTATATCCTACTTTATAAAATAAAGTGACAGATATATCAGTTTAAAAATTTGGTACATAAAAACGGTTACTCAAAACCAAATATTTTCCGTTAGGCAAAATCAGACGATTTTCCTTAATAGCACCAATTGCTACGAATTCCGACATTAAGGATCTAATCACCCTTTTCCAATACCCTACTCCTTCTCAGTATCTGTATCGCCCTACAAATGAGTGATTTTCATCCAGTATCCATATACCTAGAAGTCAAAAATAATTGAGAAACGGTTTTCAATTACAACTACATAGGAAACTGAAACATCAAAAATGTTTCAAGGGGGTGACTGGGTATTCCTATAATGCCTTTTCCACTGCCGAGATCTATGACAGTAGTCGCAATTTGCTTTGCCCTCATTTCAACCCCTTTATATGTCTCTACATATTACTTTCTGTACATGCATTTAGGCTAGTTGGTTTTCTTCCTTCCCTATCTTTCAGCACAAGCCTAAAATTTGGAAGATGACTATCCAACATGTATAACTGGTGTACTCTCCTAATACAATAAGCTCTCAGCCCGAGAGAAGTTAAAGGGGAGAGTCAACCAAATTATATCAATATACAATTCAATTTCTTCAAAACTAGTAGCCATCCTCGGACCGAAACAATTTTTCTATGAGTTTGTATGTAGCTATACGATAGCCTTTCCAAGCAATATGAATATCTGTATCTTTTACAGAAGGTTTTGGAGAAAGTAAAGGGAACGTAGGAGCGGCAGGGACATATGCGACTTTGTCTTAAATCATGACAATCCAAAACCAGCGTTTGTAAAAAGGTTTGGTTAACTTGGTTTACGAGTTTTAGTTTAAGTTCAATCAGAAGCAGAAAAGAAACACCCAGCGTGCACTTTACTAAGATTAGATTGATTTATTAATTTATCTAATAAAGATGACTCACACCGTTTCCTTGAATTCTTCTTCAAACCGTAAAAGCAGAACTAATCGGGATCATGTACACCTTACAAGTTTGCTAACCGTTCAGCCATGCCATTGTTGGTACTCCGAGAGAGGTCTCCCGTTCTTTCGCATGGATCTAATTAAATAACCCCATTTCTACAGAGACATAACCCCGTTAATACCTTTCTAGACACCAAATGGATTAGCTAGTTGTGCAGTAAAAATCTCCTGGGAGTAACCCCTACTCATCAGTGAGAATTGGGTCCCAACTATCATTATGTGATAATCTTGATGGAAGCCAACCAAAGTCATCTCACTCCAGAAGGTATACACATACATGGCAAGTTTCCCTTATATTTGAATCTCCTGATATGGTATTTGCCCCAAGCGTCTTATGATCCTGACGGAGGCTAAAAAATCAGAACACGCAAGTCAAGTTCTAACCGTCATTATCCTGATTAATTTAGACCTATCCGTACTCACCAATGACAGAGGCTAACAAGGTTGTACGACTGTCCTAATTAAAGCATCTCTATGCTGTAAATAAATATCACTTAGCTACCATACACTATGCCTTGACGGATGCCAACAAACAAAGCACGAATACTAAGCGCTGCCTATCTAAAATGACGAAGGGCTACAGCTGTTTTTTGCGAAAAACCTTGAACGTAATGAACTTGATATCTTTGAAGGAACCGAGTGGTTTTGAAAAGGAGTGGTTTAGACTCCATTTTAAAAATAAGTGGTTTTGAGGAAAACCGAGTGGTTTATAGTAACATAAACTTTTTCTTAAGAACTCCCCGTAAAGGGATTAAGGCTCTTTTCTTGTCGAATGAGGTGATGGATATTCTTAATCGAATACATTTATGCAAAGCAAAAGAATATAACTACAAATTCCTTCGAAAATTTTGGTTCTACAACATCAGTTTGGGTTTGTTTCCTTTGCATTAAAGATATAATGCAGTCTTATCATTTAAATTTCTTTTCAGAATAGAAACAACGAAAATAACATGCTTTTATATGCCATCTGCATTCGCCATGGGGCCTCGGGTCTTCACCGTAAGCTTTTTTAACTTACGGCCGGATAGAGGCAGGGCTAGCGTAGATGCAAAACATATAGAAGCATAATATATATATATATATATATATATATATAATCATAGGCATGCAATAACATCATAGGCATGCAGCAAACAATATGGAATAACTGATAAACTTGGAGCCTGGTGTTTCATTTGAGCCACAAATGAAACGCGACATTTCCTGGTCGTATGGATAACCCATAAAATATCGAAGAAAGACCCCTACGAACGCGGTAAGCCACCTGCCAATCCTAGAAATGGAACAACCCGATCTCAATATCATGAGTGTGCTACCCAACGCTTTCTAGAATCTGGTAACTTGAGCGCTTCTCTTCGAGTCTATCCTTGAGCCCCTACAAATGCAGTGAGCAACCCGCTAATTCTAGAGCGAGGCGGCCCGGTCCCAAGTCCATAAGATGGCCACCTTCCACACTCTAGAATCCGGTTACCTGAGCACTTCTCCCCGGGTTCCCCTAGTACATGTAATGAAAGAATATACAAAAGCAACAACACCCACATCTTGAATGTGTCCCGATAAATGAATATATATATCAAGTGGTAACGATAGCCAGTCAAGACCCGAAATATTAGCTCATGACCAGCACTTGAATCACGCAACGTCTAAAGACGTAACAGAATTCAAGTAAGCTGAAAACCCAGAAATCTAAACCCTTTAAGAAAAAGTATTGGAGGTGAAGTTTTGAAATAAAGCTATAATGAAATCAAGTTTTTCTTAATGCGTAGAAAGAAACATGAATGATGCAAGTGAAGTTTACTAGTTTGAAAACATGTTTCATATTTTAAAAATTTTGGCAGCACCTCCTTTGTATTTTTTGATCCAAAAACCACAAATACATAATAAGAATAATGGCATCCCCAAGCAGGAGCTAGCTCTTCACCAAACGGCGGATCACAACCACGCAATACAGTATAAATAAGTATACGACGCCCCAACGACGAAGTTCACCACAAAGGAATAAAAGGAAAGCAAGACATATAAATCACAAGTAGCGGAAAACCCCTCGCTCTAAGTCTCGCAATCATAATCCCACTAAGTCTCATTACTTATACAATTTACAACTTTTGATTGATGGAGTTAACTAGATACTATAAGAATACAGATACAAGAGTGGGTATGATACAAGTGTCCTACCTACCAATGCAAAACACCCGAATGCAACTGTGTGCCAGCGAAGCCGCTACTGATCCAAGCGGTCAACCTGCAAGAATGTGGCACAACAGGGGTGAGTTGCCAACTCGTAAGTAGAAAAATATCAACAGATAGAAATCGAATAAACAACGATTCCTAAGTCAACTATATCATAAAGGTAATACTATGATATCTAGGGTGACCGGGTCTGTATATGTGCCAACAAGGTAGTCAATGCCTTTAAGCATGTGGATAACATCCAGCAGTAATAATCAATGCATGTATATGGATCTCGTCCAACCATAATCAAGGTATGTATACATGTAGATCTCGTCCACCCATATAATCAATGTCTGTATGCTTGTAAATATCATAAAGGAGTGTGCATGGAAGTATGAGGATATATATCAACGGTGTCCCTCGTGACACATCCAAATCATGGAACCTGAGTGCTTAGCATCGACATTCGAAAATATCATGAAAACCGTGCCCAGCATCGGCACGTAAATCCTCATATATCAGCCTCCGTCAGTCCGGATCGGCCCACGGGCTCCGTCGGTTCGGATCGGCCCATATCATCTCTTGACTCCGGTCGGTATCCTCCGGATATCCGCCGAGACCAAATACTATCACCGGTAGGTAGTGGTCCCTCTGCCAGGCTCATCACCTACTGCACGACAGATCCATTCTCCCCCTGGGGTACCAAACCGGGTCTACATATACCCGCAATCGGCCTCATCTGCCTCTTCGAATCGGGTTTCACATGTCACTCTCAGAACCGAGAAAACACATGGTGGACACACTGAAATATCATATCAAGAGAAACCGGGTTTTTGAAACAACACATAATCTCTTTTAAAATGTCCACGGTTCTCAAATCCAAAAATCTCATGAAAACAGCATATCTCAATGCGTACCATAATAGAGTATGATGTGTGCGACATATAATAGAAATGTAAGCATATCGTGTATCATGCAACGCGGAATAGTGATATGACATATTAAGGGAAAACCGCTCTTTTAAAATAATTCCAGTTTCTAAAATATAACACGCGGTTCCCAATTTTACAATAAAACCAGTTATCTATGTAGGTACAATATGTATATGCGCAAGTATAGATGTACTAATGTATGTGTGCACAAATATGGATATTACAAATATGTATATCCGCAAGTATGAATGTTTCAATGTATATGTGCACGCAGGTTATGCGAAGAGTCATATCATGATACAGCAATCCTACTGTGTAGTGATATGGCAATTATCGATGATGAAGTGTGTGAGCCTATAAACTGTATACGTGTGACATACGCATCATCGATAATGGTGCAGGTGTACTATCACAGGTATATGCGATGCAATAACAATATCATGAATGCAGCACAAGGTAAATCTTCAGCTAAATGCTATAAGATATACGTAACTATCATATGTCCGAGTCGGTGGATCTACCAATCGGCATCTAGCCTAGTAACATCGCGTACGGTATAATCCATCGGACGGCAACCTCTAGTCAAGGGTATGGATCAACATCAAGTTAAACTCATCACGCACGGAAAATCATCGTGCGACGGGATTAAGCTAATAGGGATCAAACATCCAATACAACAAACGAGGGTACGGCCTAATATCACATACGGCCTATTATCCATGATTCACAACATTCTATATATGGATATATATCTAGGTACCTATGTCCCGGTTCACATCCGCAATAATCTCATATCAGGGGACCGGCAATGTGTAAATCATCTCGATCGACTCGCATCCGTATACCAACATATCATCATATCATCATATCCGTCTTATATTCTTTTCATCGCATTTATAACTCATATCAAGCCGAGCTTACCTAAACCTTCTATCTCTACTATAAGTATAGGTATCTAATTTAGCATACACACTCGAACCATACAAGCAGATTTTAAAAGAAGCGAATCGTAGTTTTGAAAATAGGGGTTACGGTGTTTTAAGGAAAAAGATATCATTTGAAAATCCGTAACATCCCTCAAGATACATATTTAAAAGATACATACGATTCTTCGGTTTAGTAAAAGGTATGGTTCGGATGACGCATCTACATCGACTATCTAATCCTACAGTACCCTAAACGGCAATATCGCTAAATGCAATCCTATGATAGTCGTAACATATCACTTCTAACTTTCTTCTAGTTTCTAATATGATTTCATAGCTATCTTCAATCTAACCCTAGCTTCCTAATCTAGGTTTTCCTAACCATATTTTATAATCAGTTCTCCCTCAATACATTGCGGGGGTGCTATACGCCATCCACCCGACTTCCTCCGTGGATATAGATCCACTCACCTTGCTTCTTGCTTGCCGAAGTCGATGACGCCATGCTCCGTCACCTCGGAATCAACGCGAAGGTACCTACAATAATCAACAGTCGCAATACGTATTAAAATCGAATTCGGAAAACCGATACGGCGCACGGTGCGCTCATATGTTAGAACCTATGGCCTACACGTGCAAAAACAATCAAACAACCCCTGTTGTCGATGTACAAACATCCAACAACCAAGTACAAATCCAAATGTCAAGAAATTGCATTTCAAAATACGGAAACCATAACCAAAAACACCCCAAAATGCTCCCAGATTTTCCCCAGGTGACAATTAACCAAAACTGCATATTGGAGGGGTCTAAATTAGTGCAAAAAGAGCCATGAAACAAATCTGGAACCTTATTTCCCTGCTCTGGCCGCAAATTGCGGCCAGAATGGATAAATCTACGGCCTTGGGTTGGGGTATGGGGCCAGGGTTTCAGTGGTAGCTTTCTAGGTGCCTGCATGGGTCACTGTGCTCACAAAATTATTTCTAGTGTCTCCGGATTGCTCCAGATTCCAAAATACCCTCTAAAATCACACATTTATCCGATGTCGGGGTTTCTAAATCCGTGTTTTGGGTTTCTAAGCTCTGGTCCAGGTCCTTAAACAGCACCAAAGTCTAGTTAACAGCCACAACACATCACCAATTTTAACAAACACTCAACCCTTTACTAGGGTTTCCCAAAGTCTCACTAATCTTCACAATTTCACATCTAAACACATAAGAATACTAAAGTAAATGAAAAATTACCCAATTGGTGAAGGGATTACCTCATGTAGCACCCATGAATCCCTAAGGTCATCAAAATCTGAATTTTCTTGGTCTCATGTGTAGAGGTTGAAGTGGGGATTAATTTTTGTGAAGGGTGTGTAGAGTTTTGGCAAGGCTTTTAGGGTGGATCAAGAGGGTAGAAGATGGAGGGATGTGGAGTTGAGGGTGATGAAGAGGGAAAGAAAATGATGGGGGAGGGGGGGGAATGGCCAAGGCAGCAGCCCCGCTCTCTCTCTCTCTCAGTATAATTCTCACCCACTCCCTTTCCATGTCATCATTATGTCCCCTTTGACTTTCGCCTCAATCATTTCTCTTTTCTTTTCTTACCCAAAAGTCTAACCCAAACATAAAACACACAAATGAAATAACATGTAACATGTCATGGTGCACTAATCATGAAAACTGTAGAAATGCGGATTTGGCTTAATCGCGATTAGCAGTGCACTAATCGGGTTTTTATCGAAACTGCATATAATAAATTTTAAAATTGCCAAATCCTTTAAATATATTTTTAAATGATTAAATCATTTTAATTTCTATTTATTTCACAATTATTGGTATATATTTATACCCTTTTTCGAAAACCCCAATTTCGCAAATCTGCAGTTTTCGGGAAATATATTATTTTAATATTAAATTCCCAAAAATAATATTTTATATTTTATGAAATGTTATAATCTTCCCCCTTAAATAAATTCGGTCCCCGAATTTAAATTTAAACCCCAAAATCTAAAACATTTCAATAATCGGCTTAAAACAAGGGGGCTCCGAAGTCATGGAAAACGCAGAAATAGCCCAACGCGTCAAGTGCGCATGAAAATGAGTACAAAGCTCAAAATCAAACTCCGTCAAGCGTTACGCAAATCATCTAATTTTGCACGCATATCCTCGGAGTTACAATGGAGATACAGATCTCGAAATCTACTATTGAAATCCAATATACACTAGTCAAATACTATAATACGTGTATAGTACACATCTTTGAAAACTCCAAAATCTGAATAAAATACATGCACAATCTTTTCTAAATCGCCGCGGGAATGCGGAACTCACGGCATAACTGACGGATGCTCATTTTAAAATAATAATATATGCCCATATATATTTTCTTAAATACACGTTCCGTCGTTTTCAAAATATCCCAAAAGGTTTTCCTTTATAAACATTCGTGTCGCTCACGGACACGTAGGAAATAGCGAGACTATAGCTCCTCTTTTTCGAAAACCTCTTGGTAAACTTTTAATGCATGCAAAGTACTCAGGTACTGTCCTCAGATCAGTCCTATTTGGCCGCTACACAATATAGTGCTCAACATGAAAACAAGTGCTCAAAAACAAAATCTGCCTCAAAAGGCGTATCCAATAATCACATGCGTCTGGTGCGCATGGAAATCAAATCCAAATACAGGTGCCACAATGCACACAAAGCAAAACTAAGTGCAACGGGTGTGCACAAAAGTATCTGTCCAGTGCAACGGGTGTGCATGACAACAACATCAAGTGTATCTAAAGTGCACTAAAATCTCAATCCAGTGCATCTGGTGTACACCGAATCATATCTCATATCATGCGCCCAACATGCGCGAAAATCCAAATCAGTGCGTATGTCCCACACGAATGAAATCGCATCCAATATGCACGGAAGAAATCTAAATCAAGAGCATCCAACATGCACGAGTAAAATCTCATTCAAGTGCATCCAATGCGCAAAAATCCAACCAAAGCGCACCGGGTCCGTAAAAGTATATAGTGCAGTAGCATGCACGAAAAAGAACGACAAGTGCCAACGCGCACGAAAATACAAACTTGGTAAAACGATATGCTCAAGGATATAAATCGGGTGCAACCAAGGTACGGAGTATAAACCCAGTGCGACAAACGCATAAATACCCGTCCGGTGCAACAAATGCAAGAAATGCAATCTAGTGCAACCAATGTGCAAAATACGAATCTTAAGTGTAATAGATATGCATAAATCACAAATCAACACGATGGTGTATAAAATATATATAAGGTGCGATAACTATGTGCAAAAATGTAAATACTCAGTAGGTGCAGCCATGGTGCACGAAATCAATATCAGAAAACTCGTAATCAAAACTCAAATCCAAGCGATATAAGCGTGATACTCGGATCACAAACACAAATCGCGACAAAAGACATTGAGGTACACCTCCTACAATGTCTAAAGAATAAATCGGTGCGCCTAATACCCTGGTAGAACAAGAACATCCGCTTGCTTCTTGCTCACGGTCTGGCATCCTTGGCCTCTGAGTCCTTATCTTCTCTGCGGATTACCAATCTCGCAATCTATCGGCTCATCGTCCCTGTTAGGTGTGCTAACGGGGATGATTCCGTTCTGGCACTTCTCTGGTCATCTCTTCGGTCAATCATCATGACCACTCGTAAAGCAGTATGTCACTGGCGTCAGCCTCTGGCTCTCTGAATACATGTGACACCTCTGATCCTCGGTGAAAATCTCATTGCAGCAGTGTCCTGGAAGGAATCCCGCTCAAGGTTTCTTCGATCTCGCCTATGCCGAACTGTACGGAGGCTGGTACCTTGCATAATCCTTTCTCGTTTTCTGGACATCTGCATGTTTCGCACACATTTCCTCGGAAACTGGCCGTATCCCAACGCCTCTGTAAGCATATCAAGTCTCTAGTCTCGACGGGGAGTAATGACAGCTCGTCAGCGTCTCGTAGGAACTTCTGGTTCTACTTGTCTGTATCATCGTCCATTATGACATCACGCCATGCTATCTGCACACTACAACTGTTCTCGGCCACGGTCAATCGGAAGTCTCTCGCACGGACTCGAAATTGCGTACTCTGTAGCTTCACCACCCTGTAGAAGATATCAGGTCGAACACGTCCTCGGGAACTCGTCCCAACCATCGGAGGAATACTTAATACTCGTCCGTCCTCGATCAACTCACAATGCCTCTGGGTGAGGTCCTCTATCCAAAGCTGGTCAGCTTGCTGATCTCTTTTCACATGATATCCGGACGACGTCAAACTTTTCGATCGAGTCATCAAGGTCCAAATTTCCCGAAGGCTCAACACCTGAGCACAGTCTAAAAATATCTGGTACATACCACAGCACCTCTGGACCAGCCGTAGAATGGCAAACCCAAGCCTCAATGATGGCACCGCTAAACTGCCACAAACCTTAAGGTTCAAAGTGGTTCCTATGGTCATCATGTCGAGTTAGGGTTTCATTCTTTTAGAGGGTCTACAGAATTACCTGCATGTTCCTCCGAACACTTTAAACTTGGGAAAATGGGTTTTTGACACTCGTTCGAGACTTTTTAACTTCGCCTATACAACATGTGAATATCCTTCGTTTGCATGCTAAACAATGCCTCAATCCTCCAGGAAGGCGATACATCGGCGGTCGCCTCTGGCTCGGTTTGTTCTAGGTCTGAGTAAGACTCTCCACACTGGAATCTTCAACTCAAATGGGCCTGCGTCGGCGCATCAATCTTACGAATCACCTTCGTCTCTCAAATCGGCATAGACTAGCTATCATCTGTCGCATTTCTGCCTGGAAAGCTCCGGCGGTCTTAGCTCGTAAGCTCTGGAAGCGACATCCCATCATCTCAGCAACAGCTGGGTCACCTGTCTGCACGGTAGGCGACATCAAAATCTCTGAGGTATGTTGTACATCAACAGTCCTCTCACAACTGGCAGCTCTGTCAATGGCCCGATCATCCGGTGTGAAACCAAGCACCCGCCTCTACAAGAGGTCACAATATAAAATACTAACTCGATCTCTCATGTCACCAGAAAACACAATGGTCAGCCCTCATACCGGACGAGCTCGCCCTGACCGCAACACTAGCAGTAGCTCAACTGCGCTCAAACTATGGTGACGGGAACCTCAATCGAGTATCGAAGAAAGCAGATCACGGCATGAGAGGAAACGACAGATCCAGAATGGATTCATGATCACAAGAAGGAACAACATCAATGTGAGTATGATCATGGAACCAAATAGAATCAAGGATCTCAGATGGATGTATAATCATGGATACAAAAAGAATCACTGGTCTCAAAAATATGTACATCCTAAGGTTTCTTAAGTGGAGTATCGTATCGTAAATATGCCGTGGAACATACGTTCGGTGCGTCGATCTACTCAAGCTACCTACTCCATCTATCAGGGTCAGCCTATGAAACGAAAGGTCAAGCCTAGGTTCCGAAATACATACCCGCCCTAGACTCCGCATAGTCAAATATAGACTCGAAATAAGGTTAAACCTAGCACTCTGATACCAACTTTGTCACGGCCCGAAATATTAGCTCGTGACCAGCACTTGAATCACGCAACGTCTAAAGGCATAATAGAATTCAAGTAAGCTGAAAACCTAAAAATCTAAACCCTTTAAGAAAAGTAAAGGAGGTGAAGTTTTGAAATAAAGGTATAATGAAATCAAGTTTTTCTTAATGCATAGAAAGAAACATGAATGATGCAAATGAAGTTTACTAGTTTGAAAACATGTTTCGTCTTTTCAAAATTTTGGCAGCACCTCCTTTGTATTTTTTGATCCAAAACCACAAATACATAATAAGAATAATGGAATCCCCAAGCGGGAGCTAGCTCTTCGCCAAACGGCAGATCACAACCACGCAATACAGTATAAATAAGTATACGATGCCCAACGGCGAAGTTCACTACAAAGGAATAAAAGAAAAGCAAGACATATAAATCACAAGTAGCGGAAAACCCCTCGCTCTAAATCTCGCAACCACAATCCCACTAAGTCTCATTACTTATACAATTTACAACTTTTGATTGATAGAGTTAACTAGATACAATAAGAATACAGATACAAGAGTGGGTACGATACAAGTGTCCCACCTACTAATGCAAAACACCCGAATGCAACTGTGTGCCAGTGAAGCCGCTACTGATCCAAGCGGTCAACCTGCAAGAACTGTGGCACAACGGGGGTGAGTTGCCAACTCGTGAGTAGAAAAATATCAACAGATAGAAATCGAATAAGCAACGACTCCTAGGTCAACTATATCATAAAGGTAATATTATGATATCTATGGTGACCAGGTATATATATGTGCCAATAAGGTAGCCAATGCCTATAAGCATGTGGATACCATCCAACAGTAATAATCAATACATGTATATGGATCTCGTCCAACCATAATCAAGGTATGTATGCATGTGGATCTCGTCCACCCATATAATCAATGTCTGTATACTCGTAAATGTCATAAAGGAGTGTGCATGGAAGTATGAGGATATATATCAACGGTGTCCCTCGTGACACATCAAAATCATGGAACCTGAGTGCCTAGCATCGACACTCAAAAACATCATGAAAACCGTTCCCAGCATCGGCACGTAAATCCTCATATATCGGCCTCCGTCAGTCAGGATCGGCCCACGGGCTCCGTCAGTACGGATCGGCCCATATCATCTCTCGACTCGCGGTCGGTATCCTTCGAATATCCGCCGAGCCCAAATACTATCACCGGTAGGTAGTGGTCCCTCTGCCAGGCTCATCGCCTACTACGCGACAGATCCGTTCTCGCCCCGGGGTACCATACCGGGTCCACCATGTACCCGCAATCGGCCTCATCCGCCTCCTCGAAATCGGATTTCACATGTCGCTCTCAGAACCGAGAAAACACATGGTGGACGCACTGAAATATCATATAAAGAGAAACCGGGTTTTTGAAACAACACATAATCTCTTTTAAAATGTCCACGGTTCTCAAATCTAAAAATCTCATGAAAAACGGCATATCTCAATGCGTACCATAATAGAGCATGATGTGTGCGACATATAATAGAAATGTAAGCATATCGTGTATCATGCAACGCGGAATAGTGATATGACATATTAAGGGAAAACCGCTCTTTTAAAATGATTCCAGTTTTTAAAATATAACATGCGGTTCCCAATTTTACAATAAAACCAGTTATCTATGTAGGTACAATATGTATATACGCAAGTATAGATGTACCTATGTATGTATGCACAAATATGGATATTACAAATGTGTATATCCGCAAGTATGAATGTATCAATGTATATGTGCACGCAGGTTTATGCAAAGAGTCATATCATGATGCAGCAATCCTACTCTGTAGTGACATGGCAATTATCGATGATGAAGTGTGTGAGCCTATAAACTGTGTACGTGTGACATATGCATCATCGATAACGGTGCAGGTGTGCTATCACAGGTATATGCGATGCAATAACAATATCATGAATGCGGCACAAAGTAAATCATCAGCTAAAAGCTATAAGGTATACGTAACAATCATATGTCCGAGTCGGTGAATCTATCAATCGGCATCTAACCCAGTAACATCGCGTACAGTATAATCCATTGTACCGGCAACCTCTAGTCAAGGGTATGGATCAACATCAAGTTAAACTCATCACGCACGGAAAATTATCGTGCGACGGCATTAAGCTAATAGGGATCCTAACATCCTATACAAAAAATGAGGGTACGGCCTAATATCACATACAGCCTATCATCTATGATTCACAACATTCTATATATGGATATATATCTAGGTACCAATGTCTCGGTTCACATCCGCAATAATCTTATATCAGGGGACCGGCAGGGTATAAATCATCTCGATTGACTCGCATCCGTATACCAAAATATCATCATATCATCATATCCGTCTTATATTCTTTTTCATCGCATTTATAACTCATATCAAGCCGAGTTTACCTAAACCTTCTATCTCTACTATAAGTATATGTATCTAATCTAGCATACACACCCGAATCATACAAGCAGATTTTAAAAGAAGCGAATCGTAGTTTTGAAAATAGGGGTTACGGTGTTTTAAGGAAAAAGATATCATTTGAAAATCCGTAACATCCCTCAAGGTACATATTTAAAAGATACATACGATTCTTCGGTTTAGCAAAAGGTATGGTACGGATGCCGCATCTACATCGACTATCTAATCCTACAGTACCCTAAACGGCAATATCGCTAAACGCAATCCTATGATAGTCGTAACATATCACTTCTAACTATCCTCTAGTTTCTAATATGGTTTCTTAGCTATCTTCAATCTGACCCTAGCTTCCTAATCTAGGTTTTCCTAACCATATTCTATAATCAGTTTTCCATCAATACATTGGGGGGGTGCTATACGCCATCCACCCGACTTTCCCCGTGGATATAGATCCACTCACCTTGCTTCTTGCTTGCCGAAGTCGATGACGCCATGCTCCGTCACCTCGGAATCTACGCGAAGGTACCTACAATAATCAACAATCGCAATACGTATTAAAATCGAATTCGGAAAACCGATACGGCGCACGGTGCGCTCATAGGTTAGAACCTATGGCCTACACGTGCAAAAACAATCAAACAACCCCTGTTGTCGATGTACAAACATCCAACAACCAAGTACAAATCCAAATGTCAAGAAATTGCATTTCAAAATACGGAAATCATAGCCAAAAACACCCCAAAATGCTCCCAGATTTTCCCCTGGTGACAATCAGCCAAAACTGCATATAGGAGGGGACTAAATTAGTGCAAAAAGAGCCATGAACCAAATCTGGGACCTTATTTCCCTGTTCTGGCCACAAATTGCGGCCAGAATGGATAAATCTGCGGCCTTGGGTTGGGGAATGGGGCTAGTGTTTCAGTGGTAGCTTCCTAGGTGCCTGCATGGGTCACTGTGCTCACAAAATTATTTCTAGAGTCCCCGGGTTGCACCTGATTCCAAAATACCCTCTAAAATCACACATTTAACCGATGTCGGGGTCTCTAAATCTGTGTTTTGGGTTTTTAAGCTCTGGTCCAGGTCCTTAAACAGCACCTAAGTCTAGTTAACAGCCACAACACATCATCAATTTCAACAAAGACTCAACCCTTTACTAGGGTTTCCCAAAGTCTCACTAATCTTCATAATTTCATATCTAAACACATAAGAATACTAAAGTAAATGAAAAACTACCCAATTGGTGAAGGTATTACCTCATATAGCACCCATGAATCCCTAAGATCATCAAAATCTGAATTTTCTTGGTCTCATGTGTAGAGGTTGAAGTTGGGATTAATTTTTGTGAAGGGTGTGTATTGTTTTGGCAAGGTTTTTAGGGTGGATCAAGAGGGTAGAAGATGGAGGGATGTGGATTTGAGGGAGATGAAGAGGGAAATAAAATGATGGGGGAGGGGGGGAATGGCCAAGGCAGCAGCCCCTCTCTCTCTCTCACTATAATTCTCACCCACTCCCTTTCCATGTCATCAATATGTCCCCTTTGACTTTCTCCTCAATTATTTCTCTTTTCTTTTCTTTTCTTTTCTCACCCAAAAGCCCATCCCTAACATAAAATACACAAATGAAATAACATATAACATGTCATGGTGCACTAACCATGAAAACTGTAGAAATGCTTATTTGGCTTAATCGCGATTAGCAGTGCACTAATCGGGTTTTTATCGAAACTGCATATAATAAATTTTAAAATTGCCAAATCCTTTAAATATATTTTTAAATGAATAAATAATTTTAATTTCTATTTATTTCACAATTATTGGTATATATTTATACTCTTTTTCTAAAAGCTCAATTTCGCAAATCGGCAGTTTTAGGGAAATATATTATTTTAATATTAAATTCCCAAAAATAATATTATATATTTTTTGAAATGTTACACAGCCGCAATATGTCCACTCGTCCCGAATCAATGAATATACATTCAAAACAAACTGTACATACAACTTCATACGAGGGGAGATCAATCACGACAATCCGTCTAAACCATCACAATGATATATGTACACCAACATCACAAGAAACATATGTGCAACCCGTCTAATCGAACATATAGCAATTATACGA